>JABTTQ020003007.1:0-602141 GCA_016081115.2 Rehmannia glutinosa | reverse complement strand
GTTACGTATTGCTAAGTTGAGGAAAAAGAAATTCCAATCATGTGATAACACAAAAGGTAATTGCCATTACTCAAAATCCTCGTTGCACCCAAGAAAAAGATATTGATGTCGATATCACTACAAGAGATCATGTTGAAAAGAAGGATATCATCGAATATATCTCAACCGAGCAAACAATTGGCCGACATCTTCACAAAAACCATTATGAGTCAAGATTTGAAGAACTCAAACATGAGTTGTGAATTGAGCCGAGCCGACACTCAAGAATCAAAGAAAAGAAATGGAACACAAAAAGTGGAAAAAGAGTCAACTCACAAATCAGTTTAAGTAAATCACTTTATCTAAAGACAAATTTACACCGAGTCACCTGATAGCCGAGTCACCAAGAGAACTCGTGGGGAGAAGGTTAAAACCGCCTAAGGGATAAGTTTCGAGTCACTTATGAGCAAAGTGACAAAACGCAATGCTTAACCGAAGCGAATGTTTTAAGGAATACGCCAAAGATAATGATGATGTGTACGTACATAAAGCCGCACACCAAGCTTATGATTGATATAAATGCCGCCGCATTAAATACGACATTAAATGCTAACAGCGCAAAATCTAAGTCGCTGATTTCGATCACATTTCAAAACCACCCGCACGCCCTTTCATAAACCATACTTAAAACCATTTCCGTCCGCTTTCTCTCTCACACTATCAAAACTGTTCATTTCTTTTCTCAAAAGCAAAGGCAAAAATTCTCTCGAACCCAATCTATCGTCAAATCAATCTCTAAGTTTTTCTTTGATAAAATCCTGAAAATGGCACCAACCTACGACTTTGTCAAATTAGGGAAGGAAATCCACACTGGGTCTCTTTGGATTTCGGCCGAAATGGTGAAACAGGTCCGACGACACCCTAGTGAAGAAAAATCATTGAAAATTGGAAACGCCCCGGTAAACCATTTACGTTAGAATATCCGATGACCTATGTGGAGGAGGTCGCGCTTCTACGTGAATGCTGAGATTCACGACGAAGGAATAAAGTCATCTTCACTTAAAGCAAATGACTATCTCTCGCCAGATTTGGTCAACATTGCTCACTACCCGTGCCAGGAAGGAGCATCGAGATTAACGAAGTGATGTAAACTTGGGCGATGCTTGGAAAGAAATAGCCAAGCCCGACTTTTTGATAAAATAGTATACACAAAAACAAGAGAGATCTTGAAGGAGGATTATCACAAGTCTGTTGGACATAGTTGCCAAATGTATTGACATCAAATTTGGCGGCTTTGACCAATCACAAAAGCAAAAAGCTGATTGTAATGGCTGCAATCATCGCAGAAAAGATAAAAATGGCAGAGGTGAGTTTGTCTCTGACCGACTTCTGCCCGAATGTAGGAACAAATCCTTCAAGGAAGATGGCTCATTTGGAGGTTCCCTAGGATATGGCCTAGTAATTGGCCGGTGATGGAGGTGAAAGAGTCCTCTCGGACATGGGAAGGCATTCCATGTTAACAAGAGGATGTTCGAGCAAACCTCTGCAGGCGCACGAGGAAGAGAGCCTACGCCAAGAGAGGCGACACGAGTGAGGGGAATCAGTGACCCTCGAAGATACTGATTGTTTCCTCTCCACCCAAGAAGAAAGTTTTGCCCTACAATTGCTAAGAAGATCACGCCCCTGCGCAAAGAAAGAAAGTCAAACATGCTCCTCGCCCCCGCGGTGTCTCTCCCAGAAGCAGCGGCCGAGAAGGACTCACAAATATCTTTTTCCGATCATCAAAAAGAGGAGAACGACAAGCCAAGATGGCCAGCTCCTCGAAAAGACACCACATCCACCCCCCCGCCCAAGACTCGGAGAAACCGTCTACGAACCGGCAAATCCCTCGGTACAAACTAGAGACGAAGAAGAATCATCAAGCACTCCGAGCTTGAGAAACCGGCTGAGTCGACCACTCAGTGGAGCGGAATCTGAGACCGCTAGAGAAGTAGAGTCTCCGGGATGTAATTGATGAAACAGCCCAAGTCTCTTTGGCAAGGCGATCACCGAGAGGCAACCGGAAGACACAAACAGTAGTCCACACAAACAAACACAACGAGAAGTGATAGAGCGGATAGTGATGTGATGATCCTATCTCCATCTTACCCGACATCCAACATCGTCTGCGTGAGTGGAGGAAATGGAAGTTGAGTAAATCAAGGAACAGTTCCAACGGCCGAGTTTATAAGAAGAAGAGGAACCGCAAAACTTCCTCGGACTAACCACCGTGCTCCCAAAGACGGATGAAGACAATCCATGGACATCTTGCGGATCTTCAAGGACAAGGAGAAAGAAAAGCAAGCGATAAAGGCCGAGGCACGTGAGAAGGCAAGCATACATCTATCTCCGGCACTACGTAGACACACACATCCTCTCCTTGATGTCGTCTCTCACGGCTGTGATGAGATCCTGAGGAGAATGTCTGCCGCCACGGAAGAGTTGCAAATGCAGCAAGCATTGCATGAATCCAGAATCTTTCACGAGCAAAGATCGATGGAGGACCGTGAGAGTCCTCGAACACAAATGTGAAATTGATCCAATGGAGTGGTTGACAAATCGCCATCATTGTTGTCACCACTTCCCGGCTCACTCGGAAGGCAATAAGGGACTTGGCGATGAAACCGGGATAGTGGGGACCCCATCGAGCCAACCCCTATTGAAGGTGTTGTACCACCCGCCCCAACGGCCGAACATTCAATCGAAACATCCGGAGCTTGGAGACGAGTGACCCCATTCTAAGTCACTCACCGGGTGCGCCACCGAGGGGAAACTCCCTCCACCGCAGCAAGGTCGGAGGATGCTTTGCAGATGACTCCACAACGAATCAAGGAGGCGAAGTAGAGAAAATACAAACACAAGAAAAACTGAAGAAGTTGCCATCAACGAAGCTCGGGATGGCGATTGAGACTGTCTCTCCTGAGATGCCAACTGCTCTGAAGGCTAATGACGCTGATGCAGTCGAGGCACGGATGGAACGGCCGGGAGTTAACACTGGCGATGAAAGTGCAATCCATGGGGTTGAGACTCCAATGGATGCCATCAGAAGACCCTAAGACAGCTGACACTCGCCGAAAAAGGGAGGACTAAGGCCTCGGCGCCTACAAGAGAGACTGCTGGAGGTAATGAAGGCCCACGGGAGGTTGAGACTTCCCGGGTAAAGAAGTCAAGTAGAGAACATCCCTCCCCGCTATCATCGACCCATCCGAGAAGGAGATAAGCGCACTTCATGATTCCCAGGATAATCCCGATGTAACCTTTCTCGGGATCGAAGGCGAAAGAAGAAGCCGAGTCATCCCCGTGACAGATCCAAAAGACTCGATTCTGCGGATGTTCCAAGCACGAGCAAGTCCGATCCCAAGACTACTCATCAAACATTTAATTTTGATGATGAGCCACCAATGGAAATCTCATCATCGTCCGATGACACTACCGATAAGGCCGAGGACCAGTCTACTCAATTGGAAAAATCAAATTGAGACCAACGGTTGTTGAGACAGGTGAGGCTCGCAAACTAGGACCACTTCACAACAAAACCCAGCTGAACCAGAGTCCACTGCGCAGGCTCCTCAAGCTGCAGCAGGATCGATTCCTAAAAGAACTTCACGCGCACCACTCATCATCGAACAAATCCCTGTTGGCGGTGATGAATCCTTTATAGAATCTTTTCCTTTTTCTCTGGAGGTACCCGACCTCCATGAAGAGTCGAAAAATGAACGCGCACGCTACTACGCACCAGCTCCCGTTTTTCAATCAGGCACCATTGTTCCACCGATTATGATTTTGACGCCGCATGGCCATCACCGCAAATCGGTGAATCACCAAGTCCGCGAAGTGTTCAAGGCATTATTCGCTGAGATTGAACGGATGGAGAGGCATCGAGCCTCTATGGACATGCGATCGACAACAGATGCCAATCTCACCGCCGATTTAAGAGGCATAACATCCGGATCGGGAATGGTGGCAAATAAAGAAGAAACAATGCGTGTGGAACAAGTGAGATACTTCAGGACATTGTTCAACAAGCTGCTGGGTATGGAGAGTCGAAAATGCTGATGCAAAAACAAAGTGAGAGAACATATTGAGCACATGCATGAAGCTCACATTGCCGAAATTAAACTGCTGCGTGAGCAAAACAATAGTGATCTCTACAACAAGGAAGAAACCATGAATACAAAATTCAAATTCTCATGGTGAGATGAAGCCGATTTCAGCAGAGTCCAACGCTACTCGATCCGACCTCAGACGCATACTCCGCAGCCAGGACTCGAGACAAAACTCAACTATCGGCAGCTCGACTTCCCGCTTGCAAGTCTCATTTCGAGCGTTCCTCTCTCCTTTGATGATGCCAAAAAGGGGGAAGAGGAATACCTAAAGGCGAAGGAGGAAGCAAATGCGAAGGGGAAGTCACCGTGAGGAAGTCTTTGAAACAAAAGAAAGGAAAATCTGGCGAGGGGAAGGATCAAAAGATATGACCTTGATGATTGCACAAACCCTCAACAGGGTCCTCACACGGTGACATTATCGGCGAAGAAACTCCCCTCAATGACTCGCCACTCCAACACTCTTGCTATATCTATGGTCGAAAAGAGAAAAACAATTGAAGCGGGGATGAAGGAAGTGGAAGGAAGAATGGATGCCCGAGTTATGAACATCTTGAAAGAACATGGAGGCATTCCAAAGAGACGAGACACTTATGCCATCTCGGATGCCCGGGACAGAGCCACGATCAGTTGATGAATTTAAAACGCTCGAATCGAAGGATACTTTGCAAATATGTCTATGGCTCAAGCTTGGGACTTGTCTTGGGAAAAGGGTCTCACGTTATGTGAAGAAAGGCGACAGCAAGAGACGGCGGACTCGCACTCACTCTGCTGGTCACTCCGCCGTCACTCAATTTGGAAAGAAGACCCCAAGACAATACACGCCCGCAGGTAGAGGAAGAAGCGATGGTGGAGGAAAAGCTTGGACCTAGGCCTCGCCAAAAACATTGAATACGTGGATCCAGAAAGAAAGGAGGGATCTACTCTTGGGCTTGACCAAGTAGCAAATTTGCAAGTGGCTAAAAGTAATGCCGAGTATGCAAAAAGATTAGAAGAAAAAACAAGAGACAAACTCGGCTATGGGAGGAAAGACAGAAAGAATAAGAAGAGATGAAGTTGCCAGGAAGGCATATGAAAAGAAAAAGAAGGCGGTGACGATGAGAAAAAGGAAGAAGAGAAGAAGATCTTGAACAACATGAAAGAAGAAGACAGAAGGAGATGAAGTGTTGCTGTCCACCCTTCGTGCATTTTATAATGTAAATACATACAATGTAAGTCTTCCTCGAAATAAAGTCAAATTCTTTATTTTCTCGTGTAGACAAATATGTGCTCGATACACCTTGTAAACAAGTTGTGTAAAAGAACAAGAATGTTATGATCAATAAAAGGATTGATTATGCGCATACATTCTATGTCAATACACTATCTCGTATGTAACTTTGCTATTTGCATTTTTGAATGGTTTAAGTTTTGGCATCATCAAAAAGGGAAATTGTTAGAAATTTATTGTTTAAGATTTTGATGAATGCCATGTAAAACTTAGAATAAAAAGTTGGCACCCCAATTCTTGTTGTAAAATGCATTGTAATAAATAGAGTGGCCAAGCCGAGTTAAGTCGCCTACGCCTAACATGCAAGAAGACAATCAAGACTAGAAGGAAGACTCACATTGCGAGGCAGACAATGAGTATGGCAAAGAAGAGTAGACGGGAACTCTCTTGGCAGTGAGATGCACTGAGTGGAGTATCAGTCAAGTCAACTCGAGAGAAGCCAAGTCTCAAGTTGAAGTGACAAGAAGAGTCATCCATGATTGGAAGGCGACTCTAAGTCACCTGGGGAAAGCAAAGAAATGCAAATCAGTCGAGATAAATCAAAAAGATCCGTTGCACGAAATCAAGAGAATTAATTAAACAAGTAATATCTCCATACCACCTTTCTCGAGTGCTCACCCGAAAGCGTGCAAAAGGAATGAACCAATGGGAAGCACTACACCGTGTCGAACTCGAAAAGGTGAAAGAACAATTCATACGAGGAAATGGCAATTCCAAGGATCGCAACAAGACAAGCTAACGATTAAAAGTGACTTTCAAAAATAAGCCTATCTCTTCAACGGGCAAATTTTTGAAAGTTCACTATAAAAGGCTGAGGATTTTTATTTGAGAAAATGACAGATATAAGAGACATATGAGAGTGACACAAGAAAAAGACCTGAACAAAACAACGTTCAAGTAATTATTAGAAAATCGAAACATTCTCAATCCTCAAGCCTACACTACGAAGAACATCAATCCAACACTCACCGTGAAGGAAAGATAACTTCAATCGGTTGAAGAGGAAAATATCGAAAACAAAGGGTCTACATTCCACGAAGGATTGTAGGATGGTTCAAGGTTGAACTAAGTCTTAAGCTTTTGGAGGGCTTCGTGATCAAATCCAAAGAGCTTGAGCAAGTGAGTTTGTAGTAGCAAGGCAAATTTTTCGCCTGTGAAGAAGCCGAGTCGTCACGGCTTGGTGAGTGATCAAGGCGTCTCGGCCCGAGTCCCAAAGGATCAAGTCACTTTGTGTGATCAAGACTTGTATCCGACTGTTACCACTTTGTATACTTGATCATTACCTAGTGGATTCCTCCAGGAGTTGGAGAAGAGAGGAGTAGAAGAATTACCCCATTTTCGAACCTCTATAAAATTTTGTTGTGTCATTTACATTTCAAAGACTTTAATTCCTGCATTTTTAATCGCTTATATCTCCGATAAATTTGCTATCCACTTGATAATTTATAAGTACTAAACCAAGCACTAAACTCTTGCTTAATCAAACTTAAGGGTGTTAAGTCTTCCGAAAAACAAAACTACGATTGAGTTAATTTAGAGCCAATAGCCGAGTTATTCCATCAACAGGCTCGGTTGAGTCTCATTGAGAGATTAACTCTACCGAGTGGTGGCTAAATTGGTATCCCCATCAAGGACACAAACATGTAGTATCAACTCGTATATTTAAAAGACTAAATCGAAAATTTGGTAAGGTTTATTCAACCCCCTCCTTCTAAACCTTACACTTACACCCCTTGGGACCTACAGTTGTTTAACCACATCATGTCTCAGACGAATATGTATGTTTTTACCATTAAAGGTTTTATTCTTTGCAATTGCGATTGCTGCTTGACAATCACAATGCATAGACACTGAAGGTATTGGTTTAGAACCCAACGGAATATCTCGCTAAGAAGTTTTTCAACCACTCACCTCATTGCTGCTAACTCTAATGCAACAAACTCGGACTCCATAGTAGATTTTGCTATGATAGTTTGTTTAGCTGACTTCCAAGTAATTGCACCCCCACCAAGGGTGAATATATAACCACTAGCGGATTTTATCTCATCTGAATCAGAGATCCAGTTAGCATCACTAAATCCCTCGAGTACGGAGGAAATCCTCTATAAAGAATACCATAATTCATGGTACCTCTCAAATATTTCATTAGCCCGACTAAAGTTAATCCAATGATCACGGTTGGGATTATGTGTATATCTCGCTCAATCGACACACAAAGATAGGCTATGTCGGTCATGAAAATTCATCAAATGCAACGAGACTCCCAATAATGCGGCATACTCAGTTGAGCCATAGGATCACCAAGATTTTTCTTTAATTGGGTGTTAGCATCATAAGGAGTACTCACAGGTTTGACATCGAAATGTCCAAACTTCTTAAGAAGCTTCTCAACATAATGTTCTTGCGTTAACATAATGTTATTATCTTTCCTTATGATTTTAATACCCAATATCACACTTGCTTCACCCATATCTTTCATATCAAAGTTTGAAGCAAGAAACTCTTTGGTTTTATATATTAAATTAAGGTTGCTACCAAATATGAGCATGCCATCCACATATAAAGAAATAACCACACACTCATTATCAACAAGTTTTGTACAAACACATCTATCAACTTCAACAGAAGTAAAACCATCAGATAACAAAACTTGATTAAATTTCACATGACACTGCTTAGGTGCTTGTTTTAAACCATATAATGATTTAAGTAATTTACAAACTTTGTTTTCTTTTCCAGAAACAACACACCCTTCTGGTTGCACCATATAAATCTTTTCTTCCAAATCACCATTTAAAAAAGCAGTTTTTACATCCATTTGGTGAATAAAAAGTTTATGGATAGAAGCCAAAGGAATCAAAACTCGGATAGAAGAAATTCTAGTTACTGGTACAAAAGTATCAAAATAATCCACATTTTGTTTTTGAGTAATACATTTTGCAACCAATCTGGCTTTATATTTTTCAATAGTTCCATCAGGATAATATTTCTTCTTAAAAATCCATTTGCAACCTATAAGTTTAGCTCCAGGTGACAAATCAACTAAAGTCCAAGTTTTATTTTGTTCAATAGAATCAATTTCAGTTTTGATGGATTCTTTCCAGTAAAAGAATCGTGATGAAAACAACTTTAAAATGTTAAAGGGTCATTTTCTACAAGATATGTATAAAAATCATTTCCAAATGAAGTTGTTTTTCTTTGTCTCTTACTCCTTCTCAATTCCTCAAAAGAATTCTCATTATTATATTCAATAGGAGCATAAGAAGTAGATTCAACAAGTACACGATAAATTGACTCGGTTTTTAAGGGAAAAATATGCTCAACAAATTCAGCATTTTTTGTTTCAACAATAGTGTTAACATCTAGCACATCACTTTTCAAAACAAGAAATCTATATGCAGCACTATGATCAGTATAACCAATAAATAGGCAATCAGAAGTTTTAGAACCTATTTTTCTCTTTTTAGGATCAGGCAACATAATTTTAGCAAGACACCCCCACACTTTAAAATATTTTAGGTTGGGCTGATAGCCTTTCCATAATTCATAAGGTGTCTTACCAGTTTTCTTATAAGGTATTCTGTTTTGTAAGTGACATGCAGATAAAATGGCTTCACCCCAGAATTTATTAGCAGCACCTGAACTAATGAGCATTGCATTCATCATTTCTTTTAAAGTTCTATTTTTCCTTTATGCTACACCATTTGATTCAGGTGAATATGGAAGGGTAATTTCATGTATTATTCCTTGTTGTTCACAAAAATTATTAAATAAAGTATATTCGCCACCTCTATCTGATCTAACTCTTTTAATCTTTTTATTCAACTGATTTTTAACTTCAGACTTATATAAACAAAACATATTGAAGGATTCATCTTTATTTATAAGTAAATATACCTTAGCATATCTGGAATAATCATCTATAAAAGTCACATAGTAATTTTTACCACCTCTAGTCATGGTTTGTTTTAAATCACTTAAATCAGTATGAATTAGACTAAGCAATTCAGATTCTCGTTGAATAGAAAAACATGATTTCTTGGTTAATTTAGCTTCACAACAAGTTTCACATTTGTTTAGGCTAGTGTTATTAATACCAGAAATTAAACCAAGAGTTTGCATTTTATAAATATAGGAAGCACTAACATGTCCTAATCTAGTATGCCATACATCAGTAGAATCAATCAAGTTAGCAGAAGAAACAACAATTTTATTAATAACATCGGAAACATTCAGTACAAAAAGCCCCTGATTACAATAACCTTTGCCCACAAGGACATTATTTTTTCTCATTACAATCTTGTCAGATTCAAATGACACCCTAACCCCAGTCTTTCCTAACAAAGAAATGGAAACTAAGTTTCCCATAATATTAGGCACATGAAGAACTTCATTAAGAGCCAAGGTCTTAACAGATGTGAGTTTCAACAGAACTTTGCCTTTGCCAAGAATTTGTGCAGTTCGAGAATCCCCGAGATACATGTTCTTCTCCATCCCCCACAAGATTGTAGGATGCAAAAGCCTCTTTATTTGCACAGATGTGCCTGGTAGCCCCAGAGTCTACCACCCATTCTTTCACATTGGCCACGAGATTAATTTGACTTAGTACCGCCGCAACCACATCATCCCCTTTAACCAAATTTGCATTTGGCTTTGGGGGATTTGTAGATTTCTTTCTTTGTTTACATTGCGGTGCATGGTGACTTGGCTTTCCACAAACATAACAATTTCCTTTTTTTCTTGAAAGTAATGGGGTTATTCACTTTAGGTTTGTTATCAGGTTGATATTTCTTAACAGGCTTGGAAGAAGGCTTACCTTGCACTATATTTGCCTTTGAAGCTATCTCCTTCGCCTTTTGTAGCTTTGAGTTCCCTCCGGTTTGTGTCCTCGATGATGATATGAGTTTTCCGTCCGCAGAGACAATTGCTTGTGCTTATGCTTGAGTTGTTGTTTGTAGTCATTCCAAGTTTCGTAGCTTCTCGATCAAAATCCCATCAACAAACTCTTCTTGCAAATAATCTTTTTAGACTTTGATTCTCCAATCGGTTTGTGGTACTCGTTGATTTGTATCTTTATATCCTATCATCCGTCATCTCCCGGCGATAGTAGTTCCCAATTACAAACTTTTGCTTTCCAAGATCTTGATATATATTTGAGATATAAAGATTCCCAAATTTCATTTGCTTTACTTTACAAGAACAAAGTACACATCGAACAAATCATTAGCCGAGTGCTAATGATCGTGTGCTACAAACCTTATTGGCATATGTCCATATATCGAGCTCTTTTGGATCGCCAGACGGTGCATGTCTTTTTAAAGGCGTTAAGGCGGATGTTACACGCGTGCATATCAAGTATAGAAGAAATTCGTTCATGCCAGCGCCGATAATTTTTTGTCCACTAAACATTTCTATTTTCGAGATATCAGGAAAAGGTTTGGCATATGAGAAGGTTGAAGGATGTGAAGGCATTGGTGTTGGAACAAGAATAACAACGATGGCGTGGTAGAGAGGCTACGGCTGGGCGGTGTGGCGCGATGGCGTTGCCTTCTACAGAAGCTGCCACATCAGTGTGTTTTTGAACTACATAAATTCCTTAAGATTGTTGTAGTTTTTTCGAAGTAGAGGTCCGAAAACAGTAAGCTAAAATGGTGAAAATCAAATTTCGTAAACTCGAAAGAGAATATCCTGAGGCGTGCTTGGAATGCACTGTCCTTAAGGAATTTATTTTGGTAATTCCCCTAGGATTCAACAGGTAAGAAAAATGGCAGTGATATTATAGTAACCCAGCAAGTTATTAAGTTGCAGAAAAATGAAAGAGGAGGATGATGCTTTTGTTCTTTTTTCTGTTTTCCAAATCAGCTAAGTGAAGGCTATATATAAAGCCACTGCCAACGGCTAACACCCACAAAATAGGAAGAATTGTTTTTCAGAAAAAAGAATAAAAAACTCACGTTGGAATGAGGCACAAAAATAGGAACATAAAATCCAACTGCACACGTTCAGCGGCCTTGAGATAAGGGACTGAAATTTTTCAGTTTTCAGAAAGTGGGAACAAACTTTTGAATAAATAAGAATAGTCTCCCCACTTGCCAACTAATAGGAACGACATTCTTTAGAATTTAGATAAGACTTAAAAATGGTCAAACTAAGATAAAGTTTCACAAAATTAATTTTAAGTAGCAAAACAAACCGGGTCAAGCCCGTATCGCCCACGTGCAGGGGGGCAAATCGGCGATTTTACACTCAAAATCGTAAATTTGGCCTAGCTCTTTATGTGCGCGAGGCCTCCTTATTCTCTTGGCCCATTATTACTAAGCCCATAATGGTCTCCCATTAATAAAGAAGATAAAACTTGTTTTGATTTCCTAAGTGGGATTGAAAATCTTTTAAAAACACTCTTTTAAATACAACATTATGTGTGTGTGAAACTATATATATGTGTGTGTGTTTTGTGTGTAATTATATATACATATGTCACAAGTGTTCTGTGTGTGCGTGTCTTGTGATTATGAGTGTGAAATTTTATTTTGTGTTTGTGTGCATGTTCTGTGTGTTTGTGTGTGTGGTGATGGGTGTGTGTATGTGCGCGCGTGTCCTCGGTGTATGCAGCGATGAGTTGTGTGTGAGTTTTTGTCTCCGGAAATGAGTTCTACTAAAGACGAAGGGAAGTCGAAGGTGGCAAAGGGGGTGACGAGAATGGGGTCTTTTCAGTAGGGGCTTGAGTTTGAAAATTTGATAGAAATTAGGGCTAAATTGGGAATTTTGATGATTTACATATTTGACCCCTTGAAGTTTCATTTCAGTCCAAATTTCAAATCAAAGTTTCCAGAATTTTCTATTCAGTCCCAAACAAGTTTCAATTCAGTCCATATTTTTATTTAAATTTTTCAGATTTTCATATTAACCCCTATAACTTATTTGGACTTTCTAGATTTATTTAATTTGACCCTATAAGTTTTCAATTTAGTCTAAAACTAAAATTTACTTTTAACTTCTTTCAATTTAAACATCCAAACTTAAATTTTTAGTCAAATTTTCTTATAATAAAAGCCTCAGGCTATTTTATAAGTATATTAGTTAATTAGAAGTTACTACTTAATCTCTAGGCCTAAATCATGTTAAATTTATATTGTAGGCGACGAAGAACTGTACAATTAGGACTTCTAGTTTCGAGCTTTTTGTGCATCTACTTTATTTTGCCGATTGAGGTGGGGATTCTTATCACATTTTATGTGTTCATTGCCCTTGTTCAATGCTTAAACTGTCCAATTATGTGAATTACGCATTTTTCAATGGTCAAATGACATGCATAATTATATGAATTGTGTCCTTTTGATGTATTACATGATATGCATAATTATGTGAATTATATATTTTTAATGTGCTATATGATATGATTATTTTTTATGAATTATATGTTTTTCATTACAATGAATGTTATGAATATTATGCAATGGAAAAGTTTTGGCCACGTGCCATGTGAAAGGAAAAATATGGCATTCGTGCCACGGGAAAGGAAAATTTTTGTCCACGTGCCACGGAAAAGAAAAAATATGGCATTTATGCCTACGGGAAAGGAAAAGTGTTGGCCACGTGCCACGAGAAAGGAAAATTTTTGGCCACGTGCCACGGGAAAAGAAAATTTTGGCCTCGTGCCTCGGGACAGGGAAAAAAAATGGCATTCATACCTACGGGAAAGGTTATGTGCTATCTAGCTTATGCCAACGGAAAAAGTTATGTATTATTAGGCGTATGCCAATGGGAAAGGTTATGTGTTAATTTATATAATTGTGCACTTTTCGTATTTAGCTTGGACATTCTTTATCTCTACTGAGTATGTGATTACTCACCCCTAAATTCAAATTATTTTCAGATCATACAGATGGATGTGTTGCAGATGTGGGAGAATAGTCGATGAATTCACTCTTAATTATTTCAATTTCAAGAACTATGAACTCGTTTTAAATTTCGAACAATTGTGATGTACTATTTTCTTTTAATTTATTTCAAAGTGTTTTGAGTGGATTTTTAATTTTTAACAAATACTCTATAATTATTTCTTAAGACTTAAAGTATTCTCATTATCGCTTCCGCTAAACTGTTCATTTATCTATTTATAAAAAAAACGTGATTTTCTCAAAATTTAGTAAAAAATACATTTCAAAAAGTAGGGCGTTACAAAACAAGCCACCTGACTCTTATGATGCATGAAATAAATCCAAGTAACCTTGCTATAATCATCCACCAAAGTAAGCATATAGGGTGTCATCACCTCCAATTCACATTTAAAAGGTCCCCAAACATCCATATGTATTAAATCAAACACAGCATTACTTTTAGAAGTACTTTCAGGAAAGGGCAATCGATGTTGCTTGGATCTATGACAAACTTCACAATTATCAAAAAAATGATCCAATTTATTAGCAAAGTAAGGCTTCAAAATTTCAATATGTTCAAGCACGCATTAATCGAGGCATGCCCTAATTTCTTATGCCAATCAACCACATTTTTACGGAAAAAGATGGAAATGACATTTTACAATTGGAAGAGACACAGGTATAGATGGTAAAGAAAAAGCGAGAATCCGAATGTAGAGTTTCCCCACGGCCTTGCCAACTGCTATAGTTTCCTCAGTCCTCAGGTCCTGCAAAACAAGATTATAGGTGAAGGAAGGAACAAGCAAAACATTAAGTAATGTGAGTTGAGGACTCAAGGTTACTTCCCCAGTGTGTGTAACAACTTTGGAAGTGCCATCTGGCAGAAAGACATTGATAGAGGATTTTAATGGTTTGGATTTGCTTAAAACAGCCTCACAGTAACACATAGGCCGGCTAGCCCCAGTATCAATTATCCAACAGTTGCTCCCCTATTTTCAAATGTACTCAAAGCACAATGCAAATCTGAGAGGTGTCATGTACCTACATACTCTGCATAGTGCGCAAAATCTACTCCAGTATTCTCCTTCCCTGAGTTATCAGCTTGCTTAGTTCCACCCAGATATTTAGCAATTTCTTGTTGAATGATGCTAGAAATGTCTCTTCCAGGATACTTATAACCTACATCTGTCTTCTCTTGCCTATTCAAATGTTCGGTTGAAATTTCCACAAGGTTTGCTTTCTCTCTTTTCCTCTGTTCCTTCAGGTTAGCAAACCACTATGGATATCCATGCACCTTAAAACAAGTACTTACTTCATGTCCTCAGTCACCACATTGACTACACTTCAATTTTGCCTTCTCCTCCTTAGTTATTCGATATCCTCTACCCCTGTCTGCTTGCCAATTGGATCTACCACCCCTAACTGACATACTTGTATTCTCAGTACCAATTCCAACGCCCCTACCACTGCGAACAAACATTGCTGCATCGTCTATTGCTTCAGGAAAAGCAATTTGCACTGATCTCTGCTTCTCGACAGTTAATATCATCGAATATGCTCTATTAACTGTTGGTAATGGATCCATAAGTAGTATTTGGCTCCTAACATTCTCATAGGAATCATTCAATCCCATCAAAAACTGCATCAATATTTTTTCAGTATCCATATCGAGCAAACTCTTAGCTGCTCCACACGTACATTTAGGAAAAGCGACCAGGCAACAATACTCATCTCATAATTTCTTCAACTTTGTAAAGTAAATCACAACCGACACATTTCCTTGCCTCAAGTTAGAAATCTCCTTTTGTAATTGATAAAGCAACGAACCATTGCTTTCCCCAAACTGTTGTCCTAAATCTACCCAAAGCTCTCGAGCTAAATTTGCATAAATGAAAGCCTAGATGAATCCTCCTTCATGGTCAGTTGATTCGCACCACGAATAGCCTGAAGTTCCTCTTCAGTGAGACCGCTACCTCCAACTCCATTTTTATTTCGTAGATTCGCCATAATTCATCAGTTAAAGCTTGGCTCTAGATACCATGAAAACAACATGAGCATTCATAGAGAAGAAAGGGAAATTTTATTTAACCAACTCAAACTAACACATTCCAGTTGCATGCATATTTATAGGTACAGAAAATGAGATACACGTGTAAGCCCATGTATCAGTTAAGTAAAGGAAAAAATGAATTAAAATGTAACCCAAACAAAACCCAAGCCTGTAAACATAAAGCCCAATACTAACATAAGGCCCAATACTCCAACAAAATAAGGGACAGTTACTATTCATGGGGTTTGGGTTAATTACAAAAAACCCACATTTTTTTTAAGTTACAAAAAATCCCATGAGGTTTGATTCCGTATAATACTTAACCCTCTTCGTGTACATTTCAAACACCCCTTTACATTTAGAAAAATATTGCAATTTCCCCCTTACAACACATTCAAATCTCAAAGAGTTTTTTTGTAATTTTCAAACACGACTGGATGTTTTTATAATTAACCCAAACCTCAGGGTCAAGGGTAAGTTTTGAAATTATCCCTAAAAATAATTTGTTCGGTTGTTGGCTGGAAATCAAATGAATAACTTGGCTTCTAAAATTTAATGGAAAATAAATCTAATGAATAACTTGATAACTCCCAGTAAGATTAAGAACTAATAAAATCATAGATGAATCCACCAAATAGAACAATAATGTCTCAAATATAGCCAAAAAAAACTCCTGATAGATACAAATGAACAACCTAACTAAATTGGCAAATCCATCCAAGTTTGGTCTATTCTAGGAATTCAAATATCAGGCAACAACACTTACCAGAATAACAAATCCCTATTAAGAACATTAATTAAAACAAATACACTGAAATACGGTTACAAATCATCCAAGTAGTGGTAGTGTTTAACTGTAAGCCAAGTAGTGTTTAACGGTGTTGAAATTAAGGCTTTTTCTTACTGTTCTTGTGATGCCCTGATAATATTAATAGCCACACACAATTCACGTTGTTGGCGATAGCCCCAACCCTGAACAATATCCCTTTTCCCTTTTCTGCAACTTGTTATCCAAAACCAGCTTTAGCCAGTCGTGGTTAAGCACAACCCTAACTACTGTGTGCCACTTTTTTAAGTACAACGTGTAACTTTCACCGCATGGGTCAATTGTAAAAACCCTGAGACGGTCGGTTTTACCATTCACCTTTTCAATCTCTTCTTCAGTTAAAACACTCAAGAGTTTCTTCTTGCTTTTGGTGATGAATACCCTATTCATAGAAACATTAATGTCCGAAAGTCCAAAAGAATTTCGAACAGAAAAGTCGGCTCTGCCCCTCCTTGCTCTTGGATTTTTCGCAGTGTAATTAGATTAAGGTCAGCCGGTTGTTGTTATTCTCGTTGGACAGCAAAGTTAATATCATGATCATCATCATTTTTACATCCATGAAATTTTCGTTCATAATTAAGAAAAATTAGATAAAATTAAAATAACAAGGTTATTTATTAGTAGTTTCCTAGTTTAAAACAGAACAGAACTCCTGTTAAACAACATTTTCAAATCATGATCAAATCGTTGTAGAGCTGGCATACAAACTATTAAATTATTTTTTCCATAATTGAACACTATTATTGCTGGAAATATTGTGATTGCCAGCATGCAACATAATCTCTTGCCATATATACAGTGTATTAAATTTCATGCCATTTATGTATAGAATAAATGCAATTAAATTTTTTTCATTATTTTTCAATTTTTGTTTGATAATAAAGGAATAAAAAAAAAGGGCAAATATCACTCTACACCCTATACTTTCATTGAATATCACTTTGCCCCCTAGTACTTCCAATTGTATCATTTTATCCCCTTGTACTCTCAATTTGTATCACTTTACCCTCATCTACCATTAAAATACTATTTTATCCTATTATTCCTTTATTAAATGACCTAATTGTCCCTACAATTATTTTTAGATTTATTTAATTGCATTAAAATCTTATCTCTTTATTTCTTTTGAATATTTTTTGCTATTTATTAAATTTGATACAATTCCTACTACGTAACTATATTGTAGGTTATATTATGTTAACTAATATATTTGTACATATTTATTTGTTTCATCATAAATCTAAAAATCGTGTATTATATTGCAGATAATATTTTGTAAAAGTAAACTATTAGTATCGAGTTTCTTATTAGAAATGAATGATAATAAAATAATTTAAAATATATATATATAGATTATTGTATAGCCATATTTAATATATTATGTTAAATTTAAATATATTCAATTCTGTATTAAAAAAATTAACCACTAAAACTAATATATTTTCTATTTAACATAGTTTTCATTATTCATCAAAAATTGAAAAATAATATTTCACATCTTTAATAAGAATGTATTAGATATGTATTATATAATTTTAAGTTTGTGACAAATTGGAAATTAAAAGTGTAAATGTATTAGCTAATAGAAAATATCATATTATATAGTAGTTTAATAGTCGCTACAATAAAATTAAAAAATTAGCAACTAAATGTAATATAAGAAAATAAATAATTTTAATATTAATTAAGGGTTAATTAATAAAGTTATGAAATTGAATTTTAACAAATAAGTTCAAGTTTATTAATATTAAAGTTCAAGTTTATTAATATTAAATACTTTTAAAATGATTGTGCTTGCTATTTCGCTAAAACTAATAGGTAAAGGATAAAATGGTCATTTTTTTATTATATGGATATAAAATAATATTATAAAAGTATGAGGTGGTAAAGTAATACTAATTGAGAGTATAAGGGGGTGAAAGTGATACAATTGAGAGTAAAGAAGGTAAAGTAATACTCAAGAAGAGTATAGGGGGACAAAGTGAGATTTACCCTAAAAAAAACCCAATAGTGTTGGGGTTGAAAAATAAAATAAGCTATTTGATACTGATCGACTTAAATTGGTCGGTAATGAACTTGTATAAACTCAATTCGTTAATGTAACAAGCCTAATTTGAACAATTTTTTTCATTTGATGATATAATTTGATGCTCGATTCGAGTTTAATATAAATTAAAAGTGCCAGACTACTCGCACAAATTAACCTTGTGTTCAACTCGATTACAGTACCTACAGAATAACGATAAAATCAAAAATATTATTTTCCCCCAACTTATACCGATCAATTATCGACAAATCACCAACAATGTTTAAATTTACCGACATAAATATTGTTGGTAAGTACCAACAGTTTTAGATTCTATCGGTAAGTATTTACCTACGACGATTTTTATTATAGTTTTGATTTGTTGGAACTCTATCGCAACTATATTTATTAATACCTACATATATATAGGGTTTTTTTCTTACCGAAACGATAGCTAATATATTCAAGGCACGAAAAATTAACAAAGAGGAAATAAGAAAGCCAAAGACATAATCTTTTCCAACGTATAACAATAACAGAAAACAAAACAAAACAAAATCCGGCGTTTTCCTTTCGACTATGCATGCAATTCTTTCATTTTGCTATAGCATCCATGTTTTTTTTCCTTTGCCTTGCATGTTTTAATTTTTTCTTTCTAGCAAGTACTTATTTTCTTGATTTTTCATACACAATCTAGTGAAATATATGTAGTCATGACCGCGGTTTGGAACTGCCGGTTCCATGAAATGCTGACCCTTAACCGTTCCTTGCCAGTTACGGTCCGGTTCCCGCATCCTTCACCCCCTATGATTCTTGGGTCACTGGACCTGCCGGCTTTGCGCAAGCTAGATTGAACAATATATATTTCTCCTCCTCTCTTTCACTCTCCAAGATTGTGTTTGTGTGTGTGATTTTAGGTGAAATATAGGTGGTTGTTGAATGTATATGATTAAGGTAGAATGAGTTTCTGCTGTGGTGCGGATATTTTGCGTAATGTTGGCGTTGGGGTATACTTGTATTTGATGGTCTTTGTTTTCATTGTCTCCTTAGGATTGTTGTAAATAGCTGGGGTGAAATGGAAATACTGTTCCTTTTTTAATTTCCTGAAAGAGATTAAATATTCTTTTCAACAGTATAACAGAGCAACAGTATATCCCACCCAAGCAATCAAGAAACCTCTATACTCTTTTCTTTTTCTTTTCTTTTTTTGCTTTTTCCCTTTTTCCTCATACCGTTGCTCTGTCTAGATAGTTGATGCCGTTATGCTGTGTTAGTTTTCCCTCGTAAGTTTCATTATCAGAGATTATTATATTTTCGCTCTTCCAGTATGACCATTGTCCATATCTGCATGCCCTACTCTTTTGGACTTTTTTTGTTTTCCTCGGAAAGTTTGAATCGGGCTTGCCACGCTCAACTCTTCTAAATCCTTTTTTTTTTTACCGGAGATTTGAGTCGGATTTCAAATACCCGCCTCCTTCCATTGGCAAGTATTTAAAACCCGACTATCTTTAAAACCTTTAATTTTGTGGAACCCTTAGGCATTGTATGGTTATGTTTCTACGGACCATTTCTAGTTTCTGGTGTTGGAAAATGAATTTTGAGAATTTATTGATTTTCGTGTAAAAATTGGAAATATGTTGGATGAGTGAATGAAAATGAGTTTTATGTAGGTTTGGAAATGAGATTGTGTTTGGTTGAGTAGTTTTGAAGTATTATTTTTGTATATAATAATTTGAAAAGTTGATATTGGTTGAATATTTTAATGGGATATATAATATTATATTTGTAAGATTGTAGGGTGGTAGGTTCCATTAGGTAAAAATAATTAAAAAATAATAATATTTTAAGTGGATAGAGTTGGTAATGGTGGGTCCCATATGTATAATTGGATGAAAAGATGAGAATAATGATTGATGAGTGATGTAGATAGAAGGGATAATTTCAAAATTGGTAGACTTTTTAAGTTTACCTCTTTTTGCTTTTAGTCTTCATGTTCCCAACTCATCAAATATAGTAAGACGACGTTACACTTTTTTATCGGCGTCACTCGGCGTTAGTTGACCGTTAACTATGACCAAAACCTATTATAACAAAATATAGGTAAAAAAGCTGGTAATTTCATTTTTTTCCTTATTTTCACTTTTGTCTTTATTTCTAAAGCCTCAAATCTTCAATAAAAGGTGTGAATTATCGAGAATAATAAAAATTATACTTTTAAGTTGTAATTAATATATTAAATTATAGCACTTTTGATTGATATAATTATGGAATATATAAAATTTAGGGAGAAAATCAAAATTAATTACCACAAGGGTTGGGATATATTTTCTTAGTTTTTTTTAAGTAATTAATATAAAAAGAAGCCTTTTGCGTAACAAACTAAGGTTCCAATTTCAGTTAGGAATAAAACTTTAGTGTTGCATCCAGTTTTTTTTTTTTTTTGTCCTTTTGTGGTATAGGGGAATAACGATTAAAAGAAAGAAATAATGGGAAATTAAAAAATGATGAGTGAAAATTGAACAACTCAAAATAAAATTGTGGAAACTAAAATAAAAAATATAAAAAATTGTATTTTCATACATTAATCGATAGGCATCACACCTCCTTGCTATTATTTTTTAAATAATTAATTTTAAATTTCTCTCTAAGTTTAGTTTATTACATTATATTAATTAAATATTTTAACATAATTTAATATATTAGTCATGAATTAAAATATAATTTATATTATTCTCAATAGATCACTCATTATTCGTTGGGCATCACACCTTCATGCCATTGGTTTTTTATTTAATTTTTGAAATAATTAATTTTGATTTTTTTTCCTCTAAATTTGATTTATTTCATAATTATATTAATCAAAAGTATTACTCGAATTTAATATATAAATTTAGAAATTAAGAGTATATTTTATATTTTTTTCAATAATTCACACCTTGAGGATTTGAAGCTTTAGAAATGAAGACAAAAGTGAAAATGAGGAAAAAAAGGAAATTACCAGCTTTTTTACCTATGTTTACCTTTTATAACAGGTTCCTAGGTCATAGTTGATGGTCAACTAACGGTCAGTAGTGACACTGATGAAAAAGTATAACGTTGGGTACCATATTTGATGAGTTTGGAACATGGGGTACCAAAAACAAAAAGTAGGTAAACTTGGGGTACCAATTCTGAAATTATCCCTAGATAGTATATAGGGTTGGGAATTGAAATTATAGGTTTGAGATGTAGTTTTATATGAAAGATGGAATGTGAAAATGATGATTTCCATTGGAAAATTTATAAACAAACATGATTTCAGTTTTATGAATAGTTGGAAATTGGAAATAGGTTGTTGGAAACATAAACAAACAAGGCCTTAGTAATTATGTAAATATTTGTGGCATTTGTCACAAACCGTCAAAAAGAGCCCGAATTAAAGACTGCTTCAATCTGTCTAATATAGATAAACATTCGTCCTACAAAGGCAAAAATTTGTGTGAGACGGATCCATGTCCAAGTTTGAAATGGAAATTTTGAAAAATTAAGCGGTGGCACATTTGTAATTTGTTGCATCATATACATTACGGGTCCTACTAAAGAGCTAGCTCTCCTACAACTATAATTCTTGTCCACTATTAAAAAAGAAGAAAAAGAAAAAAAGAAATACACTTGTTTTGTAGTACAGTGTGCCCACGCATCTCCTCCTTTGTCCTTCCACCTTTTTCTTAAATTTTTCTTCTTTGTTTTTTAAAGAAATTGATAGTTTTAGCTATTTTACATTTAATAAGTTATCCTGATGAATTTTTTTCCTCATCTGGTTTTATTTTTATTATATTTGTAGGCCAAGACCAATGAAATCTAAGTATCACACTGTTTTCTTCCAAATAAATTAACTAAGATACTTATCATGAAAACCTAGGTACAATTTAAAATTTACTATTTCCCATCAAATTGTTACTTTTACTTAATTTAAAATTATTACTTATTATTCCTTTTTGAAGTAGGACTTTTTACTCCAAAAAATAACGTATTACTATCCCCTCCAAAAAAAATGTATTACTTGTATTCAAAAAATATTACTTTTTACTGAACAAGTATTACTTACTATGCTTTTTAAAATTATATACTATTTCCTCTAAAATTGATATTTTTTTACTTGAAAAGTAATACTTTTTACTTAAAAACTACAACTTAGTAATCTCTTTTGTAAGTATTAGTTTTTACTTGAAAAGTATCATTTTTATTGAAAAAATATTACATTTTATAATAAAAGTATTTTTACTACATCTTTTTAAGTTATATACTATTTCCTTTAAAACTATTACCTTTTTTTTTTAAATTAATACTTTTACTTAATTAATTACTTACTAATCCTTTTAGAAGTAATAATTTTTACTTGAAAATTATCATTTTTTTACTCAAAAAGTATTACTTTTTACTATAAAAATATTATTTACTATGAGATTCTGAGAAATACTCAGTTTCATTTTCTACTCCAAAACATAAACGTACATCTATATATACATAATAATTGGGCTCAACCTAATAGGAAGAATATCCTCCCTAAAATAGAAAAGGAAAAGAAATAACAATGAGACCTGACTGAATCTCTTTATTGACAAATATCTAACAAATCCCCTAAATCTCTCACTAACTTTAAATAGAATTCCACACTCTCCCTCAAGATGCGTTGTAAATGTTGTACATGCCCAGCTTGCAACACAATTCTTCAAAGTTAGTTCGTTGCGGAGCTTTAGTAAGTATATCTGCTTTGTTTGTGACCTCGTAGAGTGTAAAGAAGTCGTATAATTGATTTCTCAACCTTCTCCTCGAGATGAAGTGTCGATCTATCTCAACATGCTTTGTTCTATCATGGTGCACAGGATTCTTTGCAATTCGAATGGCAGCTTGGTTGTCGCAAAACATCTTGATGGGTTCCATAACTCTAGCCCCTAGTTTACTAACGAGTCTCTTTATCCATATTCCTTCGCATATACCTAGAGGTAGATGTCACGGGTCTAGCCATTTCGGCCCCCACACGATGCCGCGCGGCGCCCCAGACCACCCGGGGCCAGCCTATCCATCGAGACAACCACTGGTTTCGCCCTGCCTTGGGCTCATCAGGAATGCAGCTCCAGCATCCGACCAGTTTGGGTAGGGATGGCCAATTCCCTTCTTCACCGTCAAGTCCATGACTAGCGACAAGCTCCCCGAACTTAACCGGGTAGGCCTGCCTGAACATCCGAAGGGTCATACACACGTACCCACAAACCAGCCGACTGAAGCCACATACACATTCATTCTTAGCACCATCTACCAGTAATCGTAGCGAAAGACACCCCAATATCACGGGGCGTGACACCCTCCCCCACCCAAAGTGGTATACGCCCTCGTACACGGTCTACTTCACCCGAAGTGCATCAATGGCGCCCCCTTGGCAGCCCACACGTGTGCCCTTCGCACACCAATCGCACTCGGAGACCAGGAGGAATCCCAAATGATCGCCCAACATGTTCCGCTCCCCTGCCTACTCCACCACCCTCTTGGTAAGAGCGTTTGACGCAACCACGAAATACAAATGTCGGGACGGCTCTGATACCACTTGTCACGGGCCTAGCCATTTCGGCCCCCACATGATGCCGCGCGGTGCCCCGGACCACCTGGGGCCAGCCTATCCATTGAGACAATCACTGGTTTCGCCCTGCCTTGGGCTCATCAGGAATGCGGCTCCAGCATTCGACCCGTTTGGGTAGGGATGGCCAATTCCCTTCTTCACCGTCAAGTCCACGACTAGCGACAAGCTCCCCGAACTTAACTGGGTAGGCCTGCCTGAACATCCGAAGGGTCACACACATGTACCCACGAACCAGCCGACTGAAGCCACATACATAGTCATTCTCAGCACCATCCACCAGTAGTCGTAGCGAATGACACCCCAATGTCACGGGGCGTGACATAGAGCTCCAAATTCACCTTCTGCACTACTCCTTGACACTACAGATTGCTTCTTGCTTCTCCATGTTAGATTTCCCCAAACAAATGAGCAATACCACCAAGTAGATCATCTATCTAGCATATCTCCCGCCTAATCTGCATCCGAAAATATTTCCACATCTCTGTTGCCACTCTTTTTGAAAAACAACCCTTTCCCGGAGTCATCTTGAGGTATCTCGGAATTCTATTCACCGCCTCCATATGCTCGTTTGTTGGGTTGTCCATGAATCAATTTACAACACCGACAAAGAAAAGCCAATATCAGGCCGAGTATGTGAGAGATAGATAAGACGTCCTACAAGTCTTTGATATCTCCCCCTGTCAACTGAAGCACTCCTTTTCGATACTTAACTTCTTGGTGGAGTCCATTGGAGTTTCGTAGGTTTACACCTCTAGCATTCCCGTCTCTTTTAGCAAATCTATGATGTATTTTCGTTTGTGAGACAACGATACCATCTTTTGATCTTGCTACTTCCATGCCAAGAAAGTATCCGAGGTATCCGAGGTCCTTGATCTCAAATTCTTGAGCTAGAAGCTTCTTCAAATTTCTTAACTCTTCCTCGTAGTCACCTGTGAGTATAATGTCATCGACATATACTATTAACACAACTATTTTCTTCTCTCGAGAGAACTTCACGAATAGGGTATGGTGCACTTTGACATTGACTATATCGAGCTTAACCACGCATTTTGTGAACTTGTCAAACCATGCACGAGCGATCGCTGAGTCTATAAAGGGACTTTTTAAGTTTGTATACCTTATCATGGTTGTGAAACTTCCAATCCAGTGGTATTTCCATGTACACTTCTTCCTCCAGGTCACCATTTAGAAATGCATTTTTGATATCTAATTGGTGCAAAGGCCAATCCCGATTGGTACGCAAGAGAGAGTAGAACTCGATAGTGTTGAGCTTTGCCACCGGAGCAAACGTCTCCTGGTAATCTATTCCATATGATTGAGTGAAGCTTTTGCAACTAGACAAGCTTTGAATCTTTCAATACTACCATCTGCCTTATGCTTGACTATGAATATCCATTTGCAGCCTACGGGTTTCTTTGTAGGAGGAAGTTTAGAGATTATCCATGTGCCATTCTTTTCCAATGCTTCAATTTCTTCACTCACTTGCCTTTTTCCATTTTGGATTCATGAGTGCCTCGTGAATAGACTTAAGAATATGTACTCTGTCTAATTGTTAGAGATTTTTCTAACCGCAAGTCTACGGTGTCAAGTTTTAATATAGAGAAGTAAGGTTGTCGAATCCACAGGGACTAATAAATTAATGCGCTAAGTATTGAACAAAGATAGTCTTATTTTTATTTAGACGATCGAAATTGAATGATTGTTGTGGAGGAAAATATAAGAATAACCACAAAAACACAAGATGAAAATAATAGTGGAATTACCAAGGGAAATGAAATGGATTCCCGGGTTATGGTTTTAATTAATATTCCTCTTGTTTTACGATTTAATCAAAGCCAAAGTTATTATCAATACACCTATAAGACGATCACAGCGGTATTTTATCCTCCATCTCGAGATGTATATAAAGTGTAGATTGGAATATCTATGCTAGTATCTCTACTCAACATAAGATACACAACTCCCAAATGCACAAAAGATCAAATATCCTCACAAATATTCACAAGCCTCTCGATTATGCAAATATTCATGTCAAGTACTCAAGATCTAATATTGAAACTCATCTATCGAATTATGAATCAATATATCAAACATGTTAAATCATTGGCCAAATGATAAAACAAGAATAAGAACAAAGTACTCAAATAGGCTTCAAGACAATAACTTCAATTAAGATTAAAACAATCAACAAGAGTTCAATTCATCTACTTCCAAAACCCGGAAATCACAAGAAATTTAGCTACCCATTATAAATAAACAACTCATGTACAAATTGTTCATCTTCATAAGAAACTAAAATGAAAGATTAAAGCACAAAGAATGAGAAAACTTAGGGAAATGGATAATCTCTCGATTAATCTTCAATCCTCAAGCTCCGATTCGACCCGATTCTTCCCTTGATTCTTCCTTGATGAAATTGATGTGTTTCTTGTGTTCTTGGGTGTATTCCCAGCCTTTTCTCCATCCCCTAGATCAAGCCTCCCATGTATCTATTTATAGCCCCTCCAAAATTTAAAGTAATAGGTGGAAGAACTTAGGA
This sequence comes from Rehmannia glutinosa, assembly GCA_016081115.2. Lineage (NCBI taxonomy): Eukaryota > Viridiplantae > Streptophyta > Magnoliopsida > Lamiales > Orobanchaceae > Rehmannia > Rehmannia glutinosa. Next base: position 575,812 of record JABTTQ020003007.1, on the reverse strand, counting down.
ATTTCTGTCCGGGCGCTCAAGGGCGCCCGGGACGGGCGCTGCAGCGCCCAACACGTGAATTTTGGAGTGGATTTGCTGTCTTGAGCGCTGCAGCGCCCGCCCGAGTTTTTCACCCACCAAATGTTGGAATTTGCTTTTGAGCCCTTCTTCAAAGTTGTAGCTCTATCTCTTAGCTTTCCATAACCACTTGAATCATCTCAATATCAATTTTGTAGAGAGAGTTATGGCCAAAATACGAAACGCTGCCAGTGATGGAAATTTCAGACGCGTTTGGACGTTTCTTCAAATCAATCTCTCTTTGTTTGCTCGTTTGTACTTCTTTTGATACACGATTCATTACTATGACTATAAACTCAATATAATTGGCTCTCAACATTGCTTGGCTACTCAAATGACTCAAAATACTCAAAAACAACACAAAACTCAAGCCTTGGAAGCCCAAATCAATGGTATAAAACCAAGTGAACAAATACCCCCAAACTTAAATTGTTGGCCGTCCCTTGGCCAACACTTTTAAAAACAAGACAAAACATGACTGGGGAGTAATGAAAAGTTGAACGCACAACAACTCCATAAAATTTTGTATTGTTCATTGTAGGTATCAAGCAAACGAATTAACCAAGCCTCAAACATCTAACATAGAGCACATATTAAAGAAACCATGGTAAATGCTAAGAATTACACCTCACAAAGATCAAGTGTATACTCTCATCTCGAATGAATATAGGTCGTGTTTACGCTCAATTCAATTCATTATTGCGACTTACCATAGGCTTGCAAATCGTCTCATATCTCCGCCACTAGGATGTATGCAAAATTGTGAATCAAAAAGGACTTTTTTCCTTTGGTTGTAATGAAGGCTCTTTGGTTGGGGTAGTAAAATATGGATAGAGTGACTCAAACTCGAGCGTATAGACCGGTGAGCATATAATTCATCTACATTAAAGCTCAATATGCTACTAAAATCACCTCTCATTTTCACCAACTCTTCTTATCTCCATCCCCTTTATTTTGTAAACTCAACCATTCACATTACAATTCTTAACCTCCAAGTTCATTCAAAGAAAACTCATTCATCGATCTATTTTTTTTTTTTTTTTTACTCTTATATGAGTTTTCAACATTTCATATCTCCTTTTTCTTTCTCTTTTGTTCTCATCAACCAACTATAACATCACCTTCTAACATTTTGATTTCACCCATTCACCCTTATTCAATTCCTTTACTCAATGCTTTACGCTCAAGTGTTGGGTAAAAGATTTATCAAGTTAACGCTGAATTGTGGCTATTAAAAATTAGGCAATAGGCTCAAGTTGGCTAACTAGGGATTTCAATATCATCATTAGGTAAGCAAAAGGCTTGAAGGGCTAACAAAATGGCCTTTGATCATTTTCACACCGCATACAACATGTGACCTTGACGAGAGATGCCGAGCAAGTTCTAGAATTCTAACAACATGAATGATACACTCAAATTACAAACAAGACGCACAAAATAGAAGCAAGAAAGGCTCAAAATCTCACAAGCTTGTAAATATGTAATTCAAAGCATCATACCACGTTCTCAATATCCATATGCTTAAAGTCATCTATTCATGGCTCAATCAACTCATACTCGACCCCCAATCCAAACAATACAAAATTTTAAAAAATAAAGCACGAGAATCTCAATATCGGTCAACTCACTCTCTAAACTCTATGAAAGCAATAAACGTGCTAAAGATGTAAATGTGCTTCTAATGCAATGCAACCTAAAATGCTCTACATGCAACTATATAAAAACACACAAAAATGCAATTTTTTTTTTTAATCCACACATTTCATATGAAAATAACTATCCCCCCCCAAACTTAAATGAAATTATATCGCACGTAAGAGAAGATAGAATTTCAATATAAAACTGTGATTTACGATTCATTGTGCGGGTGGTGGCCCTCCTTGCATCTCCTCATATCGCTAGGACTTCTTCTTCAACCATCACTTCAAATTTTGTACCTTAATATTATCTCAGGTTTGAAGGACGCCGGGTCGTGCGCCTGCGCACAAAGCTGCCCATGCTTCATGCCGAAGCCACATTATTCCTCCCTCCATGGCATGCACATGCGCCAGCACACAGTCACCCGTGCGTGATGCCGCACAACAACACTCGTTTTTTTTTTTTTACAAAAAGAAAACAAACAAAAACAAAAATCACACCACAAACCGTTGGGTTGCCTCCCAACAAGCGCTATATTTAACGTCTTTAGCTTGGCGCCTGTTTATTTCAGTTCGTACCACCTTTGAATGCATATATTAGCTGTTTTGGATCGTGGTCAAGAACCATTTTTGCTCTGTTTGCATCTAGTAATGCATACTTAGGCTTTCCAAGCAAGTATTGGAGTCCTGATGTTGGAACACTTTGATTTGAATTATGCTCATGTTGTCCATGCGTGTACGCATATTCCGTGCTTGTCTCATTATGGAATAGTTTTCTTATATCTTGCACACAATGCACGGGCGTACACACATGGTTCGTGTGTTCCTTGTTCTGTTTTTGCTCCTTTTCGGTACCACACACGGGCTGAAAGTGCATAAACACACAATCCGTATTTGGTTCCGAACTTTCTTGCTTTTCCAGGATCTTCATCTTCTCGTATTCGGTACCACTCATTTGATGAATGGCACTAGAATGTTCCTTCGAGTTGGCTTCAGTGGTGCTTAAAAATTGGCTCTTTTGATGTTGCCCACCAACAATTGTAACTAATTGGCCCATTTGAGTCTCAAGATTTTTCAATTGTGAATCCATAGTATTGGCCAATTGTGTCAATTGCAACTTCATCTTGTCCATCTTTGCTTCGTTTTTGGTAAGGCTATTTCCCATTTCCCTCATGAATAAATTTATTTGACTCATAAATGAAGTCGTTTGATTCATGAATGAAATGAGGCGTCTTCCAAAGATGGTTTCGCCTCTTCCATCCGAACGGGTGCACCTATACCAATTCAAAGAAACAAATCAAGCATTGTAGAAGTAGAATTTACAAAAGAAAAATGAAAAAAAAAAAAATGTCTAAATTAAGAATAATTCTATCTATTGCAATATTAGCACCAAAAATTGTATTAGTCCCAAGAACGCGCCAAAAAAACTTGTTAGAGATTTTTCTAACCGCAAGTCTACGGTGTCAAGTTTTAATATAGAGAAGTAAGGTTGTCGAATCCACGGGGACTAATAAATTAATGCGCTAAGTATTGAACAAAGATAGTCTTATTTTTATTTAGACGATCGAAATTGAATGATTGTTGTGGAGGAAAAGATAAGAATAACCACAAAAACACAAGATGAAAATAATAGTGGAATTACCAAGGGAAATGAAATGGATTCCCGGTTATGGTTTCAATTAATATTCCTCTTGTTTTACGATTTAATCAAAGCCAAAGTTATTATCAATACACCTATAAGACGATCACAAATGTATTTTATCCTCCATCTCGAGATGTATATAAAGTGTAGATTGGAATATCTATGCTAGTATCTCTACTCAACATAAGATACACAACTCCCAAATGCACAAAAGATCAAATATCCTCACAAATATTCACAAGCCTCTCGATTATGCAAATATTCATGTCAAGTACTCAAGATCTAATATTGAAACTCATCTATCGAATTATGAATCAATATATCAAACATGTTAAATCATTGGCCAAATGATAAAACAAGAATAAGAACAAAGTACTCAAATAGGCTTCAAGACAATAACTTCAATTAAGATTAAAACAATCAACAAGAGTTCAATTCATCTACTTCCAAAACCCGGAAATCACAAGAAATTTAGCTACCCATTATAAATAAACAACTCATAGACAAATTGTTCATCTTCATAAGAAACTAAAATGAAAGATTAAAGCACAAAGAATGAGAAAACTTAGGGAAATGGATAATCTCTCGATTAATCTTCAATCCTCAAGCTCCGATTCGACCCGATTCTTCCCTTGATTCTTCCTTGATGAAATTGATGTGTTTCTTGTGTTCTTGGGTGTATTCCCACCTTTTCTCCATCCCCTAGATCAAGCCTCCCATGTATCTATTTATAGCCCCTCCAAAATTTAAAGTAATAGGTGGAAGAACTTAGGAATTTCTGTCCAGGGGCGTTGCGGCGCCCGGGACGGGCGCTGCAGCGCCCAACACGTGAATTTTGGAGTGAATTTGTTGTCTTGGGGCGCTGCCGCTCCCGCCCGAGTTTTTCACCCACCAAATATTGGAATTTGCTTTTGAGCCCTTCTTCAAAGTTGTAGCTCTATCTCTTAGCTTTCCATAACCACTTGAATCATCTCAATATCAATTTTGTAGAGAGTTATGGCCAAAATACGAAACGCTGCCGAGTGATGGAAATTTCGAGACGCGTTTGGACGTTTCTTCAAATCAATCTCTCTTTGTTTGCTCGTTTGTACTTCTTTTGATACACGATTCATTACTATGACTATAAACTCAATATAATTGGCTCTCAACATTGCTTGGCTACTCAAATGACTCAAAATACTCAAAAACAACACAAAACTCAAGCCTTGAAGCCCAAATCAATGGTATAAAACCAAGTGAACAAATACCCCCAAACTTAAATTGTTGGCCGTCCCGGTCAACACTTTTAAAAACAAGACAAAACATGACGGAGTAATGAAAAGTTGAACGCACAACAACTCCATAAAATTTTGTATTGTTCATTGTAGGTATCAAGCAAACGAATTAACTGAGCCTCAAACATCTAACATAGAGCACATATTAAAGAAACCATGGTAAATGCTAAGAATTACACCTCACAAAGATCAAGTGTATACTCTCATCTCGAATGAATATAGGTCGTGTTTACGCTCAATTCAATTCATTATTGCAGAATTACCATAGGCTTGCAAATCGTCTCATATCTCCGCCAGGATGTATGCAAAATTGTGAATCAAAAAGGACTTTTTTCCTTTGGTTGTAATGAAGGCTCTTTGGTTGGGGTAGTAAAATATGGATAGAGTGACTCAAACTCGAGCGTATAGACCGGTGAGCATATAATTCATCTACATTAAAGCTCAATATGCTACTAAAATCACCTCTCATTTTCACCAACTCTTCTTATCTCCATCCCCTTTATTTTGTAAACTCAACCATTCACATTACAATTCTTAACCTCCAAGTTCATTCAAAGAAAACTCATTCATCGATCTATTTTTTTTTTTTTTTTTACTCTTATATGAGTTTTCAACATTTCATATCTCCTTTTTTCTTTCTCTTTTGTTCTCATCAACCAACTATAACATCACCTTCTAACATTTTGATTTCACCCATTCACCCTTATTCAATTCCTTTTACTCAATGCTTATCGCTCAAGTGTTGGGTAAAGATTTATCAAGTTAACGCTTGAATTGTGGCTATTAAAAATTAGGCAATAGGCTCAAGTTGGCTAACTAGGGATTTCAATATCATCATTAGGTAAGCAAAAGGCTTGAAGGGCTAACAAAATGGCATTTGATCATTTTCACAATTCGCATACAACATGTGACCTTGGCAGAGATGCGAGCAAGTTCTAGAATTCTAACAACATGAATGATACACTCAAATTACAAACAAGACTCGCACAAAATAGAAGCGATAAAGGCTCAAAATCTCACAAGCTTGTAAATATGTAATTCAAAGCATCATACCACGTTCTCAATATCCATATGCTTAAAGTCATCTATTCATGGCTCAATCAACTCATACTCGACCCCAATCCAAACAATACAAAATTTTAAAAAATAAAGCACGAGAATCTCAATATCGGTCAACTCACTCTCTAAACTCTATGAAAGCAATAAACGTGCTAAAGATGTAAATGTGCTTCTAATGCAATGCAACCTAAAATGCTCTACATGCAACTATATAAAAACACACAAAAATGCAATTTTTTTTTTTTTAATCCACACATTTCATATGAAAATAACTATCTCCCCCCAACTTAAATGAAATTATATCGCACGTAAGAGAAGATAGAATTTCAATATAAAACGTGTGGATTTACCGATTCATTGTGCGGGTGGTGGCCCTCCTCGCATCTCCTCATATCGCTAGGACTTAACTTCTTCAACCATCACTTCAAATTTTGTACCTTAATATTATCTCAATGAATGACGCTTGCGGGTCGTGCGCCTTGCGCACAGTGCCCATGCTTCATGCCGAAGCCACATTATTCCTCCTCCCAGGCATGCACATGCGCCTAGCACACAGGTCACCCGTGCGTGATGCCGTACAACAACACTCAGTTTTTTTTTTTTTTACAAAAAGAAAACAAACAAAAACAAAAATCACACCACAAACCGTTGGGTTGCCTCCCAACAAGCGCTATATTTAACGTCTTTAGCTTGGCGCTTTGTTTATTTCGATTCGTACCACCTTTGAATGCATATATTAGCTGTTTTGGATCGTGGTCAAGAACCGTTTTGCTCTGTTTGCATCTAGTAATGCATACTTAGGCTTTCAAGCAAGTATTGGAGTCATGATGTTGGAACACTTTGATTTGAATTATGCTCATGTTGTCCATGCGTGTACGCATATTCCGTGCTTGTCTCATTATGGAATAGTTTTCTTATATCTTGCACACAATGCACGGGCGTACACACACATGGTTCGTGTGTTCCTTGTTCCATTTTTGCTCCTTTTCATACCACACACGGTGAAAGTGCATAAACACACAATCCGTATTTGGTTCCGAACTTTCTTGCTTTTCCAGGATCTTCATCTTCTCGTATTCGGTACCACTCATTTGATGAATGGCACTAGAATGTTCCTTCGAGTTGGCTTCAGTGGTGCCTAAAAATTGGCTCTTTTGATGTTGCCCACCAACAATTGTAACTAATTGGCCCATTTGAGTCTCAAGATTTTTCAATTGTGAATCCATAGTATTGGCCAATTGTGTCAATTGCAACTTCATCTTGTCCATCTTTGCTTCGTTTTTGGTAAGGCTATTTCCCATTTCCCTCATGAATAATTTATTTGACTCATAAATGAAGTCGTTTGATTCATGAATGAAATGAGGCGTCTTCCAAAGATGGTTTCGCCTCTTCCATCCGAGGGTGCACCTATACCAATTCAAAGAAACAAATCAAGCATTGTAGAAGTAGAATTTACAAAAGAAAAATGAAAAAATAAAAAAATGTCTAAATTAAGAATAATTCTATCTATTGCAATATTAGCACCAAAAATTGTATTAGTCCCCTAAGAAACGGCGCCAAAAACTTGTTAGAGATTTTTCTAACCGCAAGTCTACGGTGTCAAGTTTTAATATAGAAAGTAAGGTTGTCGAATCCACAGGGACTAATAAATTAATGCGCTAAGTATTGAACAAAGATAGTCTTATTTTTATTTAGACGATCGAAATCAATGATTGTTGTGGAGGAAAAGATAAGAATAACCACAAAAACACAAGATGAAAATAATAGTGGAATTACCAAGGGAAATGAAATGGATTCCCCGGTTATGGTTTCAATTAATATTCCTCTTGTTTTACGATTTAATCAAAGCCAAAGTTATTATCAATACACCTATAAGACGATCACAATGCGGTATTTTATCCTCCATCTCGAGATGTATATAAAGTGTAGATTGGAATATCTATGCTAGTATCTCTACTCAACATAAGATACACAACTCCCAAATGCACAAAAGATCAAATATCCTCACAAATATTCACAAGCCTCTCGATTATGCAAATATTCATGTCAAGTACTCAAGATCTAATATTGAAACTCATCTATCGAATTATGAATCAATATATCAAACATGTTAAATCATTGGCCAAATGATAAAACAAGAATAAGAACAAAGTACTCAAATAGGCTTCAAGACAATAACTTCAATTAAGATTAAAACAATCAACAAGAGTTCAATTCATCTACTTCCAAAACCCGGAAATCACAAGAAATTTAGCTACCCATTATAAATAAACAACTCATAGACAAATTGTTCATCTTCATAAGAAACTAAAATGAAAGATTAAAGCACAAAGAATGAGAAAACTTAGGGAAATGGATAATCTCTCGATTAATCTTCAATCCTCAAGCTCCGATTCGACCCGATTCTTCCCTTGATTCTTCCTTGATGAAATTGATGTGTTTCTTGTGTTCTTGGGTGTATTCCCAGCCTTTTCTCCATCCCCTAGATCAAGCCTCCCATGTATCTATTTATAGCCCCTCCAAAATTTAAAGTAATAGGTGGAAGAACTTAGGAATTTCTGTCCAGGGGCGCTGCGGCCTGACGAGGACTGGCCAACACGTGAATTTTGGAGTGAATTTGTTGTCTTAGCGCTGCAGCTACCCGCCCGAGTTTTTCACCCACCAAATGTTGGAATTTGCTTTTGAGCCCTTCTTCAAAGTTGTAGCTCTATCTCTTAGCTTTCCATAACCACTTGAATCATCTCAATATCAATTTTGTAGAGAGAGTTATGGCCAAAATACGAAACGCTGCTGCCAGTGATGGAAATTTCGGAGACGCGTTTGGACGTTTCTTCAAATCAATCTCTCTTTGTTTGCTCGTTTGTACTTCTTTTGATACACGATTCATTACTATGACTATAAACTCAATATAATTGGCTCTCAACATTGCTTGGCTACTCAAATGACTCAAAATACTCAAAAACAACACAAAACTCAAGTCTTGGAAGCCCAAATCAATGGTATAAAACCAAGTGAACACTAATGCAGAAACAAAAGTCTGGTATTCTGGAGATAGGCCTTCATATGAAACAAATCTACATATGTGATGATTAGTGCATATCCTAACACTTTTTCTTAGAGCAATTGGAATACCAGAATCATCAATAGTAGGCAAAACAATTTCATAGCCATACAATTAAGATCACGAGTCAATTTACTGATTGAGAGCAAATTACAATCCAATGTAGGAACATGAAGAACAGAATTAAGAGTCAGATTCTTTGATATTTTGATGGAACCTGTTCCTACAACTTTAGATAGAGAACCATCGGCAATTCGGATATTGTGATTCCCATTGTAATGACTATACTCATTGAAGAGGGTTGCATCTCCTGTCATGTGATCTGAAGCTCCAGAGTCTATTATCCATGGATTTGAATGTCCTTGAACTAAAAAGGCGTTTGAGGAGTTACCTTTTTGTGTTAACATACTAGTTCCAAGCACATGAGTGTTCTGAGGTATGGAATTACATTGAACAACTTTTGTAGGGCTTCAAGTTGTGCTTTGGTGAATGGATCGCTCTCGGTTGAATCATGAGTTTCTCTATGGTCACAACACCATTTGCACGGCCTTTTCTATTATTTTGGGCTCGAGATGGTTTCTAATTAGCTGGCTTACCATGGATTTTCCAAAGCAATTATCAATGACATGTCCGGCGATGGCGGTGTTCACACCACGGCCTTCCTTTCCTCGATTATTGTTTCCAGTGGTTTCACGAATTGCTTTGGCGTAACCTTCAAGTGTTGGAGTCGAATTTTCTGATCCCATCATCACCTTTTTCCCGCTTCCTCACGTCGAACTTGAGAGAAGGCCTCTCGGTTCCCGGAAGTGGTTTGCTTCCCATAACCCTTCCTCGACTTCGTCCCGATTTTTGTTGAGGCCAAGAAGGAATTTGAAGGTTCGTTTTTGCTCAACAATTTTGTTGTATAAAATCATGTCTTCAGTGCACTTCCATGCGTAGGTTTCAAACATGTCAAGATGTTGCCAATCCAGAGTGAGAGTATTGAAATATTGTGTAACAGATGAGATCTCCTTGCGAAGATTGTGAAGAGGTGATTCAATTTCAAACAATTCTCAAAAGATTTGTAGCGGAACTTGAGTAAGTTCTCTCACAAACATCCCAAATTTCTTTTGCCGTCCCGTAGAGGAGAAAATTTTCTCCTATGTCATTATTCATTGAATTAATAAGCCATGACATTACCATATGATTGTCGATTTTCCGGACCTTGAATTTGGGATCGCTTTTCTGGAGCAAGTGATTTCTCCAAACAGGTAATCGTCTTTTCCTTTCCCACAAATGAACATCATTACGGACTGAGACCATTGAAGAAAATTGTGTCCATTAAGTTTGTGTCCGGTGATGAGAAGTGATGGACCTTCGCTTCCCCATGATTGCTCGCACCATGAGAAGCATCCGGATTCGAGTTCATGCCCGGTGATGGGTTTTGTCTCTCGATCGCCATGTCGTACTTTGCCATGGGAGAAATGAGAATTATGGTTTCAGAGGTGGCTCTGGTACCATGTGAGATTCTGAGAAATACTCAGTTTTATTTTCTACTCCAAAACATAAACGTACATCTATATATACATAATAGTTGGGCTCAACCTAATAAGAAGAATATCCTTCCTAAAATAGAAAAGGAAAAGAAATAACAATGAGATCTGACTGGATCTCTTTATTGACAAATATCTAACAAATCCCCTAAATCTCTCACTAACTTTAAATAGAATTCCACATATGTCTTTTGAAGTATATAATATTTTCTTTAAATTTATTACTTTTTACTTGAAAATGAATATTTTTTACTTACAAAGTAATACATTACTTAAGATTTATTAGTTTATTACTTACTAATTCAATTAGAAGTATTATGGTTTGCTTGAAAAGTATCATTTTAATACTCAAAAAGTATTACTTTTTACTGTAAAAGTATTATATACTACGTCTTTTGAAATTATATACTATTTCTTTTAAATTATTAATTTTTACTTGAAAATGAATACTTTTTACTTACAAAGTAATATTTTTACTTAAGAATCATTAGTTTATTATTTACTAATGCTTTTAGAAGTATTACGGTTTGTTTGAAAAGTATCATTTGTTACTCGAAAAGTATTACTTTTTATTGTAAAAGTATTGCGTAATAGATTAATTATTTTCAATTTAACATGTAATATTTTTCACTTAAAATTGTGTAATATTTTTTATTTCGACATGTAATAATTTTCAATTTAACATTTAATACTTTCCAGGAGTGGTTTCAGAGTAATAACATTCGATTTTAAAAAAATAGATTTACTCTGACCAATTGAAAAGATATCACTCATTAAATTCCAACAACAATTCTCTTAACAAGCACCATTTTCAACATTTTAATTTCAATGCAAAATTATATATTCCACAAAATTAATTTCAATGACATATTGATTGATGCAATCTCACCCATTATAATTATCCTTTTTTTCCCCACCAAACCAAACTTACTAAACTGTTCATGATCTTTTCGAGCTCTCCATTTTCACTCATTTAATGGCGGCTCGAGAAGCGGAGGAACCAAGGCCCAATTCCTAGGAGGATTTGCTTAGAAAAAGAGCTGCATTACCGAACAGAAGAGGGGTAATATACAAATAAAGAGAGAGTAGAGAGTTGCGCGTCTATTTTTTCCCTAGGCTATGTTGGGTTTAGATCCTTTAGGGCTTGATTTTGGGTATTGGAGCTCCGTCTCACGGATTTAGATTCATGAGACGGTCTCACAAGAGACCCACTCTCCTACAAATTCTTTCCAGTCTGTTCATGACGACCAATGTTTTTAAACCCGGACCGGACGTCGAACCGGATAAATGATTGGGTTACTGAGTCACCGGTCTGACCGATTGGACCGCTTTTAAAAAACCAGTTGACCCATACATATGCATATATTTATATATATACCCATATATGTGAAACATTAATATAAGAATAAAGATAAACACTATATTTGAAAGTTATAAACAATATGCTTAAGAATATACCTTATCTCCAGTTAAATGTGAAGCAGTGGATGATTGGATGCAGTCTTGCAAATTGCCAAGAGGAATATTAGTTTTGCATATTACAACACAGTGCACATAAGAGCTGAATTAATTATGAAATTTTAAATTCCATGGATTGTGTTTTTACTTTTTAAAATCCTAGATTTAGTGTAATTTACTATTCATGTCTTATGCAATTACTTATTTTATTATATTTCTATTCAAATTTTGTAATAAATAAATAAATTTTCGTTATTCTTTAAAAAAAACGAGTCAATTGGGTTACCGGTTCGCCGGGTTTCGTCCGGGTTTTACCGGGTTGCAACGGTTTTTTAGCCACCCAGTCTACCTATATAATCGAACCGGACTAGCGACCGATTCCCGGTTAGACCGGTCGAACCGGCCGGTCCGGTCCGATTTTCACAACACTGATGACGACTAAATGAGATTGCTCTATATTAGGTTTGCACAATAACTTAAAAGGGATAATTACCAAAAAAATACCGAGGTTCAGGCTAATTTCAAAAAATCCAAAGATTTTGGAAAATTAGAAAAAACTCTTTTAGTTTTAATCCGTCTTACATTCTGCCCCTTTATATGTAAAAAATTATTTCAAGAGTTCCCCTTACATTTATCAAAATATTACATTTACTCCCTTAAAATGGTTTTTTGTAATTTTCAAAAATCTCTTGCTTTTTTTTGTAATTAGCCCAACCTTATGAGGCTTTTTGTAATTAAATTATCCCTAACAGAAATAGCAAATCAAGGGCCTAAAAGCAACAAATAGGGTTAGGGCTGGCAATGACACGACACGATTAGAAACACGATTACAGAGACAAAAAGCAACATAACGCATGACACGATATGACACGGCACAAACACGAAATTGAAAATTAAGTTAAAATTACAATTATTGCTATATTTAAGATCAAATAAAATAGATAACACGAAAACACGATAGTGTGGCACGAACATGACACAATAACACGATTTGCCACCCCTAAATAGGGTACTTACGACAAGCAAACAGGAAAATATCTCTTGTATAGGATCTACCGGGCTGCAAACCACCAAAGCACATCAAAAATTGTATGCATTCAATCTTGAAGTTTGATCCTACATCTTAAATAAGAGTTGAAATCTATTCAGAAACGTTATGCAAATGTGGATGACAGATCGAATTGACAAAGAGGAAGCAAGATTACGAGGATTTTCAGTTTGCTTCATCAGCGGATTCACTTTTGAAGTGTTGTTCTACCATTGGGGGTAAGAGAAGAGCAAGTCTGTTTTTGTATCTGCTAATTCTTTGAAGTCGTTCTTCTCTTAGCCTGCAGAAAATGCACCGATATCAACATCTTGCACCAGGAAAGACCACCAAACCGGAAAATTGTCCGCCCAATAAAGATATACATAAGTGCAAAAGAAACAAAACAAAAAAGTATATTTGTTTACAGATCTAAACTAGAAGTGCATATTTCGCAACTACTAATGCAACAAAAACCAACAAGGCAACCCCTCATCTAAAAACCCCATAGTACTAATTATACACATCCTCATAGCACGTGGAGTGGAATCATCAAAAGTAACAAATTTAACGGGAACCAAATGCAAAAAAATACTGAAAAACTAAGAAACGACACATCTAAACGTGAAAAAGGAGGGAGTATTTTACCGTGATCGGACCTTCTTGGCACGTTTGATGTGCCTTTGCAAGAGCTCTTTCGCAGACAAATTCTCAACGTTTTCCTGAAATTACATGAAGGTCAATGCGCTTACTCCTTTTGATTAACAGGAAAAACAAACTACAGTCAGATGCAAAAGTGACTAAGAGAACTTTATAACAATCATGTGCCACATTGATATACTTCATAATTTTCATTCCTGATGGGGTCAGCTCTTAGGTGAAAGTTAGATAATCAGGATCACAAAGTTTCAAGAACTCAATTCTTTGAGAATTTTAATTATCAAGAACACAGCTCCTCCATTTGTTCAACTTATAGCACAAGGAGAAGCAAAATCTCACAATAATATCAAATGCAGAGAATTATTTAAAATTGCCAACTGAACACCCTTAAATTAGAACTTTTGACAATTGGGTATCTCAACCTTGAACCAATCCTACAAGGTGCGGGGTGATAATTAGAACTTTTGACAATTGGGTATCTCAACCTTGAACCAATCCTACAAGGTGCGGGGTGAGGAAAACCTCCATTGCCGACGCATCTTGATCTTCTTCATGGAGCTTGATTTTTCTCTTTTCCCAGAAATTACGAAATCTCATGATTCTCCTATCCCTGCTCCTAGGGTTTTACCTAGAATTTCCCCAAACCCTAATTCTGCATCCTCCTACACAAATATTTCAAACCGCTACAAGAATTGATCAAGAAAATCAAGATCTGTTACATTCTACATGTTTTCTTCAAATTTTAGATCATCCTGTTGATCATGCTTTCAAGATTCTCAAGAACCATCCAAGAACGGATCCAGATTTTCAAGAAACGACTGTGAAGAAATCTTTTGCAAAAACGGTGCACTCCGGGGAGGATACAATTCCAATTAAGAAATGAGATTTTTATTCTGTAACGATAGATGAAGGGATTTATCATCAACGTACAGCGGAGTTACGAGATTCATTAATCGGACGACTCCTACTTCCAAAAGGGGCAAAGCCATGCACGTTAGAGACGCTCAAATCGAAATTGCATGCCGTTTGGAGAATTCAACATGCTTGGCGATTGGTACCACTAGGTAAGGGTTATTTTAGTTTACAATTTAATGATATAGCTGACCGTATTCGTGCTTTCATTAAAGCTTCATGGAATTTGAATCCGGGTACAATCCGGATCACTAATTGGATCCCGGATTTTAATCCTTATAAAATTAATACTTCTATGGCACAAGTTTGGGTTTGGATTTATGAACTAAGTATCGAGTATTGACATCCCTCTTTGATTACGAAGATTGCAAGTGTGATAGGTACTCCGATCCAAATTGATGGTCGTTCGTTATCCGGGGGGTGAGACATTTTGTTCGAGTGTTAGTTGAACTTGATTTAAATAAATCTCTTCAGGAATTTATTATGGTTGAAAGGGTGGGATATTACTTTGTTGTTTCGATCATTTATGAGAATTTGCCGGATTTTTGCGTTAATTGTCGGATTGTTGGGCATCATATTACGAATTGTCGCCATCAAGATGAGACAAAAAGAGCTGACATTGTTCAAACTGATAAGAGTCCGGTTCGTGGACGATCTGTCATTAGAACGGGAAATCGCAATAAGATTCCGGCTAATAAGGGTAAGGAAGTAGTTTCGGAAACTTGGGTTCAAGTTAATCCCCGGAAAGCCCGTTCTGCAGAGAGGAGTACTGACCCTAAGGAGGGTGGACCATCCCCTTCGGGTATTCAAACACATAATTCTTTTAACGTGTTGGGTGATACATCAGAGGATTTGCATGAAGAGAATGAGCCCTCACATGTCCGTGCAAATGAGGGCCTCAAAGGTTCGAATGTCAATCCTGATAGGACTATGGTTCTTTATCAACCACCAGAACGGAGTTCAGTTATTGTTCATGATGACACGATGACTGCACCAAATTTATATGAAAAGAGTCAAGCGGATCTCCACAGTGCCATGGAAGTTGTATCTAGAAATCATCCGCTTAATGATTATGCCCTTAGCTCTAACGATCAGTGCAATGACTGCATCAACACGGAAGCGTTGGTCTAATATGCTGGATGAAGAAGAACAAGATGAATCGGAAGCTTTAAAGACCAAGCTAGGCAACTCCTCAACTATTCCAATTGTTATTCACTCATGTGCTCCCTCAGAAGCTATGAAGGCTCTGGAAATTGCGGCTCGAGGGCCGACATTCCACAAGCTACATCAGACCATCAAGATGATACACGAGCACGTACAAAAAATACAAATGACAATATCAATGGAAAATCCTTGAGACATAAACGCCCTTCATTTAAATTGCGCCATTAAGTTATTTTATTGTTTTTTCCTGAAATTTTGCATTGTTTTTCCTTTGCTACCTGATCGGCTTGTGATCGGGACCTTTTTCTTTCTTTTTATATATTTTCATTTATTTAAAAAAACAAGGTGCGGGGTGATAATTAGAACACTAGGGTGACTTCTTTAGCCCGTAAATGAGTCGGGGCTCTTGATAGTTGATCTTTGCACAAGTGGGAACAAAGCGAGCATGATGCCTTTGTTAAGAGTGGTTACTTTAGCCATTGGGATATTGTCATAATTATAAAACCCTCGGACAAGATCGATGACTTTTTTTGATACCTCAAAATAACTCGTGTTTCTCAATACTTGCTCTTTTGCAAAACAAAGCCTGAAGTGGGATTGTGGGAAGAAGTTAGTATACACACCATAAACATATTATCACTCTCACATAATCGAGGACATTTGGCACATTCTACCAACATTTTGTCACCAGAAGTCGCACACCTGCTAAAGCCAAATAGGTGAAATAATACCAAAGCCACAGACTTGCAGTATTCACACCTCATGATATGATAACATAGAGAAGACAAGATGCTTTCGCGATTTCAGCAGATCCAAGGGGAGTAAAAACTACAATTTAACAATTTTCATTACTCTGGAGTCTGGTCATATTGATATCCTCTACAAATGGAGTTTGTGGCTTCTCCATCCACAGTAAAGGTACGCGCATCTAATTTTGAGTCTTTGACGCACAAGTTCAACATAACAGGCATTTACTGATTTAAGATAGAGTAAGAAGCACCTGGTGAAGATTTGTCAATGCATCTATCCAAAGATCCTCTCCAAATACGACAGCTAATAACACATTACACATCTGTGAGGTAAGAAGGTAACTAAAACTCCAATGATTTCAGAAATGTTCAATCACTAAGTGCGTCAAGTCATTCAATAGTAACCTTCCCGTGAAATCTTCTAAATTATGATGTTTGTGAGTTTATGTTGGCATGCCCAAATGAGAAAATCACCCAAGACCAGTCACTATAGAGAAAGACTACATACTAGGTCGAATTTATATCATTTCAAATAAATTACATTAAGTTTTCATGAGATTAGTTATTGGCATGAATTTCACATATATTCAGGATTATATTGTGGTACATGCATGTATACAATAAGATAAATATGTAAGAGAATCCATACACGTGCAACTTTGGCTAACTGAAATTCATTTCCCGACATTTTATGGTTCTTATTTTCAGGAAGAAACTGAAAAAGAATACTGACTTCCAAGATGCATTGACATTAGTTTCAAATACCAACCTCATCCTCCTCTTCTGCATCTTCTGCACCTTTATCTGGTGAATCTACAACTTGTGCAGCTACAGGCAAAGGTCTGGGAAGAGATTTGACAGTATCCAGGTACTGTGGCTGCTAAGGAAGTGGAATATTAGATTAAAAAATAATAAACAGGCAATTTGAAAAACAATAAATGTAACCAGTGCAATGCAGTCAGTAGAGTTCTCAAGAAGCACACCTGAGTTTCTTCAGGAACACCATTCTTCAACCATGACCTACAGAGGCTATAAAGAGAGGCGTCCTCAGATATTCGGACCTGCAACCAGAAAGGAGACAATTCTCACCAACATGAATACTGAAAGTGATTGCAAACGACATATACAACAAAGAATAGAACAAAATTTGAAATTTATCATCTTCTTCTTAAGATGATTCTGATAGTACTAGTTATGTTCTTTCTCTGTACAGACATGTTATCCAATAAGACTAAAATAATCAAATCCATTAAACTAACCTTCCTATCTCTGATAATTGCAAAGGTATCATCCCTTCTATCCCTGCAAACAAAATGGACAGTATTGAGAATTTCTAACATTGGAAGTTAGCATTATAAGAAGAAGAAAAGATGGCACACCCGAAGATGAGAGAGAAGAATAGAGAAGAAGAGAGGTGTGAAGTAAAACATTACCTTAAATCTTTGTGGCCATTATTATCAGAGATTGACGAGGAAGGCAGACCAGCCTAAAAAAAGTCCAGAACGTAGATTATAAAGAACTTAGAAAACATAACAACAAAAATTGAATATTTGTGATACTCTGTATAAAATGAAATTTTTTTACTTTTGTCGAACAATTTTGTTGATAACCATTTAACTCTTGCAGTGAAAATTCTGCGAGAAAAGTAACTAACGAACACGTCCACCAGAAAACCTTACACACATAAGAAATGAATGCATCCCACATTTTGCCGAGGTCTTGTAGTGTAGTTGCTAAATAGGCATGCATCTTTATTGTAGTGAAGCGTGGCACATGCTTGTCAGCATACAGTAATAATTGTTCATAGCAAATCCAAGACATTATATATAGTTTGTTAAGTTTTATCTCAGTCCCGAAATAAAACCTAAATAGGTCTGAATTCAGTCGACATGGAATGGGCGACATTGGCAAAGCTCATCTTAAACACAGGGCAATGTTTGTTTCACTTGCCCCAATCACCAAACAAATATACATTGCGCTTCCCGATGCATTTCTATACTAATACACACATTTCTCAATGCATCACATCAAACTCCCCTTTTGCCGGTCACCCCCAAAAACTTCCTCCAATCACCCTCAATCACTAAACAAACATACCCTATAGACTCCCTTAACAAGAAAATCAGGATTTGGTCTAGATTAATCAACAGTAATAATTATAAGGTAAACTAAAAAACTTTGAATAAAATAGATTTTTTTGGCCTTGCACCTTAATGTAAACGCTTGATATGAAAAAAGAGGCATGCTCCTTTTTCAAAACCAGAATGCAACAATTTTAAAGGAAACAAAGGAGAAAGAAAGACGTCAGGCCTATGAACAACTATGATACAGGATATCTCATCTTGATCAGCCAATTCAAACTGCAAATCAACAATGGGTATTCCCTCTATTTAATCCAGTGCTGAAAGACGAATGGATCATGTAAGGAGGGAAGCTGTGACAAAAGAATATCATAGTAGAGAAGTCAACAAAACCCAATTACCAAAGAAAAAATTGCATTGACAAAATACCACCAAGTACAATTTGTGAAGCATTCCCTTTATTTTCCTAACTACAACGTGCACACCAGTATTTTTCCACAAATATCTGAACTTCCATTCTCGTGCACGTAGCTTAAAATTCCAATCCATTGGATAAGTAAAACAGACGAGTACTTCACTTGAACTTTTAAGTCTCAAAAACACCAAAAAAGAAGACAGAAAGAAAGAAAAAGAAAATTGAAGTACCTTTGGGTGGTGTGAAGAGGAGACAGGAATCCCTTTAACTACACCAGGCATTACCCCTGCACCTGAAGCATTACCAGCAGAACCCGGCCCAGACCCAAGGAGCACGTGCGGTAAGTGGTTCGGCCTGATGAAACCAGGATTGCCCTGACCCGGATCCAGATAAGGGAACACATAAGGCGGCCGCGGGGAGGGACCGGCAGCTGGCATGGGTAAAGGCCTTGCGAGAAATCCACGACCAGAGGAAGCAACAGGATAGAGAAGCTGGGAGGGATCCTGAGGATGATGGTGGGGGTGAGGGTGAGGGTGAGGGGGGCGAGGTGCTAATTGAGGGTAATTAGGGTTAGGATTGGAAGGGAGTCTGGACGGCGGTGGCGAACAAAAGAGGTGAGGGTTCGGGGGCCGAGGGGGATTTTGAAAAAGCGGTCTTGTTGTGGCGGCTGTTGAGGTGGCGATGTTAGAAGTGTCCGGTGGCGGAGGGGTGGATGGGGCCATAGGTGCGGTGGAGGAGTGACGGCGCGGGTTTGAGTTTTCGAAAGAGCGCCGAGTTTGATTTTGAAATTTTAGCTGCGCTTATATATATTTATAGGGGCGAGTTATTATATAAGACCAATGCCTTAGGTAAATACGTAAGACCAAATCTGAACAATCAAATCTGAACAACATATCAATAAATTTCAAGGACTAATAATAAATATGCTTAAAATACTTAAAATATATAAAAATACCTAATTCAATTGACAAAAGGAGTATCTTAGGCCCAAACCAATCAATCATATCCCATGAAATTATGTAAGTTACACACAACAGCATAGATGTTATTTTACCATCTAAACCATAGCAAAATTACGTAATATTTGTAAGCAACAAATATACAATGTCTAAGCAACATATTTGTCATCAATGAGCCAACATGGTTGACATAAAAAAGCAACAAAAATACATATATACAAGACATATGACCTATTTAAATCAACAGATTTGCACCCATCTTAGCAATATTGTCTACTTAAATTAGCAAAATAATTGTCTTCAATAAGCAACACAATCTACATAAAAAAAAAACAGCATACTTACTTAGCAACATTGTCTGCCTAAATAAGAAACATATAAGTAACATATTTGTCCTTGATAATCAACATAGTTGACATAAATAAGCAACAGAATTATATATATATATATATATATATATATAAAGACAAATCAAAGGGAATATCTTATGGTTGCAACATTGTCTACCTCAATAAGCAATATATTTGTCCTCAATAAGCAACATATTTCGCACAGCGGAATGCACCAATATTAATTGCAAGTTTGACTGTGAAAGCAAACAGAGAATTTCAGAGATACGGTTTCAAACATATCCAAAAAAAAGCAACATATTTGTCTTCAATAAGCAACATATTTCTCACGGCGGATAAGGTCAGAGATACGGTTTCAAACTAATCCCAAAAAATCCAGAATGTGAACGGGCACCACCAAAAATAACTCTCATTTTTTTTACTGATATTTAAACGAAATTACCTACTTATTCTTAACAACCATTAATTAAATATAAATTAAATTAAAAATCAATTACATTTGCATCGTTAAAAAGAAGAGGTCAACATTCCAGATTTGATCTCACATACTTATTTAAATTATATGGACTCACCAGATCCAAATCCAATATATATACATATAGTTATACATATCCAGAAATTTTAATATGAATTTAAACTATGAATTTAAACCCTGTGTTTTTGAGAAATTATGAAAATAACTCCTGGTGAGATAATAAAGTGTAAAAACTCTATTTAAAAAAATTAAAAATCATTTTTGTACTCAATAATGTTGAATGACCACTCCATCTAAAAATTAGAGAGGTGAGTCATTTAATATTTAATCATTCTAATATGCACGGCGCACCCTCACGTGCAGACAATTGTTTATGAAGCCTAGCATGTGAAACACTTTTACGGGTGGCTAACATGTTCTCTATTATTTTATGGTGATAATCAAGCCTTCATGTTATTTTGTGATTTGACTTAAGTTCAAATAATATTGTGGCAGGAAGTGAAGAATGGAAAACAACCTGGACGTGTAGACTTTTTTGGAATAACGCGTACAAAAAAAGATGGGACATTTGTGAATCCAGATGCAAAACAAAATCATGGTAATTTATGTAACTAGTTAAAGTCATCTATATTATTATATTTGATAATTAAGAGGTTTATAGTTCTATATAACCTAAATACCAATTCTATGATGATTGTATTAATAGGACATGGCTACAAACATGCTTACAGAACGTAGTTCAGCTTTTCATAATCAAGATGCAAATATCGTTAAAATGAAGCATTCTGTGAACTCTTAGGAGAAGATCAATATGGGAGAGTTAAAGGATATGGTCTAGGAGTGAGGCCTACACAGATTAATAGTCAATGCTTTCCGTCCGGAGAAAGAAGGTCAAATGAAATGGAAGTTATGCAAAAGGAACTAGCTGATATGCAGGTAAATTATGAAGCAAAGATATTAAATTTGACAGCCGACTATAAAGGTAAAATGGCTCAATTGAAAGAGGACCATGAGAAGAGGATTGAAGAATTGTAATCAATTAACAACACCGTTCAAATGGACATGCGATCATCAAGAAATTTCACGATTTAGGTTTGTGATGTCACATGTTTATATATATATATATATGTTGTTCATATTAAATTTCACTTTTACCTATAAATTTTAACATTTATGATATTATTTTGGTTTTTTTTTGCAGAATATGTGTGATTCTTCAAAATTCGAGCGTATTTGAATCATGTTTCACGTTAGTTTGAAACAGGATTTAGCATTCGACAGAGAGCATTAGAAGCATATCGATTATCATCATTTGGATTATTCACCATATCTTTAAACAATGTCGAATTTACCATCTTTCGGATAATGATGTAATTTTATTTCGAGTTTGTTAATGACTTTGGTTATTTAATTGGGATATTTATTCGTTTTCGGTTTTATTTATTTTATTTTTTTCTTATTGTTCTACTGTTTGGATATTATTAATGTTGTGTGGATTTATTATAAATAACATCATAATTAATGACACTATATGTAGGAATAATTGTCAATTATGTAATCTCAAATTAAAAAAGCATTACAAATTTTAGTACAAAAAATACGAATAGTGTAACCAATTTAATGACAAAAATTATAAAAGGTATTACCAGATTTAATGACTCAAATTCTAAAAGCGTAGCTAATTTAGTCTCCAAAATAAGTGATTCTTATATAGCAAAAATATCCAGACTAGTAGAAAGCGACACAACATTCGCAATAGAGCTTGTCTCTTGCTTTTGTTAGTTTTTTCGGACACTTTTTGCAGGAGAGGTACCACCATTCTCGAAAAAATGATATAATAGTTGCACACACCCAAAAGCTGTTTGATAAATGGTTTTATCATGATTTTGATGATTTTGTTTTTATACCAAAACAATGTTTTTAAAGGTTGTCCAAATACTCCTAAATGATTTAAAATGGTTTTAATATTTTTCGGAGTAATTCTTCAAGTTTTATTTTCGACAAATTGGACAACACATTTAATGATTTTGTATCAATGGGTTTTTACATCCAAACTATATTTCTAATGTTGTCCTAAATACTCCCGATTGGTTTAAAATATTTTTACTAATTTTTTTGAGTATTTCTTGAGGTTTATTTCGACAAAAATCAGACAATATTTTATTTTTGAGGTCAACCGGTCGCCCTAGAGGACAACCCGTACCTGAACGCGTTTTATACTTGAAAACAGAGAACATGCTGAGGGGTGTCAACCTGTGTGTCAACCTGAGTGTCAACCGGTATGGTCGATCGGTCGACCGGTACCGTAGACCGGGGTGTCGACCGGTGTCTGGGAGCAAACTTGAAACAGAACCTCCTGGAGTCGTTTTGGGTTTTGTTCAACCGGTTTGAACACAGGGGACGATCGTCGGACCCCGTCGACGACCTGCCGTCCCGTAAATGTGTATTCTCATTTTCAAACGCCTATTTGTGCGTGACCTGGCCGCCTCAAGTTTGATGAAAAAAATTCGACCGTTGTGCGAAGAAGCTTTTTTCCCTAAATTGTGGGATTGATTTCTAACAACTATAATCTTGATTTTAATTGCAATTTTTTTGTAGATATCAGATTCCAAGAGAAGCCTATCAAGTATCAATCATCTCCTATAAATAGAGGAAGATTTGAAGCACAACAACAAGAGAGAACAACACAACACAACAAGATATACTCAAGCAAACACTTGGTCTTCTATTGTCTTTATTCTTGTTGTAATTTGCCTAGCTTATCACTTTCACATCCTTGAGGTCTAGGCTATTCTTGATTACACTTGCACTCAATTGTAATATTTATTATCGAGTTGTAATCTTGATTTTGGGTTATCATTCAACACAAGATATCCTTGTGAGTGTTCTTGTGGTAAGAACACACTTGGGTGATCTAGGTGTTAGGTGTAAGAAGATTGTGGTAATCTTCTTATTGAGGTGTTGAAGAATTCGGTATTCTTCAAGGTTGAAGATTGTGGTAATCTTCACAAGGTGCCGTTGGAGATTGTGGTAATCTCAAAGGTGGTGTTGAAGAAGAGTGTGGTGCTCTTCAAGGTGTTGTTGTAAGTTGGTATTGTATTAATTTTGGTAATTAATAAAACCTTTTTTTCTTTTTGAAATCCATCCCGGATATACTGGGGTGGTAGAGGATTAAGCCCTAGGTGGGTTGAACCTCTATAAATCGGCGCGTGTTCTTTACATTCCGCACCTTTATTATTGTCTTGGCTTGTTTTGTTTGATAAAGAGGGTAAAATCGAAAAGATGGAGATAATCTATTCACCCCCCCTCTAGATTATCGTAGCCGCTTGGACTTACAAGTGGTATCAGAGCCAAACTCTTTGGCAAGCTCGTTTCACATCGCGAGTGAAGAGAAACGATCATCGGCTACGAATGAAGCTCATCAATCCGGCACCTCCACCACCAAGCCACCTCTATTTGATTCCAAAAATTATATATTTTGGAGAGAAAGAATGGAATGCTATTTACAAGGTTGCGGGTTCGATATTTGGAACATCATCATCAATGGAGAATCCGTTCCAATAAAAGATACACCACACACCTCCAAAGGCCTCAAAGAGCTAAATGATGAAGAGAAGAAAATCATCTCCTTAAACGGTAAAGCTCTCAATATTTTGTATTGTTCACTTACTAATTTGGAATATGAACATATTGTAGGAATTCGATCGGCACATGAAGTATGACGAAAATTAGAAGCCATCTATGGAGTATTTGCAAATGAAATGAGTCAAACAAAATCATCTACTTCTCAAAGGGATACAATGTCAAATCTAAGGAACAAGCCTCTTACAACTTCCAACTATGAAGAAGTTGAACATTGTCTTATGGGCATCAAAGAAGAAAACGAGGTATGTCTTAAACCCTCTACTTCCTATGATATTGTTATTCAAAATGATTATAGTGATTTGCAAAATGATTTTGACGATCTTCAAAATGAATTCCAAAATTTACTTGTTAAGTACAAAAATTTGAAAAAGGAATTCAATATTTTGAAAAATGAAAAGGATAGTTTATTTACTTCCTATGAATCACTATCATGTGCTCACATCACCACACTTGACAAGGTTAGAAACCTTGAAAAGGAAAATAGTACTCTTGTTGAGGATATTAATTGCATGAAAAGGGATTTATCTAAATCCAACTTGAGTACCGATGAAATTGTTGATTATTGTGATAATTCAAACTAGAACTTGATCATAAGTTTAATGTTGTCAATCATATGAAAAAGAATCAAGTCTCTAAGCATGTTGGTCATTATGCTCCTAGAATTATTAATTGTTTTTATTGCGGTAAAAAGGGTCATACGGCTAATTCTTGTCGAGCTAGAAATAGCTCTAATTATTGTTGGAGACCTAAAAGTCTCAAGACTAATCCCAAAGGACCCAAACACATGAGGGTACCACAAAACAATGTCATATTAGGTACTCGCGAAATAATGATCGAAGAAAATTTATACCGCCAAGAAGACATCAAATGACCATTTCATTTGATCAAAGAAGGAGAAAGTATTTTCAACAAAGCCAATTTCCAAGAAGAAGATATAATCAAAAATGGGAAGAACACAATCCTTGGAAATGGCAAAGACATCATCAACAAGATGATTTTCAAAGAAGAAGAGACTATCAACAATGGGAAGGACAAAAATCTTGGAAATGGAGTAATCAAAGGAGCCATCATCAACAAAGTGACTTCTTAAAGGGAAGATATCATCAACAATGGGAACGGCACAACCCATGGAAATGGCGTAATTGGTAACCCGTATCTCCCTAGTTAAATATGCATGCTTTTATTTGTGTCTTAATTGCAAAATGAGTTTTCAAGTATTTATTTTTAATTAAGGTCTTCAATATATATTTGTGCTTTTAAAATAATTTTGAAAAGAAGACCTTATATGATGTTTTTAAAACTCTTGTGCATTTTTGTAGACTAAAGTGTGTTATCATCTCTTATGGATTTTTATGGCATGAGCTTACTTGTGATATCTCTTAGCCTACACTTTTATCATTATGGTTTGTGCTAGATTTGTTTTAAGAATTGTGTAGGATTTACATATTTTCACAAATGGCCATTTATGTCATTACTTGTCAAGAAAGGCATAAATTATCGAGGTACGTTTACTTGTGTTACTCTTACTCTTATAGACTCGATATATGTATTGCCATATGCTTATGTGCTTGTTTTTCATAGTATTTCATACA
Organism: Rehmannia glutinosa; assembly: GCA_016081115.2. NCBI lineage: Eukaryota > Viridiplantae > Streptophyta > Magnoliopsida > Lamiales > Orobanchaceae > Rehmannia > Rehmannia glutinosa. The sequence continues at coordinate 550,066 of JABTTQ020003007.1, read as the reverse complement.
AGTGCCATTAAGAGGATTTTTAGATTTTTTGAAAGGCACTATTCAATATTTGATTGCACGTATTTACTTTGTCAACTCTTGTTCAAATACTTCTTTTAAATGAGGTCTCAACTATATGCTATCGGATTTTCAAATTTCAAAAGAGACCTTTTGTAGCTTTCTTAAGCTTTTTGTGAACTTGCATGATTTATTAGACTCTTGATGATCTTCTAAATGCATAGTATGTGTTTCTTGCTTCATGGTCTATATATATAGTGTCTATTTCTACTATGCTCTTATACAAGATATTTTGTGATTGATGATTGAGGCATGTTCTTACACTTGGGCTATTTTTTCTTGCTTATATAAGCGTTGCCGTTAATGAGTTTGTTAAGTTGTGTAGATGAAGTACTCCAAATATTAGTTACCTCAAAATATTTGGATGTAAATATTCTATTATGAACACCTTAGATCAATTGGATGCCCTATGATGATAGTGATGAAGAAGACAAAAAGGGTATTCCGGAACAAACTCGATGACCAAGGCAACATTGGTCGAACTAAGGCGAGGTTAGTAGCTCGAAGGTATTTTCAAGAAGAAGGTAATTAATCTTGATGTAACATTTGCACTCATAGCACATTTACTAGCTATTTGCATTTTACTTGCTCATTCTTGTTTTAAGAAAATTTCAAACTTTACCAAATGGATGTTAAATCCAACTTTCTAAATGGTTTTATTCAAATATAAGTCTATCGGAGTTTAAAATTTTAGGCCAAATGTTTTTTATAAAAGGCCTTGTACGGTTGATAGACTTAGCTATTTTTGCAAAATAATTTTACAAAAGGTAAAGTTGATACTACACTTCTTGTTTTGAAAAAGGGCAAGGTTGTTTACTTGTGCAAATTTATGTTGATAATATTTATGGTGCTACTAATAAATATTTGTGCAAGATATTTTTCCAAGTCAATGCAAGGTGAACCTAAGATGATCATGATGAGGGAAGCTCAAATTTGATCATTGGAATTCAAATTACTCAATGCCAAGAAGACGGTTATATTTCAAAAGAACTCTTGAAGGAGTTAAGCATTGAAGAAAGAAGAACTATCTCAACCTGTATGGCAACCTGCTTTGTGTATTCAGCTTGTTGTTCCTTCTCCACTTCGCCTCCGACATGCATTATGGAGTCACCGCAAAGATCCTCCGACCTTGCCGCAGCGGGAGGGAGTTTCCCCTCGGGGTACACCCGGTGAGTGACTTGGAATGGGGTCACTCATCTCCGGACTCATTGTTCCCACCGAGTATTCACCATTGGGGCGGTGGTAAGACACCTTCATTAGGGGTTGGCTTGACTGGGGTCCCCACACTCCCAATTTCATCGCCAGTTCCCTTAGTACCTTCCTCTGAATGAGTTGGGGAAGTGGTGGCAGCGACAACAGTGGCAATATGCTGCACCACTCCCATAGGATCTATCTCCACCGTGATTTGGATGACTCCCGGTCCTTCCATCATTCTTTGCTCATGTAGGATTCTCGATTCTTGCATTGCTTGCTGCATTTGCAACTCTTCTCGTGGCAAAGAACAGGTCCGTGATCCTCATCACTTTCTCGATAGAATGTCGAGGTGAGGATGTGTATGTTTTGTGGTGCCGGTGAGAGGGCGATCTTTGCCTTCTCACGTGCCTCACCGCTTCTCGCCAATCTTGCTTTCTCCTTCTCTTTAAAGATATTTAGAATGTCCAAACAGCTTTCTTCATCAAGAGCTTGCACCACATTGGTCAATCCGAGGAAGTTCATCGATTCGTCTTTCTTCTTCAATGAATTCCGGTCTTTGGAATCGTTCCCTGGATCGACTCGACTTCCATGTCCTCCATTCTTGCGATGATTTTGAATATCCGGGTATGGTGGGGATAGGATCATCACATCATTATCCCCGTCATCATCTCCCTATTGTCCCTCGAGCTCGGGGATTGAGGGTAGCAAACTTTGCCGCCGACATCTTGAGCCTCCGTTACGGGGTGAGACACAACCCTATCAATAGGTGATTCGGTTGTCTCATCTATTCCTTGTTCCTCACTTGCTCATCTCACTGGGTCTTGAGTTGCCTCTGCGATCGGCCTCACAGACTTAGCCGTTTCATCGATAACTTCCTGAGACTCTACTTCTCCAAGCCTCGGTATCTTTCCCCCACCGAGTGGCGACTCGGCCCGTCTTCTCAAGCTCGGAGAGCTTGAAATTCTTCTTTTTCTTTTTGTTTTTACCAGAGAAACATCTGGTTCCACTTCCTCTAGTTCATTGAAGATAAATGCCTTCGCAGCTTGTCTTAGAGGCAACCGCCTTCCTTGTTGTGGCAGTCCTCTTTTTCTTGATCACTGGAGAAGGGATTAATGGTTCCTTCTCCACTGCAGCTGCAGGGGCAGGAGACACGGCTGCGGGGGCGGTGACTTACTGCAGGGGCAAAGTGCGGATTTGTTTTTCTTTCTTTGCAGGGGGCAGCAGCTTTTCTTAGCAAGATCTTCTTGGGAGGTGAGGAGGCGGTGAATCTTCGGGTCACCGATTCCCCCTCACTCAGACGCCCCTCTTGGCGTAAGCTCTCTTCGTGCGCCGAGAGGTTTGATCGAAATATCCTCTTGTTTACATGGAACGCCTTTTCCATGCCGAAGATGGACTCCTTTCACTTCCATCATTCGGCCAATCACCAGGCCATATCCTAGGGAACCTCCAAACGTACCATCCTCCTTGAAGGATTTGTTCCCAATATTCTCGCGCAGTCTGTATACAAACTCAGCCCAATTCACCTTCTTTTTCTTCAATGATCGCAGCCATTACGATCAATTTAGCTTTGGACAATCGGTCAAAGCCGCCAAATTTAATGTCTATGCATTTGGCAACAATGTCCAGATAATTTGTGGTAGTCCTCTTTCAAAGAAACTTCTTATTAGTCAGATAGACCACTTTCGCAAGACATCGGACTTGGCTACTTCCTTCCAAGCAGAATCGTCAACATCAGCTTCATGATCTCCGGCACTCCTTCCGCCGGCAACAAGCAGTGTTCTGCCAAATCATTGGCAGTGATGGTGAACTCTTTTCCGTGAACAGAGGACTTGATGCCCTCATCGTGAACTTCGGCGTTCACGTAGAACTGTGCGACCTCTTCTACATAGGCCATCGGAAACTCCAATGTCAAAAACGGCTTCAGCCCAGACGTTTCCAATTTCTCAGCAATCTTCTCCACGAGGGTGTCGTCGGACCCCTGTTTAACCATACCATCGAAATCTACAGTAGACCCAGTGTGGATTTGCTATCCTAGCTTGACGAAATCATGAGTATGTGCCATTTCTCAGTGTTTTACCGAACGAGACTTAGAAAATGATCTTGAGGAGTTGTAGGGTTTTGAGAGAAAGTTTCTTTCTTTTGTCTTGAGAGAGATGAACAGTTTTGGTAAAGTGAGAGAAAATCGGACGAAATGGTATAAGTATGGTTTATGAAAGGACGTGCGGGTGGTTTTTGAAATTTGATCAAAATCAACGGCTTAGATCTTGCATGCCGATTATCATATAAGTTCTCGCATTGAATGCGGCAGCATTTATATCCAATCATAAGCTTGGTGTGCAGCTTTTGACAGTACATGTCATAATTATGCTGGCGTCATTCTTAAAAACATTCCCGCTTAGTAAATACGACCGCATTTTTGTCACTTTGCTCATAAATAACTCAGCTTACTCCTTAGCTGATTCAATCCTTCTTCTCACTTCTCTCCTTGTGACTCAGCTGTCAGCTAACTCGGTAGAGCTGACTTTCCGATACGGCTGATTCACTTAGCCGAATTAAGAGTTCAGCTCTTTTGCTCTTTTCGTGTTTCATCTCTTTTCTTGAGTCTTCTGAATGTCAACTCAGCTCAATTAACCCTAACTCATGCTTGAGTTCTTCAAATCTTGATTCACATAATGGTTTTGTGAATATGTCAGCTAACTCGCTTATCGGTTGAGATATATTCCAAGGTGATGTCCTTCTTTTCAACATGGTCTCTTATGAAGTGATATCGACATCGATGTGCTTTGTTCTTGAGTGCAACACAGGATTTTGAGTGATTGCAATTGCACTTGTATTGTCACACATAATTGGAATTTCCTTTTCTTCAACCTCATAGTCTCTCACCTTGTCTCATCCATAAGACTTGGGCACAACAATGCCTGCAGCCTATGTATTCCTGCTTCACCAGAGGTGGCTATTGAATTTTGCTTTTTGCTAAACCAGAAATTAGCCTATTTCCAAGCATTTGACATGTGCCCGAGGTGCTTTTCTGTCAACTCTACATCCAAAGATATAGTCGAGTCCGAATAACCAATTAGCTTGAATCCACCTTCCTTAGATACCACAAGCCAACTTCGCTTCCTTTCAAATATCTCAAGATCCTCTTGGCAAATTTGCATCATATGGCTTTCTTTTGGAGCAGATTGAAATCTTGCACATACACCTACAACAAAGGTGATGTCCGGCCGCTTCTTTGTGAGATAGAGCAATGATCCAATAAGTGCTCAGATCTTGTTTGATCTACTGAGATTGCCATCTCGCATCCATGTCCATTTTGATCGATGTATTTATTGGTATTTTCACGTAAGACTTCTCTTCCATACCAAATTTCTTTATTAAATCTCTGGTGTATTTTGTCGACTTATGAAGGTTCCATCCTTCACTGTTTTCACTTGGAGTCCAAGAAGAATGTCGACTCTCCCATCATGCTCATTTCGAATTTGCTTTACATGAGATTTGAGAATTTATCACACATGCCTCTTTGTTTGTGGATCCAAAGATGATGTCATCCACATATATTTGAACAAGCAGTATACTCTTCCCATCTTGAATTCTGAAGAGCGTTCTATCCACTTTGCCTTTTGTGAATCCGTTCTTAGTTAGGAATTGTGATAATGTATCATACCATGCTCTGGGTGCCTGTTTCAATCCATATAAAGCCTTTTTGAGTTTGTATACCTTATCTCCAAGAGTCTTCTGCTCAAATCCTGGAGGTTGTTCAACATACACTTCTTCTTCCAATAAACCATTAAGAAATGCACTTTTTACATCCATTTGATTTACAATAAAGTTCTTGTGAGCTGCATAGGCAAGAAACATCCTTATGGCTTCCAATCTTGCCACAGGGGCAAAGGTTTCATCAAAATCTATTCCTTCTTCTTGGCAATAACCTTTGGCTACCAATCTTACTTTATTTCTTACCACAGAGCCTTCCTCATTCATTTTGTTTTTGAACACCCATTTAGTGCCAATAACATTTTGATGGGTTGGCCTTCGAACCAATTCCCACACTTTGTTCCTTTCAAACTGATTTAGCTCTTCTTGCATGGCTTGAATCTAATGTGTGTCATCCAATGCTTGTGACACATCTTTTGGTTCTATTTGTGAGATGAAGCAAGTGAACATTGCTTCTTGTTGAGTTCGATCTAGTTTTTACACCTTCTCTTACATCTCCAATGATTAGTTCTCGTGGATGATCTCTCGGCCATCTTACATCCGTTGGAGTAAGTTAGCCGGATTCATCGTCTTGCAAAACCGGTGTGTTTATTTTGATCACTCTCTCATCATCACTTAGCCGCAGATTTTCCGGTTGTCTTTGAGACTCAACTATCTCATCTTCATCCGGATTGATAATTCCAAATTTTGACTTCAACATAGGGACTCTTCCGCATGGTTGGTTAATTCAAATTTTTCACCGATTCTTCAATGTCTTCTCCATTTACATTTGGTTCATCAAACACCACATGGATGGATTTTTCTCGTAACCATTGTCCTCTTATTGAGCACTCTGTGGCTTTGCTTTCACCGAGTATCCTAAGAAGATACCTTCATCGACTTTTTAGCATCAAAAGCCTTTAAATTATCTTTGTCATTGTTATGGATGAAGCATTTGCATCCAAATATTTTGAAGTATGCAACATTTGGCTTTCTCCCTGTCCAAATCTCATAGGAGTCTTTGTCACCGTCTGCTTATCATGCATCTATTTTGATTATAGCATCTTTGTGTTTATCGCTTTCAAAAAATCTTTTAAGCGAGCCCTTGACTAACATGGTCCTTGCTTTTCTTTTTGAGAGTTCTATTCCTTCTTTCTCGCAACTCCATTTTGTGGAGTCCTTGCCGCAGATAATTCATGACCAATACCATTTTCAATACAAGATCGAGTTATTATACCATTGACAAACTCGGTTCCTCATCGATCTTATTTTGATAATGGTTTGACTCTTCTCATTTTGTATTCTCTTCATCACCGGGGTAGTTTCTGCAGAGTTTCTTTCTTTTTACACATGAATATTGTCCATGTATATCTTGAGTAGTCATCTACTACCACCAAGGTGTATTTCTTCCCACTTATGCTAGTGGTTCCACCGACCAAACAGATCCATATGTAGCAGGTGTAATATTCTTGTTGAAGATGGACATGCCTTTTCTTTGAATGTTGATTTGATTTGCTTTCCCATCCGCATGCATCACATATACTCTCCTTCTTGTATACTTTAGTCCGGAAGTCCTTCTACAAGATTACTCTGCAAGTTTGTTAATTATTTTGAAGTTCGGTGACTCGGCTTCTTATGCCACAACCAACTTGATTAATTTGTGCTTTTAAGCTATGACAGTGCTTGGTGTTGCGATTGACCAATCTACCACATACATGTTCTTTTGTCTCCATCCTTGCAAAGACAACTTCATTGGATTCAGATGTCTTTGATTTGGCATATACCCATGTTAAATCCAACATTGTAGCCTTTGTCACGAGTTGACTTATGCTTAGCGTGGTTGAAGTTGAGTCCTTCAACATATGCAACATCTGTGATTTCTAATCCATTTTTCTTGATAGATCCAATGCCTCTTATTTCTCCCCGGAGCTTCATTCCCTCCAAATATGACTTTTGCACCTCGACTTCCTTGAATTTTGATAGATTTTTCTTGTTTCTGTCATGTGTCCGGAATGTACCACTATCCATGTACCAAGTTCCTTGGCACTCACTCTTTGAACCTGCAATCAAGGAAATTAGGTTTTAGGTACCCATACTTGTCTGGGTCCTGAGGGGTTAGTATTGTAAGATGATCCAACCAACCTACAGCTAAATGATTTGACTCTAAGGGGTTGCCATCTATCAGTGCCATAATCATAATTAATTTTGGCAAATTGCTTGGGGGTTGTAGGTTCATACAAATTGTCTCTTTTGTCTGTATGCTGTGTATGTGTTTTAGCAATTGCCTTCTTTGGGTAGTTGTGATATCTCTGAGTGTAGTGCTTTGGTGCATATGAGTGCTGATTAAATCTCTTATGCCTTTGGAATGGTTTTTGCTGAGTTCTAGGTCTTTGCCACTTAGGCTTAAATTCCATAGGTCTTTGCTGATAGTTCACATTATTCCAATCAGCTTGGCTTGGGTATTTTCTACCATTCCCATCATATGTGTTTCTTTTATAGAGCTTCTGGGGTTTTTGGTAGCTCTGTTTCTTCTTTACAGAGTATCTCCTGTTTGGAGTTTACTAAGGGACTCATGGATTTCTTCTCACTGTCTTCTCAAAGATACTCAACTCGGTCGCTTTCCTTTTCCTTTATAACCAAGGCGGTTTGCTTGTGATTGTTCTTTGGAATAAATGTGTGTGCACAATTTGAAGTTTTGGATTTTAGAGATACTTCATTATTTGAAGATCCTTTTTCCAAAATCACTTTTGGAGCTTGACATAGCATTGAGGAATTGAATCCTAAGCCTGTTTTGTCTCCACATTCTCTTTGACTCATAATAAGATCATCCAATGATTTAGATGCCTTAGTGAATGAGGCAATCACATTTTTGAGATCATTCTCCCTCTTTTCTATAACAGACTATCTCTGCTTATTAGCTTAGCATTTTCAAACCTTTAGACTTTTATTCTCATCGACTATTTGACTTAGAGTACTCGGCTCCTTAGTCACGGCTATGAGTTTTGGCTCTTAAGTAGGTTGTTCTCCTCATTTAGTAGTGTGTGTGAGGATTTAATGTGTTCAAAATCTTTCATCATTTTTCCTAATGAATCATAAAGATCAGTGGGTGATGAAGTGTGTGTGTCACAATCACTATCACTAGTATCTGAGTGTGATGAGTTAGAGTGTACCTCATCTTCTTGGTCAGGTTGGTTTTGTTCTTTAGCCATTAGACAGATCAAGGCTTCTTCATCAGAGTCACTTGAGTAGTCAGCTTCACTACTCTCCGAGTCTGCTGTGTCTTTTGACTTGACTGTGTCAGCAGTCTCTGCAACCAACATTGCCTTTCTCTTTTCCTGTCTTCTTTCCCTGAAGACTTTTCTTTCCTCTTCATTCCTGTATTTGTTGACTACATGATATGGGCATTCAATGACATAGTGACCAGGTTGCCTGCAGTTCCAGCATAGATTTTCAACCTTTTGATCAGTTCTTTCCATCCTTGGATTGCCAGCTCTTTGATATTCAACTTTTTGATGCGCTGCTCTCTTGGGTGGTCTGTCCTCCCTTGACTTGGAGGGAGCTGAGTGTCTTCTGGAGGATTTACCTTTGCTTCTTTTGTAGTTCTTATTGAAGAACTTGTTGAACCTTTTAACCATCAGTGCGATCTCATCTTGGTCAATGACCTCTTTGACCTCAGCTCTTTTGCCATCTTTGACAATTAGAGCAGCTGTTTTGGGCACAACTGTCTCTTCTTGATCTTTTCTTCTCAGCTCAAATTCGTAGGCTTTGAGATCTGAGAATAGCTCATGGATGGATGTTTTTGATAGGTCCATGGAATGTCTCATGGCCATGACTTTCATATCCCACTCAGTTGGGAGACTTCTTAGAATCTTCATACACATTTCCTTCTGTATATATTCCTTTACAAGTGCAGATAGTTCATTGGTGATTTCTGTGAATCTAGCATCCAGCTGATCCAAGGTTTCTCCTGCAAGCATCTTAAAGTTTTCAAATTTTTGTACAACCACAGATAGTTTATTTTCTTTGATTTGCTCTGATCCTTCGCAAATCAAGGTTAGCTTGTCCCAGATTTCTTTTGCCGTTTTGCATGATTTGACTTTGTTGAACATGGCTTTGTCCAAAGTTTTGTAAAGAATGTCCTTGGCCACATTGTCCAAGTTATATCTTTTTCTGTCATCATTTGTCCATTCAGCTCTTGGTTTTTCAACCATAACTGGTCTGGGAGCATCATCCTATTCTCCTTCAGCTGCAGCTCTCCTAGCAGTTGTGTTCACTTTTAAGATTTGGAGTGGCCCATCTTCTATCACTATCCACATCTCATCGTGTAATGCTGATAGATGAGCCTGCATACGAATTTTCCAATCATCAAATTCTTCAATTGTGAACATAGGGATGCGTGTCAAATTTGCTTCCATGATAATAACTTTGTTGAATAGAAAAGTTTTGAAAGATTAAGTACTAAAACAAGCTTTGAAAAATTTGGAGATCTAGTTCAGTAACCAGTGCGGAAGGCTCAATGAACCAACCGCTCTGATACCACTTGTAGGTCCCAAGGGTGTGAGTGTAAGGTTTAGAAGGGGGTTGAATAAACCTTACCAACTTTTCGATTTAGTCCTTTTAAAAATGTTCGAGTTAATACTTCACAATGAGTCCTTGATGGACGACTAAGTTAGTTAATCGCCAGAGTTAGTCACTCAACGCACTGACGAGCCGTTGATAGAATAACTCGGATGTTTTGACTAAAGACTTAACTTGACGTGATATGTTTTCAGCGGAAGACTTAACACCCTTGAATTTGGTTAAGTTTGTTTTAATACTTGGTTTTAGCACTCAATTGATTATCGATTGGATAGCAAATTTATCGTGAGATATAAAAGTAAGATGCATAAATTAAAGTCTTTGAAATGTAAATGACACAATAAGTTTTTATAGAGGTTCGAAGATGGGGTAATTCTTCTACTCCTCTTTCTCCAACTCCGGAGGAATCCACTAAGTATTGATCAATATACGAGTGGTTAACAAATCCGATACAAGTCTTGATCACACAAAATGACTTGATCCTTTGGGACTCACTGAGATGCCTTGGTCACACAAATGGCTTCTCGTGCGACTCGAACTTTTCTTCACAGGCGGTGCCTTGCTACTACTGATCCACTTGCTTAAGTTCCTTGGATTTGATCACAAAGCCCTCCAAATAGCTTAAGCCTGGTTCGACCTTGAACCTTTCTACAATCCTTCGTGGAATGTAGACCCCTTGATTCTCCAAATGTTTCCTCTTCAACTGATTGAAGTTGTCTTTCCTTCACAGGTGAGTGTTGAATTGATTTCCTTCGTAATGTAGACTTGAGGATTGATCTTGAATGACTTGAGAGTATTCTTGGTTACAATTCAAATGTTAGCTTGAATGTTCGTGGTTCAGGTCGGTAACCTTCTCTCAGAGTGATTCCTCAGCCTTTTATAGTGATCTTTCAAAAATCTGCACGTTGAAGAGATAGGCTTATTTTTTGAAAGTCACTTGTGGCCGTTGGCTTGTCTTGTTGCAGTCCTTGTAATTTACGTTTCCTCGTATGAACGATTCTTCAGCTTTTCAGAGTTCTAACACGGTGCATGCTTCCCATTGGTTTATTCCTTTTGCATGCTTCCTCGGGATGAGCACTTCAAGAAAGGTAGTATGGAAGTATTACTTGTTTAAGTAATTCTCTTGATTTACTCGCAGGCAAATCTCTCTTTCGATTATCTCGACTTGATCGCATTTCCTTGCCTTCCCTGGTGACTTAGAGTCGACTTCCAATCATTGGATGACTCTTCACTTCAACTTGAGACTTGGCTATCTTGAGTTGACTTGACGATACTTCACTAAGCCGCATCTTAGCCGCACCTTCATCGAGTTCTGTCTTCTCTTCTTTGCCACACTCGGTTGCCTCACAACGTAGTCTTCCTTTTAGTCTCCATTGTCTTCTTGCATGTTCAGGCATAGGCGACTTGACTCACTCTACCAAATTTTATCTATTACAATGCAATTTATAACAAGAATGGGGTGCCAACTTCCTATTCTAAGTTTTACATGGCATTCATCAAAATCTACAAAATAATTTCCAAACAACTAGTGAGATTTTAACTTACAATAAAGAGTATTTGGTTCATAGAAGCTACAAGCTTCACCAAAACTCAGTAGTTTAAATCTTATCATTCTAGGTCTGGTTCATAGTCTAAAAGACACCAGATTCGATGTATTCGACACTCTTTTTGTAACCCAGCAAATTATTCATTTTTATTCTTATAAAATCTTTTAAAAACATGTAGGAGATTGTTGTATTTAAAAGAGTGTTTTTAAAAGATTTTCAATCCCACATGGGAAACCAAAACAAGTTTTATCCTCTTTATCAATGGGACACCATTATGAGCTTAGTAATAATGGGCCAAGAGAATAAGGAGGCCTCGCGCACATAAAGAGCTGGGCCAAATTTGCGATTTCGAGTGTAAAATCGCCGATTTGCCCTCCCTACGCGCGGGCGATACGGGCTCGACCCGATTTGTTTTGCTACTTTAAAATTAATTTTGTGAAACTTTATCTTGGTTTGACCATTTTTAAGTCTTATCTAAATTCTAAAGAATGCCGTTCCTATTAGTTGGCAAGTGGGGAGACTATTCTTATTTATTCAAAAGTTTGTTCCTACTTTCTGAAAACTGAAACATTTCAATCCCTTATCTCAAGGCCGCTGAACGTGTGCAGTTGAATTTTCTGTTCCTATTTGTGCCTCATTCCAACGTTGGTTTTTTATTCTATTTTCTGAAAAGCAATTCTTCCTATTTTGTGGGTGTTAGCCGTTGGCAGTGGCTTTATATATATATTCCTCACTTAGTCGATTTGGAAAACAGAAAAAAGAACAAAAGCATAGTCTTCCTCTTTCATTTTCTGCAACTTAATAACTTGCTGGGTTACTATAATATCACTGCCATTTTTCTTACCTGTTGAATCCTGGGGGAATTACCAAAATAAATTCCTTAAGGACAGTGCATTTCAAGCACGCCTCAGGTTATTCTCTTTTGAGTTTACGAAATCTGATTTCCACCATTTCAGCTAACTGTTTTCGGACCTCTACTTCGAAAAAACTACAACACATAACACACAAATATATAATTACACACACATAATTACACCTGCACATACCCAGCATACACACGCACACATATACACCTACACATACACAACACCAAAAAGTATAAAATAAATAAATATTTCACATCCCATCCCGCATCTCCGATGAACTCCGAAAAAACTCCACCGGAGAGAAACATTGCATTGAGTATGGTAAAAAAAATATGAAGTTTGATGATAATTGAATGAAAGGAGGATTAACTTGAACTTACGTTGTGTATATCTTTGGTTGAATTAGAAAATGAGTTTGGAGAAGATAAACAGAATTGGTTGGTTTGAGGAAGAAATAAGAATACAAATTCTTAACTTTGCTGACAATGATAACATGGGGGGAGGGGAATGGGCTAAAGTTGAAGGTAATGGAAAAATGATGATAATGGCAAAAGTATAAAAATGGGGTTATCCAATTACACCATATGCTGCTCCCCACTAAAAATAAAATAATAAAAAATGTATAATATATATATCATTTTTAAACATGATAATTAGAAAAAATAAATCAGGATAAGAAAACTAAATTACGGGTTTTACATCCTACCCCTCTTACAAAAAAATTTCGTCCTAGAAATTTCAAGCTTACCCGGTTGATGGAATGATTCAGGATACTTGGCTCGAATCTTAGTTTCACGCTCCCACGTCGCATATTTTTGACCATGTCTAGTCCACTGAATCTTGACCAAGGTGATGTGTCTATTTCTCAACTTGTGTATCTTCTTGTTAAGGATAGCCACCGATTTTTCTTCGTAAGTCATGTCTTGGTTGACTTCTAGTGCTTCATGACTGACTACGTGGCTTGGATCGTGGACATATTTCCTCAACATAGACACGTGAAATACGTTATGAACTGCTGCTAGCTCTAGCGGTAACGTCAATCTATAAGCTACATCCCCACTCGCTCAATATCTCAAATGGTCCAATGAACCTGGAGGTCCGAGTTTTCCTTCCCCGCCAAATCTTACTATTACTTTGGTCGGTGCAACCTTTAAGAAAACTTTCTCTCCTATTTCAAACTGTAGGTCTTTCCTTCTCTGATCTGCATAAGATTTCTGCCGGTCTTGGGCTATTTTTATTCTATCTCTGACTTTCTCAATAACCTTGACCATCTGCTCGACTAGCTCGGGACCTAACACTTTCTTCTCACCAACTTTGTCCCAATAGATAGAGGATCTACACTTTCTGCCATATAGGGCTTCATAAGGGGCCATTCCGATTGTCGCCTGGTAGCTGTAGTTGTAAGAGAATTCCACAAGAGGCAAGTATTTCTCCCAATTATCATCAAAATCCAAAATACAACCCCTCAGTAAATCTTCTAAGATTTGAATGGTTCTTTGAAATTGTCCGTCTGTCTGAGGATGGAAAGCTGTGAAATTGAGTTTCGTCCCCATTGCTTTTTGTAGACCACCCCAAAATTTTGATGTGAATCTTGGATCCCTATCTGAAACTATAGAAATAGGTATCCCATGTAATCTCACAATTTCCTTGATATAAAGTTGTGTCAATTGTTCTAGACTGTGCGTCATCTTGATTGGCAGAAAGTGCGCTGACTTTGTTAAATGGTCTACGACAACCTAAATAGCTTGATTTCCACGATTTGACCTTGGTAAACCTACTACAAAATTCATGTTCATGTGTTCCCATTTCCACTCTGGAATCTAAAGTGGTCTCAATAATCCTGAAGGTCGTTGGTGTTCGGCTTTCACTTTCTGACACATCAAACACTTCTCCACAAATTTTCCGATGCTCCCTTTCATATTTCTACACCAGAAAACCCCTTTAAGATCTTGATACATTTTTGTCCCACTCGGGTGTGCTGTGTAAGGTGTACAATGGACCTCTACCAATATTTTTCTTCTTAATTCATCGTTCTTAGGTACACATATTCTCCCTTCATACACCAATGCACCATCGTCTGCTATCTCAAAACCTTTAACTTCTCCAGCTAAAGTTTTCTTCCTCATTTTGCACAAAAAATCATCATTCATTTGTGCTTCCTTAATGTCACTTCGTAACGTTGGTTGGACCACCAATGCTACTAGTACTGCCTCAGTCCTTTCTGGTGGAATTATAAATTCTATTTTCATTTTAGCAAATTCCTCAATAATTTCCTCTTGTTCTATGAACATACTTGCAATTGTTCCTCTGTTCATCCGACTAAGTGCATCTGCTACGACGTTAGCCTTACCCGGATGATAATGGATCGTACAATCATAATCTTTAACAAGTTCCAACCATCTCCTCTGTCTCATGTTCAACTCCTTTTGTGTGAAGAAATACTTCAAACTCTGATGATCCATATAAATCTCGCGTTTCCTCCCGTATAAATAGTGATGCCATATATTTAAGACGTGCATGACTGCTGCCAACTCCAAGTCGTGTGTAGGGTAATTGAGCTCATGACGTTTTATTTGCTTTGAAGCATAAGCAACCACTTTACCATTCTGCATCAAAACGCACTCTAACCCTTGTTTTGAGGCATCACTGTAGATTACAAAACCATCTGTACTATTTGGAATTGTCAAAACCGATGCTGAGATTAAACGCCATTTGAGTTCTTGGAAGCTTTGCTCGCACCTCTCAGTCCAAACAAACTTCTCACCCGTTCTTGTGAGTTTGGTCATCGGGCCTGCTATTTTTGAAAATCATTCGATAAACCTTCTGTAATATCCTACAAGGCCCAAGAAACTACGTACTTCATTGGAATTCGTAGGAGCCAACCGTTTTCCCCAGCTTCAACTTTTGGTGGGTTGACTTCAATACCTTTCGTTGTAACTTCTTGAATTTTGCGTATAATTTCTCTTGACGGAGAGTCTCCAACACTATGCCGAGGTGCTTTTCATGTTGTTCTGTATCCCTTGATTACACCAATATGTCATCTATGAATACAATCTCAAATTGATCTAAGTACGGATGAAAAACCCGATTCATCAAATCCATAAATACTGTTGGAGCATTACTAAGTCCAAAAGGCATCACGGTGAACTCATAATGCCCATACCGGGTCTAAAATCCGTCTTGTGTATATTTTCTTCCTTAACCTTCAGTTGATGATATCCAGACCTCAGATCAATCTTAGAAAATACACTTGCCCCATTCAATTGATCAAAAAGATCCTCAATCCTTGGCAAAGGATATTTGTTCTTTATGGTGAGCTTATTCAACTCCCTATAGTCTATACACATTCTCATTGTCCAGTCTTTCTTCTTTACAAATAAAATTGGCACTCCCAAGGCGACACACTAGGTTGGATGAAGCCAATATCTAGAAGTTCTTGCAGCTGATTTTAGTTCCTGAAGCTCCTTGGGTGCCATTCTATATGGTGCTTTCTATATAGGGGCAACTCCCGAAATCAAATCAATTGTAAACTCTATTGGTCGATTTGGAGGTACTCTTGGCAAATCTTCTGGAAAGACGTCAGCATACTCACGTACAACTGGGACTTCCATGAGGGTTTTCTCAGCAACCGGAGTGGCCATCACATTCACCAGATAACCCTGACAATTTCCTTTCTTCAACATCTTGACCGTCTTCATTGCTAATATCATTCGGGGCATACCACTCACTCTCGCTCCGAAAAATGTGAATTCATCTCCATTTAAGGGTTATTTCTCTCTCGTGACATTTTATGTTAGCCCTGTACTTATTCAACCAGTCCATTCCTAAGATGATATCAAAATCCTTCATCCTAATCACATGCAAACCCGCTTCTAAACCCTTCCCATCAAAATTCAACTCCACATTGTTAATCACTAAACCAATACTTATTGTTTTTCTGGATGGGAGGCTTATTTCTAGCATGTCGCTAATAGTGCAGCTCTTGAGTTGGGTTTTAGCATGGAAATCAACAAAAATAAAGGAATGTGTAGCACCAGTATCAAATAGCACAAGAGCAGGTGTATCGAAAACATGTAGCATACCAGTTAGAGTTCCCGGGCTCTGTTGAGCTTCCTACAATGTCATAGCATATACACGTGCTTGTCCAGTGGGTGCCTTTCCCTTATCAGTGTAGGTGGTGCAAAATGTAGCATTCTGACCTGGTTGATGGCATCGAAAACACACTCCTTTCCCTAAAAGACACTCCCAAAAATGATTCTTTCCGCATGATGTACATGTTGGTTTCTCTTTCAGTACCACCAGAATAGCATTTTCCCTAGTTCTGATCTGTTTACCCTGATTGCCAGTCCCTGTTCCCTGAGTTGGCCCATTCCATTTTCTTTTCCCTAAAACATCGCCAGTCTTTTGAGTCTGACTGTCCAATTTCAGATAAGAAGCCACTTCTTGAGCTCGTGAAAGGAGTTCTCCATAAGTCGTTGTCCCCAAACAAGCCAATACACTGCCAATCTCAGGTCGAAGTCCTCTGCGAAACCTCTTTGCCCTCTTTTCGTCTGTATCCACCAAGTGTGTGGCGAACCTCGCTAGCTGGTTAAATTTGCGTTCATATTCGATGACTGTCCTGCCACCTTGCTTCAATTCCAAAAATTCAGTATCCTTTTGATCTCTGTACGACTGAGGAAAGTATTATTGCATGACTTCCCATTTGAAATTGGTCCAGGCCATGTCATTGAGTTGTCCATGACAATGAGAATGCCTCCACCGATGATCGATCCTCCTCTACGAATTGGAAAGTGGCACATGAAATTTGTTGTGCATCTGTGCTAGGTATACGAGCGAAAATTCTCTCCATCGCACATAACCACTCTTCAACCGCAAAAGGCCCATCACGGCCATTGAAAGTCTGTGGACGAAACCTCTGAAATTGCTCCAGAATATGGGCGTTCTTATTTCCACCAACTTGGTGGCCCATTGTAGGTGGTGAGGTGTTCTGTTGGGGCAACTTTTGCAACAGGTTTATGAGATTAGCCAATAGGGCATTGCCAGCATCCCCCTGGCATTGGTTTGAGTTAAGTGACGAGTTCGAATTGTCTCTACGTTGCGGCATTATCTACAGTAAAAATAAAATAACTAAGTTTAAACTCTCATCGCAGATTGATTCTATAATGCATCAGACTTTCTAGTATTTTTAAATGTGCGGGCCAATCTAAAGTCAAAAGTTAATCATATGAGTCATTCAACTCTATATCATATTATAAAGAAAATACATGTTGTTTTTCTATAGTTCATTATGAATCGCTATTTTACGTTGTTCTCTACATCTAAAGTGGCCTACACGAAATGTAAAAATCATGTAACGAATCAAAGAACACATTCGTAAGTTCTAACAAGTCACATAAAAATTTACATAAACTTTCATAATCCACATATCATACTTTCCCAATTTCTAATGATGCAAAAATTAAATAAATGTTACCTGGTTGGATGGAGCGCGATGGAAAGGGATAGCCATTTTAAATTTTTTTATAGAAAAAAAATTAAAAATTGCAAGTCTACATGAAAGTAGACCTGCTCTGATACCATACTGTAACGCCCTACTTTTTGAAATGTATTTTTAGCGTTACTAAATTTTGAGAAAATCATGTTTTTTTTTTATAAATAGATAAATGAACAGTTTAGCGGAAGCGATAATGAGAATACTTTAAGTCTTAAGAAATAATTATAGAGTATTTGTCAAAAATTAAAAATCCACTCAAAACACTTTGAAATAAATTAAAAGAAAATAGTACATCACAATTGTTCGAAATTTAAAACGAGTTCATAGTTCTTGAAATTGAAATAATTAAAAGTGAAATCATCGGCTATTCCCCCACATCTGCAACGCATCCATCCGTATGATATGAAAAGAATTTGAATTTAGGGGTGAGTAATCACATACTCAGTAGAGATAAAGATGTCCAAGCTAAATACGAAAAGTGCACAACTATATAAATTAACACATAACATTTCCTATTGGCATACGCCGAATAGCACATAACCTCTCCCGTTGGCATAAGCCAAATAGCACATAAGCTTTCCTGTAGGCATGAATGCCATTTTTTTCCTTTCCCGAGGCACGAGGCCAAAATTTTCTTTTCCCGTGGCACGAATGCCATATTTTCCTTTTCCGTGGTATGTGGCCAAAAATTTTCCTTTCTCGTAAGCATAAAAGCCACATTTTTTCTTTCCCGTGGCATGTGGCCAAAAATTTTCCTTTCTCATGGCACGAATGCCATATTTTTCTTTCCTGCGGCACGAGGCCAAATTTTTTTCCTTTCCCGTGGCACGAATGCCATATTTTTCCTTTCCCATGGCACGTGGCCAAAAAGTTTCCATTACATAATATACATAACATTCATTGTAATGAAAAACATATAATTCATAAAAATTAATCATATCATATAGCACATTAAAAACATATAATTCGCATAATTATGCATATATGTAATACATCAAAAGCACATAATTCACATAATTATGCATATCATTTGACCATTGAAAAATGCGTAATTCACATAATTGGACAGTTTAAGCATTTAACAAGGACAATGAATTATACACATAAAATGTGATAAGAATCCCTACCTCAATCGGCAAAATAAAGTAGATGCACAAAAAGCTCGAAAGTAGAAGTCCTAATTGTACGATTCTTCATCGCCTACAATATAAATTTAACATGATTTAGGTTTAGAGATTAAGTAGTAACTTCTAATTAATTACTATACTTATAAAATAGCCCGGGGCTTTTATTATATGAAAATTTGACTAAAAATATAAGTTTGGATGTTTAAATTGAAAGAAGTTAAAAGTAAATTTTAGTTTTAGACTAAATTGAAAACTTGTAGGGTCAAATTAAATAAATCCAGAAAGTCCAAATAAGTTATAGGGGTTGATTTGAAAATCTGAAAATTTTAAATAAAAATCTGGACTGAATTGAAACTTGTTTGTGACTGAATAGAAAATTCTGGAAACTTTGATTTGAAATTTGGACTGAAATGAAACTTCAAGGGGTCAAATATGTAAATCATCGAAATTCCCAATTTAGCCGTAATCTCTATCAAATTTTCAAACTCAAGCCCCTACTGAAAAGACCCCATTCCCGTCGCCCCTTTTGTCACCTTCGACTTCCCTTCGTTTTCAGTAGAACTCATTTCCGGAGACGAAAACTCACACACAACTCATCGCTACACACACCTAGGACACGCAACACATACACACACCCATCAGCACACACACACACCCATCAGCACACACACAAACACACAGTACACGCACACACATACACAAAATAAAATTTCACACTCATAATCACAAGACACGCACACACAGAACACTTGTAATATATATATATAATATATATAATTACACACACACACACACACACACACACATATATATAGTTTCACACACACATAACACACAAATATATAATTACACACACATAATTACACATGCACATACCCAACACACACACGCACACATATACACTTACACATACACAACACCAAAAAGTATAAAATAAATAAATATTGCACATCCCATCCCGCATCACCGATGAACTCCGACGAAACTCCACCGGAGAGAAAAATTGCATTGAGTATGGTAAAAAAAAATATGAAGTTTGATGACAATTGAATGAAAGGAGGATCAACGTGAACTTACCTGGTGTATATCTTTGGTTGAATTAGAAAATGAGTTTGGAGAAGATAAATAGAATTGGTTGGTCTGAGGAAGAAATAAGAATACAAATTCTTAACTTTGCTGATAATGATAACATGGGCAGGGCCGACTCTGACTATTCAGGAGCCCTTGGCGATAAGATAAAAAGGGGCCCTGTAAAAAATACAATAAAAAACTTCAAGCTAATCAAACAATAAACATATTTTTCATCATCTAGAATATTCAATAAGTATAACACCTAAAAAACAAAAAAAAAGTATAAAAGAGTCCTTGAAAAAAATTTGATCTTCTAGTATTTTGAGAAGCAAAATCATGATCATCAAAATCAAGATTTTCCAACACCTTATTTCTAATACATAAAATTGCTAACACATTTAATCTTTCTTGAGACATAGTTGAATGCAAGTGTGGTTTTACCAATTTTAGTTTTGAAAAACCTTTTGGAAAATAATCCAATGCTTTTACAATTTCAAGAACTTCAATAGGTAATTTTGTTTCTTTTGTTAAACACATTTGCAATACTTGTAATTCAGAAAATAAATCATTAGCATCAATATCATATTTTTCATTATGTTTTAGAGCAACTTGAAGATTAACACAACATTCATGCAATCTATTTTTATCCATTGAAAACAACTTCTTATGACTAAACAAAAAACAAAAAATATTTTCGAAGACATCCAATTGTTCAAATCTACTCTTTAAAGATGAAATAGCAAAATCAATTACAACAAGAAAATAATTAGTAAAAGATTCCTATGGTGATTGTGATATCTCTTCTTTGTAATTTTCATCAAATTGTTTCTTCCTATGAGTTGTACGTTTTTTTAGGGAAAACAAGATCAATTTCCATCCTAGATGCAATCTCTTTTGCTGATGCCACAACAGATTGGAAACCTTATTTCCTATATTTTTCAAATAAGAAGTCAATCCTTTTAAATTAATTATTGCAACATCAATTTGCATATCTTTAGATTGTAATTTTTTGCTAACCAATTCATTTTTTTTAAACATTATGCAATATAGTCATGCCCGGTAGAAACTCAAAATTCGCGAGTTCATGTGTTGCTAAAGATTCTCACTCCTAGATTTGGCATCTTCATTAACTCTTGATAATTTAAATAAAGTTTATCTTATCTCATTAGGTTGAGTTATTATAGTTGTGATACTATTAACATGACTTTCCCATCTTGGTGTTGACAATGGCTTTAATGTCAAGTGATGAACATGATCTTAAAGAAAAGGGTCATTTGGTATTTTTTAATTTTTGTCATTTAGTATTTTTTAATTTTTTTGGGGCCCTTATATATATTTTAAATAAAACATGTATACCTATAGAAAAGCCTATGTAAAATTGGGGCCCCTCAAAATCGGGGGCCCTAGGCGGTCGCCCTCGGTGACTACCCTCAGGGCCAGCCCTGGGAGTGGGCTAAAGTTGAAGATAATGGGAAAATGACGATAATGGCAAAAGTATAAAAATGGGATTATCCAATTACACCATATGCTGCTCCCCACTAAAAATAAAAAAATAAAAAAATGTATAATATATATATATATATATATCATTTTTAAACATGATTATTAGAAAAAATAAATTAGGATAAGAAAACTAAATTACGGGTTTTACATGTTGGCAATTTCTTTAAGATGATACAAACACAATTTAAGGGATATGTGAAGACTGTTAGAAGTGATAATGGGGGAGAGTTTGTTAATCACTCTTGTCAAGCACTCTTTCTTTCCCTGGGGATTATACACCAGAGAAGTTGTGTGTATACACCTCAACAAAATGGGGTGGTGGAGAGAAAATATAGGACTCTTTTGAATGTTGCAAGGGCACTTATGTTTCAGTAACATGCTCCCAGCCATTTTTTGGCATTTTTCTCTTCTCACTGCTACTTACATTATTAATAGACTGCCTAGTGTGGTTCTTGGTTGGAGGACTCCCTATGAAATCCTTTTTGGTCATCCTCCTGATTATGGGAGATTGAAACCTTTTGGTTGCCTGACATATGCCACTAATACTACACCACACAAGGGTAAATTTGACACCAGGTCTCATAAGTGTGTTTTTGTGGGTTATGAGCTGGGGAAGAAGGGGTACAAGTTGTATAACATGGATACTCATCAAATTTTGGTGTCAAGGGATGTTATTTTTGTTGAGCATGAGTTTCCTTTTCATTCCAATACCTCTCCTATTTCTGCTGATCCACCAGTTTTATTTCCTTCAGCCCCTGATTCTATTCCATCTTCTTTTGGTGTTACTTTTTCTCCTCCCCCTGTCTTTGTTGATCCTTCATGTACTCCTCCTAGAAGAAGTACTAGACCACATAAACCCCCTGTGTGGCTACAGGATTATGTCACTAACTCTTGTTCTGCTTTCCCATTGTCTGCCACCACTGCTCCTCAGCCCAAAGGTGCTTCAGGTACATCCTATGTTTGTCCTACTTTTCCTTATACTATTTCTTATCATTTATCCAATACCTACATCTCTTTTCTTACTAATGTTTCTACTGAAAAGGAGCCTAACACATATGCTGAGGCTAGCAAACACCCTGACTTGTTAAAGGCTATGGAACAGGAAATTGAGGCCTTCGAACTCAATCACACATTGGACCTTACTACTCTTCCAATAGGAAAGAAGGCCATAGGAAATAAATGGGTCTTTAAGGTAAAAAGGAAGCTAGATGGCAGTGTTGAGAGGTATAAGGCTCGATTGGTGGCTAAGGGGTACCATCAGGTGCAAGGCATTGATTATGTGGATTTCTTTTCCCCCGTTGCAAAGCTTATCACAGTTAGGTTCTTTATTGCCCTGGCTACTGTGAAGGGGTGGGCTTGCAACAACTTGACATTAACAGTGCTTTTTACATGGTTTTTTGGATGATAATATATACATGCTAACTCCTGCTGGTTATACTAAGGCACTCCCAGGTCAAGTATGTCACTTGCAGAGGAGTCTTTATGGATTAAAACAGGCATCTAGGCAATGAAACACGGAGTTGTGTAATAAGTTGCTTGCTTTTGGCCTTAAATAGTCCAGCCATGACCATTGCCTTTTTCTGAAAGTCACTTATGATTCTTTCTTAGCATTTCTCATTTATGTTGATGATGTCCTCATCATCAAGTCATGTGGTCTTTGAGATTGCGACTCTTAAGAAACGCCTAGATCACCTATTTACCATCAAAGATCTTGGCACAGCAAAATACTTCCTTGGCTTGGAGATAGCCAGGACTGCTCAAGTGACTTTTCTCAACCAAAGAAAATATATTGTGGATTTGCTGGAAGATGCAGGAATGCTGCATTGCAAACCAGCTTCTATGCCTCTCTCTCAAGGTCTTAGGCTGGCAGGGAAGGAGGGGACACCTTTGGGTGATGCTGAACAATACAGAAGAATTGTTGGGCGGCTCCTTTATCTCAGTCTCACCCGGGCTGATATTACTTATGCAGTCCAACAACTTAGCCAGTTCGTTAATGACCCTTACACCTCTCACTGGGATGCTGCTATGCATCTCCTTCGATACCTGAAGAGCTCTCCTTCCCTTGGGCTATTTTATTCCTCAACCAGTCCTCTTACTCTCAAGGCATATTGTGATGTAGATTGGGGGTTTTGTAGTGATACTACTGGGTATTGTGTCTTCTTGGGTTCTTCCTTGATTTCCTGGAAAACCAAGAAGCAATTCACCGTGTCTCGGAGTACAGCGGAGGCCGAGTACCAGGCCATGGGCACTAGTGTGTGAACTCATGTGGTTATCCTATCTTGCTAAAGATTTCCATGTTTCATTGCCCCTACTTGTTCCTTTGTGGTGCGCCAACTAGGCCGCACTTCATATTGTTGCAAACCCGATGTTTCATGAGCGCACGAAGCACCTTGACATTGATAATGTGATTCAGAATCAATACAAGGCTGGCTTCGTGGCTCCTCTCAAGATCTCTTCCCACATGCAGCTTGCTGACATTTTCTCTAAGCTCCCTGGAAAGGCAGTGTTTTATGAGTTGTTGTCCAAGTTGGGCCTGTCCGATTTCCACCACGGCTCAACTTAAGGGGGGCTGTTGGAGTATTGGGCCTTATGTTAGTATTGGGCTTTATGTTTACAGGCTTGTGTTTTGTTTGGGTTACATTGTAATTCATTTCTTCCTTTACTTAGCTGATACATAGGCTTACACGTGTATCTCATTTTCTGTACCTATAAATACACATGCAACTGGAATGTGTTAGTTTGAGTTGGTTAAATAAAATTTCCCTTTCTTCTCAATGAATGCTCACGCTGTTTTCATATTTTTCATTCAAGGAAATTTTCAATCCAAATTCTAATCAACGGCACCCAACAAACCCAATCAATTAGACAAAGAAATTGATCACTTATCTTACAACATTTCTTGGTTGCCTCAAAATTGATTATTGTTTTATCCCATCAATGTAAAAACCATAACAAACTAAGCTCAGCAAAGGAATATAATTTGCTATATCCCTAATTCAGAACACAAAATTACACAGAACCACAACATATCCAGAAAAGAAGTATAAAGAGTTAAAACTAGTTTTTAGGTATATTTTTGCCCACAATCTTTGCCGGAGTAATACGAAGAAGATTTTCGGGCTTACCAGGTACAACCCCTTTGATCATCACAACATTGAGGTCGTTGTCAATCTTGACAACCTTAAGCTTTCGAATCTTTGTCTTAGTGCCTCCCATTCTCCCGGCATTTTCTTGCCCTTGTATACACGCCCAGCGTAGTACCAACCCCAACGAATCCAAGTCATGCGGTGGCTCTTCGATCCGTGGGTCATAAGGCCTCTCTTGAAGTTATGTCTCTTGATACCACCTAGTTAATCATGCCAATAAGACTCATTATGTCGATTCTAACGAGAAACATGCCAAGATTGAGTACAAAAAATTATAACAGTTTCTTAACAGAGCAAATGAGGAAGCACAAAGGCTAATGCAAAGAACTTACAAATGAACGGCGTTTGGTGGATTTTAAATTAATATTCCTGCAACCGCTAAGTTTTTCCAAATTGCATAACACTCAAAATACCACATTTACATAAATTCTTATGGATTCAAGTTGTTTTCATGCATCAAGCCACTCAGCATGATAACCTAGTTTGCTACTCCTTGGGATGCAACTATTATGTCTTATCTCTAGAATGAGAGTTTTTCTTTTATTTTTTTCAGAAACTAAAACAACAAATCAAGATTCTGAATTATGCAGCCATAAGTCCTCCGAAATTAATCAATTTACCAATAACATCACAATACTTGTTCACATTCAACTACAGATGTAAGTATAATAGTGAATAAATAAAAGCATATATAGCATCAATGAATCCTTTTCAGTTTCAGAGACATTCAAATACAATCAATGCACAGAGTGCTACCGCAAACAACGTATATACACAACAAAAGATTTAGTAAAGTAAAAATATAAAATTAATTACCTTGGAACCCCTTGCCGATGGTAGTCCCGGAGACGTCAACGAAATCTCATTCTTTAAACAGCTCCTCCACATCTAGCCACTTATTCAACTCAAAACCCACAACCGATTGCAGCCTAAACTCCTGCAAATGCTGCAGGGGAATAATTCCAGACTTTTCCAAGTGCCCTAGCTCCGATTTCGTCAATTTCCTATCTCGGACTCTCTAGTACCTGACATGAACAGCGTTGTACCCATCGGTGGCCTCTGTCTTGACATGAGTAACAATGTTGCCCTCATGGAAGCCGACTACGGTCACGGGGATTATGGCGCTAAAGAAATCGAAGAATGACATCATTCCTAGTTTTGTGTCCATGACGCCGATTCCGGTCTCCATTGAGGCGGAGATAAGCTGGGGTTTGGATGAGTAGGAGGAACCATTGAGGGAGAGAGCGGAGAGACGTTTATTAATGTTATTAGTTAGCAGTTATAAATAACTAATCGTCCATTAGTTAGTTAAGTTGTTAAGGGTAGTTTTGGTATTAACCATTTTTTGTTATTCCTAACTAACTCCCCTGTATAAATAGTAGCTCAACTGATGAATAAAATTGTTTTAGTTTTCATTTCTCATTCAATCTCAATATGTCAAATATTTCTGATATTTAGCATGGTATCTAGAGCTATTTGATCCGGTGGCCGGTCATTTTTTCCGGCTGATTTCTTTCTGGCAATGGAGTCTTCTTCTCCGGCGAACATTATTCTTCCCACTTTTCATGCGATTCCTATTAGACTTGATCGCAACAATTACTCGTACTGGCGGATTCAAATCCTAGCAACAGTCAAAGCACATGGTTTCGATGAATTTCTGTCCGGCAAGGCATCTGCACCTTCACCATTTATTGAAGAATCATCTTCTTCCTTTGGATGTGTACCAAATCCTCGCTTATTCGATTTGGATACAGCGTGATCAGCTTCTTTTCAGCTGGATCATCTCTTCCATTTCTGAATTAACGAAGGGATATGTTAGTAGATGTACTACTTCTGCTGAACTTTGGACTGTCTTAGAAACTTCCTTTCGATCTCACTCTCGTGCTAGAGTTCAACATCTTCGAGCTCAGTTACATGCTTCGAAGAAAGGAGATTTATCTATTGCAGATTATATTTTAAAAATGCAGGGAATTTCAGATCAAATCCATGCTGCAGAACAAGTCATTTCCGATGATGATCTTATTATTCATATTCTACGTGGTCTTGGTGCTGAATTGGAATCTATTGTTGTGAATTTGAGTGCTCGAACAGAACCTCTTACCTTACAAGATGTGCGAGATGCTCTTGATCACATGAAATGCGATTCAACACATGTCTCGGACTCATCTACATGATCCTATATCAATGGTTGTTAATCCTAATGCTCATATGGTTACTAAGAAGCCTTTCTTTCCTAAGAATTTTGGCTCTCGTGGTGGTATATCTCAGGGATCTCGTGGTGGTGTTTCTAGAGGAAGAGGCAGAGGTTGGTTTCCTAGAAACAGTCCGTCCTGCCAAATTTGTGGGAAGAATAATCACATAGCATCCAAGTGTTTTAAGAGATTCATGTTAATTTTGTTGGCATTGATTTATCCTCTTCCGCTCGAGGCTCATATTGCTTCTACAACTCATGATAATCATAAGATCGCTCCATCTTATGATTCATCTAATGTCGATTTTGATCTCATCTCACTCAGCCGCATGTAATTCATTTGATCCCAGGAATTCTGCTGAGGTTGATGCTAATTGGTATGTGGATAGTGGTGCAACAGCTCATGTGAATGCTGATCTGAATAATCTTAGCATTTACTCTCCTTACAAAGGGAATGATAAACTCACCATAGGTAATGGTTCATCTCTTTGCATATCTCACATTGGTTCAGCCATTCTCTCTTCCCCTCTTATCTCCAAACCTTTTCTCCTTAATAACATGTTATATGTGCCAGATATCTCTAAAACTCTTCTGTCCATTTCTCAACTTACTATAGATAAACATGTGTTCATTGAATTTCACTCCGATTATTGTTTTGTCAAGGACAAAATGACACATCAAGTGCTGCTGAGAGGTTCACTAAAAGATGGTATATATTGCATTGATCTGTCAAAATCTGGTTGCACTACCTCCAAAGCCCTACATTCTAGCTCCGTTTTTCTTTCTCTCAATAATGATGTAAAAATGTGGCATAAACATTTAGGTCATTGCTCTCCTTCTGTTGTTTCCAATGTACTCAAACAATTGAAAGTTTCTGTGAATTTGTCTTCTTTAAATTTCTGTGATGCTTGCAAGGTTGGAAAATTACATGCACATCCATTTCCTCATTCTAAATCTCACACTACTGCTCCATTCCAATTAATTTACTCAGATGTATGGGGACCAGCATACACACCTTTAGTTCATGGCTTTAAATACTATCTTCACTTGCTTGATGATTTTACTAATTACACCTGGATTTATCCTTTACAATACAAAGGAGAAGCACTCTCTATTCTCAAACAATTTGTTGCACTTGTCAATACTCACTTCAATTCAAAAATTCAAACATTTCAGTGTGATTGGGGTGGTGAGTATAGACATATCTCCTCTTATTTACTATCTCTGGGAGTTCAACCTAGACACCCTTGTCCCTACACCCACCAACAAAATGGGAAATCGGAGAGAAAACACCAACACATTGTGGATATGGGACTAACTCTCTTAGCAAATTCTAGTTTACCCTATAAGTTCTGGTGGGATTCTCTTGTTTCTTCTGTCTTTACTATAAACATACTACCTACTCCCACTCTCCAAAACATATCTCCTTTTCAAAAACCTTTTGGCAAAATTCCTAATTATAATTTTCTTAGAGTTTTTGGATGTGCATGCTTTCCTTATCTCCATCCTTATAATAATCACAAACTCCAGTATATATCTTCTAAATGTGTGTTTATTGGCTACAGCCCATTTCACAAAGGGTACAGGTGTCTTAGTCCTTCTGGCAAAATTTATATTGCAATCACTATGAGTTTTAATGAAGATGAATTCCCATATTCCTCTCTATTTTCCTCTCAGTCAACCACTGATACACCTGTTGCTTTTCCAACTCCAAGTTTCTTACCCTCTCTTCCTATTTCATCTCCTCCAACTACATCCTCTTCATTCTCTCTGCCTCGCCGCACCGCTTCTCCACCTTCCATACCAGCAATTTCACATTCTCCTACTTCCTCGGCTCTCCACTAGCTCTCGGTCCCCGCGGTCTCTCGCCTCCTATATCTAATGCTCCAAATCCCTCTCTTCATCCTATGATCACTAGATCCAAGCTAGGCATCTTCAAGCCAAAACTTTCTCTGCTATTCTCAATACTTCTGAACTATCTACTGTTATGGAGGCTTTATCACATCCCAAATGGAAGGAGGCAATGGATGCTGAGTATTCAGCTCTTATTAAGAACCATACTTGGGATTTGGTTCCCTTTTCCTCTGAAATGAAAATTGTTGATCATAAGTGGGTTTTCAGGGTGAAATATCAGCCTAATGGTGAGGTGGATAAGTTTAAGGCCAGATTAGTGGCAAAAGGTTTTCAGCAACTTCCAGGGATTGACTACTTTGACACTTTTAGTCCTGTTGTGAAACCTATCACTATCAGATTGGTTCTTTCTCTTGCAGTCACAAGGGGATGACAAATTCAACACTTTGATATTGATAATGCCTTTCTTTATGGAGACTTAAAGAAGGTTGTTTACATGACTCAGACCACAGGTTATGAGGATACTTCTAAGTCACATCATGTTTGTAAACTTGCTAAAGCAATCTATGGCCTCAAACAAGCTCCAAAATCCTGGAACGATAAGCTCAAATTTCACCTATTATCCTTGGGTTTTCAAGTCTCAGATGGATGCATTTTCTTTCAGCAGCAGGGTGACTCTCTCATTTTGGTGCTAGTATATGTTGATGATATTCTTGTCACTGGTGACAGTCCTTCCTTGGTTTAGCAAGTTATTGCAAATTTGCAAAAAGTGTTCACTATTAAACATCTTGGTTTGGTTAAGTATTTTTTGGGCTTAGAAGTTCACTCATCCTCTCATGGCTTACTCAATCAAGACAAGTACATTCTTGATCTTCTCAAGAAAATAAATCATCATCCCGCAATCCATGTGTTACTCCCCACTGTATCAGTCGAAGCTTTTCTTAAAAGACAGTCCTTTGTTTGTTAATGCTACTCTCTATCGCAGCACATTTGGAGCCTTGCAATACTTGACTCTTACCCGGCCGGACATATCTTATATTGTAAATAAATTGAGTCAATTTCTGCATGAACCTATTACTTCCCATTGGGGTGCTTGTAAAAGGGTATTAAGATATCTCAAGGGTACTTCTCATCTTGGTCTCATGTTCTCCCCATCTCCCAGACTTCATCTTCAGAGCTTTTCAGACACGGACTGGGCAAGTTCTATTGATGACAGGCGATCTACAAGTGGTTATTGCGTTTTTCTTGGCTCAAACATTATAGCCTAGAGTTCAAAGAAAAAGAATGTCGTAACCCATAGCAAGATCAAGAGGGTTCTTTGCCACCGCCACAACCGATCTCATTTGGATAAAATCACTCTTCACCGAGCTTGGTTTCTCCCTTGATCGCCATCGCTTCTTTGGTGTGACAACATAAGTGCGATTTCTTTGGCATCTAATCCTGTTCCATGCTAGACCAAGCATATTGAGGTCGACGTTCACTATATTCGGGAAAAAGTTCATAACAAAGAAGTAGAAATTCGCTATTTACCTTCGGAGGAGCAATTGGCCGATGTCCTTAAAAAACCGCTTCCTTCTCTGCGTTTTCAAACTCTGTGTTCGAAGTTCTCCCTTCAAACTCCCCCTGGCTTGGTTTGAGGGATGTATTAGTGTTATTAGTTAGCAGTTATAAATAACTAAAAGTTAATTAGTTAGTTAAGTTGTTAAGGATAGTTTTGGTATTAACCATTTTATGTTATTCCTAACTGACTCCCCTGTATAAATAGTAGCTCAACTGATGAATAAAATTGTTTTAGTTTTCATTTCTCATTCAATCTCAATATGTCAAATATTTTTGATATTTAGCAACATTTGATGGGGAGACGGAGAAGGAAGGAAGGAGGATGGAGCAACGGAGGTGGTGGCGGAGGAGAAGGATTTGACGGTGGTATCACTCCCTCCAATGTGTGGGAGGTCAGGGGTTCAATCCTCAGTGAAGTGTGTGTGCGTAACTAAAAAAAAAAAGGATTTGACGGTGGCCGGGACTGGTGGCGGAGACTGACATGGTGGCGGGTTTGAGAGAGTTGGAGGGAAGCGGTTGTTTTGGATTTTGTTATCTTATCCGGTATTAAGAGTTGTGATATAGTGTTTGCTCCCGGAAATTATACTGTTTTTTTTTTCTTTTAAGAGTGAAATTATACTGGATTTTAAAAAATGGGATCTTATATTTTTTTTGAGAATGCAAAGTGTAAAATCAAATATATTAATAATAAGATTAAGTAAATAAGAAGTAGTCTTTAACAACATAATGATTTAAAAATTAGTATGTTTTTTTTTTCCTTCAACAAAAAATAGTTATGTTTTTCAATAAAAAGTTGGAAAATCAGATAACAACGTGATAGTAAAAGAAACAATATAGAGTAGGTCTTCTGTCAGACGGTCTAACGGATCAAGTTTGCTAGACGGAGCCCCACCAATTAACTAAAATCTGACCCAATAGTTTCACGCGATACAACTAGTGGCTGGGGGATAATAGCTCATCCCGCTAAATTATCAACAAACTTAGCCAAAAAAAAAAAGAAAAAGAAAAAACAAACTCAACCAAGAAGTTGAATCCTCAAAGGAAAAAAGTGTGAGGTAAATAATATTATATTAAATTCATAATAACTTGACCGATTAAGCTTTTATGGGGAAATGTGAAGGAAGAAGATCTGTTTCAACATAAAGCGCAGACGAGGGGACTGTTCTAGTTGTGAGGGAGAGCTCCGTCAAATGTCGATCGCCTCCAATGAGAAGTGGTTGTCGAAGCCTGACTGATATTTCAACTCCTCCGGAAATGCCTGTCGCAGCGTCGAACTCATGGTCTCCATGGTGAATTTTTTGCTGATTAGTTTAATGGACATACTCATAGTCATAGCTTACGGTGCAAAGCAAAATTGTGTTAATTACATTTTGCACCCTCAATTACTAAATATCTTTGAGCAAAATTATTAATACTTTTTATGGAAAAACTACTAATACTATTAAATGAGACTGCTAATACTTTTTAGTAGGACTACTAATACTTTTTACGGGGAAAACCAATAATTTTGTAAAAAAGTATTACACATTGCATTCCAATGTATTAGATGTATCAAATAAATGTACTAGACTTTACATGTCCGTAGAAAGTCTGTTCTATAATTAAAAGGGACAACTTTGTAGAAAAGTATTACACGTAGCGTTCTAATGTATTAGATGTATTAAAAACATGTATTAGACTTTACTGCTAATACATTTCGGTTGTATATTCATGAGAAATACTAAAATACTGTTCAGAAAACTACTAATATATTTCAGAAGAACTGCTAATACTTTTTAGAAGGATGGCTGATACTTTTCAGAATGACTGTTAATACATTTCGGGAGAAAAATTTAATTATATTCAAGGGAACTACTAAAATACTCTCCAGGGAACTGCTAATACTTTTTCGAGGAACTACTAATACTTTTTTGAGGGACTGCTAATACATTTCGGTAGTATATTGAGGAGAAATACTAAAATACTCTTCTCGGAACTACTAATACATTTCAAAAGAACTGCTAATACTTTTTAGAAGGACGACTAATACTTTTTAGAAGAACTGTTAATACCGGTGGTCCCTGAAAACTACTAAAACACCACTACTAATATTACGGAAATGTCACCGGATCCGCGAGTCAGACCCGTTAGACGGTCTGACAGGAGTTTTTTTGAAAAATATAAAGTCACAACTAATATTTGAATATGTGCATCATACGGGTGGTGCTTTGGAATGAGTAACCCACCTTAATATTGCCGCTTAATATTTAACTCAGAACTGTAGGATAAATTCTAACCCACCTTAATATTGCCGCTTGCTTTTGGCAAAACATAATTAGGTGTTTATTTTAGCATCTACTCTCCAACTACTATATGCCTCATTACAAGGAAATCCCCACCCATGCACCAACATATATTAAAGGGCGACACAAATAACCATTGGAACGTACGTGTATTATAAATCTACAAGTACTTTTTTCTAACTTAAACATGCCAAGCATCAACACGGCAGCAATGGTGACCGTATTCTGTGTGCTTGCGGCGTTGGTGGCAGCGCAAGAAGGCAGCGTAAATTCAAATTGCATCGCGAAATGCCACTTGGAGTGCGCACAGATTAGGATTTTCAATTGGAAGGAATGTAGAAGAGAGTGCTCCAAGGCTTGCCATGCTCCTGGAAATTACATGTCCAAGTTTCCAATAAGTACTTACCAGAATATATAGGTATGGATAATGCATTATTGATCAACGCACGCACAAGATCATCTATTCCATTTCTTATTCAGTTTTGTACTCTAACCATATTGGATGGATGTCACGTGCAGAAGATGGTTTCATAATTGCACACGTGATATATGGTGATCATGCGATAGAAGGTGTCTTTAATATCATACATGATTTGTGTAATGTATCATATAGTATTTTAATAAAGCAGGAGAATGTTACGTGTATAATTAAGATGATGAGGTTCACATAGGTACCAGATTTCATGTTACACTTTCTGTTTCACATAATCGATGATAAAAATGTAAAAATGTGTAAATAATTTTATTTTTGTAATAAATTGAAGAATATTTTAATAATATACGTTGTTAATTGTTTTAATATATATGAAACCGAAAATGAAACAGAAAATCTGAACCTATTAACATAGGGATCAAATTTCCACTTAACATGATGCATTAATTGTTTTTTAATGCATTGTCATTCATCTCGAGGTTCAAGCTACTTTAATACGGGTGGAAACACTAAAAAAATACTCCTTCCGTTCCAAATATATAGCCCATTATTCTTTTTTGGATGTCCCAATTAATAGTATTTTACTATTATAACCCTATTTAATATGCATTTGATAATTACACTACTCATTAAATAAGGACAAATCAAGTAAATATTTAACATATTTATAATTTCCAATATTTTTCTTAATATCTGTATGAAAAATCAAAGTGAACTGTATATTTGGGACGGAGGGAGTATATATTTGAGGGTGGAAAGGGACGGGGATTCTTTAATATCTCTCAATTTATCTTCAATTTAGAAATTATACATGGGGTTTAATTATATATGTCCCAGGAAAGTACTATCTAGTAGTCTTGTAGTGATCTTTTTCTTTCTCAACAATAGAACTTTTAATGGTTAATGTCAACGACAACCCAACCCTTGTTAATTTGTGTTGATATATTATGATGACTATATCCCTTTGATTGTGATTAACAATGCTGATGACGTCATGTCAAAATCTTCAACGAATTGGGCTCAACTCTAATGAAGCTTTGATTACTGGAAAATTGGTATCCCGATGAATATGTGACGCAAGTGGTTTAATCTTAAATTTCCAAAGTTTTTATCTGGGTTTCGATTCCGATCACACCCACCCCTATCATGATTTCCCACCCATTCGAGAATTTACTAAAAAAAAAAGGTCATGACAGTTAAAGAAAACACAAGGCTTAATTTCTTTATGAAGAACATATATAAGAGACACATTATATATAGTACTTAACATGCATAAACCATAGCATCGAAGAACACATACAAATTCTCTCATAAGTCAGAACAAACTTCCTCCACAGAGAAGTTACATTTTATTCGACAATTAAAATACCATACATTAATACATAGTAGAAACTCAATATTAAACAACTCCTCAAATCACAACAAATTAAAGATCCGAGCTTATTACACGTATTCTTGTTTCAACCAACATACGACAGAAAAAGCACTCCACATCCTCAGTTCCTACGTACCATTTAATTTTAACTGATCCTGCAAGGAGAAAAACAATAGAGAAAACGAAAACTTTATTAGTCAATTATATAATTTAAGAAACTAATTAATTTTTATAATGGCAATGTTAAAAATGAGTACTTGGAGCAATCAACAGTGGGTGAGACTTCAAATGGCAATGAAATCCCACAATTCCCTGCAAGAGATTTTGCAAGCTCAGGTTTAGGATTAATGCTCTTCGCAGCATTCTTCAGACAGGTGCAGGCTGTCTGCTTGTCGGCTGTCGACGTGGCAGCCGACGCAAGACTCGGCGCCGGTACAGCAATCAGACGGCGGTGTGCCACTCCCACTCTTGAGATAGTTAACGCACGGCCTCAGATCCTTGATCACGTCGCTGCATGTAATCGCAGCCGTCGGTGAAACTAAGAGAATAACCGCAAAAGCTGCAGCCAGAAAGCGAATTGCTGGGGTTGAAAATGCCATTGTTAAATTAACTCAACAAGTTTGAGATGGTTTAATGTTTGAGTTGATATATGGTGGGTGGGTTTTTATAAGCCAGTTAAGGAGCTCTCTGGAAGAGAATTTGTTAAAAAAATGTTAAGTGATTGAGTGCAAGAAAGTTGAAATTTGTGAATTTTCAAATTGAATGGTAGAAAGTCAAATTTATTAGTGCAGTTAAAGGACAGAGAGGAAAGATGAGAAGCTTAAGCTAATGCAGCTGTGCTGCTTAACTTGCAGCACTGAACATAAATTACCTACTCCACATTCCACTAATTGTTGGAAATCAAAATCACATTTTTTTTAAATAATTTTTTGTTTTTCGGTGATAATTCAACAGAATACTGGAAGAAGTAAGGCCAATATATCATGTTAGAGTTACTAAATATTAAATGACTCACTTTTTTAACTTTATCCGTCCCAAATATATATATAGTCCAGTACTATTCCTTTTTGGGATGTCCCAATTATATAGTCCATGCACTTTCTATATTTAATAGTACTGTTTTCATTCTTTTACTATTATACCCCTATGTAATACGTCTTTTTTATAATTTACACTATTCATTAAATAATGACAAATCAAGTAAATATTTAACATTATTTTCCAATACTTTTCTTAATCTGTATGAAAAATCAAACTGGATTATATATTTGGGACGGAGGGAGTTGTTTAAGCTTTTGCATGAGGTGATAATTCAATATGGTATCAGAATCAGACCAAACAAAGAGGTCATAAGGTCGAATCTCACCGCCACCTATTAAATGTTCCCAAGGCTTCATAAGAAATAAAAAAAATCACCTCAACGTGAGGGGACGTGTTAGAGTTTACTAAATATTAAATGATAACTTATTTAATAGCTTA
The DNA here is from genome assembly GCA_016081115.2 of Rehmannia glutinosa. Classification (NCBI taxonomy): domain Eukaryota; kingdom Viridiplantae; phylum Streptophyta; class Magnoliopsida; order Lamiales; family Orobanchaceae; genus Rehmannia; species Rehmannia glutinosa. The sequence goes on along the minus strand of JABTTQ020003007.1, from coordinate 514,619 downwards.
AGTTTTTGAATGTTCAGGTGGACATTCAACATGGTATTAGTGTCAGAGCATACAAAAAAATTCATGAGTTCGAATCTCACTGCCACTCATTAAAATATTTCACATGCAAGACTTCATAAAAAACCCCATCTCTGCACATGAGGCGGCGTGTTAGAGTTACTAAATATTAAATTGCTCACTTTCTAATAGCTTAAACTATTGGATCGTATATATGATGTGGTCATTCAACACATCAATGCTCACATTTGTGTGAAGTTAAAAATGGATATCTTACCTATAGGCATTATAATGATAGGATTAGTTGAGTAAAGAAACTGATGATATAGAGACTTCTGCATATGTGGTATTAACACATGCTGCCCAGCTGTTTGGGCAAGATTTGGAGTTGGATTGTCAACAAGAAGTTGATTGTTTCTTGTCACTTTTGACAAAGTAGGAAAATAGTGCTCCAACAATAGTATATCCTTAATTAGGACAATATATGGGGTTCACTGTTTTGGACTTAGGAAACTATTGATAGTTTGTTGTGCATGCATGTTCAAATTTAATGATCCTTTTGTTTACATTCTAATTATTAAAATAAATTTGTATTTCATAATATAATTTAATAAACTCCATAGTTACATATTAAGTACACCTACAACTAAAATTTTATTTGGAAAAAAAATATTATAACACATGACATTTATATATTTTTAAGAAAATATTATATAGAAATTGAGTTTATCTATGCCGTAATAAGATATGAAACTCGGATTTTTACAATAGTGATCTGAATTGGTTTGCTCAGCTTTGCCTAGTGTAGCCTGTAGCTACTGTTTAAGTAGCTGGGTAATATTGTACCCATTCTTTCATAAAGTCCCAGTGTTCTCTTCTTGTATCTGCTGTCCATCATTGAAGAGTTTAACCTTAGAATTTAATGGCACATCCTTGGCATATATATGTGGTTGATTTGGAATCCACCACGTTGACTCAAGAAATAACTTAAAATAGAATAAAGATAACAAAAACAGTGGTGTAAAATGAATGAACAATGTTGCTTAATGACATGATTAACTCATTTGACCCAATTATACTATTTTTTTTTTGAGAATAATTATACTGTTATTATAATATCATTTTTTGCAATATTTTCGGTTGGTTAATATGATGTTAGTATAGTGATTGAATTTTAGAAATATATTTAAATATAATTTTTGGATTAAAATTAACTCATACCACCCATATAACTCATAGAAAAAGTTGAGCTATTTAAAATTTAAAATATATATGTCATTAGGGATCGGCTCGAAAAACACGCATAATAAATAGGCCAATTAGGATTGTGAAATCTGCACAATTTAGTCTCGTTAAGTGTTTTTTTCGCAATTACACCCTGTAATTATGAGACACTCCAATTCAAGGACCGAAATTGTTGGAAAATCGATTTATTATTGGGGAATGCCATGTGCAATACACGTGACCAATTTAAAATGAACTTTTTATCCACATTTTAATATATTTAATGAAAAACAAAAAAAGACAAATAATCAACACCCACATGAACATCTCAATTGAGGGAAAATAAGTGCCACTTAGGCCCATAATGGAGGGAAAGAGCAGTTTAACCTCAATAATTGTATGGGAATATAACATGAAGGAGGTTAGGGTTCTTCAAGTTGATTTGGGGATTTTATTTGAAAATGGGCGGGTGATTTAAAGGTTCTTTCCCCTCCATTATGGTCTTAAGTTGCACTTATTTTCCCTCCATTGAGAGTCCACATGGGTATTGATTATTTAGCTTTTTCTTTATTCTTCATTGCCGCGTCTGAAAATATATTAAAATGTGGCTAATAAAATCATTTTAAATTGGTCACGTGCTCTACACATAGCATTTTCCTGACAAATCGATTTTCCAAAGAACTTTGGTCCTTAACTAAGAGTATATCATAGCTACATGGTGTAATAGCGGAAAAAAACACTTAACGGGACTAAATTGCAACCAACCAAAATTGCATTTTCCTAGTGATGTTAATATAGTGATTGAATTTTAGAAATATACTAGAACAACACCCATGTGTTACATGGGATTTGTCCAAAGATAAAAAATTTAGTGTCATAAATTTATTTGTAATAGTTATAGGAGATCCAAAATACTAATTAGAAATATAAAAAAAAATCCAAATTTAGAAAAGTATCAGAAAAATAAAAGAAATAAATATGTGACAATTACTTGTCTATTTTGTTTTCTATCTTGCTTGTTTTCTGCATGCATTTTATTTGATACATATAATATAATAATTTAAAAGATATTGTACATAGAATCCTTCATTTTGGATTATTTGTTGTCTTTTAAATTTGTTATCTTTTATATTTGTATATAGGTTCATCACATGGGTAAATGTGAAGCCGCCATGTGGAATTGGGAGAATGAGAAGTTGACAGTACATGTCCAAAATTAGTGAGGTGATGACATGAGTCATATTTGTTTTTTCTTTTAGTATATAGGGTTGATTTAAATATAATATTTGGATCAAAATTAACTCATACCACCCATATACTCATAGAAAAAGTTGAGTTATTTAGATTTTTAAAATATATGTCACTTTGGATCGACTCGAAAACACGCATAATAAAAGTCAATTAGGATTGAGAAATCTGACATGAATAACATAAGTGTTATGTCTCAATAGAGGCACAAATCTCCACCCATACATTGCAAATTTTTCACATTGTCACTCTACTTCCATCCCTACTAAGTCTTAGTCGAAGCTCCAGTCTAATCAAAGGCATAAAACCAACAAGGGAAAAGAAACACCCGAATTAGATAATCCTCGTATATTTTATAGCCATATCCCAAGTAAGACTAATACCTAAAGATAGTTCTAATGGATGGACGGAATAATCTGGAGTATACACACAACATACATATAGGATGGAAATAGGGCAGGTCTACAAATAAATATCAAGATCCTTTTCTAAACCGTTTATAAATTGAAAACTCGCCCAACTGAGACAGATTTGGTGTGAATTTGGATTGAACCTACCTGAAAGATTTATAGGTTCCAAATATTCAAGAATTAAACACACAGAATAAAGTGTTGTAATAAGTACTAGTAACACTTATACCAACTCGCAATGGAATAACACCAGAGATAATATTTGTCTGCAAGTAAAAGTACTTGCACACATGCCAGCAAGGTGAAATCTTCACTAGTTGATTGAATCATTTACAGAACAACGTGTGACTCAAGTTGCTAGTACGAAATAACTATTAAAACTCCTATCTGTGAGTAAATTAATGATGTTTAAAACAACTCGTCCAAAAAGAATAAATACAAACACTCAGATCTTTAATCAAAATAAAAGATGGACTAAAACAAAACAAAGAATCGCAATCTTCAAAAGTATTATTTTGCAGATACATTAACACTTCAAACAACATTTTGAACTGTTTAGTACTTCGATGTTTATTTCTTCTCTCTAAATCTTGGCCTCTATGAATTCTCTCGACATTCTCTCTGATTATTGTATATCTATGTGTGTCGAATTATGAAGGACGTCCTCCCTTTATATATGCGTTCTAAGTTTCTACAAAATATGGAAAAAGATATCTACAAGTAAAAGGATAAGTATTTCATATAAGGTATGACTCTAGAATCATTCCTTATCAATATGATCTCAAATAATAAAGAATCTGATCTTTTCATATCTAGAATATTATTAGAGTCAATCAATCTTTTCTTATTTAAAGAATCATATTACAAGCAAATAATCTAAAAAGGCAACATACTTAATAAATTAAATGTTTCCATGTAGTAAAATCGTGGGAAATACACGATCCAACACTGCCTCACTGCATTGACTTAAGAAAGCTCCAGAACAATACCATCTTAAATTTGATAACATGATGTTTTCAAATAGATTTAAAATCAAAGGAGGGTGTTAAATGAGTATATCAGATGCATTTCTTATAGTATGTCAATATGTAGACGATTTGTTACTTATGAGCAGTAGTCATGATTGTATCATGGATACAAAAAGAATGTTAAAGAGAAACTTTGGCACTAAGGATACGTGGATTGCTGGGGTGATCTACGAGATCAAAATTAGTAGACTCATGATGAAATTGTCTTGTCACAATCCCACTATATGAGGGAATCGCTCAAGAAATTCAATGTTTATGACGCTTCACCATCAAAGACACCCACTAATTTAAATGTGAATCTAATAGCTAAAAAGTAGAACTAGTGAATCAGTTGGAATATTAACAAATTATAGGCAGTCAGGTGTACATCACAAATTATAAACGTCCAGACTTAGCATATCATGTAAATAGATGAGTAGGTTCACGAGAAACCAAGCCACGAGCATTAGAAAGTATTCACTAGGGTGTTAAAATACTTGAAGTATACCTTGGATTATGACTTATATTACTCAAGATATCTAATTGTATGCGAAGGATATAGTGATGCTAGTTGGATTTCGAATTTTAAGGATTCCTATTCCATTAGTGGATGCATATTCACCATTGGAGGCAGTGTTGTGTCGTAGAAGTCCACGAAGCAAAAGTATATAGCTCGATCTACTATGAAATCAGAGTTTATAGCTCTTGATAAAGCTGGTGAAGAAGTAGAGTGACTTCGTAAGTTTTTTAAAGATATTCCATGTTGGAGTAATCATGTTCCTTCTGTGATGATCCATTGTCATAGTTAAGCGGCTATTGAAGGGCACAAAGTAATATGTATAGTTGCAATTCTCGATATATTCATCGAGGACATAATACCATAAGACAATTGATCTCAAACGGTCTAATGTCAATTGACTACATGAAGCCAAAGGACAATTTGATAGATCCTCTCAAGAAAGGGTTGAATCGAGATCAGTTGAGTGATTAAATTGCAAGAAGGAATGGGCTTAAAGCCAACAAAGTAAAATAACCATCATAGTAGTAACCCAACAATGATGACTGAAGATTCTTAGAATTTGGTTCAATGGGAAAACTAAGCTATAAAAATTATGTTGTAACACTAGGAAATAATGTTCTAACTCATCCCTAGAAGCAAAGTCAAGTGTTGAAACACCTAAATATTGTGGTGAGACTAAGTCTTTAGACTTTTAATGATTCTTACACCTCGATGAGATAGCATATTGCATGATACATGGATAAGAGATCACCTCTAAAGTAAGAAGTGTGGGTCGCTTCAAAATAATACTTATGAATTCAAAGAGGTATATGTGGTCGACACAGACACAAATGTGAGAACAGAAGGTGATGAGACTTTATTGTGTTAATATTATTGACTTGATATACATCACAGTAAAATAGTTTAAGGCATTACATCCACTTAGCGGCTAGTATACCCGATGGTATTGATTACCAAAGGTTCAGATCCACAAGATATTTTTCTGGATTCAACATTATCTCTTGAGGAATAGGTTGTATGTCTGCATTCATACATGCATTAATTTCAACTCATGTGAGGATTTGTCAGATATTTGGTTTTGATAAAGTGGGCAATGACCCAACTTTGACCAACTTTTCATAATTGGCTAAAAATTTAATGTATGAATTAGATGGTATATTGTTAATTTATGTTACGAGCAGATGATCGTAGTATATTTAAGTTCTCAAAATCAAATTTGAGTGAGTGAGAACTTAATACACAAAATTGACCCCAATAATTGACATTATGTGAAGTGACTTGAAGGGCCTTATCCCACGTTGGTTTTTGAGCTTTGTTTATCCTAGTATACATATACTAGAAGGTGTTATAACTTAGATAAATTATAATACATATGAATGACTATCAGTGGGCCGCACACGTGCACCCGCTTGCTTGCCTACCGGCTTGGCCCAACCTCGGCTTGGGCCATGATCCGGCACTATGGGCCTAGGTCCAGGTTCAACCAAGTTTTTGCCACTCGAAAATGGATGTATACATATTCGTACGGGTTGGTGGATGTTGTGCCTATATATAGGTCATATTACTTCAGAATATGTTATAACAACAAAAACCGCAACATTTTTGCACCAACATAAAACAACATACAACAAAACACTCGCATTTTCTGAGTCCAGCCAAGTTTTCATCATCTTCTTGTGCGAATGGGCTTATCAATTAGAGATGCTTCTATTCAGAAGATGTAAAATGTTTCATCGTTAAGGATTGTACGTCGAATTGTAAACACTAGTCGGAACGTATCGGTCTTGCAGATGAGGATATTTCTCGACTCAGCTTTCAAGATATGCAGTCCAATATCCATGTTTTGCATTATATTCCGGAAGAATAGTTCTTTATTTTCTTGTGATAGTTTTGGTTGTAATTTTCTTTTTTAAATTGTAAGTCATTGTAGAAGGTATTTCCATTTTTTGTAATTCTGTTACAACAATTATTACAACATTTTTCTCGGCATAGTAAAGAGATTAGGTTAATGTCTCATAATTGAAGTGCAAAAATTAAATATGAGGATACCAGTGATAAAGTTGTTGGATTTGTTTTTATGTGTTGTTTAATCTTTTATTTTAACTAGTAAGATACACGTGCGTTGCACGTGATTAGTATGATTTATTTAATTTATTAAATTTAGAATTTTAATTCTTGATGTTCACGAACACAAATGGTGAGCAAAAATAATAAAGTTAAAAAAAAATGACAATCAAATTGAAAATATCATTATGAAAAATACAATTTTCCAGTTAACTTGTTCCTAAAATATAACTTACTAAATACAAATCATGATAAATTACCAGAAAATACATATAAAAAAAGATGATTATGTCACAATTTGAAGTTTCATCAAGTTTTCTCCTGTTTGATTTTGGCCAGTGTTCTTGGTTTTTTGTTACTTAATCTGGTCAATTTTTTTGAATTCTTGTTCTTCATACTTTGCAACATTTCATCGTCACTTGAAATCTGAACAACCCTCACATTTTGTTCATCTGGCGTTTGCTTGTTTTCATGGCTTCCTCTATGCATTTCATCTGCCTTTTTTGTTCCACCAAGTTTTGTAGACGCGCTTAATGTCTTTCTCTTCTTGCCCTCATTCATAGTGACTTTGATCTTTTCGACTCCTTCGGCTACTACATTCATTTTTCCACTTAGCACTTGTACTTTTTTTGTTTAAAGCAATAAGGAAGCGGAATTCTGACGACGTTTGCAACGTGAGCCTTCTGTAGTATTTTGAATCATGTTCAACCTAATGAAATTAAATTGTAATAATTATAAGACATAATTAGGATAAGACGATAGAAAATAAGACGATATCAGACAAACAAATAAGACGATATCATGTATTGAACAATCTAAATCATTATATGAAATAAGAAATCTACTTAAACAATAGCTTCATAAAGAACTGAATGTAGCCTGATTATGACAACAAAGACATGAAAATATAAACATGTTAAATTTTTTGATTGTGATTGTTGTATTATTACTATTACTTCATTAATTTGTGAAGAACCTCACCAGTTTCAACATAGGTCATCAGTTGTCCATGTACCTTTAATTGTAAATTTCTAAAGCCATTTGAATCATATCCACTCATATGAACTGAATTTTAGCCACGATGCTATTTTTGGGAGGGGCTAAATAGTCCCATTAATCTAAAGTTCCAATATGTTTTACCTTGGAGTCGTAAAGTGATACAAATAAAAATACAAGGGGTTAAAGTGATATTCAATTAGAATATAGGGGTAAAGTGAGATTTTCGTTTTATTTTTTTTGGTTTTTTGCAAATTCAAACTTCTCTTGAACTCACATTAATTCAAGCGTGTTAGTCGTACTTTTTGGATTTCGATGCTAAATTATTTACAATGTAATATATAAATTTAATAGTATCTCCATTTGAAAATTAATATCAATTTGAGCCGGCATCATGAAGAGTTGAAGACAATAAAATAAAATAAATTAAAGCAAAATATCAAGTATTTTCACAATTTTGGCCTTAAATTTGTGGTTAGAAATTAATAGTTGTATGTGAGTGAAATAGTATATTGTTTTTCACATGACCAAGATGGAGAAACCAAGTGTATGTATCAAGACATGGTGTTTAGATAGTAATATTTTATTAGTCATTGCCCCTAAAAAAGACCACATGCAAGATTATGTGGAGTTGTGAGGTTGGTTGTAATCTTTATTCAACCATTTAAAGAAAAAATACTGACAAGTTTCATCCTCTATGCAAAGACCATTGTCTTTTTCCCAACAAAACTTAATATGATACATATCAAAAATCACAAGCAGGCATAAATAATAATAGTTTCAGATAAACTGTTCTAGAATCAAAATCACAAGCAAAATCATAATAATTTACCCTTCAATTGTTGTTAAATACTCTTGTCTTTGTGCATCCAATAAATATAGTGTCTGCTTCCTCGAACAAAGTTATGATTGCATTATGGTTGTCTTTGACGACACTCAACACTATTCGATATCTTCAATTCAAAAAATAATAATTAGTATTGGATGAATGAATAAATTCTATAAGATTTTAAGTTCAATTAATACCTTGGTACTGTTTCAACATTTTCTTCACTGCATTTGTTGCATGTCGCAGAGTTTTTACTTTTAGAAACAGAAGCAACACATTTTTTGCATGAGTCATACCACACATAAGATTTATTTTCAATTCTTTCAACAACTCCTCTAAAACAGTAATACATATCCTGTAAGTGATACATTAAAAAAAGGTAAAGGAAAATTATAATCCAAAAATATACAAAATGGTCCTAATTAAAAATATGATATTAAATAATATATCTTGACCTCTGATAATGTATCTCCCTTGTATATGATTTCGTCCAGGCAAACTTCCTTTGCGGCTTTCATTCTCTGGAGCATTGTTAATTCTCGCAATTTGATAGGATTATCGTTTTTTAGTAACCTGTGTAATATTAGAAAACATTTGTTAATTTTAATTTCGACCAATGTCATTAAATTATAATATTTTTTGGATTTAGGATACCAATTTCTCAGATGAGTGTTTTCTTTATAGTTCGGGTTTATCCGTAGAATTGATGTTGATGTAGTTTGCAGTTGTAGTTCACCTGAAATAAAAACAAATCAAGAAAAACTATAATTTGTAAAATACACATGAAATGCAGGCATATAATATTGTTCTAGTTTTATGTCATCTTGAATAAAAAGAAAAACAAAAGACATAATTTAACGAATCAAGTAAACTTGGATAAATATTACCTAGGTACTTTTTCGGGGTGACATTAGTGATAACAAGTACTGGATTTTGATCAACCATATCCTCCAATGTGTTTCCTTCATTTGATACTAGATCTTCCCAAAGAGAAAGAATTATGGGATGATATTTGTTCAATAGATAGTAAGTCATTCAATAAGTGTGTAAATGACATTGAATTTTCAGAAAATTGAATAAAGCTAAGACTTTCTATAATTAACATGTTAATGTAATATATGATTTAAAAATTATGATATTTTCATTTCTCATTATTGATGATCGTTATTTCCCTCACAGACTTCAGCGAGGTCCTTGAATTAACTGTCATTCTACATTCTTTAACTCTTAGTAAGATCCCATAAACATCTGCATGATAGAATTTACAGTTATTGAAATACTATTAAATATAAATATAATTATATAATAAGTTAGGGTGGCAGAAATTATACATATTCCATTTTTGTGTTGTTCAAAATTTATATCTTTGAATTCCACAAAATTATATCCAATCATATCTTCAATGGGGTCTAGAGCATCCTTCACAACAATATATTTCTTTAACACCAATTCCTTTTCCGGAACAGCACTAGGAAACAACGGATTAACTTTTTTAACTTATGAATTTGAAATTAGGTAAGTGCCATTAGGTGTAAATTTGCCCGCAAAATAGTCAATGTCATCATTAAAAATGATAACTCCAATCTGCACACCCTGCAAGAAGCAACAATTTTGTTTATAATCTTTAAGACATAATAATTAATTAAACACAAAATAATGTATTCTATTTTTCCTTACTTCTTCATCCGTCATTATCATTTTGCGAAGTTTTGATGAAAAGTTCTGGCCACAAGATGTTGGATATCCGACTCTTAAAGTCTTTAGTCGTAAGGTGAATGACTTTTGATTTATTCTCAGAAGTCTACTGGGATCGTTGAATCCATCGACACAATTGGTTGATTTCCTGTATTAAAATATAGTTTAATATATAAATTTCGCAAACTCATTGTGGAATTATTAGTTTGCGGAATTAGACCGTAAATAAATAAATAATTGACTCTAAACCCTTGTAGTGAGGAAGGGAAAGACAAACAACAATTCTCTTGGTGGGATACCGTTCTAAAATGAAGGAAAAATGGATAATTTAATGAAGGTTCGAATTGCATTTTTGTTGCTATTTGAGATCAATTTATGTTCTAAGGTTGCTTCCAAAAAAAAAGATTATGTTCTGAGGAGAATTTGATCTAAATTTTTTTTGAGAGTAAACAACTACAAGAAATATAAATTGAGGTAAAGTATCAAAATTATTAAGTTTGAGGAACAAAGTGTCCAAAATTTATTTCTGGAGGTAATGTGCCAAAATGATAAAATAATTTAAGGGGTGAATGCGTCTACCTTTTTATCTACATAATAAAAAGTAAAAACTAAAGACACGAAGATACCTAAAAATTACAAAATTTACCACTAAAATTTAATTTATTTACAAAAATTATTCCTTTAAATTAATAAATTACAAATCTCCTAAAGTTGTCTTTACTGTATAAATTACACTTGCTCCCTATCAACTTTGACAAAATGTTGATATCAACCCAAAAATGTTAATGAATAGAAAATATTAACAGCATATAATAATTTGTAAATTCATAAAGAGAGTTTTTATAAATAGACATAAGATGACTTTTTTTTTGTAATTATTTCTATTATTTTATTTACTATTAGATTAGAGAACTAAGAAAAATGGTCAAAAAGAAAAGAAAAGACTGCACCGATGTGAAATCCCTCTCATTCGAACTTCTCCTTGAATTAAACACCTATATAATTTGCAAAAATTTCTAACATTTCAAACTTTCCTTTCAATGATTACTCCAATGGTAGGGAAAACCCTACTCATCACAACAGTGATATTCCTTAGTGTATTTCTAGCCCTAATTTTATTCCCATCTTCTTTTCCCTTTTCTCTGTGATAGTACTAATTGTTTCTCTAATTCTCTCTCGATCTCAAATAGAACTAATAATTCCAAAACTATGAATTTGGGAAGACAATAGAAATACACAAACCTAATCTTGATGCAGAATCTAAAAAACTACAATTAATAACAAATTGGAGGAAAGGAGAAAACACAAAGGCATTAAAATATGAAGTTAAGGACAAATTTTACCTTGTTGTACTCTTACTTGAAACTCAAGAATCTGAATTGCGTGAGTGCCAATAAATCTATAATGAGGAAAATTTAGGTTGTTCAGAACATAATACTAAAAAAACAGAATATGAATTGCATGAGTGTGGAACGCAAAATTTATGTTAAATTGATCACACCTTTATTTTGTGTTGTTGTCCTGTTCTTTAGTTTCTGCAGAATCACGTACAATTTTTGAGGTTTTTGTTTCCTTAAATAAACATATTTCTCTTGTAATGGACACATTGTTTGTAATGTAATAGACACATCCTTTCTAAAAGGAGGTGTCTCTTTGAAAATTAATTTGAATAGAAATGGTTATGCTCAACCGTATGGGTGAGGCCCATTTACCCAATTGACCACTATATATATATATATATTTTTTTTTTTTTGTAATTTTAAAAAAATTGTGGGTTTTTTTGAATTAGCCCATATCTCAGGGGTAGTTTTTATAATTATCCTTTTCTTCACTTTTCTTTCATATCGGAGAATTAGTCGTCTTATCCGAAAATTGGTTATAAGAGGAGTCATCATAATATCTTGATGTGAACCGCAACAACGATTGTGCATACGACCCAACAACAATACGTTGTTAACCCAAGATCTTCAATAGTTCGGTTAAAGATTGGTGGAAACCTCGACCCGTTGCTTAGCAAAGCAAGAACCACGATATGCGTAGACGCCACAAATAAATGCGGAAGTTTGTTTGATAAGTCAGAATTCGCAACAAGATGAACAATCTTTAAGCTCTTCGAAAAATCCAAAGGGTTGGAGAGAAAAATCTCAATCAATATCAATATCAAAGTTGTTATCAAAAAAATAAACAAGTGTTTGCCTTATATAGGCGACTCAAAACAAACCCTAAACCAACTAGGAATCAACTAAAAACCAAAAAGGAAACGAAAAACTGAACAGACTCAAAAAATGCGGCAAAAAGCACGGCCAGGCCGTGTTCGTCACATCTTCAGTGAATACGGTCGTGCAAATAAGCACGGCTAGGCCATGTGCTTCACGTAATTAGCCCATGACGTCTTCATGAAAGTTGTAGCCCTTTCTCTTAGTTTTCCACAACATCTTGAATCAGCTCAATATCAATTTTGTAGAGAATGTTATGGCCAAAATACTAAACCCTGCCAGTGCTGAAAACTATTGACGCGCTTGGACGTTTTTGAACGCAATCTCTTGTTCTTCGATCGTCAATGCTTCCTTTTGACCGATGATTAACTAACATGACTCTAGAATCAATATATGTGGCCTCTAACATCAACTTGGCCACTCAAATGACTCAAAACAATGGAAATTAACACATAATCTTTGATAAACAAATACAAGAACTCAATTACATAGTCTTCAAGAACTCGAGATAGCTTGCGTTTGGTGTTGACCGGATCCTTCGTGACTAGATTCTCATCATTCCCCTCCTCTTGAAAGGGATTCGACCTCGAATTCAAATGTTGGACCCCCAAAGATTGAACAGTTATATCAATCCACCCTGATCAAATGTTAAACGGCACTCACACTCATCCGGTGGCCCAAATTCCTGCACATGAGAAACAATAGAACTAGACAAAATATTATCAGATATTTTAGCATTCAAACACTCTCGCCTAATGTCTCTCATTTTATTCACAAGCACAAATTTTCTCTCTTGTTTTACCTTATCGGCCTTTCCCTCCATGTTTTTGGCCCACTCAAATTTTGTGCTCTCCTTTTTCTTGGCCATCTCTCGAATCTCACAACTACCCTTGGCCAAACTCTCAAGCTCTCTATTTGTATTTTCACTCAAGCTCTCATTTTTCCTGGCTTTTATTACATTCTTTTGCTTATTTGCCGAACACTCTTTTTCTTTTGACTCACAAACTATCATCCTCACATGATCATCATAGATTTCTGTAGGTGTAAGAGATGTAAGTATGAACTTTCTCTGCCTATGCTCAATAGTATAGCAATTAGTGTATCCATCATGCATAACTCGCCTATCAAACTGCCATGGTCTACCCAACAAAAGATGAGAAGCCCGCATTGGTACTACATCACGCAATATTTCATCCTTATAACCCCCAATCTGAAAAGATACTAACACTCTTTTATTAACTTGTACCTCACCACAATCATTAAACCATTGTAGTGTATACGGCTCTGGATGTTCAAGTGTAGGAATCTCCAACTTCTCCACCAATTTCACACTAGCCACATTTGTACAACTACCTCCATCAATGATCATACTACACACCTTATCCTTAACTAATCATCTAGTGTGAAAAATATTTTCTCCTGCTCATAATCAATTAACTTTGGTTGCATATTCAAAACTCTACGTGACACTAGTGATAACACATCGCCCTTCACCGGCTTAACTACCTCTAGACCCTCCTCCAATTCTGGATTATCATGATCATCCTCACTTTCGGACTCTACATCACCATTAGCCCGAATCACCATCACTCTTCTATTCGTAAATTCGCTAGCTCTATGACCCTTCCCATGACATTTAAAACACTCAATGTCCCTAGTGCGTGAAGTAGAAGGATCAAATTTACCTGATGGTTTTGCCCTGTACGAGTCCGTCTTGTTCTCCATAACTTTGGGTTATTGTGAAAAATGTGCGTCATCCATCGTAGGAGTATTCAAACCCCAATTAATGGTGCTAGTGTTGGGATTTTGCCATGTAAAACCCCTCCTCTTGAGCTGCTACACAATTTTCACCTCCATGTGCACCATCTCCTCAAGATCAACACACTGATGTAAGTCGACGGCATCTGCTATAGGAGTATTTAATTTGGCAATGAACCTCGCCATCGTAACCTCCAGGTCCTCCTCTATGTTAGCCCTTGCCATCAACATCTCCATCTCCTTATGATAATCCTCCATGCTTCTCGACCCCTGTGTCAACCTCTGCAACCTTTGATAGACGCCTCTGTAATAATGATTTGGTATAAAATGATGATGCATCAAACTTCTCATCTCCTCCCACGTGGAAACGGGCCGCTCACCGCTTCTCCTCCTTGAGACCATTAATTGATCCCACCACACACTTGCATAATCCGAGAATTCAGTTCACGCCAATTTAACCTTTTTCAATTCAGAATAATTTTGGCAGTCGAAAACATTCTCGATCTTCCTCTCCCAATCCAAATAGGCGTCCGAATCACTTTTTCCCTGGAACGAGGGGATTTGCATTTTGATGTTACTCAAATTGCTATCCTCACGTCCCCAATCACCCCTATTTCTGCACCGACCTCTACCCGGATTGTAATTTTGCTCTCTTTCAGAATCAAAATCATCAATCTCATCTGCCCACTCCTGTGAAGCCCTCGATTTTTTTTTATTCGAACATGTACTTACCGTGTCGTCTTTGTACTTTTGACAATTCTACTGCGTCGCTTTGACGGGTAAATATTAATGATAATTACATTTTGCCTTAATTTCCTCATTTACTTCTTATGATCATAATCATTTATTAATTTTATTTCGCATTTATGATCACTTGATTGATCATCATTATTGTTATTTGCGTATCTATTAGTCACCTTAGAATTTTTGGAGACTATTTATTTTAGAGATTTATACCTTATAGAATTAAGAATTCGATTTAGATTAAGTGATCATGAGACTTATAAGTGATCAAGGAAATCACTAATTATTTTGGAGATTGATATTATTCACCTATTATCATCAATTTTGGGACATAAAACAAAATATGGAAAATACCACAAATACCCTTAGGTGGACGGTCATGAGGTATATTTTGGTGTAGAAATATCTCCTAACTCTTGTACATGTACACCTTATGTATTCATCTTGTGTATTTTTTTACACCATTAATTCAAATCTTATACACAATATCTTATACACCAATTCTTTATTATAAACTTACCCAACATGTTGGAGGCTTCCCAACACCCCATGCCAACATTCCTCTCTATCCTTGCAATTCCATCCTCCCATGCAAGACTACACCTTGACCAAAGTCTTTGTCCCTCATGCAAGCTACACCTTTCAAGCCATAGAACAAACAAAATTTTGTCCCCCTCCCCACCCCATGTGGACGGCCAAGAGGCCTTAGTTGGGCAAGAAATTTGTTCAAGTTCATTCATCACTTCATTTCACCAACATTCATCTCTTCAAGCCTTGAATCTTCTTACTTCTCTCTAAAAATCCTCCTACATCTCTCTCTAAAATTTTCTCCTCTTCTCTTAAACACTTAGTAAAAATTCAAGAACTTTTTCTTCTACTCCATCACAAAAATTCGAACACCTCCCTACACAAGGTAAGAAATTTTGTTCCTCTTCTTGTCTTGATATCATCTAGCTATCTCCTCTCACTTACTAATGTAAGTTTGGATTTTTATTTTTGAGGTTTACATAGAAGACTTGGAAGATACTAAGAGTCTCACCATCACCTTGAAGAGGACTTCTAGACTTGAAAATTTGAAGAATTTGGACTATAAGGTAAGAAATGAGATTTTTGGTACCTTCTTCTTCTCCCCTATTAATTTCGAATTTTAACACCAAAATTATAATTTTGAGGTGATTAGGGGCTGACCTTGGAGCTTTGTTTAAGTGGTGATCAAGTTCTTAAGAGACCATCAATTTGTGTCTACAACTTTCAACTACACAAGGTAAGTGTGGTACCTTTGGCCTATTCCTTCTCTTTTTCCCTCCTTAGTTCAAATCTTCATTTTCTAACTCAAAACTCCTTGTATTATTGGACTTAGGGGCTGCCTTAAGTGAGGATTAAAATCCTCAAGGTCTAGTGACACCACTTTACACCAATCAACCGAACAAACAAGGTGGGTGAAAAAATCCTTTCAACTTCTAGGTGTTTTAATTCATAAAAATGCATGTAGTATTTTGTTATTGAGCATTTGAGATATATATTATGTATTGCATGCTATTTTCTTGCATCAAGTTGGAAAAATTTCTCAAGTGTTGCTCAAAATGCGATTTACCGAAAATTAGGACATACATGTACACTTTATTGTCATATTTGATAAATTCTTGTATGAGATGGATATGTATGTTTATGACTCTTGAAATCTATGTTTTGAATGACCTATAACCTGGACAAGTCGATCATAATTGATTAAATTTCGATTTTTGGACTTAAAATGCAAAAATGGAAAGTTGGTGGACTTAATTGCAAGAAAATAAAACTTAAGGGACCCCTCTGTAATTTTCGATTTTTGGGACTGAACTCAGGTTCAAAAATTATGTTTTGATATTTTAATAAAGTTTTAAGAGTTTTTAGATAAATAAAATCAACCTTTAAAAGCCCAAGGACTAGATTGCAAAATTTGAGAAGTTTAAGGGCTATTTTGCAAATTTCGAAACTGTACCAGACCCAATTTTTAAAATTTGAAATTTTAACTCTTAAGGGACTGGAAATAACATATTTTAAGTGTATTCCAAAAATCCAAGTGTTTAGAGCTTGGAAAGTAATTTTATAAAACTTGAGGGACCAAATTGTAAAAGATTAAACTTGAGGACCCAAATGAAATTTCCAGGACTTATACAGCCCATGTACCTGGAAATACTAATTTACCTATAACATAATTATATTTTGGACCCAAGGTTCAAATTTCATAACAATTGGACCCTAAAAGCCTTAAAGGCAATTATTTCAAAATGGGACAAAAATGAGATTTTCAAAAGTTAAGGGACCTATACTTATGAAGTTTTAAAAATGTTTTTGTCCCAATATCCCACTAACCTTAGTGACATTTTCCAACTGGAATCACATTAGAAGCCCTTCCGGTTTGTGAGTTCCGATTATTTTAAACTTAGGGCCCGAAATGACAATTTTAACAAATTTGGGGCCAATGTGAGAATTTTATAAAAACTCGACCTAAAAACCTTAAAAACCTGAATCTCTGAACAATTTAGAGAATTTAGGAACTGACCTCATAATTTTTCAAGGTCGGGACATTTATTTATTTAACTTTTAACCCCAAAAGTATTGGTTTTGACAAAACGGGGCTAATTGTAAACTTTATTTTTATAAGGACCTAACTCAAATTATTTTCTTTTAAAGAAATAGCCCTGGACCCTCTGACTTTAATATTTAATTAAAATATTTTATTTTCTTAAAAATCCCTTGACTTATCGGATCGTCTTGACCGATTAATACCCGATCGCGGGGCGACTTCCTCGTCTCGCGATTTCGAATCTATAACGGGACCTATGTTCCTCCTAATCCTTAAGATATCGAAGACTACTTATCCTCCCGATAATTATCTTCATCCCAATAACTCCACCAACGCCATAACTATCTTGTGCAAAATTTGAGAACTTTTCATGAACTGCTTCCCGAATCAATAATACTCGACTGCCTGGTTGACTACCTGAACGTGTACTTAATTTCCTGCCTGAGTCAACTTGGTGTGTCGAGCTCACAGTCGGAATGGATACGTCGGGGATGGAACCAGGCAGCTCGGCTGCTATTCCACTCTCCGGCCCCATCGTCCTAATCCCGCAACTGAGGGACGGAGTTTGTCCAAGGGAAGCGGGTCGTAGTACTTGAGGTATAATCATGATTATGACAAATCCGAGCCTTGCTAGCTCCACTGTGAATTTTGTCTTTGCCTATGGAGCGATAAGGTGACAGGTCTTGGACCATCTTGCTCGGTAAGTTACAAGGAAGAACGAAGGAATTGCTGTCTGATCCACACGATTTCGGAGTTAATCGGACCCGTTTGGTTGGCGCTACAAATCCGTACGCAACTCGCTACTTGTCTTGCATAGGATTGGCGTTACAAAACCGTACGCAATCCTCCTGTCTGCTCGAACCATAGTGCCTGCGTGACCACGAACTATTTTCTTAAACTATATAAGTATGTTACTTAATATATTTATCATGACGCTTGTGGACTGTGTGTGAAATCATGCATCATCTCTCACGCGTTTTCATACAACTAAATTTCTCGCATTAACTAATTATATCGCCACACTTGCACACGATCACCCCATCCACTGAGATTTCTGTCTCATCCCCTCATGTTTTCTAACCTTTAGATGAAGAGTTCGCTGAAGACATCGAACCTACTGCAGATTGAATCCCTATCAGTGATGTGGAGCGACATTTCCTTTTACTTTTATTTGTTGTTGGACTCCTTCATTTTTATTTTCGTTTGGACTGTAAGTTAATTCAGATAATCTTTTGGGTTGTATTCGGATACCGCCAGACTTTAAGATTGTAATTTGTACTCGTGTTTATTTTAATTCCGCTGCATTAGACTCTAATTCACTTGGAGTTTGGTATCTTTGGTTTAGACTGTTGATTTATTTCTGTTTAAGTGATTGATCGTTGTCGCGTCACGTTTGGGGCATGACAGACATTTCCTTTACTTTTATTTGTTGTTGGACTCCTTCATCTAAAGGTTAGAAAACAGGAGGGGATGAGACAGAAATCTCGGTGGATGGGGTGATGGTGTGCAAGTGTGGCGATATAATTAGTTAATGCGAGAAATTTAGTTATATGAAAACGCGTGAGAGATGATGCATGATTTCACACACGATCCACAAGCGTCGTGATAAATATATTAAGTAACATACTTATATAGTTTAAGAAAATAGTTAAGTAGTCACGCGGTAACTATGGTTCGAAAGCGGCATGGGAGGATTGCGTGCGGTTTTGTAACGCCAATCTATGCAAGACAAGTAAGCGGTTGCGTGCGGTTTGTAGCGTCAACCAAGCGGGTCCGATTAACTCGAAATCGTGTGGATCGGAGGCATGATTCCTTCGTTCTTCCTTGTAACTCCCGAAGCAAGATGGTCCAAGACCGATCACCTTATCGCTCCATAGCAAAGACAAAATCCGATGGAGCTAGCAAGGCTCGGTTTGTCATAATCATGATTATACCTCAAGTACTACGACCCGCTTCCCTTGGACAAACTCCGTCCCCGAGTCAACTTGGTGTGTCGAGCTCACGGTCGGAATGGATACGTCGGGGATGGAATCGGGCGACTCATTTGCTATTCCACTCTCCTACCCCCATCGTCCTAATCCATGGCGAGGGACGGAGTTTGTCCAAGGAAGCGGGTCGTAGTACTTGAGGTATAATCATGATTATGACAAATCCGAGCCTTGCTAGCTCCACTGTGTGGATTTTGTCTTTGCCTATGGAGCGATAAGGTGACAGTCTTGGACCATCTTGCTTGGGGAGTTACAAGGAAGAACGAAGGAATCGGTCATTGATCCACACGATTTCGAGTTAATCGGACCCGTTGGTTGGCGCTACAAATCCGTCGCGCAACCACTACTTGTCTTGCATAGGATTGGCGTTACAAAACCGCATCACGCAATCCTCCCATCTGCTTTCGAACCATAGTGCTGCGTGACCACGAACTATTTTCTTAAACTATATAAGTATGTTACTTAATATATTTATCACGGCGCTTGTGGATCGTGTGTGAAATCATGCATCATCTCTCACGCGTTTTCATACAACTAAATTTCTCATTAACTAATTATATCGCCACACTTGCACACGATCACCCCATCCACCGAGATTTCTCGTCTCATCCCCTCCTGTTTTCTAACCTTTAGATGAAGAGTTCATTGAAGACATCGAACCTCTTTGCAGATGAATCCCTATCGGTGATGTGGAGCGACATTTCCTTTTACTTTTATTTGTTGTTGGACTCCTTCATTTTTATTTTCGTTTGGACTGTAAGTTAATTCAGATAATCTTTTGGGTTGTATTCGGATACCGCCAGACTTTAAGATTGTAATTTGTACTCGTGTTTATTTTAATTCCACTGCATTAGACTCTAATTCACTTGGAGTTTGGTATCTTTGGTTTAGACTGTTGATTTATTTCTGTTTAAGTGATTGATCGTTGTCGCGTCACGTTTAGGGCGTGACAACTCCTAGAGACTCGAACCTCCTCAGCCTCCGTGCCCTAGTAGCAGGCTCCTCGATTCTCGGCGCCTCTCTGGGATCCCTGTATGTCTCAAACATTATTTTCTTAACCATGTTTGCTATTGCCTCCATATCCAGCTTGTTACCCAAATCTGCTGTTTGTCGATTTTCGTTGGTCATGTTTAAATCACTCCCTCATGTGTATACACTCGTGTATCACTCAACTCACAATCCCTAAGTACCCGCACTTGTTACGATTATAAAACCAATCAGACAGTCGCAAGTATGCCTCAACACACCAAGAAAATTACCAAGCTAATCAACGGATCGTAATAAGATGAAATTGAAGACTAGGGTTTAAATTTTTGAATTTTTTAGAATTTTCGTTTTTTTTTGCACGCGGTTTACGATTCTTTACCCGCTGATTTTTTTGTGCAATTCGATTTTTTTTGTACCCTTCAAGAACTAGGGTTTATGAGAAATTCTGGAAAATAGCAAACATTAAAGAACAAGGATAGACTTAACCTTGCAAGATGGCTCTGATTACCAACTGATGTAAACCGCAGCAACGATTGTGCATACGACCCAACAACAATATGTTGTTAACCCAAGATCTTCACTAGTTCGGTTAAAGATTGGTGGAAACCTCGACCCATTGCTTGGCAAATCAAGAATCTCGGTATGCGTAGACGCCACAAACAAATGCGAAAGTTTGTTTGATAAGTCGGAATTCACAACAAGATGAACAATCTTGAAGCTATTTGAAAAATCCAAAGGGTTGGAGAGAAAAATCTCAATCAATATCAATATCAAAGTTGTTATCAAAAAAATAAACAAGTGTTTGCCTTATATAGGCGACTCAAAACAAACCCTAAACCAACTAGGAATCAACTAAAAACCAAAAAGGAAACGAAAAACTGAACAGACTCAAAAAACGCGGCAAAAAGCATGGCCGTGCTTCAGAAGCATGGCCTGGCCGTGTTCCTCACGTCTTCAGCGAACACGGCCGTGCAAATAAGCACGGGTAGGCCGTGTGCTTCATGTAATTAGCCCATGACGTCTTCATTAAAATTGTAGCCCTTTCTCTTAGCTTTCCATATCATCTTTAATCAGCTCAATATCAATTTTGTAGAGAATGTTATGGCCAAAATACTAAACCCTGCCAGTGTTGAAAACTGTTGACGCGCTTGGACGTTTTTTAACACAATCTCTTATTCTTCGATCGTCAATGCTTCCTTTCGGCCCATGATTAACTAACATGACTCTAGACTCAATATACTTGGCCTCTAACATCAACTTGGCCACTCAAATGACTTAAAACAATGGAAATTAACACCTAATCTATGTTAAATAAATACAAGAACTCAAGAACTCAATTACATAGTCTTCAAGAACTCGAGATAGCTTGCATTTTGTGTTGCCCGGATCCTTCGTGACTGGATTCTCATCATATCTGAAAAATGTTTTTGTGCTTAGTGCTTTACTCTGTGAAATTGGTGCATATGGCTTTCTCTATTTGAGTTAAATGGAATTATGGGATGCCTTTTTGTCACCTTTTTCAGTTTTATACTTGTTAGAATTGGCTACAATTTTTCGCCTTTGCTATCAGTTCTGATTGTCTTAATGTCCCCTTTTTGTAAGAAATTCTTTGCTTTCTTCATCAAAATTGTGGCAATGTTCTTGCATCAATTTCCTACCTTTAATAATTTAATACTCGAGCACCTGATGGATATTTACCCAAAATGTTATCACAAGTTTATCAATGTAGTAGCTATTTGAATTTAATAGTTATTTTTATGTCCGTTATCACATGACATATTGTTGTACTTATCTTGTCGTATATTTGATTTAGTTTATTTTTAATTCAGTATTTTTAAATATTTGGGTTATTAGGTCCGATTTCCGCCAAAAAAATTCTAGTTTTACCAAAATTGCTTATTTTGATCGGAATGTTGATGTCATGGACGACTAATTGGGTCATTTTTGAACTTGGAGATAAAATTTTGTTCGTCGGTTGTATATGTTTGACAAAAAAAAAGTAAAAAAGGTAAAAAATAAGCGTAGTATTTTTTTTCTTATCTTTTTTTCTAATAGCAAAAAGGCTTTGAGATTTCATTGTAATCGAAATTGGAGACGATAGCATTTAGAGAAGCTGTGATGACATATATCAATATTGTTGTTACCAATAGCCATAGCATTGTTTTCAATATATCTCATTTTATATTGATTCACACCTAATTCATTAAAAATAGTTTGAACCTATGCTAGCAAATTTGCCAAAAATGTTGAATATAAGTATCACCTGATTAAATTTTTCTTCTTTAAAGTGAATCTGACTTAGATTGTTCAAAGTATTGCATGGGGTAAAAATATAGGCAAGGAATATGTGAACTGTGAATGCATAAGATGATGGATTGGGGCTTCCAAATTTTGTGCAGCTTAAGCATTTACATGTTATAAATTGAAATAATTTATTTGCATGATGAAGTATATAGATAGCAGGTCTTATCATACTTTTTGGTATTGAAAAGGCATATGGGTAGAAGTAATAAGGTGCAGATATATATGAAAAGATTCTAAATAACAGAAATCGGTTAATTCTGACTAATGGTAAAAGTTTCAATTTTGTGCGTGATAGTTATATTAATGTCTAGAGAAAGTACTTTAGAATATAAAAACCACGTTGTATCCCAAAATTATCTATCTTATAAGGAAAAAAGGAATTTGTCAAATTTGGGTTACTGCTGTTGGTGAAATAACACTCACCAAATCAATCATTACAGCTACTCCAAGACACTCTGCCGGTGGGAAATAATTCTCCAAAATTAACTTTCTCAAATGTAAGTAGAAAAAACAGAGATAAATCAAGAAAAATTGCCAAAATCAGATAAGCCTCATCCAAGGACATCAACAACCCAGGTCTATAATCTACCTTTCTGAAGCAAAGGAAGTGCATATCTCCATCTGAAACATGAGCTAAAGGATGAGAAGTGATGAACTACGAAAAACAGAAAGAGATTAATGTCTGCCACATCTTCCTCTGCTTTAGAAGCATTAGATTGTGTTTGCTCTGCAAGTTATAACTACATTAAATCTGTCTAATTTCTTTTGCAAGCTTCTTTTCTGCTTTGCACCCTTATGAGGTCAACCTCACAACTTGCTAAACGGTCTCCATTTTCTTTTACTTCGGCAGCCAAGAAGTTTCATCTTCACTTGACTCTTCCCCTCCACTTCCATACTCAGAATAGCTTTCGTTGGAAGCTTTAGTAGACATAAAACAAAAGAGAAAGAAAATAGAGATTGGGAAAACTCATGGGGAACTGTATAGAAAAAATAGCTTTCACCAAGAGATTCTCCCTAAAAACATGCTTATAAGGATTATAATTATATGTACATATTTAAGTAATAACTTATCATCTAGTATACTTTACATATAAAAGATTAATAAACTATTCTAGTTGAGTATGAACACCATAAGCAATCTTTTTTTTATCTAATTAATTGATTGGAGAAAGAAAAGTAACTCACGCTACCCTTATTATTGGTGGGTATGATAACCTTGTGTTGCAAACTAGTCCATCTTCAATATTCTTTTTCATGAACAAAAAAATGTTAGTTACTATTTATCTTTTATAATATATTACTTAATCGAAAATTAGTTATACCTGGACTTAAAACTTGTTTGTACACAACATTTTTAGTCCTCATATTTTCCCTTGCATTTGTGTTATTTGATTTGATCAGGACTTTAGTTGTAGACATTGAGTTCCTCTGGAGAGAGCAACATATAATTGACCGTGAGAAAACACCGATTGAGGCAAATAGACACCAACATTTGGAATTATTTGGCCTTGAGCTTTATTGATTGTCATGGCAAAACAAAGTCTAATTGGGAATTGCTTGCGTCTAAATTGAAACGGATAACCATCATTTTCAGCTGGTGAAAGTGGAATTCTAGGTATAAAAACATGTTTTCCACTATATTGCCCAAACACTATCTCTGCATCAATCATATTGTTCTTGAAATCCCTACATACCATTCTTGTCCCATTACACAATCCATTTGATGGGTCCAAATTTCTCAAAAGCATTACTGGGCAATTTCTTTTCAGTACCAACTTATGAGGATGCAAGCCATTTGGAGTCAAAGAGTTCAAGAAGTCCTCTTCGTAATAGTTGTTGGAGTCATCAATGGCTTCATTGAAACTGTTAAATGTTCTTGCTTCTCCGGGAAATATAGAGATTAGTTTATCATTCAATCTATCAACATGCTCGTTTTTAGCTGCTAGTATTGCTCGACTTGTCATATAATGAGTTGATTGGGCATTTTCATTCAAATTAGGGAAAATAGCCTTTATAAGTCGTTGTATTGAGACATCTTCATAGTCATACTCAATAATCATCTCTTCTGGAATTCTGATATTACCTTCATTATCAGTTGGTTCCTCACCATTTCCAACCCTAAGTAAGAATTTACTGAAGTTTGGATCATTCTTCGACCTCATGTTCTTTGACAAAGTAATTTTCTTTATTTTAGGCCATAGAGGCGATTTGACCAAGCTTGCAAAAATAGTTTGTTGGATTGTTGCCCTGGTAAAACTTGTCTGAAGTCTCCACCAAAAACAACCACTTTTCCACCAAAATCTTCATTGTTTCCCATTATGTCTTTCAATAATTTATCAACATTCTCGATAGCCCATCGTTTTGACATTGGCGCTTCATCCCATATTATCAATTGTGCTCTACGCAATAGCTCAACAGCACCACTTTGTTTCGACATATTGCACCGGCTTGATTCATTCACATCTATTGGTATTTTAAAACGTGAATGTGATGTTCTTCCCCCTGGCATTATTGCAGCAGCAACTCCAGATGTTGCAGTTGCAATTTCTATTTGATTTTTGGATCTTAGATGAGCTAACATTGCACGGTATAAGAATGTCTTTCCTGTTCCACCTGGTCCAACAATAAAAAATATGCCACCCTTGTCTTGTTTTACACAATCTAAGACCATTGAAAAAGCATTTTGTTGTTCATGATTCAATATTCCCTCTGCATTGTAATCTTCCGGTGGTATTTTTATTGACAGTTCATCCTGTATCTCTCTATGAAGATCATTGTCTATATTATCAGTAACATTAGGAATACTCGAAAGATTGTATAAGCTAATGCTTTTGCCCATACTCTCCAAGAAGAATTTCAAACTTTTTAAAGTTTTGGCAACCTGTAGTTCAACTGATATATTTGATGCTCTTGTGAAATATTCAGACATTGCCTCAAAGTATGTATCCCAAAGAGTTCTGACATCCGTTGGTGCACAATATACCCATATAATTGCAAATAGTCTGCGCAATTCATTTGGCATCTGAAAAGTGACAGCTTCATTGAGGCATTCGATGGTACTAGCAATCCCTTTTTTTGTGCCGCTTCTTTAAAACTTGAGCAACATATATTATTTACTGTCAGCAAATCTCCGAAGGATTTTGGCCCTCGGACATGATTCAAGGTAGCTTCTCATAGTATCTTTCACCTTCATTGGGTTTCACAACATTTATACGGCCAATTACATCTCTTTTTTTTCTTTCTTTCCAATATTTACCTTGTTTATCCCATACATAATGCTCCGGAAATTCGCGATAAAGATATTTTTTGGCCTATTCACTTGTAGAGCACATAAAAAAGTACTCTGGCCTATTCACTTGTAGAGCACATAAAAATGTCCCTAAATTTAGATATATTTGATTTGGAAGGTGTATTTCAAATCTTATATCATTTAAAATTTGAATTAAAAATTCTCCATGCCGCTTCGAACATATCTCACGACATTGATATGGCAATTATATCGTGATAAAAGATATGGATTGTAAGGTACCACCCATATCATGATTATCTAGTTGTGCATTACGAACTTGAACGTTCAAGCCATTTTCCTTCTTTTGTAGACAGGATATCCATCTTTACCTTGTATTGTTCTTTCACAAACTGCACGTGGATAATGATATTTGCACTTTCCGTCGACCATTTTGTTCTTATCTCCGCATGGTCCATGCATCATATGTCCTACAACTAGGTCAAAAAGTCCAGGATACTTTTGTTGATCAGGAAGTTCAGCACAAACAAACTTATCAAAATAATCTGGAGTGGTAATTTTATACCCAGACTTCAAAATTATCAACATATGTGCATGAGACAATTCTCTTTTCTGGAATTCAATTACGTGAACATGAGCAGCTACATCTCCAAATATATTCTTCTTAAACAACTGATCTTTCAAATCCTGTAGTTTTGCTCGAAATACTCTTGAGGTCAAATCTGGTCGATCTTGAGTTCGTTGCCCCTCATACAGTTTATCTTGTATCTCTTTCCATTCCGGATTGCAAGTAATTGTAATAAAAAAGTCTGGTTTTTCAAATCTTTGCACCAATGATAACGCATCAAGATATCTACGACACATATCTCTTGGCCCCCCAATAAATGATGCTGGAAGAACAATTCTCCTGCCAACTTCACTTCCTCTAGTTTCTCCTTTCATGACACTATCCATAATTCCTTGATACAGTTCAGCTCTCATGTTTGATCGATTTTGGCGGTAGTAGTCTAATCTCGTTGTTTCTAGTTTTATGTACATGTCGACAATATATTGTTGCAATAGTCTTCCAGCAAGGAGAAGTGTTGACTCTCTTCTATTTCTAATTTGTAGTCTATAGCAACTATATTCTCTACATGATACCTTTTTATTACTTTCTTTGTTGACAACTACAAATAAGTAAAATAAAATAATATTTAGAATTACTTGAAACAATAATAAATTAATTCTAATTAAAAAGTATTGTTGTGTTTACAAAATTATATATATAACCTTCTATAAGTGTGATCTCTTTCCAAGAATATTTTAAATACGAATGGCCAATAAATTCCATATATTCAAACTTTTGACGATTATATGCATGAAGACATAGATTAAAACTTTTAAAATTTACATACATTTAGATTCATGAGAGAGAATATCGTTCGGAGAAGAAAATCTTGGTATCGAAGAGATGTGATCAATAACTCGACTACTACCTGAAACATAATTTAATGAAATTTCTTAAAAAATGAAGCAATGTTCGTACTATTTATTTACTATATGTATACATATATATAATGTAGTTTATTGTTATTTTGGATGATATTTAATTACTATCACGAATAAGTAGTTATGTACCTTGTTCTTATATATATATATATATATATATATATATGTTTTGTTTATAACAAGCTTGTTAATATTTTGATGCCATCCTGTTTCTCCTTTAGGAAAAAAAAGTGGATATTGCAAAGGGTCATAGCATCCATAATAATGTTTGATTCTATGTCTATCTCCTGAATGTGCATGAACCACAATGTTTCGTTCAAATGGAAGGTGTTCATTATTTTCTTCAACCCATATTGCCGCAACTTGATCAGCAGTTGGAGAATTATATACTCGTTGATCTAATTTCACATCTTTTGAGATATGTAGTTGGACATCGTCCATCGATGGATAATCCCTTAATCTTCTAAAGACTTTTGCATATGGATTTATCTCTAAAACTCTCATGAGTTTATTCACAGTAGCTTCAGATAAAAGGGAATTCTCAATTATGTTCAATCTATTTGTGAGCTCATTTTGTGTTTCCACAAAATATAATTGAAAATATCCAGGACCATATTCATTGGGTACCAAACCTAGAAGATCATGATACACCATTCCTTGCGCTCTAAAAGTATAAACTCCTCGCCTTGCAGATGCAAGTTCTTTATCTAATTTTACTCCAAATGATGTAGAAGCAAATATGCAATTGAATAGACGAATATTTGATCGGAAATGGATGGCCTCTTCGGATTGAGAAATAAACAACTCATACAATTCATCGGGAACCTCAATGGGTGCTACTTTATTTTTCCCATTATCACAACAAAATGTCGGAGGCTCATACTCAAATCTTATAGCACCACAGTGTATGTAATTGTGCATTTTTTGTAACTCATGTATCTTCAAACATATCGGTCCACCAATTATTGAGCCTAAAAGAAACAAATATCAAATATATAAATATAAAAATGATAAAACTTGATTTAATATGTTATAATTAATGAATTGTTTTGTATTATATTCTAACCTTCTGAGTCACATGCAATTTGGTCTTTAACAATACACGCGTTCTATGAGTTTCTTTTTCTTCGGTTTCTCCTCGCCTTTTCAAAATATTCTTGCTTCTGAATAGTATTGAGATTGTCATATTTTCTCTTCATCTTTTCACGATTTCTTTGTCGATATATGTCTCTGACTGTATATAAAATATTTAAAATATTTTATATTAGTGTCATACATATATCTTGAATGATGAAACTACTGATAGTAACGTTTAAAATTTTAAATAGGTAGAAAGATATTTTAATTAACTTACCCGAGGATAAATTTGAAACGGTGGGTCTTCGATACATGTTAGCTAATATCTCCAACAATCTGAAAAGGTTGCTGCTCTGTCGTCAATTAAGTCCTGAAATGCAACCGAACTAAGTTTAAACTAATATTCAGTGGAATGTAAGAAAATATTTCGACAATTGCTTCATCATCCTTAGGGAATGGTGGTAGGTCTGTGAATGAATGTCTCTATTCTCTTAAAAAAATCATTTAAGACTAACTGAGTATTGCCTTTTTTTTATTGGGAATTAAAGCCTTATTTTTGTTGATATATAAAATCATAGAAAGTAAAACATAGAACATCAGATCTATAGGCTTAAATGTTTCTTCTAGAAAAAAGACATTCAAGAGGTAGCAGCAGTAAAATAAAGTAGGATTTCACTAAAAAAATATACATAATTAGGAAGCTCATACAAAAAGGAAAAAATATTTGAGTACTAAATATTAAATAATAATTTAAAATCTATTCCAAAAAAGAACATGTAAAGAGTTCTATATATATTTTGAATTCAAATTCAAAATATATTTTGAGTTCAACTGTAAATTCGATTACAGTAGCCAAAGTTTCATTAATCATTTAAAGGCTAAAACCCAAGCATGCAATTCAAATTGTACCTTTTTTTACAACTATTGGTTTTTTTTTGTTTGTAATCTTTGCTCTTCAAAGGCGTGCTTGTTATACACAATACTCACAACCTAACAATCTCACATCATTGGAACAACTTGAGAAATAGTATAGCACTAAAAGCAACCTCAGAGATCGGACATGCAACAAAGTTGCAAGATGTGATATGAGCATCCCATATCCCAAACCAATTCTGCCATTTCAAGATGGCAAAGTGCACATCTAGACACTTTCATACATGTATCTGTAAATTAAGTATTTGGTACGTGCCGAATTACCATAGTTGTTAAAGGTGCATCTCACACGAGGCTCATTAATCCCTCGTGCCTTTTGAAGAGCGGGGGGTAGCAAATGGTACACGATAGGGAACTAATACGGCATTTTATCCAACTGAAGTTATGAGAAAACACGACTTAAATGAAAGAAAAGGGATGACTCACATGATTCCCATCACGAGTAATATATGAAAAAATGAGAAAACATAGCTTAAATGTACTCAATAATATGGCTTTTATAAAACCAAAATTAGTAAAAGTAGATAGCTCAAACTTAATATCTTCCGCAGACAATCACTTGGATACAAACCTCAAGTGAGTGTTTGTATATCTTGAGCAAATATCTGTAATTTTAAAAGTTAATAGGAGTTACTTGTAAATTGTAATCATAAGCCTAAGCCTCTGGTGTAGTATCTGTAAGTATCCCTAAATTTTAAAAACTTAGTCAAACATCGATCCTAATCTTGATCTAGCTACTTAGATGAGACTGGAAAGCATGAACTTTTATCAGAACAGCTCCTACTTCTTGTCAGCTATTTGTTCTATTAGGACCCCTTTATCTCGAAGGATGTATATTTTGGTGACTCAACTTTTGTGCGTATATCCATATATTCTGGCGGAACATAAAAATGCTCACATTTTCATGACAAACCTCTGAACAAAGAATTGTGATAATTGCATGAAAGCAGAGAACGTTATCACTATAACATAAGTCCATCAAACAGAGTTTGCCTTAAATCGAGTCCTATGAGGAATGTTTTCCCTCACAATACTATCAACTAACATTGTTTCATGAGGTTACAACTTATTTTACATACATATGTGTATATTATATATACACACAACCATTTAGTTTTGTGAATGAATTCATGTCCGTATGCAGAGTTTGGCATTAGAGGGACTAAGTAAAATAAGACAACATAGCGAAGTAAAATAAGACAACACAACGGCAAGAACTTAGCATAATTTAAATGGAAAAAATGAAGAGGAGATGATTCCAAAGGGCCATTTGATAGCGTACCCGATAAATCCGTTCAGGTTGAGAAAGGTGGTTTGGCGTAGCGGTTGTCCGACTGATAACTTTCAGTGTTTTTGCGGCTTTGCGGCCTTGTAGCCTGATAACTTTGAAATAGTTAAATTGAATCCATTTGCTCGGGTGGTTGTTCGAGTGTTTTTGAGATCTGAGATTTGGGCAGAAATTTGTTGGCTTGTGAAACCGAGTGGATGTATTTCTTATTTCTTAATTGTATACAAGAAAGGTTGTTTGGCGTAGCGGTTGTCCGACTGGTAACTTTCAGTGTTTTTCGCGGATTTGCGGCCTCGTAGCCTGATAACTATGAAATTGTTAATTTGAATCCCTTTGATCGAGTGGTCGTTCGAGTATTTTTGAGAATCTCTGATTTTGAAACCGAGTAGATGTATTTCTTATTTCTTAATTGTAAACCGAGAAAGGTTGTTTGGCGTAGCGGTTGTCCGAGTGATAACTTTCAGTGTTTTTCGCGGATTTGCGGCCTCGTAGCATGATAACTATGAAATTGTTAATTTGAATCCCTTTGATCGAATCGTTCGAGTTTTTTTGATAATCTCTGATTTTGACATTTTTTTTGCGTGATACTTTGAGGAATTGCATTTTGTGTTTTGCCGGTTTTTTACGTGATGGAGGCATCCAGTGCTTGAGGGATTTTTTGAACACACCGTTTGGTTGGGGGCTTTTTTCTTTTCTGTATAGATGCGTAGGTGGTTTTGGGAACTCTACATTTTTAAATTTGAAGGGTGTTGTTGAAATTCTACATTTTTACAGGAACATTGGCCTATTTAGGGTGGTTATAGATAATATTAATATATGCCACATATCCATTAGTAATGTCATTATACACATATACACGACGTGTAATAATTATTTTAAAACATGTTATGAAATATTATTTAAAATTAGACAATGTCTCCTATGAGACGATGATGAAAACAAAAATTAATATATTTTAATGAGAAAAATAACTTTTAGGGCAAATATTAATGCGTTGTCTGAACAATTAAAAAATATGTTCAGACATAATTTTACTTTTTACACTTAAAAATAATATTTTATTTTTTCATCACTTGGTGTGACTGTCTCATACAAGTTTTTATTTTTAAGAAGACTTGGCTTAATATGAAAGCCAAAACTTTTTTATTTTGGGTAAGTTTCCTGTCAGACCGTCTAATCGATTGGATCCGTCTAAAATACCCTGCCCGTGGTCAATCCGCCCATTGAGCCGCACAACCACTAACACCACAACAACCACATCACTGCTAATACTTTTTAGGAGAGCTACTAATACTTTTTTGGGAGGACTACTAATACTTTCCAGGAGAAATAATAAAATATATTTATTTGGAAACATAATCTTTTTCAATAAGACTATTAATACATTTTAGGAGGAATACTAATATTTTTGCCCGAAAAAAATCAATACTATTCATGAGGATTACTAAAAGAATTATTCAAGGGAATTACTAATACTTTTCATGGGAAAAACTAATACTTTTGCGGGTTGCCTAACATTATATCACTGTCTAATACCTTTCAAGATGACAATTAGTACATTTTAGGTGGATTACTAATACTTTTGAGGGAAAATTCAATATTTCTCATGAGGGCTACTAAAATATTGTTAAAGGGGATTACTAATACTTTTCAGATGTACTACTAATACTTTTCAAAGGAAAAACTAATACTTTTAACGGCTCCTAATATTACAAAAATGCCACCGTTCCGGATCCTATTACATCATCCATAATATTACAACACAAAAACTCTGTCGACTGCCTAACTAGCCCTGTCGACTGTTAAACGGATCGACCATGGATCCTGACATTTCGTAATAGCACCAAGATGTTGCAATCCTTTCGAAATGTATTAGTAGTCATCCTTCTAAAAAAAGTATTAGCGATTCTTACAAAATGTATTAGTAGTTTCTGAAGAGTTTTTAGTATTTCTCCCAAATATACTCCCAAATGTATTAGCAATCCCTCAAAAAAGTATTAGTAGTTCCTCGAAAAGTATTAGTAGTTCCCCGAATATAATTAAATTTTTCTCCCGAAATGTATTAACAATCCTTCGAAAAGTATTAGTCCCTTCTAAAAAGTATTAGCGAGTTCTTCTGAAATGTATTAGTAGTTTCTTGAAGAGTTTTTTAGTATTTCTCCTAAATATACTCCCGAAATGTATTAGCAATCCCTCAAAAAAGTATTAGTAGTTCCTCGAAAAAGTATTAGTTGTTCCTATATAGTATTTTAGTAGTTTCCTGAATATAATTAAAATTTTCTCCCGAAATGTATTAACAAATCATTAAGAAAAGTATTAGTCGTCCTTCTAAAAAGTATTAGCGATTCTTCCAAATGTATTAGTAGTTCCACAAGAAGAGTATTTTAGTATTTCTTATGAATATACTCCGAAATGTATTAGCAGTCCCTCAAAAAAGTATTAGTAGTTTCTTGAAAAAGTATTAGCAGTTCCCTGGAGAGTATTTTAGTAGCTTTCCTTAATATAATTCAATTTTTCTCCCGAAATGTATTAGTTGTCCCTCGGAAAAGTATTAATAGTTTCTCGAAAAAGTATTAGTAATTTCCTAGAGAGGATTTTAGTATCACTCCTGCAAATAATTAGGTTTTCTTATAAAAATGTATTAGTATTTCTCTATAAAAGTATTAGATGATACTAATACTTGTATCATTTAGTGCTTCATCTTCAAATACTCTGCTATTGCAATATTCATTCTTATGTAAATAAACCTTGCTCAAATTTTCCAGCAAGAACAAGTCGTTTGAGATTTCACCTTCCATGTCATTTTTCAGATAAATCCAAATGCGTAAGAGACGATAAACTGACAAAGCTCGCTGGTATTTCTCCGATCACATTATCTACAAGATGTGATAATTATTCGCTTGATTTTGACTTGATTTTGAAATAATACAAGTTCTAAAAAATGTGTGTGTATATAATGTGTGTATATATTTTGCAGAGTTCCATGCGGGAAGAAAGGGGCATTCATATTTCAATTTGGTGTTGATAACAAATGTGGGTGGGCCCAGTGACGTGCATGTTGTGTGGATTAAGGGCTTCCGCACCGGATGGTGGCCCATGACTTGGACGGGTCAGGTTTATTTTCCGGTTTATTTGATATTTAGACCCGTCTAACGAATCTAGATCCGTTAGACGGTCTGACAGGAGACTAGCTCATATTACAAAAATGTTACTGGTACATGCAATTACAAAAAAGACTTAGGTTGGATTAGGTCCATCTAACAGAAAAGACCCGTTAAACGGTATTAACCCATTTAGTTTTATGTACCTAGGGTAAAACCTTTTATTGGTGGATGCCTAGTATTTTGGCCCAATATACGTCGACTCGCCATAGCTATATTCTGAAATAGTAAAGGTATGAGTTGGGCCGGTTCGACCTAAATCGACCCAGGGAGTTATAGATTCGCATACAGAGTTGATTTTGATCCTTTTATAAGGTATTCAAGCTAGTGGCCCAATAATATTATTGGGCCAGTTCCGTGTTTGTGCGGAGTCTAGAAGTCAAGGCATTTTATTTAATATATATATTTGCTTTAAACATTATTCAACAAAGACCCGGATTTAGAATATCTTGGAAAAAAGAGGATATTGGAGTAATTATGAAATTTAGTTAAAAACTTGTTGCACCTTTCCTGGAAATGTTTGGTAACCAAATTTGCGAGCTAGTTAAGTGGAAAAACAAACCCAGACCTACCACATTTTTTTAGAGCACATCTTCACAAGGGTGCAATCCGTAATTACAATAACCCTTTGATGTTTAGTCTAATTACAAAAAACTTCTATTATCTTTTAAAATTACAAACACATCCTTAAGGTCTTACAAATACCCCCTTAATGGTGTAATTCGTAAAATAGAAACAAATGTCAATTGGGTGTTTGTAATTTTGAAATATAACTGAATTTTCTTGTAATTAGGCAAAATTCCCAGGTAGTTTTTGTAATTATCCGTATTTCAGAACAGAAACGCATGTTGAATATCTAATTATCCAAATCATGTTTTCTTGTTTTGGAACAATAATTGGGCATGGAACCCCACACGGACTCGTACTTAATAATAATTATATACTAAATTACTAAAATGGATTTGCGTATCTGCTCAAATAATGGCTGATCACCTTCTCCTATTCCTTGACTTGATTATTCTTATCCTGCAGCTGTTACTCTGTTCTTATCAGCCATTTTCAATCCTATAAAGTATTATACAACTAAACCAAACATTGTATAAAACCAAAATTATGGTTAAGGTAGATGGTATGTTCATAATCATCCTCAGCCCCACAGCCACTTCTCTATCTGTCTTTTTCGCCCCCATTTTCTTGTCCTAAATAAATAATATACACATATATATTCCCAATAATACGCTTGAGTCAGAGCTGAAACGGCACGCACGCTTTTGGGAGTTTTCTGTGAAGATTTCAACATCATATGAATTTACAAGGTAACTGAAACAACGACTTTATCATCTCTTGTTATTGGTATAAATATATGCATGATTTCTGCTGCATTTTTTCAATAAGATGTTTTTAATTGTGTGTATTAATTATCAGATAATTTTGAGAGTGTGAGAAGTTTGATTTGCAATAGGCCAAGAAAAAGGATATCAGGAGGAGGAGAAAGACAGAAAAAACAAATGTAAGAAGTTGTTAATTTATAAGCCATAATTAGTTAACTTTTTTTTCCTTGTGTAGTTTTGCTATATTTTATGTACATATGAACTTTGGTATTAACTATATATTCTTGTTTTTGTACTGTAAGAACTTTTGGAATCATGATTAAATATCTTCAATGTATATAACGTAATGAAAGTTCGTTTTCTCATACAGAAATGACAATAGATTCCGGTTAATGATAGCATCTGAAAAATCAAGTAGAAAAGTCGTCTTGTAAGTTCGGAAAATCAGACTTATGTAATTAAATTAACCGCAGGTTCACCACATGAGGAGAATTGAGGAGATTATAAATGATTGTTTTGAAGTTCAAATTCTGCATATAAAAATTTTTGGCTGCAAGTTTATGAAATGGAGTCAATGGAAGATCACAGAGCTTATCGACACCAACAACGCATGGTTAGAAGGTTAGACGATTTTTTGGGATATTTTTCTTAATTTATTATCATTGTTATTATTATTATTATTATTATTATTATTATTATTATTGAGAGAGTAATAATATTTGTATTAATATGTAATTTCTATTGATATGCATTTGTGTTTGTATATGAAACTATATAAATATTATTTCTATTGTATTTTTTAGGAATTTGAACAAAAAGGTCTGATTTCGATTATTAGATATGATTAGAGGTGTGAAAATGGGTCCAACCTGGATAATATGTCGGCATGGGCTTCAATTTTGGAGGCCCAAAAAGATTGGGCCCATTTGGCCTAAAAAGTCGGACCGGCCCGACTTTTCATGCGTATTTTCATGGATTAGGCTAGGTTTGGGTCTAAAGATTGCGGTCTGATGTAATTTCAGCCTGACCCGACTCGGTCTTCTCTTTGACAGCTCTAGATATGGACAAAGACTTGGGTTCGACAGTTTAACGAGTTTTTAATTTCCGTTAGATGGATCTAACCCGGCTGGGTTTTTTTGTGATTTTATGCACCAGTGACATTTTTGTATTATTCTGGGGCGGTGCCATAGGATCTCCGGACCGGTGACATTTTTGCAATTTCCCCTGAAAAGTATTAGTAGTACATCAGAAAAGTATTAGTAGTACATCTCAAAAGTATTAGTGATGCCCTTGAACAATATTTTCAACAGCCCTCCTGAAAAGTATTAATTTTTTGCCTCAAAAGTATTAGTAATCCACCTAAAATGTATTAATTGTCCCTTTGAAAAATATTAGGCAAAGACGTAATATTAGGCAACCGTCAATAGTATTAGCTTTTCCCTTAAAAAGTATTATATCTCCACCTTGGGCTTTTGGTAAAAGGGAAAATTGCAAAATTGGTCCTATAACTATAGACAGTTTGCAATTTCGGTCCTATAAGTATTGAGTTTGCAAAATTGGTCTTGTAAGTTTGATTGTTTTTTGCAAATTGGTCCTATATGTTTCACACCTAAGCAATTTCGGTCTTGTAAGTTTCAAGTTGTTGCGAAATTAGTCCCCTGGGTTTATTTAATATTTTCAAAATACCAAGAATAACCTTATACACATCAATGGCTTATTTGACTAAGTGTTTTGCTCAAAATGGTATCAGAGCCTAGGTTTATTAAGAACTTTTAGTTATATTTATTATATTTATGTAATTAACAATTGGTGAGGATAATTTTCTCGAGAAAATGGATCGGACAATTGTCCAAGATGTCTACCTTATAGGCCACGGATGTGGATCTACGTACAATTGAAACGAAAAATTCAACTATATTTTTGGTAAAGAAAAATTAATAATAAACTTGTACCCTATTTTTACAAAAAGTAGAAAGAGAATTAGAAAATTGAAATAAAACAATACAAATCCCCACAATAAAATTTCAAATATTAAAAGATTGACTTAGCAACTTGAATAAATAAACCATGACAAAAGTCAAAACCTGCAAAACTAAAAATATTAAAAAAACAAAAATCTAATAATATTGATAATATTGTTACCAAAATTGTGTTTTGTTGTATCTTGTTTTCTTATTTATTCTAATTATTTTTTTATATATGTGTATTAATTTTTCATATACGGTTACATAAACAACTTTTACAAAATTTCAAAAAGCATTTTGTACTATGACTTTAAATAATTAACAATATTTATATGCACATTTTTTTAAAATCTATAGTACCCCAATTTCAAAAATCCTGGATCCACATTTGGTTTGACATATCGTCAAATTTTGACGATGTATGCACAAGACACCAGGACAAGATAACATATTGGAAAAATCATATTAAAACCTCTGAATAGAGACTAGATTTAAGTATGTGTAACAATGCTACGAACTAAATAGGTGTCAGAAAATGTGAATCTTTTATTTTATAAAATCCGGGTTTATCTAGATAAATTAGCTATGTGTGATAAGGACTAAAACTATTAATGCTCGAAAGTATAGGACTAAAACTGCTACTGTTAGAAAGATAAAGGACCAAAAATGCTATTTAGCCATAAGGGCAAAATACCAGGACGAAAAATGCAACTTTAAAAGATAAAGGACTAAAATTGCAACTACCCCAAAGTTACAGGACTAAAACTGCAATTTACCCTTTGGTAAAATTACTATCTTTCCCTGTTTTACCAGACAGTAAAAATTCAAAATTAGCAAGGGCGAATTGTGATTTTTGTCGTTTAAATATAGGGTTAACAAAAATAATCCTGCGGAAATCATAATTAGCAAAAATGTCATTTAATTTTTAAATCGATTTCAGTCTTTTTGTCTCCGAAAATAAAAAAATCTAGCTGGAAAAATTCATATGTCTACATTTTGAGCTGAATCGGCTGATTTGGAAATCAATTTTGTTTATTTGGACATCCTCCAAGTGAGTCGACATGTTCATTGGGACGAAAATTAAAGAAACAAAACTCACTTGGCGAATATCCACATAAGTGAAAATAGTTGTCATATCAAAGGGTATGGTCAGAAATGTGGACATGTGAATTGCTCCAGTAAATTTTCTTATTTTTGGTGACCAAATGACTAAAACAAGAACAATTTGAAAGTTAGAGGATTTCGTTGCAAATTGTGATCTGTGTAAGACTATTTTTGTCAACCCCTGTAGAATAAAATTGCAATTTACCCAAATTAGCAATTCAAAATGCCGATGATTAGTCTCTCTACTATCCCAAGAAACTTATTTTACCAATTTATTGCCCTATTATATTTCTTAGTAACAGTAAATCATGCTTAACTATACACACAGTCAAAGGCTGCCAAACATAAATAACCACACACATTCAACGTATCGCGGGAAACCAGATTAAAAAGACCAAGTTTTCCCTTTTTATAGTCTCTATAGTTACATATATAATCACCAAAAAAAAATCATAATATATAATATAACAACTGTGTCTCTCTATGTTTGTACGCAGCAAGAAAGCAAACTAAAAGTACTATTACATAGTTTGGGCTCTTATGAACCCCAATCATTATTTCCATTTATGTAAGAATTTTATTGGTTTTTCTTCTACACAAGAAATATATAAATATATTGATGCATAGAACAAAATCTCACTTATTGTTCTTGTGTTTCCATTTTGTTCCAAAACAGTAAATTTATTTGGATTTTCTCCTTTCTTTTGTGTCCTCTTATAACAGAAGATTAATGGAGAAACAAAGTGGTGCAGAGGTGAGACGACTTCACATCGTATATTTTCTTAGTCGAAAGGGCTGTACCGATCATCCTCATCTCATTAGAGTCCACCATCTCTCTAACAGTGGTGTTAGATTACGAGGTTTGCACATCTTTATCTTCTTAATTTTCACAACCATAGATTTGTCTTTGTGTGTGTTTATATCTTATTCGTGTGAATTTATCGTACAATAGACATCAAAAGATGGTTGGGAGAATTGCGAGGAAAAGACATGCCAGAATCATTTGCTTGGTCATACAAGAGGTATATATAATATTACATTTATGGATTTACCCCATGAAATTTTTTTGCATTTTAATAAGAAAAATGGTTCAGTACTAATTTCTTTTTTACCTTTTCTGAAGTCATATGCAATAAGCTCAACCAAGTGGTACATGAATTACTAAGAAATTCTTTGCATTAATTATGATTCCATTATCATTTAACACTAATGATTGCATGGAAAGAATTTGGATTTTATGGGTATTTTATTTATTTAAATTCTACAGTTACTATATATTCATTTATATACTCTGAATTATATTAATTATATGTTGAAAATTCATGATTAGTATTTGAAAAAGGAATCTTTCTTGAAATTTAAGCTTCTCTTACGTAACTGTCTATGAATATTTTCAATTTATTTATTCCAATGAAGAGGTATATATTTTAATGCAGGAGGTATAAGACAGGGTATGTCTGGCAAGACTTAGTGGATGATGATCTTGTTACTCCAATCTCAGACAATGAATATGTCCTCCAAGGCTCAGAAATTTCTTCCACCACTAACAACACAGGTAAAAATCAAGCTTACATCACTTTACCAATCAACTTAGGGATAATAAACAAAAAAGAAACCTTGAGATTTGGGGTATTTGCAAAAACAACCTAGAGATGTTTCAAAATTACATAAACCTCCTTCAACTTTATTCCGTCTTAAATGTAAGGGGGGTATTTGAAATGTTAAAACATAAGACAAAATCAAACCTCAAAAGGGTTTCTGTAAATTTGTAACTTCTGAGTTTTTTTGTAAATACCACAAACCTCAGGGGTCTTTTTGTAATTATCACATCAATTAATATGTGAAGTAATTTGCTTACATTCTGGTTTCTGAGTTGCTGTGGTTTTTTTACCATGTGACAGACTTTTCATACCCTGATCAAGAAATTCCCATGCAACAAAAAGACCAATCATCTCTCCAAAGCCATTCATCAGACACCTCATCAATAATAAATATCTCAACAAAACCATCATCCAAAATCAAAGAGTCATCCCCAACTTTTGGTTCACAAACATCCACATTAACAGATGATGACTCAGGACAAAAACATGATCAACTAGACAAAAAATCAGAAACAATCAACCAATCAGAAGCAAGCTCTTCGACTCGTCGCGGCACGGTTGTCCTAAATAACAAGAATAAGGAAAACAAGAGGAAGGCCGACAAAGTTAATGAAAAGAGTGTCACGGCGAGCTGTTCCAATGGGGCGTCGCATTTATTTCGGAATTTGATCACTTGTGGTGGTGTTGATACTAAGGATTCAGCTGTGGTGATGACCAATAAA
This sequence comes from Rehmannia glutinosa, assembly GCA_016081115.2. Classification (NCBI taxonomy): domain Eukaryota; kingdom Viridiplantae; phylum Streptophyta; class Magnoliopsida; order Lamiales; family Orobanchaceae; genus Rehmannia; species Rehmannia glutinosa. The sequence goes on along the minus strand of JABTTQ020003007.1, from coordinate 474,147 downwards.
AAGCAGAGTGGAAATTTTTCGAACATGTGTTTAAGCAATCACAGAAATAATGTTCATTCAGCAAAATTATGCAAAAAAGAGAAGCTTGGAGGTTCTGATCAATGGAGTAACAGGTAATATTCATCATCTCTTCATTACTAGAGTGATTATATATATATATATATATATATATATATATATATATATATGATCACAAAGTTAATAGCTACAAAATATATACAATGTGAATAAGATAACCAACCAAAGTATTTGTAAAAGTTCAAAATTTAAGCTGTATTTTTTACTTAGTTCTTATTCTATTTCAATTAATTTCATTATTTGGAAGTATTGTTGTGTTGTTATGAAAAATTTGCCATGATCCATGCATAATATCTGTAAAGTGAATACAAGCTTTTGACTTCTAATTAGTATCGACAATAGGTCTGAAAAAAGTATCTAAAAAAATATCAAAATGGATATTTGTATGATGTCGAAGTAAGGAACCATGACATAAGTTTGCAATAGATTCCATTTTGAGAAAGTTGAAAAAGCACTATCTCGTTCAAAGGTTTTATGCATCATAAATTCTCAATGCATTTCTTTAGACAAGTACAATTAATGATTGTGTGATTATTGAATTGTGACAGTAAGGGTTGTGATGGGGTGAAGGATTCAGCAAAGAGAAAGGGCCAACACCGAGAGGGAAGGGCGCCGTGTGCTGCTTATAAGCCACTAAACAGGCCCAATTGCTCGTAAGTTGACTACCAATTGATTCTTTTCCCTCTTAAGTTGCATTTTAGATGAAAGGATATGAAGCTAAAGATTTCAAATCCATAATAATAAAAACATCGACTTTGTTTGAGTAATCTCATAATTCAATGGATTTCAAATCCTCAGCTTCTTCTATTTTGACGTGTTTTTTGGGTGTTGGATTTCAAATTCACTTATATAGAGTCATCTGAAATCATTTTCACAAATCCAAATCCTTCCAACAAAATACAACCTTATATATTTATGATAATAATACAAATGGTTTTTTAATGGCAGGCAATGTGGGAAGCCATTCAAGCCAGAGAAACTGCATGCACATATGAAATCCTGCAAAGGAATGAAAGCCATGGCAAAGGCTTCTAATTGTGCAACTATTGCTGCTCAGAATAAATCACAAATATCAACAGAATCCAGAAATGGGAACTCATTTTCTGGCTATTTCCTTACTCAGTGATTGTTAAAAGTTTAAAACATTGTTTGTCCATACTCTGCATGCCTCAAGCATTCATTTTTACAGTCCTTTGGCAAAAATTTTCCATGTAAGAGGCAATGATAATAGGCAGTTTTGCAATTTTAATCATTTTGATTAGTTTTCTTACAACAGTGAGGGAATATTTACAAAACCTAAGCTGATATATTTATTTTAATTAAAATAAATACTCAAGTTATCTTTAAAAATTACAGATGCTCTTTAAGGTATTACAAATACCCCTTGAGATTTGTACTTGTTTTACAAATTACACCCTCAGCTGGATGTAATTTGAATAATAGAAACATATGTCAAGAAGGCATTTGTAATTTTGAAAGATAAGTATATTTTTTTTCTAATTAATTAGGTTAAACCTTAAGGGTAACAACGCGTGCGCACACAGAGAGAGAACAAAAACTTGATAAGAAAACTTAACCATTAACATAATTCCTCTTCTTAGAGTATGAGGAACAATCTATACACTTTTTTCTAAAAGAGTATCAATATTCCTACTCTTGTTTGAATTCCATTTCTACTGAGATTCACTAAGTTAAGACTTGTAATCAATAATTAGCACATTTGAATGATTCAAATGGAGTCCTGAAAGTAAAACCTAAACAAACTCCAATTCTAACTAAAAATGAAATTCAGTTCAGCAACAGATTGATCTATAATCCAGTCAAGTTAGCAGAGTATGTAAATGAAGCACTAATATCACTACCTGTTAGAAACTGCAGAATCAACGTTGTCGAGTAAAAACCGGTACAACTTCTTTCTCAACCTATCTATCCTATCATCAGCTGTATCTCCTTCAAAAGCGTCGTCCAACCATTGATTTACCCTCTTGAGTTGCCCAAGAAGAACCGCAATCCGAGAACTCTCGCCCCTTTTCAGTCGAAACCCGTTATTCAAAGAATCCTCCAAATAATCCAAAAACCACGCACATGAAAAGGATAGCAACTTTTCTGTTAAGTTAGCTACGTGTTTTAGTCCTGATCCAGCATCTGTTCCTTTCTTGGTAGAGAAACATCGACTTGAATGAGATTTCACTTGTTTCGTTTTTCGAACTGATTTATTTGAGGTTATGGGGTTTTCCGAATCAATTTTTTCAGGAGTGTTTTCTATCACAATATAGTGATCACGATTTTGTCCTCCTTTTGAGTATAAAGAGAATTCGGAAAGGTCAGTTTGGACTGCAGCTTGAACCCATAATGAAGAATTTTTACTTGAGTAGATTCTTGATTCTGACACTTGAGAATTACAATCAGATGTACGATTATTTAAAAGGGTAGTAACAATCGTAGAGGTTTTCTTCATGCTCTCATGAACGTCCAAAAATCGTTCTACTAATGGACCACAAGTATCTTTCTGAGATAACTCATGTAGTTCTGCAAACATGCTACATAAAAAGGGAATGAGATGTTAGCGTCTATCTTGAAAGCTAAAAAGATTTGGAGAAAAATGAAACTCCTATTCAGACAATTTGTAGAACACTAAACTAAGAAGTAAACTAGAATTCTGTTCAGCACCATCAAGATTAGACTTTGATTGAGCTATACGTAATATTTAGAAATGTTTGCGAGATGTAATTGTAAGATATTTGATGCCATCAGCAAATTCTGTCAGGCTAACTAACGGTTCGAGTAAAAATGTAAAATGGAATCAACCTCAACAGTGTTTCTTTCCGCAATTCTCCAAATCTCATTTTTTGTTTCTTTTTGTAATTATCCATTAGAATAATCAGAAATGTCATCCAACAAATGGACAGATAAAAATGCACACACAAAAAAGAAAAAGAAAAAGTGGCAGGACTTCATGCTGTATGTAAGACATAGATGTTTAATTGCTTACGTTTGGAATGAATTTTCTTTTTTAAGTCATAGACAACATGTGCAAGATGAAAAACCGAAAAGAAAACGAACAATGTACCTCACGCACCGAATGACACCTTCAAATATTGATGCTTCTTCTAATGCACGGACTGCAGAGGCAAATGCAACGTTCCGATAGCTTCTAACATCCTAAAAACATCATAAGCATTAGAGGCAGATGTTGGTATAAGTAAAACCATAACGATTGTGCTTGCAAGCACGTGTGTGTTTGTGTGTGTGTATCACAATGTACCTTTCCAAGGTCACAGATGGTGGAAGGAAGTTCATCCCACAAAATTTTCAGTTCGGACGAATTTTTGGAACTTAGGGCCACCTTGTTGAAATCAATAGGAAAAATATGTTCGTCCAATGATTTCATACTTTTTACGGGCTTGGTCAGAAGCTTTGGTGAGATAATAATGTTATTGCTTTTAAGAGGTGATGAAAAGCTTGAGTTTTTTGGGGAATTCTCAGGGATGGCTTTCTTAGTGCCAACCTGCAAGGAAATTGTAGCAAATAAATGATGTCAAACACACAAAAAACAAGAGAATTGGTTATGTATAATTAAGATAAATTTCAATGTAGGAATTGCTTGAGAAACAATAAAACAGTAAACCAAGATTGATCTCAATCCATATTTCTTAAATTACACAGTTCAACAAATGGCAGAAATCAAACTTTGTAGGACTAAAATCGCATAAATTATAACTTATGGGATCAAAATTGCACAGAATCAAAATCTTATGGGATCAATTACATGGCCAAAATTGGTAGCCCCCTAAAGTTACGGGACCAATTTTACATTTAAATCTAACTTTTAAATTACGTAAGAATTAACAAATTAAATTTGAAAGATCAATACATTATATTTATTACTTCACCATCCATAGATGTTATACTATTCTATCCTGCGGCCTGTGGTAGTTTTTCTTAACTTTGAAAGATAAACTTACAGAATCTGAGACTGGAGAATTATCTTTAGCTTTCAAATTCGATACAATTTTAACACCATTTTTAGTCTGTGGAGTCGAAAAACCCCATCCTTTTCGCGCCGAATCCAAGCTCAATCTTCTACTCTCCATTACATGACCTCCTCCAACTTTCCCATTTCCAAAAGAAAGCCTTCTAAAACTGCCCTCTTCATTTCCCACCACCTTTTTAACCTTTCCAGCTTTCAATTTCACCTTTGTTTCAATTTTCTTTGCATTCAAAAATCACTGGAAATCAAATCCTTTGGATTTCCCAAACAAGGCCTTCTCTTGGGGATTGGTTTTATGCCCCGAAGAACCGGAACAGGGGAGGCCGAGTCGAGCCGAGTCACATGGATGAACTGTCCGAGTTGGACCTTGTCACTCAGTATTAAATCAACATCTTCATCTGATACTGATACATAGGCAGAGTGCAATGAATCTGAAACCCTTAGAAAAAAACCTCTGCTTTTCCATGGATCATCTTCTAGTGAAGGTACAATACTAATAACCTGTAAATATTTACATAAACATCATCTTTGAGAAAGAAGAAAAACAATATAATTGAATGCTAGGGAGTGCCTAGGAGATGTTAAAAAAAATTACAGAATTTTCGCTCCAAATTTTTTTTTGTTTTGGGGGATTGGGGGCTAACAATGTGATTGTTGGGGAAATTTTTTAAACAATACAATATTTACTCATTCTCATTCTTTATATAATTAATCAAGTTTAATTATAATTTAATCAAAAAACATCATATTAACTATTGTCATTACATAATCATATAACAAATATATTGTTTATTCTCTCTTATTTTTCCAATCACTCATCATATCTCATCACTATTTTACTAGAAAAATCATTACATCAACCATTATCTTGGCACTTTCACTGTTTATCCAATTACACTCTCAATTATTTTTTCATTTGACAAAATAATTTTTTTACAATATTCTTTCTAAAAATAGAAAATAGTAGAACGAAAAGGTGAAAGTATACAAAAAAAATATTTCCATGAAATTGCTAGAAATCCTATCCATGAGTGAGAGTATAAAAAAAATACATTCCCATGAAAAATAACAATAGTACTCTTAAAGGGTAAAAAGAGTGTTTTTTTTCCCTCAATAGCCCAGAAAGGGGAAACAAACCAAAGAGAAACGAATAAACATTCATACTTCACAGACCAACCGAAAAAAATGCCTTTGATAACGCGAAGCCGTTCGAGTTTTCAAGTATAAAAAAAAGACATGCCTGAAGAAGAGCAGAGCGGTGTTCGCCGGCGACTTTGAAATCTTTATTACCAGCATTCTGCAATAGTTTTTTCAGTGTCCCTCTTCTAAGACAAGCCATTTTTTTAATTTTCTAAATAAATGTCTCTGATGCCAATGCACATTGTGCTTTTAGTTGCAACTGAATCTTTCCAAGACAATATAGCAAGAAGACGAAAACTGGAAAGGAGGCCATGTCCGAATCTCAAAAAGGCCCAGGACAAGTCACATTTCGACACGTGTCTAGTTGGGATGTGGGTTGTGGGGGTTTGCAGTTAGTCGCAGGCAAGGACAGTGGGGCGCAGGTGACGAGGTTTATCCATCTCTACTTTGCTGCCCGTTAAACAAAACAAAATATCACAAACAAGGCAAATGTAGACAAGATTTTTAAAACTATATTTATATTCTACTTGATAATACTCTAGCAGAGCTGGACATACATGTACACGTAGCAATTCAAGACTTGCTGACGTGAAAACGGTACCAAGAAAGATCTCAGGCCGACCAGAGCCCAGGAAGGCATTTCAAGACTAAGAAACTCCAACCTAAAAAGTCAATCGGTGGCCAGATCGAAAAAATCTCGGTGAATAAGAATCGTGCCACCCCGGCAAGATTACAACAAGACAACTCGAAAAATATTATTTAGCACATGTCCACCATACAACTACAACTCGCACAACAAGAGAATGACAAGTGCCCCACTCAAATTGTAGCTATAATGATTGCTAGCCCACTCATTGTAATGGCATAAATAGAACATATTATGAGGAAAAAGACAACATAAAATCCTTATATAAAAACATCGTATTCAAACTCGCAAGATCAAAGGTGGCCAGGCCAGAGTCCTGCTCGGCTTTATAATAAAAGCCATTTTATTCTTTATCTTTTATTTTCCAGACAATATTTTGGCATTTTATTTCTTGCTATGTGAAATCAAACATTAACAAGTTGGCGCTAGAATGAGGGCCCATTATATTGGTCCAGTTGCATTCGAAAAGTTCCAACTAAGTATTTTCAGCCTGTGTTATTAAGCTTCACCATGAGTCAAGAGGATAATGCTCAAAATATCCAAAGGCAAGATCCACCATCGGATAACACCAACCCTCCCCCAACCGAGGCTGGGACTGTGGCGGTATTCCCTATTCAACAACTTTTTACCAATCCGGACTTCCTGCAAAGGATGGCCCAATTGGTAACTCAGACTTTGGTGGATCCCCAACCCCAGTTTGCGGCTCCTGCTCCCCTGTTAGCGTTGCTGAAAATGTTCAGGCTGAAGCTCCGCAAAATCGAGTTAATCAAGAGACAAACTCCTAAGATAAACGCCATGAAATTAGGTGTGAAAAGAGAAGAATGATTGACGATGTTGGGGGCGCCAGCCGAGTAGAAGAGTCATCACCTCCAATTCCTCGAGTTCGCCAGGTACATTCTGTGTGGTCGCCTGGGAGTAGAGCCCATCCGAGCCAGCCTGCCCATTCAATCCAGTCCAGGATTCAATACCCAGGAAATCGTATTACCCCGAGGAACAATCAAGCTCAAGACCCTAGTCCCCTGAATGAACGAGAAGCTGAGATACGCCGCCTAAGGCGTCATTTAAACGAATTAGAAGATACGCCGGAGCATCTCCCTTATCAGGTCAGTCTTGGCAACTCCGCTTCCAGCCAAATTTAAAGTACCCCAGATCGGTCTATATGATGGTGAGATCGATCCAGCAACCCACATTCATAAATACCTTGCTTGGACCGAGCTCTACGGTCCCAACGATGCCATACTTTGCATAGCATTCTCTTTAACTCTAGGTGACCGAGCTCATCGATGGTTTCGCACCCTTCCACCTCAATCGATTCGTTGTTGGAACAATCTCGCACCAGCTTTTACTACCCATTTTCTGGCTTCTAGGGTACGAGCTACACTGAAAGATTGTCTGGTCACTATAAAGCAAAATAAAGACGAGCCCCTAAAAAGCTATATTGCCAGGTTTAACAAGTAGGTTTGCGAGATGGAGCCTGTATCCGATGATGCTATGTTAATGGCTACGATCTCATGATTGTCTCCACAATATCGGTTTCTTTGGGCTACCCATGAAGTACGATCGTGAAAATATTTTCACTATACTTTGCGCAAGTGTACAAATAGTTTATAGAATAATGGCAAACAAGGTCTTATTCCTCGAGGATTAAATAGATACATTTGGGCTATAATAACATCGTATTCCAATTTAATAAATAATAAATAACTATAATGTAAACTAAAAGTAATGTTAATATTAATTTTAATATTTATTTTTCCATATAATTAAATGTAATATTAATTAAATGAAAGTTAATAGCTAATTACTTTAACAATAAAAAATATTAAATAAATAAAATAATTGTATAAATAAATAAATTTGGTGATCAGAAAATAAAGAAAAAAGAATAAAATATTCATTTAGTGTAAGATTTAGTGTAATGGGTTGGAGATGGTTTTGACAAAATTACATCAAAACACTAAATTTGGTGTAGTTTTTACACCAAATTTGGTGTAATGGGTTGGAGATGGCCTTACAAATGTCTTTCACTAGGCTACTAAAATGTTTATTTAGTGATTGTGGGTGATTGGAGGAAGTTTATGTGGAAAGAGAGGTTTGATGTGATGTATTGAAAAATGTGTTTATTAGTAGAGACATGCATTGAGAAATGTAATGTATGTTTAGTTGGTGATTGGGGGAATAAATTGCTTTTGGGGAAGCTAAACAAACATACCCTAAGTGATTCCCATATTATGTAGGGGTGGCCAAATGGAACCGAATCCGGGTTTTAAATCGGAACCGGAACCGTGGTCAATGGTTCCTAAACCGTAATCATCGTCAACGGTTCCAAAACCAGAACTAGAACTGTGTAGGCCAGTTCCGATTCCGGTTCCTAGGTCTCAAAAACCGTGGAACCGGCGGTTTTAACCATTGGTAGAACCGTGATGGAACCGTTTTTTTAAGGTTAAATCAACAATCTTGTTTTGGTAAATACATGCTAGAAGAAATGTTAAATGTTTATTATGATGTTTTATTTTCGTAACTATGTGAGACACGTTTTAGACCAAATGTTATAAGCGAACTACGTGAACATTGATTCTTCTATACTCTAATAGTATATATAGATAATTTAATATTATTATTAATATTAAATTTAAAACTTTATTGGATACTAAGTCAAAGTCTTTTTCTTTATTTTATTTTTTTAACTAAATTGATAAAATATTTTAAGAAATCAAAAAATTATCAAAAGATAAACAAACGGTTCCGGTTTTTAATTGGAACCAGAACTATGGAGGAACCCAGTTCCAAACCGGACCGGAACCGTCGGTTCCGGTTTTGGAACCGGAACCATGAGGCAACGGTTCGGTTCCGGTTCTTCTAAAATGAGGAACCAGAACCGGCATTTTAGAACCGAACCGCGGTTCGAACCATAGCAACCCCTAATATTATGGGGTTTTTTTTGTCAAAGAAAATATGTGAGGAGGGAGGGGTGGGGATGGATTTAAAAGAAAAATGTGAAACCTGGCAATTAAAAAACAATCGACTCTACCTTTTGTTAGGTTAAGATATCAACAACTCGTTAAAAGCAATCATTGAATTTAAATCAAGCATTAAAGAAAAGAAACTACTACAGATTAAATTATGTCTAAACTAATAAATTGGAGTACTTTTCCTCAAAAAAAAAAATAATAAATTGGAGTACTTAAATCCAAAATTTATTTCATTAATTATACTTCCTCTGTTCCATTAAGATATACCAATTTTACTTTTTCGTCCGTCCCAAATTATATGCTTGTTTACTTATTGAAAGTATTAATTACACAATAATGGACTAAAGTATCCTTATTTAATTCACTTTGTTTGAAACTAACAATGTTATAATCTCATTTAATGCAAGGGCAAAGTAGAAAAAATATGGAAAAAGATTATGCATTACTCAATTGTATTTATTATGTTTTCTTAATATGTGTGAAATACTCTATTTGCCTATCTTAGTGGGACAGATGAAGTATAATTTTAGGATTTCAACATTATTATTTGTTTAAAGATTTAACCAGTTTTAGGTTCAAAAAAAAGATCTAATCGGTTTTATCCTCACTTTTATGGTGCAACAATTGAAGTGACAAGTTGTTAACAATTACCAAATCAAATTTTAATCCTTCGAGGGTATTTTGGAAGGGCAATTTATCAAATTTCCCAGTATATATCTCCAAATAGATAGATAGATGCTTCGTTTTTCTTCCTTTTCATAGTAGATAGAGAGGTCATATCCAAACCACCTCCCCTACCTTATACTTGCACATAAATAAACAGATATTGGTTCATGTCAAAATACTTATTTAGACACACACCCCATCTTAATTGAATGATATGGAGAAGCTTCGCCCAGTAACTTCAAGCCAATGTTTTAAAGACCATATCGGTTCGCAAACCGATCATACTAATGGCTCACGATTCAATAGGTCGGGCCGATTCAACTGGCGGTCCAACCGGTTAACAAAAACTCATTGATTGTTTTGTTATAGTACATAAAATAATAATGTAATATATTAATCATTATGTAATACATTTTTAATGAAAAAAACAAAAGAAACAACTAAAATTAACTATCTAACATAGTCAAAAAATTCAAATGATCACCTAAATGTAAAGTTTCTATAAAAAATTAAATAAAAAATAAAAAAAGGTTCTAACTAGTTGTTAAGTTGGTTTTATACCAGCATATTGAGTATTCTAGACTGGGATTTTGCGTTGTTTTCGGGTATTTTTAGTATCGTTTGAGTCGAGTTCATGTAATTAGTTGTCGTTTGAGAGTCGGGACAGGTCTTGGATGCCGAAATTGGTTAAAAATGATGAAAAACGTGTTTGAAAGATGAAAAGCGCATTTTAGAAGTTGAAAAATGGAAAAATATCGAAGTAAGATCGAAATGCCGCCAAATGAAAAAGCCCCACAAATGGGCTGGGCCGAAATTGCACAGAGCAAAAGAGTTGTTGGTGTTGCAGCCCCCACACGCAAGGGCTTCAGCGCCCGAGCGGACATAGCAACGGTCTTCAGTGGGCGCTGCAACGCCCGAGCGTGCGACAGGGGGACTTATGCGGGCGCTCACTTTGCTGCGTAGAGTCAGAGCTGCGCATGCGCGCGATGGGCCCGAACGTGGGCTTTTTATTTCTTCGGCCTTTTGACGCATTTTTGAGGGCTTCGACTTATAAATACACCACGGAGGCGTACGGGACGGGGGTCGGACATGATTTTGAGCACAACGCAAGGCAAGAGACACAAAGCTAGGGTTCGGGACGGCAATTGGAGGCACTTCTCGTCTGGATACAGAGATAATTCCTTTTCTTTTCTTCTCAATTCTTTATTTGCTTTTCTTTTTCAATTTTTCAGATGTATAATTATTTCTTTACGAGTTTTTGTACATCCATTATGAGCTAAACCCATCTTTCTAGGGGATTGATGTAACTTATGTTTGAACCTATGTTTTGATTTCCAGTTTATGAAATTCGCATGTTATTTAATCTATTTTTGTTATTTGATTTGATTGCATCTGAATTATCTGATCAATAGTTTAGATTGTTTGGCGTGTTTGATTTGACACTCGAGAGAGGTAATTAAACGTGTGGCCATAGAATAGCACAACCTAGGATTTCATAGAACCGAGAGGTTTATGAATCTTTTGAAGCCTGTGATAGAATATTCATTGAGCGTATTAGGGTTTAATTTATGATTTTTATAGAGATATCGAAATTAGAAATTGGAACCTAGAATCACTTGGCACTCAAGAGAGGAAGTGATAAACCGTAGGAATATTGGCTTATAGATTAATAACTTGTGATTAATAAACTGGATTGAAAACATAGGGAATAACTAGGTGAAATCAACCCTCTAGAATTCATATCTTAAGTGTTTGATTAATTGTCTGAACCAATTGTTTGCTTATTTTTAGTTTTATTTTTAGTTTAAAAAACACTCATCTCTTTTCGATTTCTAGATTAAATTAAGCTATTTTAATTATAGTACTTAGTATAAAATTTGATAACAATCCCTGTGGAGACGATAACCCTACTTTCAAAACTATACTAAAACTTGACACTGTATGCTTACGATAATAATTTCACGATCAAGTTTTTGGCGCCGTTGCCGGGGATTGTTTTATCCTATTTTAAATTAATACTATTACCACGTAGTCTTAATCCTAATCTAGACTAGTTTAGGAATTATAATTCCGTTTTTCTCGTTTGACTTGTCTGTTTATGCGAGATTCCAAAGATATTAATTTGCTTACTTTTGATCCAGAGATTGAAAGGACACTTCGAGCAATCAGAGCAGCAAAGCGAGCAGAGAATCTAGCAATGACAGAAGATGGGGAAAATGAGAACGCTAGAATTTGGATTGTGAATGTGCCACCACAGCCTGAGGCACCAGAAAGGACAATCCGAGATTACTTTTTGCCAACCGTGAACCAGAATTACTCGAATTGTGCGCCAGCCCATAAATGCGAATAATTTCGAATTGAAAACCGGGCCTCATAAGCATGGTTCAGCAGAATCAGTTTGGGGGGGGGTCAAGTGGATGATCCGAATACACATCTGGCCACATACTTGGAAATTTGCGACACCATCAAGATGAATGGTGTGACTGATGAGGCCATTAGATTGAGGCTTTTCCCATTTTCACTCTGGGATAAGGCCGGCAGTGGTTCTGAGATGTTCGCCCCTAGGAGTATTATGAGCTGGGATGATCTGACTCAAAAATTCTTAGCAAAATTCTTCTCTCCCAGCAAGACACTCCAACTGAAGAGCGAGATAACCCAATTCCAACAGATTGATTTTGAGCCGTTATACGAAGCTTGGGAGCGATTTAAAGATCTATTACGGAGATGCCCACAGCATGGCTATGCAGACTGGCAGAGGGTTCAGTACTTTTACAATGGGTTGAATGGGCATACGAGGACGATACTAGATGCGACATCAGGAAGTACATTGATGGCTAAAACTCTGACTGAGGCCTTACTTCTACTTGAAGAAATGGCCACAAACAACTATCAATGGCCCTCCGAGAGGTCAGCGCCAAAGCCGATTGCCGGTGTTCTTGAGCTTGATACAATGTCAGCTTTGGCAGCTCAAATCTCTAGTCTGACAAAGCAATTAGCAATCATGAATACTGGCCGCACACCACAGCAAGCCACGCTCCCACCCGCATCCATTCACGTAGCCACCACTCACGAGGCCGAGCAAGTCAATTATGTGAATAACCGGGATTTTAATAACAGAGGTAATTCATTACCAACTTATTATCACCCAGGACTTCGCAATCATGAGAATCTCTCTTATAGCAACAACAGGAATGTATTGAACCCACCTCCGGATTATCCCAACCCATCAAGTTTCAATGCATTTGGAAGTGAAAAGAAGCAGTCGCTAGAGGAGATACTCGGCTCATTCATCGGAGAGACCAGGAATCGGATGAACGGGAGTGATGCGCAGATTGATAGTCTGAGTACTAAGATGAGCACAATGGAGACGCATATTAGGTCGATCGAGACACAAATGGGTCAGTTGGCTACAACAGTGAATTCATTGCAGCAGAAGGGAAAGTTTCCGAGCAACACAAAAGTTAATCCGAGAGGGCACTGCAATGTAGTTTATGTGAAAAAGGAAGCAAAAATTCAGCCTACCCCCGAAGAATCACCTATTTATGCAAAACCAGTGGAATCTAAGAAAATGAAGTTGGAGGAGTTTGAGACAGTCTATTTGACAGAGGAATGTAGTGCAATAGTCCAGAGTAAACTACCTCGGAAAATAAAGGATCCAGGGAGTTTCACTATTCCTTGTACTATTGGAGGAGTTTTCTTTGAAAAGCCACTTTGTGATCTTGGGTCCAGTGTAAATCTTATATCTCTCTCTGATGTGACGAAGCTTGGGCTCGGGGAGGTGAAGCCATCCAATATCACCTTGCAGTTTGCTGATCGATCCATCGCCTATCCGTGGGGAATCATTGAAGATATGTTGGTAAGAATTGACAAATTTGTTTTTCCTGTGAATTTTGTAGTGTTGGACGTGAACGAGGATAAGAAAATACCTATAATCTTTGGGCGGCCGTTTTTAGCTACAGCACGGGCTTTGATCGATGTAGAAATGGGGGAGCTAATGTTAGTCCAAGTGGCTACGATAATCTAGAGGGGGGGTGAATAGATTATCCCGATTTTTCGCAAATCACCCTCTTTTTCGAATCAACAAGCAAATGACAAGAATGTAAATGCGGAAATTAAATAACACTCGTTGATTTAAAGAGGTTCAACCCACCTAGGGCCTAATCCTCTACCACCCCAGTATCTCCGGGATGGATTTCAAAAAGGAAAAAGATTTTATTAATTACCACAATTAATACAACACCTTGAGGATCACCACAATCCTCTTACAACACCTTCAAGGAGATTACCACAATCTTCCTTCACCACCTTTGAAGAGTACCACACTCTTCAAACACCTATCACCTAGATCACCCAAATGTATTCTTACCACAAGAATACTCACAAGGATGTCTTGTGTTGAATGATGGACAAAATTCAAGATTACAACTCTATGAAACCAATACAAAGATTGAGTGCAAGTGTAATCAAAAATCAAAAAGCCTAGACCTCAAAGATGTGCAAGTGAAAGTACTTAGGCTATTACAACAAGAATGTAAAAATGAAAGCTTGAACAATTTGCAGATTTCTTGTTGTGTATTTTGCTTGTATGTGTTGTATTTTGTGTCTTCAATTTATCCTCTATTTATAGGAAGCTTCACCAACATAGGCTCCCAACATAGGCTCATCCTTTCACTTTTGTCTACAAAAGAAGATCACAAGATGTAGAAATATTGTACAAAATTGAAAAGCAAATCTTGTCACATCACAGTTACAACGGTTGGAATTTTCTTTGTCAAAAAATAACATAGGGCGACCGGTTGCCCTGTTGAAGATTTCGATCGTTTTAAAAAATAGTGCGATCCGGTAGGGGTTGCGGGGCGGCCGGTCGGAGGGGAGGTCGACCGATCGCCGCTCCAGGGGTGCGGCCGGGTCGGCCCCCTGGACCGGTCCCCGCGCTCTCCATTTTTCAAGTTCGTAAGTTCTGTTTCGTGTTTTCTTTTCTTGAGTATAGGTCGGCCATTTGGCGACGGTCGACCTCCCCTTTGAAATGTTGTCCGATTTTTTTCAAAAATAAACTTCAAGAAATACTCCAAAAAAATTAGTAAAAACATTTTAAATCATTTGGGAGTATTTAGACAACATTTATAAACATAGTTTTGGTGTAAAAACCAATTTAAACAAAACCATCAAAAGTGTTGTCCAATTTTTATCAAATTAAAAACTCTAAGAAATACTCCAAAAATTAGTAAAAACATTTTAAATCATTTAGGAGTATTTGGACAACATATAAAAATATTTTTTTGGTATAAAATCTTATTAAAACAAAATCATCAAAATCTTGATAAAAAATTTATCTAACAAACTCCCCCTTTTTGATGATTACAAACCAAAACAATTTTAGAAGGTCGATTTTAAAACAAAACAAATTTTCCGGTCTTAAAACAACAATCAATTACAAGCAAGATACATCATAAGTACAAGCACATAAGGATAGGAGCAAAGATTTTTCAAAATCATTTTTGCACAAGCTCCCCCTATCAATATGCATATCAAGAACAAGTATACAAGCAACAACTAAAAGCTAAAAGCTTAGCTTTCACAACTTAAGCTTGAATTCCATGAGCTTATAAGCTCCCCCTGTCACAAAACATCATTAGTCAAGCATAAAAGTCCACAATACATCAAATGGACTAAGCAATATTCACAGCTTATGGCTTTTAGGAGCCCTAGCTTGTAGCTTTTCTTGCGAGCTTATTTTCGCTTATTTGAGCGTATGAGCGTTTTTCATGTTTCTCCCCCTTTGGAATCATCAAAAAGAATGTTAGCACGATAAAAACATCATATATTCATATCAAAGTGCGCAAATTTATCGATTTATCGAGCTTTTTGAAAATTGAAGCTTAAATTCCAAATAAAAGAGAAAAGTTGATCAATTGACTTGCAAAAGCTCATTTGATTGATAAAATATTATCTCTATATACTTATAAGACTTTTCAAATCAAGAGAATCATGTAGATGATGAATTTTTCATTGAAATATTTCGTCGAACACTTGGCGTGCGTCGAATAAAACTAGAGGAATATAATGCCTTTGGGATTTGTTTAAGCCAAAAATTTTCATCACCAATTCAGTTCAAACAACATTCAATACATCATAAATATAAAGCTCATCACATTCATATGAAACTAGCATCAAGAATTTTGCAAATAAGTCAAAATCTCAAGGGTTCAACCCAATTGAGCAAATGGAGTAGAATTCTTACCATTTATACGGTAAAGATGAGCAATGATGATAATAATCGAGCCTAATGAAGTCCAAAAAATAAAACATATGCAAGAAAATAAATTTGAAGTGAAATTTTAGTGATTTTGGCAAAGGGGACGAAAAATGGCCAAAATGTGTTAAAGTGACGAATCTTTCAAGACAGAACCATTTTAATCCAAATTATAGCCTAGGCGACGGCCGAGGTTGAGGGCGACGGTCGACGCGAGGGCGACCGGTTGCCCTCAACCCTTTCAACCACTGTCTGTCGGTTTTTCTAAAATCCGAATTTTCAACCAAAAATCCGATTTTTCGCCCTAAGTTTTAAAAACGTGCAAAATGCAAACGTAAGCCTCATTCAATATGCATTATGCCTAACCGAGCTCGTATCGATGCAAAAGTCTCGAAAGATAGCGGTTTTGTAAAAATGTCCGCTAATTGATCTTGAGATGGTACAAAAGATATCTCAATTTTTTGTTTTGAGACACAATCCCTTAGAAAATGATGTCGAATCTCAATATGTTTAGTACGGTTATGATGAACCGATTTTGCGCAATATTTATAGCGGATATGTTATCACAAAAGATAGGAACATTTTCAAAAGAACATTTATAATCCGCTAAAGTTTGTTTCATCCAAAGAAGTTGTGTACAACAAAATACCGCGGAAATATATTCGGCTTCGGCCGTTGAAAGTGAAACACAATTTTGTTTCTTTAAAAACTAAGAAACTAGGCAATCACCTAGAAATTGACATGATCCGGAAGTACTTTTCCGATCATCAATATTTCCAAAGATAATCCGAATCACTATAACCTTTAAGAGAAAAATTTTCATTCTTTGGATAGAATAAACCATATTGAATAGTGCCTTTCAAATATCGAAAAATCCTTTAACTAAGACTCATATGAGATTCTTTGGGATTGCTTTGAAAACAAGCACATAGGCATACGGCATGAAGAATGTCCGATCTACTTGCGGTTAAATAAAGTAAACTACCAATCATACCTCTATATTTGGATTCATCAACCGACTTGCCTTTTTCATCTTTGTCAATCTTCACATTTGTTGCCATTGGGGTAGAGACGGTTCTTCCTTCTTCAATGCCAAATTTCTTCAAAAGCTCTTTTGTATATTTTGATTGAGAAATATAAATTCCTTCTTGGCATTGCTTAATTTGAAGTCCAAGGAAGAAGTTGAGCTCCCCCATCATGCTCATTTCAAATTCACCTTGCATTAACTTAGAAAATTTCTTGCACAAGGATTCATTAGTAGCACCAAAAATAATATCATCAACATAAATTTGCACTAGTAAGCAATCTTGCCCTTTTTCAAAAACAAAGAGAGTAGTATCAACTTTACCTCTTGTAAAACCATTTTGCAAAAGAAAAGAGCTAAGTCTATCATACCATGCACGAGGTGCTTGTTTCAAACCATACAAGGCCTTTTTAAGTCTATAAACATCATTAGGCCTAGAAAATTTTTCAACCCCGGAGGTTGTTTTACATAGACTTCTTCTTGAATAATACCATTTAAAAATGCGGATTTTACATCCATTTGGTAAAGCTTAAAATTTTTAAAACAAGAATAGGCAAGTAAAATACGAATAGCTTCTAAACGTGCTACGGTGCAAATGTTTCATCATAATCAATACCTTCTTCTTGACAATAACCTTGAGCTACTAACCTTGCTTTGTTTCAACAATATTGCCTTGGTCATCGAGCTTGTTCCAAATACCCATTTTGTACCAATAATGGTTTGAGATGGAGGACAAGGTACTAATTCCCATACATCATTCCTTTCAAATTGATTCAACTCCTCTTGCATTTCTAAAACCAATCCTCATCTTCAATCGCTTCCTTAGCATTTTTAGGCTCTTTTTGAGATATAAGAGCTTTCTCGCAAATTTTCCTCGAGTCATTACTTTATCAAGGGGATCACCAATAATAAGATCTTTTGGGTGATCTCCTTAAATTTCAATGCTACGGAAGATTCAAGTATCACCTTTATCTTCTTGAGGAACACTTGAGCTTGAAGGTTGATCATTTTGAGTTTCATCTTGAACAATGGGTTCAATAATATCCTCTTCATCACTTTCATCATTGGGTATCTTTTCAACACCCGAAGCTTCATTGAATTTGACATGGATGGATTCTTCAACAACTTCACTAGTCTTATTGTAAACCCGATATGCTTTGCTCTTGATTGAATATCCCATAAAAATTCCTTCATCGGCCTTAGGATCAAGTTTGTCTAATTGATCCTTAGTATTCAAAATAAAACATTTACATCCAAATATTTTGAAATAACTAATATTTGGAGTTCTTCCTTTCCAAAGCTCATATGGAGTTTTATTCATTTTAGGACGAATATAAACTCGATTAATGACATAGCAAGCGGTACTTACGGCTTCGGCCCAAAAATATTTTGGAAGTGAAAATTCATTTAGCATGGATCGACTCATTTCTTGAAGTGTCCGATTCTTCCTTTCGCTACTACTCCATTTTGTTGAGGTGTCCTTGGGAGCCGAAAAGTTATGACTATATCCCTTGGTTTCACAAAAGACTCTAAATTCGCCGTCAAATTCTCCACCTCGATCACTTCGAATAGACTTAATAATATCTTCCTTTTCATTTTCAATGAGTCTACACAACTTAACAAACTCATTAACGACATCGCTTTTATTAGTAAGGAATAGAGCCCAAGTATATCTAGAAAAATCATCAACTATAACAAAAGTGTAATGTTTTTCACTTAGACTTGTCGTACCAATATCCCCATACAAATCAAGATGAAGCATTTGTAGGGGTTTGGTAGTGGAAATTTCATTTTTAGGCTTAAAACTACTCTTAACTAATTTGTTCTTTTGACAAGTGTCACATAAGCCAAGATTTTCAAAATTCAATTTGGGTAGTCCTTTTACATGTTGGTTTTTGTAAATAGTTTGCAAATTTTTGTATCCAACATGTCCAAGTCGCCTATGCCATAAACTAGTTAAATCATTATTGGCGACAAGACAAGAAACATTTTGACTAACCAAATCACTTGTACAAATTTTGTAAAGATTGCCTTTTCTAATTGCTTCACAAATAATTTTATCATTTTTGGAAATAAGGCATTTTTCTTTATTAAAAACAACATTATAATTTGAGTCACAAAGTTGGCTAACACTTATCAAATTGAACTTAAGCCCTTCTACTAAAAGAACATTACTAAGTGATAAGTGTGAATTTTGCATGTGTTTCGATGTGTATTTCGAGCTATAATGATAAGTAAACATGCATATACTCGCATTAAATGTTACATATTCACTCCTTGTGGAAAAGATATTACACTTTGCTTATTTTGTAGGAATTTCATGATATTTGAAGCTAATTGAATAAGAATACGAGGAAAGCAAAGTGGAAACACGGAGAATTGAGTGGATATACGAGAAGTGAAGCCTAAAAGAGCGAAAGTTGAGCGTTCACGGAAGAAACAGGGGGCACACGGGTTGGGCGTGCCTCAAGACACCACCCGTGCACCCCTGTATGAGGTTGATTGAAGCTGCAAAGATGGCGCACGGGTAGCCCATGCATGGGCGCACCACCCGTGCGCCCTACGAGAGAGTCGAGGATATCTCACCGGAGTGGCGCACGGGTAGGCCGTGCTCGCCGCACGCACCACCCGTGCGCCCTACGAGAGTTGGGGTATTCCAGCGGGGTGGCGCACGGGTAACCGTGCGTGGGCGCACCACCGTGCGTCTGCTACTGAATCCCACAATCTGCTGCATTAAGCCCTAAACATGATGGGGAGTATAAAAAGGCTTTTTGGGGGGCGCACACAAGGGGAATCAGACATATTTTGGGATCTACAACACAAGACAATGGTCTATTCTTGGAAGAAGACATCAAGGAGACAATCGGGTTGCATCGGAGCTTAAGGAACGGAGATATATCGAGAGATTGTCGACTTTCCTAAGTTTTTCTTGCTTCTCTTTTTTAGTTTCAATCTTTCATTTTAGTTGTAATGGCTTTGAACAATTTGTTTATGAGTTGTTTAGGAATCATGTGTAGCTAAACTCTTGAGATTTCCGGGTTTTGGAAGTAGATTAATGAACTCTTGTTGGATGTTTTAATCTTAGTTGAAGTTATTATCTTAAAGCCTATTTGAGTATTTTGAGCTTATTCTTGTTTTATCACTTGATCAATGATTTAACTTGTTTGATATATTGATTCATAATTCGAGAGATGAGTTTCAATATTAGATCTTGAATACTCGACACAAATATTTGCATGAATCGAGAGGTTTGTAAATATTTGTGAAGATATTTGATCTTTTAAACTTTTGGGAGTTGAATGCTTCATGTTGAGTAGAGATGCTAGCATAAGTATTTCAATCTACATTTTATATGCATCTCGAGAGAGAGGATAAAATAGTTTTGTGATCGTCTTATAGGAATATTGATAATAACCTTGGCTTTGATTTAATCGGACAACAAGAGGATTATTAATCGAAACCTTAACTCGGAAATCCATTCCATTATCTTGATACTTCTATCATTTGTATTATCTCAATCTTGTGTTTTAGTGATTTAAATTGTCTTAATCTCAATACAACAATCATCAAATTTCGACCGTCTAAATAAAAATAAGACTATCTTGGTTCAATACTTAGCATATTAATTTATTAGTCTCCGTGGATACGACCTTGCTACCCTATTCTATAAACTACACCGTACACTTGCGGTGAAGCTAAAAATAAGGCGAACAAGTTTTTGGCGCCGTTGCCGGGGACTAATACAATTTTTGGTGCTAATATTGCGATAGATAGAATTATTCTTAATTTAGACATTTTTCTTTATTATTTATTTTGTTTTTTTTTTTTTTTGTGTGACTTGAATTCCACATTATTTGACTTGTTTCTTCTAGTTTGGTCCGGGTAGTGTATGAACACGCGCTCCAAGCGGGGACTTAATACCGCTCGTCACCGGAAGTTGAGGCTTTCGCGAGGAGAATCGATCTACCACTAGACGAGCTGAAAGACAACACAATCCGATAATGGGGATTTGAATGAGTTACCAATACCGCCAAACAATGGTGGAAACGAGTTACCGATACTGGTTCAACAAAGAAGCCATTCGTGATTACTTTCGACCACAAACGAATCGTAATTACGGTGGTATTGCCCATATTCCCATCAATGCCAACAACTTCGAGCTCAAACCAGCACTAATCAATATGGTGCAACAGAATCAGTTTGGGGGGTTTGCAACAGAAGATCCTAACTCTCACCTTGCCCATTTTATCCAAATATGCAATACGATCAAGATGAACGAGTCTCGGATGACGCCATAAGATTGCGCCTATTCCCATTCTCTTTACGGGATAAGGCGAGAAATTGGTTGGGTACTTTGACGCAAGGAAGTGTGAGTACTTGGGATGATTTGAGCCAAAAGTTTTTGTTTAAATTCTTTCCACCAAGCAAAACTTTGCAGCTCAAAAGTGAGATCACTCAATTCCGACAATTTGACTCCGAGCCTTTGTACGAGGCTTGGGAAAGATTTAGGGATTTGTTAAGAAGATGTCCACAACACGGCTTTCCGGAGGATCAACAGTTATGTTTCTTTTACAATGGTCTAATGGGGCAAACGAGGGCCTTTGTTGATGCCGCAATGGGAGGAGCATTGTTGGCAAGGTTTCCACAAGATGCCTTAAATCTTCTTGAGGAAATGGCCATGAACAGATTACCAATGGCCATCCAAAGATCCAATGTACAACGAGTAGCCGAAATCTCGATTCGACCTATCAAAACATTGTCGGCACAAGTAGCGGCTTTGACAACTCAATTGAATGTATTTACGAAGGGGCGAGGAAGCGGAATACTGAGCACGGGTAGTGAAGCTCTTCTATATCCGATGGAAGAGATAAGTTATGTGAATAACCTAATTTCAAAGAATTTCCTGGAATAATTCAAACCCAACGCACTACCATCCAGGGTTGAGAAATCATGAAAATTTTTCCTATGCAAATACAAAGAATGTGTTACAACCTCCACCGGGATTCAATGCTTCGAGTGGAGGCGGTAATGGAGGAGGCAAATCGTCGTTGGAAGATATACTCACCTCTTTCATAAATCAATCTAGTGCTTTCATGAATGAGACGAGGAGCGCGCCGATAAGCAAGACCTTAGGATGGATAAGTTAGAACAACAAGTGGCAAGCTCAATAAAGAATCTGGAAACTCAAATAGGTCAATTGGCTGCAATTGTGGGGAGTCAACATCAAAAGGGTCAATTTCCAAGCAACACAGAGGTCAACCCGAGGGAACATTGCAATGCCATCCATGTGTGGGGTGGAAAAGAGAATGAAGAGTCCGAAAATGCTGATATTGGTGTGGCGTCGAGTCACGCACGACCCGTATATCAACGCACGACCAGGTCGTGTGTGTGATGCCGAACCTACCATTCAAATTCAGGGAAATGACAAAACGAAGCCCAAGGCAATATGAAAGTTAAAGGAAGAACCGAAGCAACAAATAGATAAACAAAAAAGAGCCAAGAAACGTGAATCGTATCCTAACTCTAATTTGTTGAAATATAATATTCCTCTTCCCTTTCCCGATTGTTTCACAAGACTAATCAATAATCAATTTGCTAAATTTGTGGGCATGTTTAAAAAATTGCACATTAACGTTCCTTTTGCGAAAGAATGAAACGGATGCCAAATTATGCGAAGTTTTTAGGGGAAGCGATGTCCAACAAGAACAAATGGGCGGAGAATGGGATTGTAAACTTGACGGAAGAATGTAGCGCACTCATACAAAGGAAAATACACGCAAAGTCTGGAAGATCCGGGAGTTTCACTATCCCTTGTACAATAGGCGATATTTTCTTTGATAATGTACTTTGTGATCTAGGATCTAGTATTAATTTGATGCCACCGTCCGTTCTCGGGAAGCTTGGACTCGGAGAAGTGAGACCATCCACGGTCACCCTACAACTCGCGGATAGATCACTCGTATATCCAACGGGATACTAGAAGATGTGCTCATAAAAGTCGATAAATTCATATTCCCAGTGGATTTTCTAGTCTAGATATGAATGAGGATTGTGACACCCCTCTTATACTTGGGCGTCCATTTTTGGCAAAATCAGCGGAAGCACTAATAGATGTTAAGAAAGGGGAGCTTACATTACAAGTTGATGATTTAGCGTATTTCATTTTCCGTTTTCCGGAATATGAAAGGACATGATGATCTTAATGGTTGTAAAACAAAAACAATTGCTAATTTACGTACTCAAGCCAATAGCTTGAATAATTGTGTGCATTTTAAAGATAATATGCGGGGAATATCAATGAAGGAGAAGGAAAGGCACAAAAAGCCTGAAGTTGAACCAAGAGCGTGCACGTACCATTCGCACGATGAAGAGGAGAACATATGGATAGTTGATTTGAGCATGAAAACCTCCTTTAGTAATGATCAAGGGAGGTGTAAATCCAAGTGAGCGGGATTGGCATGAAAAACTCGCACAATGAGGTGACAAGCCTCATTTCGCAAAGATCATAATCGGAATCAAAAGGCGTCAAGCTAACGACGTTAAATATAGCGCTTGTTGGGAGGCAACCCAACGGTTTTTCGTGTGTGTTTAGTTTCACAGTTATGTGATTTGAGTGATTTGATTTGTGTAATTCTTTTTATGAGTGTGATTTGTGTGTTTTTGTTTCATTTTTGTGTGTTTCAAAAAAAAAAAAAAAAAAAAAAAAACTAAACTGAATTGCTGTACAAGTGCGCACGGGTAGCCCGTGCGTTTGCGCACGACCCGTGCGCCCTTCAGAGAGTTGGGCAAATTCACCGGGGTGGCGCACGGTTAACCCGTGCGTCGACGCACGACCCGTGCGCCTTGCAGAAGAAGGATAAATTGGACGGTTTTAAAAAAAACTGTTCTTCATTTCAAACCCCTCAACTCGCGCGCCCTCTCGAATCCTCCCTAGTTTTCGAAAATTTCTCCTAGTTTTCACTTGAATTCATCTGCATAACACCTCCCCCATCACAATTGAGCTTCACTTTGCATCAAATTTGAATTTGCTTGAAGAATTGTGAACAAAAGGACCTAGGGTTCAAATCTTCCACTTCGAGTTTAATTTAGAGAATTCCGGTAAGAACACCGTTTCTCCTTGTCAATTCGTTGTTAATTATGTATTAAGGAGCATGGTAGGTGTGTATTTTGATATTTTTGCTATAAATGATGTGAATTATTCTTTGAGGCAAATTATCAAACACCTTGTGGGCTTGTATAATTGAGGAGATGTAGGGAGAATTGTTGATGAATAAGGCATGGCCAATGTTTATTTGAGCTAATATTTGTCGAGAATGGCCATAATTTTTGTTTGTTTGGGGTAGTTGATCGATCAAAGTGACTTGGGCATGTGAATTTACATCACTTAATATGTTAGCTTTACTTCCCTACTTTGTTGTTGCCATTGATGATATTGGGATGCTAATAGAATGTATTCGGTACAAATTCCTTATGGCGGCGAAGAAACCCACGAGTGGAAGGAGACGTGCACGCGGGCGGCACAACGCGACGTGGCACCGCCGGAGGTCGACCAAAATAGTCCGAGGCATATGGGGTCAACTTGACAAATGCCGATGATCTTGAGCGATGGAATCGCTTGATCGGCCGCCAAATAGCTCCATCTCGCTACGCCGACAATGATTGTACCCAAACTTTGGGGATACATGAGGACGTGTGGCGTCTTTTCGCCAAGGTAGGATGGACGAACTTCATGAGCCGAAGGTGGCCGACATTTAAAAAGTATACATTGGAGTTCTTGAGTACTGTGGAAGTACTCAGACAAGGCGGGACCTTCGAACCGTATATGATAAAATTTCAGTTGGGGAATGTTCGTAGACAACTCTCTATGACCCAATTGAACACCATTTTCGAGGTCCCAACAAACGCTCGTACCCGCCCGATGCCCCATTATGATCAATACGACTTCTGGAGAATGCTTGTGGAAACACCACAAACGGGCCAATGTTGTATGCCGCGCGGACCGCAAAAGCCTCTTGGATCCGGAATCCGCTTTTCCGGTATATACAACGCGTGATCGCCTCCTCTGTGTTCGCCGAGAAAACATTGGAGGGATGACGACTAAAGAACTCTATCTCCTCCGGTGTATGGTCACAAACACCCCTACAACACCGCGTTAATTTTGCCGAGCAAATTGAACAGTTAGCTAGGCGGGAAGGGGGTACGATTTCTATAGGGGGCCTCATTACCCCTATTGCCCGGCATTTCAATGTCGATTTTCGAGGCTTGGAGCCTATCCCGGGCAGCACTCGGGTTAATTTGGCATCGTTGCACCATATGAAGTTCATAGCGAATGAAGACAACAGATTGGTGCTTCTACAAAAGAAAGGTGCTTCATTTCCGTTGCCTAACCCACCATACACCACCGTTGATACATTGATGGACACCACCAACTTCTTAATGAACTCTGACGCACATAACCGAATTACCGAGGCTATAGAGTCAAGAAAGAGGCGCAGAGTTGAAGGTTTCTTGGATGAAGAAGATATGGTGGAGGAGGAGGATGAGATACATGGACGCGAAATGGGGATGGAACCTCATCATCCCCAAATTGGGTATGATATACCCGAGTCCTCACACGGAGGCGATTATCCTCGACATTCTCAAAGCGGGGATCGCCCCGGTCCGTCTCACAGTGGAGGACCCCATCGCGACGCCAATTTTCAAGACATGTTTTATGCGTTTGGGGAGAACTTGAGGCGGCAAGAAGAAGAGTTGAGGCGGCAAGGAGAGGATTTAAGGCAACATAGGGCTGATTTTCTCGCGTTCAGCGAGCGATCGGAGCAGCGTTCCGAGGAGACGTGGCAAGTGCTCCAACAGCTACAAATGTGGCATATTTCTCAAGGCCACTTCCCACCACCGCCGCCGCAGTGATTCAGGTATATCCCCACTTTTTGTTATTGAAATTCTATTTTTCCCCTTAGGACACTATAATTTCATTCAAGTTTGGGGGGAGAGATAGTATTTTAATATATGAAAAGTGTGGATACAAAAAAAAAAAAAAAAAAATCATGCATTTTGTGTTTTCATATAGTTGCATTAGAGCACTCTAGATTGCATTTGCATTAGAGCACGTTTATAGCTTTAGCACGTCTATTGCTTTAGTAGTGGTTAGAGAGTGTGTTGACCAAGCATGTGCAACTTGTTGTTTGTGTGTTGATTGAGAATTCATATTGTTGGGATTGGATGCTGGTTATGGATTGATTGAGCCTTGAATAGATAACTTTGAGCATGTTGATATGAAAAACTTGGTGTGATGCTTTGAATTACATCTTGACTAGCCTGTGAGCTTTGAGCCTTTACTGCTTATATCTTGTGCAGTCTTATTGTAATTTGAGTGTATCATTCATGTTGATTAAAATTCTAGAACTTGCTTGGGTATCTCAGTCAAGGCCACATGTTGTATGCGACCAGAATGTGATTAAAGGCCATCTTTGCTAGCCTTTCAAGCCTTTTGCTTACCTAATGATGATATTGAAATCCCTAGTTAGCCAACTTGAGCCTATTGCCTAATTTCTTGATAGCAACAATTCAAGCCTTAACTTGATATATTTGTTACCCTACACTTGAGCGTATAACATTGAGTAAAGGGAATGAATGAGGTTGAATGAGTTGGAATTGAAAAATTGGATAATTGTGGGAACAAAAGAGGAAGAAAAGGAGGAGAAAAGAAATGTTGAAAATTCATAAAAGAGTCGAAAAAAAAAAAATCGATTTTATGATGTGAGTTTTCATTGAATGAACTTGGAGGCTAGGAATTGTAATGTGAGGTGATAATGTTTACAAAAGAAAGGGGATGGAGATAAGAAGAGTTGATGAAAATGAGAGAAGAATTTAGTAGCATATTGAGCTTTAATGTAGATGATTTATATGCTCATCGGTCTATACGCTCGAGTTTGAGTCACTCTATCCATATTTTCCTACCCTAACCAAAGAGCCTTCATTATAACCAAAAGAAAAGTCCTTTTGATTCACAAATTGCATACACTCTCGTGGCGGAGATATGAGACGAATTGCAAGCCTATGGTAATTTTGCGACATCGAATTGATTTGAGCGTAAACACGTCCTATAACCTCGTGAGATGAGAGTATACACTTAACTTTGAGAGTTGGATTCAGAGCATTTCACTTTGTCTTATTTGAGGCGTGTTCTTTGATTAGATATTTGAGGCTTGATTGAGTTGTACTCGATTCATGACGAACAATTTGGATTTTCGTGTAGACTCTTGGTGTGCGCTATATCTTTATCTCCTGTTTATGCTTTATCGTGTTCTAAATATTGTTGATCGGAGACGGTCAACAGTTTAAGTTTGGGGATTTTGATAAGTGTGAATTTTGCATGTGTTTCGATGTGTATTTCGAGCTATAATGATAAGTAAACATGCATATACTCGCATTAAATGTTACATATTCACTCCTTGTGGAAAAGATATTACACTTTGCTTATTTTGTAGGAATTTCATGATATTTGAAGCTAATTGAATAAGAATACGAGGAAAGCAAAGTGGAAACACGGAGAATTGAGTGGATATACGAGAAGTGAAGCCTAAAAGAGCGAAAGTTGAGCGTTCACGGAAGAAACAGGGGGCACACGGGTTGGGCGTGCCTCAAGACACCACCCGTGCACCCCTGTATGAGGTTGATTGAAGCTGCAGCATGGCGCACGGGTAGCCCATGCATGGGCGCACCACCCGTGCGCCCTACAGAGAGTCAGGATATCTCACCGGAGTGGCGCACGGGTAGGCCGTGCTCCGACGCACCACCCGTGCGCCCTACAGAGAGTTGGGGTATTCCAGCAGGGTGGCGCACGGGTAACCCGTGCGTGGGCGCACCACCCGTGCGTCTGCTACTGAATCCCACAATCTGCTGCATTAAGCCCTAAACATGATGGGGAGTATAAAAAGGCTTTTTGGGGGGCGCACACAAGGGGAATCAGACATATTTTGGGATCTACAACACAAGACAATGGTCTATTCTTGGAAGAAGACATCAAGGAGACAATCGGGTTGCATCGGAGCTTAAGGAACGGAGATATATCGAGAGATTGTCGACTTTCCTAAGTTTTTCTTGCTTCTCTTTTAGTTTCAATCTTTCATTTTAGTTGTAATGGCTTTGAACAATTTGTTTATGAGTTGTTTAGGAATCATGTGTAGCTAAACTCTTGAGATTTCCGGGTTTTGAAGTAGATTAATGAACTCTTGTTGGATGTTTTAATCTTAGTTGAAGTTATTATCTTAAAGCCTATTTGAGTATTTTGAGCTTATTCTTGTTTTATCACTTGATCAATGATTTAACTTGTTTGATATATTGATTCATAATTCGAGAGATGAGTTTCAATATTAGATCTTGAATACTCGACACAAATATTTGCATGAATCGAGAGGTTTGTAAATATTTGTGAAGATATTTGATCTTTTAAACTTTTGGGAGTTGAATGCTTCATGTTGAGTAGAGATGCTAGCATAAGTATTTCAATCTACATTTTATATGCATCTCGAGAGAGAGGATAAAATAGTTTTGTGATCGTCTTATAGGAATATTGATAATAACCTTTGGCTTTGATTTAATCGGACAACAAGAGGATTATTAATCGAAACCTTAACTCGGAAATCCATTCCATTATCTTGATACTTCTATCATTTGTATTATCTCAATCTTGTGTTTTAGTGATTTAAATTGTCTTAATCTCAATACAACAATCATCAAATTTCGATCGTCTAAATAAAAATAAGACTATCTTGGTTCAATACTTAGCATATTAATTTATTAGTCTCCGTGGATACGACCTTGCTACCCTATTCTATAAACTACACCGTACACTTGCGGTGAAGCTAAAAATAAGGCGAACACTAAGAGAGAAAGAAGAGTTACCAATTTCTCCATTTCCATGAATTCTTCCTTTGCCATTGCCGAACATGACCATACCCTCTTCTTGGAGCTTGATGTTGGTAAAAGGTTCTCTCTTTCCGGTCATATGGCGTGAACATCCGCTGTCCACGAGCCATTTTGAATCTTCCATTGTTGTTATAGCCCCTATAACCTACAAAGGAATTATTTTTAGGTACCCTATAATTTTGGGGTCCATGGGGGTTAGCCTTGAGACCTTTAGGTCTCCAATAATAGCTAAAATTATTCTTCAATTTACAATTGCTAGCATAGTGTCCATTCTTACCACAATAAAAACAAGTAATAATACGAGGACTACTAGCACGTACAAAGGGGGGGTGAATAGATTATCCCGATTTTTCGCAAATCACCCTCTTTTTCGAATCAACAAGCAAATGACAAGAATGTAAATGCGGAAATTAAATAACACTCGTTGATTTAAAGAGGTTCAACCCACCTAGGGCCTAATCCTCTACCACCCCAAAGATTCTCTGGATGGATTTCAAAAAGGAAAAAGATTTTATTAATTACCACAATTAATACAACACCTTGAGGATCACCACAATCCTCTTTACAACACCTTCAAGAGATTACCACAATCTTCCTTCACCACCTTTGAAGAGTACCACACTCTTCAAACACCTATCACCTAGATCACCCAAGTGTATTCTTACCACAAGAATACTCACAAGGATGTCTTGTGTTGAATGATGGACAAAATTCAAGATTACAACTCTATGAAACCAATACAAAGATTGAGTGCAAGTGTAATCAAGAATCAAAAGCCTAGACCTCAAAGATGTGCAAGTGAAAGTACTTAGGCTATTACAACAAGAATGTAAAAATGAAAGCTTGAACAATTTGCAGATTTCTTGTTGTGTATTTTGCTTGTATGTCTTGTATCTTGTGTCTTCAATTTATCCTCTATTTATAGGGAAGCTTCACCAACATAGGCTCCTCTATCTTCACTTTTATCTACAAAAAGAAGATCACAAGATATAGAAATATTGTACAAAATTGAAAAGCAAATCTTGCTATCACAGACAAACGGTTGGAATTTTCTTGTCAAAAAAATAACATAGGGCGACCAGTTGCCCTGTTGAAGATTTCGATCATTTTAAAAAATAGTGCGATCCAGGTAGGGGTTGCAGGGGGTGCGATCGGTCGGCCCTCCCCTGGACCGGTCCCCCTGCTCCATTTTTCAAGTTCGTAAGTTACTGCTTTGTGTTTTCTTTTCTTCGTATCTTGATCGACCATTTGGGCGGCCGACCTCCCTTTGAAATGTTGTCCGATTTTTTTCAAAAATAAACTTCAAGAAATACTCCAAAAAAATTAGTAAAAACATTTTAAATCATTTGGGAGTATTTAGACAACATTTATAAACATAGTTTTGGTGTAAAAACCAATTTAAACAAAACCATCAAAAGTGTTGTCCAATTTTTATCAAATTAAAAACTCTAAGAAATACTCCAAAAATTAGTAAAAACATTTTAAATCATTTAGGAGTATTTGGACAACATAAAAAAACCATTTTTTTGGTATAAAATCTTATTAAAACAAAATCATCAAAATCTTGATAAAAACATTTATCTAACAGCTAACTCTGCGAGTAAATCAGGAGAAAGTCGTATTCACCATCCATCCAACCAACAGGCTAAAATTTGAATCAAGTGATGGTAAGCAGATGGTTGTGAATATAGCTGAAGACATTAGAGGTTGGGAATTTTCTAAGGGAAACGTGGATAACATGCCTATTGGAGCCACAACTTGAGGATAATCTGACAAAGTCTGGCTGAAGACTGTAAAATTAGCGCTTCTTGGGAAGCAACCCAAGCCCCTTTTATTGCTTTAGTAGTATTAATATAGTTTAGTAGTTGTTTTTGTTTTTTCTGAATTTTTTTACATTTTTAGGAGTAGTAAGTTGCATCACATCCCACCCCTCTTATTTGTGCAAATCCCACATATCTCACTCCATCTTCACAAAGGAGCACTCTAACACCACACACAACATCTTCCTCTCATCCACTCACTATTTGGTAAGTTTGCAACTTCCAAACCCCACCCATGGTTTTCCCCATCTTGTGATTTTTGGTGTGATTGGATTGTAGTAGTGCTAGGATAATTGTTGCTGATTTGTGGATTGTGGAGTGGTTGATCATGCTAGACTTAAGCTTGGTGTTGGATTTTTGGGATTGAATTGAGTTATCCATTGCATTTACTATCTTTTCCCAAACTCATGCGTATAAGGTGTTTGATTAAATGCCCCAATGACAGTTTCACATTGTTTAGTGCTATCTTGCATATCTATGCTTATCTTTTTGACATGGCACTATATTTTCCACTTGGGTGTATTATGTACGTACTTTGATTTTCGATTTCTCACCCATAACTGAATTCCTTGGTTCCACGAGTTTTATTTTCTTGTTTACCTTGCTAGGTTACAAAGATGCGAAACCAAAAAGGCACTGGGACAAGGCAAAGGGGAAGAACTGTTTGATAAATGGTTTTATCATGATTTTGATTTTACACCAAAACAATGGTTTTAAATGTTTTTAAAATACTCCTAAATGATTTAAAATGGTTTTAATATTTTCCGGAGTATTTCTTCAAGTTTATTTTCAATATAAATTGGACAACACTTTTGATGATTTTGTGTTAATGTATTTTTACACCAAAACAATGTTTCTAAAATGTTGTCCTAATACTCCCAATCGGTCTAAAAAAGTTTTACTATTTTTTGGAGTATTTCTAGGAGTTTTTTTTTCGATATAAAATTGGACAACACTTTTGAGGCCAATCGGTCACCCTATAGGGCATCCCGTACTGAAAGTTGTGAAAAACAGAAATAAGCTATTTGTTTGAAAAAAGGTGGTTGACCGGTCAACAGGGTGGTAGGCCGGTGTGGTCGGCCGGTCGGCCGGTGGTGCTCGATCGGCCCCAGTCGACCGGGGTCGGCCGGTGCACTGGGAGCAATTTCAAACAGAGCTTCTGGACTCGTTTTTGGTCTTGCTCGGCCATTGCGCATGGGTCGACGGCCGAACCCCCCATCGACCGGCCGCCTGTAAATGTGTTTTCTCATTTTCAAACGTCTATTTGTCGCGGTGACCGTGCGTCGCGCCAAGTTTGACAAAAAAATTCTAACCGTTGTGCGGCAGTGAACAACTTTTCCCTAAATTGTGGGATTGATTTCTAACACTCTTTTCTTCAATTGTCTTGCAATTTTTTACGAAATTCATGTCCCCAAGAGGAGCCTATCATGTACAAGACATCTTCTATAAATAGAGGAATAATTGAAGCAACACAATATGAGAGAAAACTACAACACAACAAGATACACTCAAGAATACACTTGCTCTTACATTGTCTTATTTCTTGTTGTAATTTGCCTAGCTATTCACTTTCACATTCTTGAGGTCTAGGCTATTCTTGATTACACTTGCACTCAATTATATTATTCATTATCGAGTTGTAATCTTGAATTTTTGGTTATCATTCAACACAAGATATCCTTGTGAGTGTTCTTGTGGTAAGAACACACTTGGGTGATCTAGGTGTTAGGTGTAAGAAGATTGTGGTAATTTCTTGTTGAGGTGTTGAAGAATTTGGTATTCTTCAAGGTTGAAGATTGTGGTAATCTTCACAAGGTGCCGTTGGAGATTGTGGTAATCTTCAAGTGAGATTGTGGTAATCTCAAAGGTGGTGTTGAAGAAGAGTGTGGTGCTCTTCAAGGTGTTGTTGTAAGTTGGTGTTGTATTAATTTGTGGTAAATTAATAAAACCTTTTTTTTTTTGAAATCCATCCCTGGATATCTTGGGGTGGTAGAGGATTAGGCCCTGGTGGGTTGAACCTCTTTAAATCGACGTGTGTTGTTTACATTCCGCACCTTTATTATTGTGTTTGAGCATTTGGTTCGAAAAAGAGGGCGAAATCGAAAGATGGAGATAATCTATTCACCCCCTCTAGATTATCGTAGCGCTTGACTTACAAGTGGTATCAAAGCCAAACTCTTTGGCAAGCTCGTTTCACATCGCGAGTGAAGAGAAACGATCGTCGGCTACGAATGAAGCTCATCTTTCCTAAGCACCTCCACCACCAAGCCACCTCGGTTTGATTCCAAAAATTTTATATTTTGGAAAGAAAGAATGGAATGCTATTTACAAGGTTGCGGGTTTGATATTTGGAACACCGTCATAAATGGAGAATCCATTCCGATAAAAGATACACCACACACCTCCAAAGGCTTCAAAGAGCTCAATGATGAAGAGAAGAAAATCATCTCCTTAAATGGTAAAGCTCTTAATATTTTACTTTGTTCACTTACCACTTTGGAATTTGATCATGTTGTAGGTATTCGATCGGCACATGAAGTATGGCAAAAATTAGAAGCCATCTATGAAGTATATGCAAATGAAAGGAGCAACTCAAAAGCATCTACTTCACAAATGGATACAACATCAAATCCAACAACATGGGATAAGCCTTCTACAACCTCCCATGATGAACAAGTTGAACAATGCCTCATGGGCATCAAAGAAGAAAACGAGGTAAGTTCTAAACCCTCTACTTCTTATGACAATGAATTGCAAAATGAATATAGTGATTTGCAAAATGATTATGATGAGCTACAAGATGAATTCCAAAACTTACTTGTTAAATACAAAAATTTGAAAAAGAAATTCATTGTTTTGAAAAATGATAAGGATAGTTTATTTACTTTCTATGAATCACTATCATGTGCTCACACCAAAGACTCTTGATAAGGTTAGAAACCTTGAGAAAGAAAATAGTACTCTTGTTGAGGATATAAATTGCTTAAAAAATGATTTATCTAAATCCAACTTGAGTACCGATAAGATGACCGATATTGTTGATTGTTGTGATAAATCGAAACTAGAACTTGATCATAAGCCTAAGGGTGTCAATCACATGAAAAAGAATCAAGTCTCTAAGCACATTGGTCATTATGCTCCTAGAATTATTACATGCTTTTATTGCGGTAAAAAGGGTCATACGGTAAATACTTGTCGGGCTAGAAATAGCTCTAATCATTATTGGAGACCTAAAAGTCTCAAAGATAATCCTAAAGGACCCAAACACTTGAGGGTACCACAAAATAATGTTTTATTAGGTACCCGGCGGAATAATGATCAAAGAAAATTCATACCGCCAAGAAGGCATCAAATGACCGTTTCATTTGATCAAAGAAGGAGAAACTATTTTCGACGAAGCAAATTTCAAGAAGAGGATATACTCAAAAATGGGAAGAACACAATCCTTGGAAATGGCTAAGACATCATCAACAAGATGATTTTCAAAGAGGAAGAGACCATCAACAATGGGAAGGTAACAAACCTTGGAAATGGAGTAATCAAAGAAGTCATCATCAACAAAATGACTTCTCAAGGGGAAGATATCATCAACAATGGGAACGGCACAACCCATGGAAATGGCGTAATTGGTAACCCGTATCTCCCATTCAAATATGCATTTTATTTGTCTATTATGCATGTTTTTATTTGTGTCTTATTTGCAAAATGAGTTTTCATATATTTATTTTAAAATTAAGGTCTTCAATATATATTTGTGGTTTTAAAATATTTTGAAAAGAAGACCTTATATGATGTTTTTTAAATAAAAAAAAAACTCTTGTGCATTTTTAGACTCAAGTGGTTTATCATATCTTATGGATTTTTATGGCATGAGCTTACTTGTGATATCTATTAGCCTACACTTTTATCATAATGATTCTAGATTTATTTTAAGAATTGTGTAGGATTTACATTTTTCACAAATGACCATCTACGTCATTATTTGTCAAGAAAGGCATAAATTATCGAGGTACGTTTACTTGTGTTATTCTTACTCTTATAGACTCGATATATGTATTGCCATGTGCCTATATGCTTGTTTTTCATAGTATTTCATACAAGTGCCATTAAGAGGATTTTTAGATTTTTTTGAAAGGCACTATTCGATATTTGATTGCACATATTTGCTTTGTCAACTCTTGTTCAAATACTTCTTTTAAATGAGGTCTCAACTATATGCTATCAGTTTTCAAATTTCAAAAGAGACCTTTTATAGCTTTCTTAAGCTTATTTGAACTTGCATGATCTATTAGACTCTTGATGATATTCTAAATGCATAGTATGTGTTTCTTGCTTCATGGTCTATATATATAGTGTCTATTTCTACTATGCTCTTATACAAGATATTTTGTGATTGATGATTGAGGCATGTTTTTATACTTGGGCTATTTTTTCTTGCTTATATAAGCGTCTGCCGGTAATGAGTTTGTTAAGTTGTGTAGATGAGAAATGAAGTACTCCAAATATTAGTTACCTCAAAATATTTGGATGTATATGTTCTAATGTGAACACCTTAGACATATTGAAAGCCCTATGATGATAGTAATGAAGTAGACAAAAAGGGTATTCCTAATAACAAACTCGATGACCAAGGCAACATTGGTCAAACTAAGGCGAGGTTAGTAGCTCGAAGGTATTTTCTAGAAGAAGGTAATTGATTTTGATGTAACATTTGCACTCATAGCACATTTAGTAGCTATTTGCATTTTACTTGCCCATTCTTGTTTTAAGAAAATTTCAAGCTTTACAAAATGGATGTTTAATCCAATTTTCTCAATGGTTTTATTCTAGAAGAAGTCTATGTAAAACAACCTCCGGGGTTTAAAAATTTTTTTCTAGGCCAAATGTCTTTTATAAAAGGCCTTGTACGGTTGATAGACTTAGCTATTTTTGCTAAATGATTTTACAAGAGTTGTGCAAGATATTTTTCCAAGTTGATGCAAGGTGTACTTGAAATGAGCATGATGGGGGAGCTCAATTTCTTGCTTGGACTTCAAATCATTCAATGCCAAGTAGATGGTTATATTTCAAAAGAACTCTTGAAGGAGTTAGGCATTGAAGAAGGAAGAATCATCTCAACCTCTATGACTACCAATGAAAAGATTGACAAAGGTTGAGAAAGGCATGTCGGTTGACAAATAAATTCGAGGTATGTTTTCATGTATTATTCCTATAGACTCGACATTTCATATGCCTTATGTCTATATGCTCGACTTCAAAAACTATCCCAACGAATCTTATTAAAGTGCCGTTAAAAGAAATTTTCAAATATTTGTAAGGCACTTCTTCTTATGACTTGTTTATCCAAAGCTTTAAAACGTTCTTATTTTTCGGGATAACAAGTCCGGTGAAAATTATTCAAAATATAGTTCGTCATAATCGAACTAAACATATTGAGATTCGATATAATTGTTAAGGGATTGCATGTTTTAACAAAAACTTGAGATGTGTTTTATTTCGTCTCAAGGATAACTCACGGACTTTTTGATCGTTAACCGCCGAGTATTTCACCTCATTTCGAGCTTGATTATGACATAATGTATATTGAATGAGGTCTACGTTTGCATTTTGCACGTTTTTAAAACCTAGGGGCGAAAAATCGGATTTTTGGATCAAACTTCGGAATTTGCAAAACAGAAAGAAGCGTTGGGCGCCAGCCGGCGAAGTCGACCGGTCGCCCACTGCACTCGACGACGTCGCCTAGCCCTTGACCGGGTCGCCCAATGTGATTTCTTGGCTTAAATCGTCTCTGTTCCTATACTTAGCCATTTTGGCCCCTCCAACTCTATTTTCGTCCCCTTTGCAAATTTCACACACAACTCACTTCAAATGAGTTTTGTTGCATATATTACATATGTTGGGGAGTATAAGGCTCAATTATCATCATCGCTCATCTTTACCGTTCAATGGTAAGAATTCTAATTCTTTAGCTCAATTGGGTTGAACCCTTGAGAACTTGGTTTAAATGTCAAATTCTTGATGCTAATTGTATATGTTTGAGATGAGCTTATTGATTGTTGATGAATGATATTTATTTAATTGCATTTGGTGATGAAAAACTTGGCTTGATTTTATTTACAAGGGCTATATATATCTTTTTCAATTTTTGGCCTTGTGAAGTGTTCGATAAAATGTTTCAATGAAAAATTCATCACCTACATGATTCTCTCGATTTCAAAAGTCTTATATATTTATAGAGATCATGTTTTGCTTATCAAATAAGTTTTCATAAGCTTCTTCAAGTCGTATGATTCGACTTTTCCCTCCTATTTGGTTTATAAGCTTCAATGTTCAATTAGCTCGGTACATCGGTTTAGTTGCCCACTTTGATATCAATATATGATGTATTTATCGTGCTAACATTCTTTTTGATGATTCTAAAGGGGGAGAAACAGGTTATAAGCTCTTTAGCTCATAGAAGCTAAGATAAGCTCAAACGAAAAGAAGCTATAAGCTTTGGCTTCCTAAAGCCATAAGTTATGTATGACTCTTGGTCCATTGGTTGTAGTATGGACTTATATATGTTTCTAATGATGTCTCTTTGACAGGGGTAGCTTTTAAGTTATTGATACTTAAGCTCAATATCGAAAAACTAATATTTTAGCTTATGTTTAAGTTGCTTCTATATAACTCTTGTTGTGCATGTTGATAGGGGGAGCATTTTCTATATGTGTTTGAATATCTCTACTCCCATCCTTGTGTTTTTATTGCATGGAATGTTGTCGCTCACAACGGATAGTTCTCTTTAACCGGTAAAATTGTTTTGTTTTCAAAATCGACCTCGTTAAAATTGTTTTGGTTTGTAATCATCAAAAAGGGGGAGATTGTTTGATAAATGGTTTTATCATGATTTTGATGATTTTGATTTTACACCAAAACAATGGTTTTAAATGTTTTTAAAATACTCCTAACTGATTTAAAATGGTTTTAATATTTTCCGGAGTATTTCTTCAAGTTTATTTTCAATATAAATTGGACAACACTTTTGATGATTTTGTGTTAATGTATTTTTACACCAAAACAATGTTTCTAAAATGTTGTCCTAATACTCCCGATCGGTCTAAAAAATTTTTACTATTTTTCTGAGTATTTCTTGGAGT
Source organism: Rehmannia glutinosa (assembly GCA_016081115.2). Taxonomy (NCBI): domain Eukaryota; kingdom Viridiplantae; phylum Streptophyta; class Magnoliopsida; order Lamiales; family Orobanchaceae; genus Rehmannia; species Rehmannia glutinosa. The sequence continues at coordinate 436,487 of JABTTQ020003007.1, read as the reverse complement.
TTTTTTTTCGATATAAAATTGGACAACACTTTTGAGGCCAATCGGTCACCCTATAGGGCATCCCGTGCACGAAAGTTGTGAAAAAGCAGTGAATAAGCTATTTCTTTGAAAAAAGGCTGTTGACCGGTCAACGGGGTGGTAGATCGGTGTGGTCGACGGTTGGCCGGGCGTCGGCCGGTGGTGGTCGGCCGGTCGGCGCCGGGCCGACCGGTGCACGGGAGCAATTTCTGAAACAGAGCTTCCTGGACTCGTTTTTTGGTCTTGCTAAACCGGCTGCGCATGGGGTCGACCGGTCGAACCCCCCGTCGATCGGTCGCCCTGTGTAAATGTGTTTTCTCATTTTCAAACGTCTATTTGTGTGCGACCGGTCGCCCTGAAGTTTGACAACAAAATTCTAACCGTTGTGCGTGACGACTTTTCCTTAAATTGTGGGATTGATTTCTAACTTGACTCTTTTCTTCAATTGTCTTGCAATTTTTTGAGAATTCATGTCCCCAAGAGGAGCCTATCATGTACAAGACATCTTCTATAAATATAGGAATAATTGAAGCAACACAATATGAGAGAAAACTACAACACAACAAGATACACTCAAGAATACACTTGCTCTTACATTGTCTTATTTCTTGTTGTAATTTGCCTAGCTATTCACTTTCACATTCTTGAGGTCTAGGCTATTCTTGATTACACTTGCACTCAATTATATTATTCATTATCGAGTTGTAATCTTGAATTTTTGGGTTATCATTCAACACAAGATATCCTTGTGAGTGTTCTTGTGGTAAGAACACACTTGGGTGATCTAGGTGTTAGGTGTAAGAAGATTGTGGTAATCTTCTTGTTGAGGTGTTGAAGAATTTGGTATTCTTCAAGGTTGAAGATTGTGGTAATCTTCACAAGGTGCCGTTGGAGATTGTGGTAATCTTCAAGTGAGATTGTGGTAATCTCAAAGGTGGTGTTGAAGAAGAGTGTGGTGCTCTTCAAGGTGTTGTTGTAAGTTGGTGTTGTATTAATTTGTGGTAAATTAATAAAACCTTTTTTTCTTTTTGAAATCCATCCCGGATATACTGGGGTGGTAGAGGATTAGGCCCTAGGTGGGTTGAACCTCTTTAAATCGACGTGTGTTGTTTACATTCCGCACCTTTATTATTGTGTTTGAGCATTTGGTTCGAAAAAGAGGGCGAAATCGAAAAGATGGAGATAATCTATTCACCCCCCCTCTAGATTATCGTAGCCGCTTGGACTTACAAGAACAAGACCACAACTTGGAGTCATACAACACCCACGGGCTTGTGCGCTAGGATGCATTGTGAGCTTGTACGAGATACCTCATACACGTAGTAGTACCACATGACTTCGATAAGGAGCTTTCGCTCCTCGGCTACCAGAAAAGTCCTTTTTCCCACCTCTCCATTGGGGACAATGTCGTTTTAAGTTTGGGGGGTGTAGTCTGTTTTTATTCATCGAGTCGAGTCTTAAGTCGGAAAAAAAAAGAAAAAAAAATGAAAAAAAGAGTCTAGAGTCGAGTCGGGTCGTCTGTAAACTGTGAAACTGCATGACTAAGTGAATTTGTTGAATATGAGTGGAACGGTCAAGAAAGCATGTGTTTGAACTGTGATATAATCTTCTTTCCATTAATTCCATCTATGTGCTTAACTCTGTTTATTTATTTGGGGATGAATTATGCGATTGAGTGTTTCTTGTATGATCACATCGAATTCTAGAACTTGTTTGATCACTAGTAGAGGCGAAATCCTAGGTGAAGTAACTCAAGGAAGTGATTTAGGCCATCTTTGAACAAGACAGAGCCTAAAATGCCTACTTTTATTTTATATTCTCCCTAGTGTCCCCTTTTGAGCCTTATAAACCCGTTTCTTTGGCAACCAATCTAATACCCAGAGCCTAAATGTGAATACCCAAATTACCCAACACTCATACACACAAAGTATAGAAAAATATTGAAGGTTGAGGAGGGTATGATGAGAAGGGTATGTGTTTAATTGCATGAGGTTGCCCGAGAAAATGAAATATGAAACCCCATGTATGCAAAAGAATAAGTTTAGGGGTTTCGGAAAAAAAAAAAAAAAAAAAATCAAAAAATCAGCGGGATTAAGGTTTACGAAGTCATAAACATTGGGGATGTCAAACAAAAAGTGAAGGGTAGTTGCTAATTGGTGATTTGAAGTGATAATTGTGTGTTAGGGTGATTTGAGCCACTTAATCCTATGTTTTCCTGCCTTACCCTAAGCCCACATTACAAGCCTTGAAAGTCCTATTGATCCTTGTGTTACATTAGCCTTCATTAGTAGAGAATAGTGTGAAAGATAAGCCTATGGAGTCCGGTAAACATCCTATCTTTATATTCAGAAAGTGGATTGTCTTGAAAACACTTGATTGCGTGAATCTATCTGGATAATGAAAACGGAGTTGCCATGAACATTCCACCTTCATGATCACATTGTGAAAACACGTGTTTGATTGATAGTGAAACGAAATTTGACAAATGAGTTTGGTTGTGAAGTTGTGCAGTTAGTCTAATGAGTCAGTCGTCTTTATTTTTGTTTCCTTCATGTTTGTTGATTTTTAGAGTCTGTAATTGCTTGAGGACAAGCAAGCATCTAAGTTTGGGGGTATTTGTTAAGTTGGTTTTATACCAGCGTATTGAGTATTCTAGACTGGGATTTTGTGTTGTTTTTGGGTATTTTTAGTGTCGTTTGAGTTGAGTTCATGTAATTAGTTGTCGATTGAGAGTCGAGATAGGTCTTGGATGCCGAAATTGGTTAAAAACGATGAAAAATGTGTTTGAAAGGTGAAAAGCGCATTTTAGAAGTTGAAAAATGGAAAAATATCGAGTAAGATCGAGCGCCGCAACGCCAAAACCCCCGCGCCGCAGCGTGGGGGCTGAAATTGGTACAGGAGCAAAAGCGTTGTGGGCGCTGCAGCGCCCAGACGCAAGGGTTGCTGGCCCGGGCGGCGTAGCAACGTTTACGTAGGCGGCTGCGGCTTCCGAGCCAAGGGGCTGTAGTGCCCGGGCGTGCGACAGGGGGACTTATGCAGCGCGTGCTGCTGCGCGCGGGTCGACGGGCCTGGACGTGGGCTTTCTATTTATTTGGCCTTTTTGACGCGTTTTTGAGGGCTTCGACTTATAAATACACCACGGAGGCGTACAGGACGGGGGTCGGACATAATTTTGAGCACAACGCAAGGCAAAAGACACAAAGCTAGGGTTCGGGACGGCAATTGGAGGCACTTCTCATCTGGACACAGAGAGAATTCCTTCTCTTTTCTTCTCTATTCTTTCTTTGCTTTTCTTTGTCAATTTTTCAGATGTATAATTATTTCTTTACGAGTTTTTGTACATCCATTATGAGCTAAACCCATCTTTCTAGGAGATTGATGTAACTTACGTTTGAACCTATGTTTTGATTTCCAGTTTATGAAATTCGCATGTTATTTAATCTATTTGTGTTATTTGGTTTGATTGCATTTAAATTATCTGATCAATAGTTTAGATTGTTTGGCGTGTTTGATTTAACACTCGAGAGAGGTAATTGAACGCGTGGCCATAGAATAGCATAACCTAGGGTTTCATAGAACCGAGAGGTTTATGAATCTTTTGAAGCCTGTGATAGAATATTCATTGAGCGTATTAGGGTTTAATTTATAATTTTTATACACTACAAGAAAACAAGAGAATTCCAACGAAAAAAATCCGTTGGTATTTGGCCAATTTCCATTGGAATTATCGATTCCAACAGAAATTCCAATGGAAAAGCACCATTGGTATATTGGCTGTTGGAATGACAAAATTCCAACGAAAATTCCTATGAAAATAATATTCCAACAGTACCAAATGGTTTTGCTTATCGTTGGACTTTATGTTGGAATTTTCCAACGGTATGCTGTAGCATTGGAATTTCCATTGGAATTTTGAAAATTCCAACAGTTTTTTATACCGTTGGAATTATTTTCATTGGAATTTGATTGTTTTCTTGTGGTGATAGAGATATCGAAATCAGAAATTGGAACCTAGAATCACTTGGCACTCGAGAGAGGAAGTGATAAACGGTAGGAATATTGGCTTATAGATTAATAACTTGTGATTAATAAACTGGATTGAAAACACAGGGAATAACTAGGTGAAATCAACCCTCTACAATTCATATCTTAAGTGTTTGATTAATTGTCTGAACCAACTGTTTGCTTATTTTTAGTTTAATAAACACTCATCTCTTTTGGATTTCTAGATAGAATTAATATATTTTAATTATAGTACTTAGTATAAAATTTGATAACAATCCATGTGGAGACGATAACCCTACTTTCAAAAATATACTAAAATTTAACACCGTATAATAATTTCACGATCACTAGTTCAACCGTAAAATGATTTTTTTTTTTTTTTGGGGGGGGGGCTAATCGGACCAATCAACCACCTTTTTCAGATTTAATCGGTCAAACTGGTATGTTTGGTCCGATTCTTAAAACATGGCTTCAAGCCACATCCATACATGAGATTTAGAACATGTAACTTAAATCATACTTGCCAACATAATTTGTTTGCAGCTGAACCCGATTTCAGCAATAATGGTCAGTCCATTCCTAAATTGATTTAGGTACGCCTAATTAATTCCCTTTTAATGCACATAATAATGATATTTATGCTTACATATTTGTGTGACCCAACAAATTCCAGGTGGTCTGTACTTTAACCATTCATGTTAGTTCAAAACACGAACAGTTGCAAATCAAAAATAGTTGAGCCAACTGATAATCTAGTAATGAGAAAACACTTGTTGATTGGCATATTATTTAAATTTCATCCCGACCAGCCACCAGGCACTCAAAAAAAAAAAAAAAACTCAGTCTAAATTATATATCTCAAAAAAATGAAGTAAAATCATGTTTTTTTTAATATAATTGTATTTTTTAGGGCCATTCTGTTACTATATAATACATGAATTCGCTGCTAACCATTAAAAATTACATAAAATTGCCAAGAGGGGCTTGTAATTCACGTTGACTCTCCAATCGCATCATGCGATTCCTGGCTAAAGCAACCCCGTCAGCTTCAGTGTGGAGTCAATCTAGTAGGGTGTCGATTGGAACCCGATTCAATTCTGCCACTTTCGGGCACATCCGCGATTCATATCCTGCTACTCTCTGGTCTTGTGGTCCACGATTAGTCAGGTCCAAGCCGGATTTATGAGTTATCAAAAAAAATTACATAAAATTACATCAAGGCTTACTCTCCTCATGGGCCAATCCAGCATTAACAAAAGGATAGAATGTGTAGTCCCATCCAAGAATTTTAATCCGTCTTACACAGCAATGGCTACAATCTTTGGTCAAAAGCTACGACTTAATATAAATTTCCATCAAATATAATTTTTTTCCATCAAATAAAAGAACCACCAGTTTCGGTCAATATAAATTTCAGCATATGTGGAAATTCACCTACCACAAGGAGGTACGTAAATTTCACACATCAATGGTGGATAAAGGGGAAGGTCACTGATCCACATTTCACTACAATCCTTGCACAAAATTGATAAATCCTTTTTTCTAAATGAAGCTTCTTACCCTCAACTTAATTAATTTCCTTTCATGAAGGGGTTAGTTTATCAATTTTGTCTATGAGATTGGAATACACCAACCAATATAAAATGACATTTCACCACATTAACAAAAACCCAATCTCTAGAAATGAACATTACCACATTTTTAAGAATCCCAACTCAATTCTCTTTCACTAATCTTTCTATAGATCTTTTTTTCTTTTTCAAAAAAAAAAAGGAGTTCTTTCTATAGATTTATGTACACCCTTTAATTTCTCTCAACACATGCAATCACCAAAAAGATTAAATTAAAACCTCACCCACAAAAAATAAATTTCCCTCCAGAAAATGGGAAGCCAAGCCAAAACCAATCTAATAACCAAACCTCATCACAACATCTCCATGTCTAAAAGAACAAGAAAGCCTCAAAATCTCAAAATAGAGGCCCAAGAAAGTTATGAGGAGAAACAAGATTACATGATGATGAGCAAACTGGAAAATATTCAGCAGCAGAAAATAAGCTTGAAGCAGCTTATTGAAGGGAGATCATCATGTACATTGGCTCAACACTTCAAAGAGGAAGAAAATCAGCAGAATATGGTGGTTAGATCATCTGATCAAGATGGATTTAAAGGGGTGAAGTTGAAAAAATTGGTCAGAAATTATGCAAGTGTTTTGAGCCATTTGATCAAGGTAAATCAAGATTCATATTTTAAATCATGGGGAAAAAGTGCACCATCATTCAAACTTGTTAAGCACAAGTGAAGACTCATGATTTCTATGGTATAGTAGATATGTAGATGGGATATACGTTATTTTTGGGGGGATAATTACAAAAGTCATTCGTGGGATTCAGCCTAATTACAAAAAACTCTAGTTATCTTTCGAAATTACAAATACTCTCTTGAAGTTTGTATTTATTTACAAATATCTCCTCTTAAGAATGTATTGAGAGTGCAATTTGTAAGATAAAAACAAATGTTAATGGGTTATTTGTAACTTTAAAAGATAACTGGATTTTTCGTAATTATGCTAAAATTTGGAGTAGTTGTTGTAAATAACCCTTATTTGGGAGCTCTGGCATGCAATTCTTCATACAGGTGATGTTTTATGTAAGGATTAAGATGCATGCATATGATCGTCGAATTGATTTGGTTCCAAGTAGTAGACATTGAAAATATGAGAAATTTGTGTTATGATACTTAATTTTGTGATATAAATACTAATAATAGTGGATTTTTTATTGATCGAAAAAGTGCCAAGTGATGATCACTCTAATGTTTTATGTGTTTATCCATCTCATATGAGTGCATTTTAGTATATAAGGAGAATAGAGCATAAAATATAGGGATAATTACAAAAGTCATCCATGTTGTTTAGACCAATTACAAAAAACTCTAATTATCTTTGAGAATTACAAATACCCGATTGAGATTTGTATGTACCTAAACAAATATTACCTTAATACCCACCTCTTGATGGTGCAATTTGTCGAGAAAAAACAAATGTCAAAGGGGTATGTTCTTTTTTTTTAGTACAACGTCCTGGGAGGAGTGGGATTAGTGAGATTTAATCCCAGATCAATAGTCTCAATTACAAATGCTCAACCAACTAAACTAAAATCAATTTCCGTAAAAGATATATTTTTAATTTTGAAAGTTAATTGAGTTTTTTTTTTTGTAATTATGCTAAATCTTATTGGTAGTTTTTGTAAGTTATATATGAATCCAATCGCTTGCACTAAATTTATGCAAAATGTGTCTATCTCTTCCACATAAGTACCCGAAGTCGATGCACTTTATTGTATGAGAAAATCAGAGGCAAAGACTCCCATTGTCACATAAAAATAAAATTTCACAAAAAACCACTAAGTTGCTTGCAATTTGGGATGGCAATGAATAGGGTACTCACCCATTTAATGATATCCATACTTCATTCCTATAATATTAATATTACTCGTACCTATCTCAAATTCTATTATGAAATTACACATATAACCGTACCGCCTCAAATCTTTTGTTGATATCAGCTTACTACTCGTACCCGCCCAAATCCCATTTATTTTATACAAAAACTTATACTTAATTGTACAAATGAATAATTAAATGAGTATCATACCAAAAATCAGGTATTATATAAGAAAATGCCTAATATTTATGTTAAATTCTTAATGATAGTAATAGTTAACCATGTATAATTATGCATGTCAGTAACTATCATCAATCATCAACTAAATCTAAAGCAACACAAAAATACAAATGTAGCCAGTAAATTCCATAAAATGTCATAACCACCAGTATTAATATATCATTTAATCCATATAATTACATCATCAACACATAAATACATAAGATTTTATAATTTTATTTATATATATATATATATATATATATGAAAATATTTTGCATGAGTGAAAATATAAACGAGTTCGGGTAAAGGATACCCTAGTGAGTAAAACCGTACCCTATCCATATATTAATAGGTATTGATTTTATATCATATACCTATCTCAAACCTTATAAAGTTACTCATACCTAGGGGTGTTTATTTTTCGAATGGATCCGAAATTCGATTCGGTTCGAATTCGAATTTTAATTTTGAATTAGGATTTTTGAATTTCGAATCGAATTTCGAATCAACTCGAATTTCGAATATGAATATTTGAATCGAATAACGAATTGAGGTTTTTTTTCGATTCTATTCAAAATCCTAATCGAGGTGAAATTCGACTAAATTCGAATTCGTATTTCGATTCGAATTCGTATTACAATTAATTCTTATTTCAATTCGAATTAAGATTTCAATCCAAAATTTATATGTATATATTTCACATATACATAATTATTATTGTATATATGTAAATTATACACATGCATTTATAATATATATATACATATATATGAATAAAACACTAATGTTTAAATGAAAATGTAAAATTGTAAATATATGCTCTTTCCTTCTTGTTTTTTAGTTTTTGTTAGAAATAATTATACTTAATATTGTATGAAATACATTTTACATTACTTCAAATTTCTATCTTTAGACCATATTCATATGATCATTTTTTGTGCTAAAACATATATTTTAGGTAAAACTATTTCGCTTTTACAGTCTCACGTGGAGGGGATGTAGTGAAATAATCTATAAGAATATTTCACCAGCTATGTCCATTGTATGGAAAAGTACACTATACAACATACATTATATATTTATACAATATAGTCTTTGACTTTTTTCCTTTGTTTTAAATTCTTATTACAATATGCATTATACATTATACATTTGTACACTATATTACATATATTTATCATCAGATCATATTAAAATAATAAATTATATGATACAAACTATATCACTTTATCTACACACATACACTTTGTCAATTTGATACCTCATATTTGAGTATAAAAGTTATTTATCAAGTAATTAGTGATGGTATAAAATCGGCACAAAATAATTTATTAAAATTTATATAAGAGAGTTCGTTATGAATTTATGACAGTCGTTAGTTAAATTAAACAATGAAAAATGGTTAGTCGATAATTTGAAATTTTGAAAAAATAAAATCTGGACTTTTATTGGGTATAGTCCAAAAATATTATGTTATGAATCCAAACTTTATTCACTTTATCGATAAATTTGGATTTTTGGATTGACTCGAATTCGATTCGGAAATCGAGAAATTCAATTCGTTTAAATTCAATTCGAATTAATCGAATTAGGGTTGAATTTCGAATTGAGGTTTAAAATGTTCATTCGATTAAATTCGATTTGAGGAAGTCGAAGAATTCGGAATTCGATTCGATGAACACCCCTACTCATACCCATTTCATTAGGGTCTGGGAGAGTGGGTACTCATATCTATATCCCTACTTGCATTAAAGAAATAAAAGAGCCGTAATGGAAATGGTTTATAATAGATATCTGTCCGACTCCAGTCTACAGACTCTATGGTTTCCTTATTGAGTCCAAACTCCAATCTATGGTTTTTATCTGACAAATGCTATACACCATTAGCTAATCATTTATAATGTCCACATCTTCCTACATTTGAATACGATTTGTATATATTTACTAAAGTGAATTAAATAAAGTTATTTCTTCTTACAATAAGGGGATTAAATAGAAAAGGAAAAAAATAACGGCCAATAAATGCTTACATGGTGGCCGTGGCTCCTAAAAATTGTAGCAGTAAATCGGTTCTTAAATTCCAGTCTCCAAGCTCTCAATTTCATGTTCTATTTTGCCCCAAAATTTTGTTAAAGACGGTATCATATTCTACAGATAAAGTACCAAAATAGTTCATATTATTATTTTTATTTTATTTGAGCAACTAAAGTAGTTCAGAATTGTAAACTATTGATAAGATGGATGTTAGTCCACCTCATTTTCAACAATAGTGGGCTAAAGTTTGTGGGCTACAACCCACAATATTTGACCAAGCAATTGGTCTCAAATAATGGCTGAGAAAGTGAAATCAAATTTGGATAAATAGTTTGGCATGGAAAAATTGGCCGAATTTGTTGAACAAATTTGCTGCAAGTTTTTGGCAGCATTCTTGATCCTTTGCCTATAAATAGGCATGATCAGGCAAAGAAGAAATCACATCAACATTCAAGCAATTAGCAATTGCTTAGAGAAGAGAGAAAATAGAGAGTAGAGTGATTCCTATAAGTGTGTGTTTTTGAGTGAAGAAAAAAGAAAAAAAATTAGTAGTAATTTTTCATTCTCACCCAAAATAAAGCATTCCTATTTTCTCGGGTATTCCAAGTTAAGTAACTTGAGATATTTTGTGTATCCCCTATTTTTAGGGAGAAATATTTTAAGCCTACTATACATTTAGTGGAGGATTTATCTGGACTACGGTCTCGTGGTTTTTTCCAATTTGGGTTTTCCACGTAAAAATTCTTGTGTGTTATTTTTATCGTCTTGCACTATTATTCTTGGTTTGGTTCCCATTTTTAATCCAGCTAGATGGGAAAAGATTTTACTATTTTCGTTGTGCTGGTGTCATTTATTTTTGGCACTCTTTCCCAACAAGTGGTATCAGAGCCACGTTGTTGCGGATTAAAAAATGGAGGAATCGACATCTGTTGGTGGGATGTTCAAACTCAACGGATCCAACTACAATATTTGGAAACCGAGTATGTTGGATCTTCTCTCTAAAGGATCTTTATTTGCCCTTGAAAGGTGATCTTTGCCAAACCAAAGGATACAAGTGATGACGAGCGGAAAATCCTACACAGAAAAACTGTAGGATACATCCGGCGTTTCCTTGAGCATAGCATTTTCCATCATTTTGCTAATGAGGAAAAGGGTGATGTTCTGTGGAAAAATATTGAAACCATGTTTGAGAGGAAAATGCCTTGAACAAAGCTTCTATTATTAGAAAGATTGTTCGACTCAGACATACGGAAGGTGCGAACATGATGGAGCACTTAAATGCGTATCAGGGTTTGATAAATCAATTTACCACAATGAAAATATCCCTTGATGATGAAGTTATTGCTTTATTGCTGCTCAGCTCGTTACCTGACAGTTGGGACACGCTTGTGGTGTCGATCGAACTCACTCACCAATGGTGAACTGACTATGCGATGGTCAAAGATTGTCTTCTTAATGAAGAGTCGAGGAAGAAAGGAGTTAGAATATTCTTCTCGAGTCAAAAGCCTTAGTAGTTAAAAAATGACAAACGGGGAAGGAGCAAGTTTTGAGGTTCTCAAAATAAAAGAGAGAAATCCAGGGGAGGTCCAAATCGAAGGACTTCAAATGTCATTATTGTGGTGGTCCAAATCATTATGAGAGAGATTGCGAGAAGAAGAAAAGAGATCGAGAAGAATGGAAATAATGAAAACAAGATCGATGACAAAGACACTACCGCCGCTGCAGTTGATGGCGATGTGGTCATCATTTGTGATGATGCTTGTATCAGTTCTGCATGGCAGCATAAGGACTGGATTATTGATTCAGGAGCTTCATATCATATCACACCTCATTGTGATATGTTCACATCATACACCTGGGTAGCTTTGGCAAAGTCGAAATGGCCAACCATGGTGTGACGGAGGTCGTTGGCATAGGTAACATCATATTGAGTCCTGATACAGGAAGCAGACTCATCATGCTCAAGGATGTCAGACATATTCCTGACATTCGGCTAAATATTATTTCCACTGGCAAGCTTGACGATGCTGGCTATGACAATCACTTTGGTGAAGGAAAATGGAAGCTCACCAAAGGCTCTCTTATTGTCGCTAAGGGACAGAAGCAAAATTCTCTGTACCTGATGCAAGCCAGATTATCCAATGGAGAGGTGAATGCAATTGATAAAAGTTTCTCCATTGAGCTATGGCATAAAAGGCTCGGACATCTAAGTCAGAAGGGCTTGGAAGTTCTGACTAGAAAGAAACTTCTCCCAGAAGTAACCAGTATGCCCTTACAAACTTGTGTTGATTGTTTAATTGGAAAACAACACAGAGTTGCTTTCAATAGTTTTTCACCTTCAAGAAAATCTCATCCTTTGGATTTAGTGCATACTGATTTGTGCTATATGAAAGATAGAAGTCTTGGTGGTGCAATACATTTTGTCACATTTATTGATAATTTCTCTAGAAAAGTCTGGTGCTTTTCTTTGAAATCTAAAGATCAAGTTCTGGGTATCTTTAAGAAATTTTAAGCAAGTGTTGAAAGAGAAACAGGAAAGAAGCTGAAGCGAGTTCGTGCTGACAATGGTGGTGAATACCAGGGTCCATTTGAACAACATTGCAGGGATCATGGAATCAATCTTGAGAAGAGTGTTCCAAAACCTCCTCAACATGATGGCGTAGCAGAAAGGATGAACAGGATAATTTGTGAATGAATCAAATGTATGTTGTCACATTCCAATCTTCCTAAATCCTTTTGGGGTGAAGCAATGAGGACTGCAGTTGATCTAATCAGCCTTTCTCCATCAGCTCCTCTGGGTGGCGACATTCCAGATAGAGTTTGGAGTGGAAAATATGTTTCCTACAAACACTTGAGAGTGTTTGGTTGCAGGGCATTCGTGCATATTCCAAAAGACGAACGATCCAAGCTTGATGACAAGACCAAGCCATGCATCTTCTTAGGCTATGGCCATGAAGAATTCGGCTACGAGTTATGGACCCATCGATAAGAAAGTTATCAGAAGCAGGGATGTTGTATTCCTTGAGGATCGATAATTGAAGATGCCAAACAGATTGAGAAATCTGAATCAAACAAATATGTTCCTGATGACGTAGATCCAGTTTCTTCTCCTAGAAATCGAGAATCATGGGGGAGGTGTGCAAGATCAACACCATGATACGATTGGTGATGTCCCTCCACTTCCACCACCAGAAGATGCGGCTAGAAGGTCCACCAGGCAAAGACAACCTTCTACTAGATATAGCCCACATGAGTATGTAATGCTTACTGACGGGGGAGAACCACAAAGTTTTGCAGAGGCCATATCACATGATCAGAAGGATATGTGGATGGAGGCCATGAAAGAAGAGATGAACTCTTTGCAGGAAAATCACACCTATGGCCTGGTGAAGCTACCAAAAGGTAAGCGTACTCTGAAAAATAAATGGGTGTACAGGTTGAAGACTGAAGAGCAAAGCTTACAACCAAGGTATAAAGCTGAGGCCCGGTTGTGAAGGGTTTCGATCGAAAGAAGGGTGTTGATTTTGAAGAAATTTTCTCACCAGTGGTGAAGACAAAAAATATGCAGGAGCGTAAAAAAAAAGAAAAAAAAAAGGTACAAAAGGTAAAAAAAAAAATAGTTACAAAAAGTGATAGGAGTGTATTTTGTGGAATATTTACCAAAAGGCAAAATTGTTTTTTTAGTCCTCTAAGAGGCGCCACTGTGAGATTTAGTCCTTTTTTTTCTCGACTTTGAGTTTAGTCCTTTAAATGGACAAAATTCGGACTTTTAGTGCTCTTACTTGCTATAACAGGTAAATGTTACCTGCCAGTGGATTTTCTTTAATTTAAACTTAAAATAAATTTTAAAAAATAATAGAATAATATCCATGATAAAAAAATGAGTTTTAATTTTATACTTTTAATTTTTATTTGAATTGTGAATTTCATATTTTAAAAATAAAAAAAAAATCTATTTCCTTCAAATATTTTACTAACACATTTTTTTACTAAAACTATTCCAAAAAAAATATTTATTTGTATTTCCTTTTTTGGTTTAAGTTACTTATTGATTTTAAAAATAATAAAAATATAAAATTCACATATAGTTATTGGAAATATATTCAATTCAACTATAAATAAAATAAAATATTTTATAATATTGAATAATTTCATAATTTATAAATATAGAAATTATTTTTAAAAATAAGAAAAATACTATTAAAATATTTTATATTTCTAGCTAAAAGTATACCTAAATTATAAATATATAAATATTAACAAATTATCCATCTTTTCAAAGAGAATAAATGGTTATTCAAACTTTAAAAATATAAAATAATATTATTTCAATTTCTATTTATTTATATTTGTAGTTTATTTTTAATCAAACATTATATATATACGCATATACATTATTATACACATGTTACATACATATGCATAACATATATATATATATATAGTATACTTGAAAAGAATTATTAGTACTTGGTAATTATAATAACTAATTATTAGTACTAATAATATATAATGTTTGATTAAAAATAAAAGAAAAATATAAATAAATAGAAATTGAAATAATATTTATTTTAATATTTTAAAAGTTTGAATAACCATTTATACTTTTTGAGAAAATGTATAGTTTGTTAATATTTATATATTTGTAATTTAAGTATACTTTTACTTAGAAATATAAAATATTTTAATAAGTACTTTTCTTTTTTTAAAATAATTTCTATATTTATAAAATATGAAATTATTAATATTGTAAACTATTTTTATTTTATTTATAGTTTTAGTAAAAGATTTTTTTTAGTAAAATATTTGAAGGAAATAAACTTTTTAATTCTAAATATTAAATTCACAATTTAAATAAAACATTTAAAAGTATAAAATTAAAACTCATTTTTTATCATGAACAATATTATATTTTTTAAAATTTATTTAAAGTTTGAATTAAAGAAAATCCACTAAAGTAACATTTACATGTTATAGCGGTAAAGGACTAAAAGTCCGAATTTTGTCCATTTAAAGGATTAAACTCAAAGTCGAGAAAAAAAAAGGACTAAATCTCCGAGTGACTACACTTAGAGGACTAAAAAAATAATTTTTCCTTCACCAAAAAGAGGGTATTTTATTTAATTTCCCTAACTTTTTTTTCTTAAAATTCTAAATATCCATTGTTGGGAAAGAGTGCCAAAAATAAATGACACCGGCACAGCGGAAATAGTAAAATCTTTTCCCATCTAGCTGGATTAAAAATGGGAACCAAACCAATAATAATAGTGCAAGACGATAAAAATAACACACAAAAATTTTTACGTGGAAAACACAAATTGGAAAAAACCACGAGACCGTAGTCCAGATAAATCATCCACTAAATGTATAGTAGGCTTACAATATTTCTCCCTAAAAATAGGGGATACACAAAATATCTCAAGTTACTTAACTTGGAATACCCGAGAAAATAGGAATGCTATTTTGGGTGAGAATGAAAAATTACTACTAATTTTTCTCTCTTTTTCTTCACTCAAAACACACACTTATAGGAATCACTCTGCTCTCTATTGTCTCTCTTCTCTAAGCAATTGCTAATTGCTTGAATATTGGTGTGATTTCTTCTTTGCCTGATCATGCCTATTTATAGGCAAAGGATCAAGAATGCTGCCAAAAACTTGCAGCAAATTTGTTCAACAAATTCGGCCAATTTTTCCATGCCAAACTATTTATCCAAATTTGATTTCACTTTCTCAGCCATTATTTGAGACCAATTGCTTGGTCAAATATTGTGGGTTGTAGCCCACAAACTTTAGCCCACTATTGTTGAAAATGAGGTGGACTAACAATTCTCCCCCCACCTCATGTGGGGAATCAATCAAACCCGCTTTCTTCGCAAGCTTCAAACTTATCTCTGGGTAAAGACTTTGTCAGCATATCTGCACCATTTTCATCTGTGTGAACTTTCTCCAGTTGCATCAGTTTTTCATCAAGCACATTTCGAATCCAATGGTATCTCATATCAATGTGTTTTGACCTTGAGTGGAATGAAAAATTCTTACTCAAGTGAATTGCGCTCTGACTGTCACAATAGAGCGTGTATTTTTCCTTCTTCAAGTCTAGTTCCTGCAAAAACTTCTTTAACCACAACATCTCTTTGCAAGCTTTTGTCACAGCTATGTACTCAGCTTCGGTTGTGGATAATGCCACGTATTTTTTAAGTTTCGATTGCCAAGAGATATCTCCCCGCAAATCTCATCGGTGTATCCTGGATATGGACTTCCGAATCAAAATCACCACCATATCTGCAGACGGTGAATCCGTCTAAATGCACAGTTTGGTCATTACCAAATCTTAGACATATTTAGAAGTACCTCTCAAATACCTCAATATCCATTTCACTGCAGGACATGATCTTTCCCCGGATTAGAGAGAAAACGGCTAACAACACCAACCTGCATGAGCAATATCGGTCTAGTACATACCATAACATACATCAAACGCCAACCGAAGCATATGGTACCTTTTGCATTTCTACTTTATCTTCCTCACTTGTGGGACATTGCGTTCTTATTTGAGCTTGAAGTGGCCCGCAGAGTGGAGTCTTGACGGTTTTGACTTGCTCATGTTGAATCTCTCAAGAACTTTCTCGACGTACTTTTCTTGAGATAGCCGAGCTTCCTCGCTTGCCATCTCTTGAGATTTTCATCCCGAGAATTTGTTTAGTATTTTTATTTTTTTTCGTTTTGTTTTGTTCATGTATTGCGTTATATGTTATATATGTTGTTTCGATGTTTCAAAACAACTTTTACCTATTTTTTATGTTGTTTTTTATTCATTTATTATTTTGTACATTGTTTCTATTGTTTCGGTGTTATTCTATAATATTTTTAATGTTGTTCTAATAATTTTTTTGTTGTTTCTGTGTAGTGTTCAATGTATGAATACATTTTTTACCTATTTTTAAGTTCTTTTTATTCATGTGGTGTTTTTAATATTTTTACGGTGTTTCTGGGTTGTTTCCATAACGTTTTTGACGTTGTTCTGATGTTTATTTGTTGTTTCCATGTACTTTTCGATGTTTAAATATATTTTTTACCTATTTTTAACTCTTTTTGCACATATGGTGTTTCCTATATTGTTTCTGGTTTGTATCTATATTGCTTTCTGGTTGTTTCTATGTTTTGTATATTTTCATGTATTTGATCAAAAATTGAATTGTGCTCTTTCTTCATTGTTGTTTCTATAATATTTTTAATTTGTTTGGTTTTAATACGTGTTGTTCTATGTGTATATTTCTTGATTTTTTATAAGACTTTGAGTATAAAATAGATTATTTAACGAGGACAAAATTTATTTTTTTAACTGAAATTTTATTAAAAGAAACATGTTTGAAACATGTTAGAAAAATCTTGAAACAAAGCGTAAAAAAATCAAGAAATTTTGGCGAGAGCGTAAAGTTGTGTAAAAAAAAGGCAAAAGTGTAAATTTGGGTAAAAAGTACTGGAAAGCATAAAAAACCTGACATTGTTTCCAAAAAGTGGGGCATTTATGTCAATTACGCAAAAAAGTTATGTACTGGCTAAAGATAAAAGCTGCATTTTAAAACTCCATGTACTGATATAATTGATCCACTTGGCTAAGGCGGACTCCTAATTATCGACTCCAGATGATTAGTTTGGAACCCAATTAACAAGGCCCAAGTCTGCAATTATATAGTGCAAAATAAATTAAACTATTCCATATATTGACACCATATCAATCAATCACAATTCATTTGAATCCTATTTGTTATAAATATATTACATAAAACTAAAAAACACCCTTTCCATTTTATATGAAAACTAAACTAATTGAAAAAAAGAAAAAAAGAAAAAAAGACGTGCATTCATAAGCACAACAACAGCTCAACTATAAAAACTTCACTAGCTCAAACACAAAATCCAACTTGGAAAATAAATTCGTAAATCTATTCCGATTCGACTCAATCCAATCCTGGAGCAGCTGATGGACAACAAGAAGAAAAGCATGCGATTATGCGTGGAAGAATGAAAGCACAATAGCCACTGTTGTCGATATTATATCCATAGATTTTCTTACAACAAAATACTCAGTACAAAAAAGCATGCCAATTGACTATTCGATTTTCATCCATTTTTACACATGTAACTTGAAGCTGGAAGATGAGAATCGGATAATAGTCCAGTGATTATGATTCACATGCCCCGACTAGAGGCTCCGGACTGGGGTTCGATTCTCATCACTCCTTCCCCATCCCAGGATATGAATTCAAATAATTACAGGATTACATGATTACATTCAATAGGAAACCACAAGGAATCCAATCAAATAAAACGGTAACTTAAATCAGTCTCATGTTTTGAAATTAACTGAAAATTGAAACACAAATAACCAGTTACTGTAAAAGGCCTTAAACACAAATAACCAGGATATCACACTTCAGATTTAGAATTGGAACCAAAAAAAAAAAAATCAAGCAACTAACAAAAAGTCTTCATTACTTGCACTCAAATAAAAAAAAAAAAAAAATGTTCATTATACAGAACACCTGTCCACTGAATGGCAGTGATTGAGAAAGTCTAACAAGAAAAAAAAAGAATTAATTATTAAAAGAACGGGGACGGGGTTCAACATAATATCAAAAATTATGGAACATGACAGACAAAAGCATTGGTAACCCAACTTCCCACATCTACGGAGCCTAAAATTGTTAGAATAAGTGTAGACAAAGGGGATCCTATCCATTTAACATGCCTTTTTGCGTTTGCATATCTTCAAAAGGGCCCAGGAAACTTGAAGCACAAGTATGAAGAGAAAGGCATGTAAGCAGCTCAAACTGACCATCATGCAGACAAGAGTCAGCTCTACAAGAAATAATCAGGCGTTCTCCGGGTTACATCAGGTTCCCCTCTCCTTGGAGCTGGCTCAAACTGCAACCACACAATCACAAAGGTACGTCATCAATTAACCACCAAACGCACCAAATTGATTCTTTGGAAAATTACAGATGTCGATGAAAATTTCTTTCCCAAAAAAAGATGGGGAAATGGCGAAGGGGGAGGCAGAACCTGGATAAATGTGTGCTCTCTGCAATCATCAACTTCCAAAATGGATGCCATATTCCCACAGCGATAACAATAATTTGGCGCACTAAAAATAGTAACAACCTTTTGTTCCTGTGGTAAAAGAGGTCAAAATCAACTAAGAATCCATTTTCACTAGGGAGTAAAATAGAAATACATTGTCTAAACATTGTAGATCTAAACATTGTAGATAAAGATATTTACATGGGCCCAGTTATATCCCTCCATAACCAGCTGATGAGCTCTGGCAATTAGCTTTAGGTTATTTGCGTGGTTGAATTGCTCCGAAATGTCCTGTGATATAAGTGGGAAATTTATTACAGAAATGAAAGCATAAAGGATGAACTGTAAACAAGAACCTTCAATCAGTAGATAAGTACCTGACCAAAAGTGTATCCAGCACCACGTGGGGATATGCCCCAACCACAACGATCATCAGGATCAGACCACAACAGATCGCACATGGGACCTTCATGTGGAACTTCTTGAACACGATCGAAGTTTCTTATATTATCAAGGGTTTCAACAGATGGGGACAATCCTCCATGCAGACAAAAGATTTCTGATTCAACCTAATCCAAGATCAATACATCAGAATTGAATTGGATGATCATAATCCCAATACAGTTCAAAATATATATATATGTATATATATATATATTTTGTGGGGGGAGGGGAGCGGCACCCTATTAATAATATACTTTTATTTTGTTTACTAGGGCAGTATATGATGTCATAAATGGGAACAAAAAATATTTGTGATTAACTTTCAACCTGATCATAACAAAACAGAATAGAAACCTTTTTGTCATAAAAATTACACCAAGAAACGCACACAAGAACAAAAGGAAGTACGTATTACTAACCAAAGCAGTCAGAGGGAAATAGTCAAACAGATCAGTGAATGTCTTCCAAACATTAGCATTTCCATACCTACAATCCAATTGAGACTTCCAAGGTATTAGCCCTAATACAGGAAGAAGAAAGAGAAACACGGAGAGTGATCAAGAAACGCAATTACAATGATACAGGCCATGAACCAAATGGGCCCTCCAATGTTCTTAATTCATATAACCCATGGACCACAATTTTAAATCTCACGTTGACATCAAATAGATGTGTTTCATGTTAACCAAAAGCACTTGATTGCACTCCAAGATATTGAAAGGTAGAACAGCTTGCACCTTCAGAGCCTCATGCCCTCATCATTATGATTGTGCTATACTTACTCTCTCTCACTTCAAGTAAATTTCACACGACAGAGCAGTATGTTGCCCCTTTAAAATCTAATTATCATAAAAATCTTCCTTACACATCTTCGTAAAAATATAAAGCAATAAAATATAGTAACACAACTGCAATTTAACATTACACACGCGCGCACGCACACGTGTATATATGACATAGATATACCCACACATATAGATAAAGAATCCACTACATATATAGTTATGATTTTCAAATAAAGTAAATACATAAAAACATCAGTAAATGTAAAGTATGAGACACACTGTCAGAAAATAACTTGTCAAAATATTTTCTGAAAAGTGAACATTATTGTGGAAATCAATCCTCAAATATTGGTATTCATATTAAAAAATAAAATCAAATGCTCACATTACTTGCTTCTGTAACATGCAATGTTCCACTTTAGCTCTATGAAAAATTCAAATGCAGACTAACAAGACCAACATTTGAAATATACCTTCGCGATTATGAATCCTACACAACTGCATTCTTTGAAAAGTATAGGAATACTTATGTTGCCTTACATAAGCCAAATTCTATATTACAAGAATCTTGTGGTGCATTATTTTACCAGAAAATTTCATAACCAATTTTTTTGATAAGAGAATGCAAATAAATGACACAAAATTCTAAATCTAGCTCAAAACATATTGCTGCATGGGAGCATAAGACACTCACTTCCGCAGACATTCATCATAAAACCCATAGACTTGTGTGATCTGCAGGCCAAAAGAAAAAAATTATCAGTCAGTAGAAGAATTAGCATCGAACATTTTATTACAGAACACAGCTATAGCTTTAGCTAAATAGAGTAAGCTTATAACAAAGGATATGCGAAAGAGAATAATCAATGGGCATGCTGCTGAGAGAGCTCTATTTGGTCTTTTAAGGTTTGCTTTTTGCTTTTCAGAAAATAAAAACGCCCCCAGGGTTTTGTTTATAGTTTTTACAAAGGATTTATCTTTGAAGTTGAATTTGTTTTCTAATGTAACAGAATTGAGAAATGGCCCCAGGGTCAATTTCTAATCAGAGCTCAAGGCAAACTAAAGAAGAGAAACTTGTTTGAAGGCCCACATCAAGGCCTCAAACGACAACGGGTTTGTAACCACTTCGACCTTTAACAACTCTGAGGAAAAGAATTAATAAAGTAACTTAATACCTGTCTACTTTCATGATTTCCTCTGAGAATCGTGATACGTTGAGGATAACGCACTTTCAGAGCTACTAAAAGCTGCAGGAAATAAGTCCATGAGCTTCTCTAGCTGTTTCAATGAAACAAAGGAACGCAACTGGAAATGTCTATATTATCATATTTCTGACACATACCACGACGCTGATCAACTATCTCTGCCTTCCCCCTCCCCCTCCCCCTCCACCTTCCCCCATAAAGAAATATTTAAGACAATAAGGACTTTCAAACATAAGCAGCCTAACATTATCGACTATCGTAACAAGAAAGACACTAATAATGCAAACAAATATATTTCATTTGAACTTACAGTAACAGTTTCGACCGAATAGTAACCACGATCAACATAATCTCCCATAAATAGATAGTTCGTGTCTGGACACTGCCAACAAGAAAACGAGACAATGTTAGATGCTAACAAAGCAGAAAAATCAAATTGCATAACTATTTTGGTACTCATGTATTGTGAATCAAATCACTCTACAAAATCAGACCTCCTTGCAAGTAAATAAAGGATAACCAGTAGCAGAACATCATGAAAGAGAACATGGAGCATACATGGAAACAAATAATCTTTTTCTTTTTCTTCTTTAAAATAAGACATGCTGCCTGTGTATTAATAACTAAGTGCTACTGACAAAATAAATTTCTATTCAATTTCGACCTGTTATGAATGACAAGACAAAGTCCATCCTCAAGTCCAATCCATTGACTGCTCTCAAAGATTGACTTCTCCTAGTTCACAACAAAAAGAAATACAGGCATATGAATGTCATTGTCACTTATAGTACCTTCCCTCCAATGCGGAAAAGTTCAGCAAGGTCGTGAAATTGGCCATGAATATCACCACAGATTGTCACAGGACTTTTCACAGGCTGCATAGAGTAACAAACAAATGAATCGAGGATCCAACAAATACTCATATATATTACTTAAAAGGGAGATTAAATAAAATGAAAATCAGTTTATTAGAACTCAAAATAGGCTTGAATGCATGATTAAAACACCATGCACAGGCATAAAAACAAAGGAGAGTAAACAACGTTACTAGTCAAAGTAAGGGTATAGCAGAAGAAAAATTCCGAAGGGAACATTCTGAGACAATGATTTCTGACCTTCACATTTAACTGAAACAGTTTACTACTGGGAGCTAAGGAAAACCAAATTTAATTAACTGAGAATATATCAAGGAATTACAATCTACTAAGATGCTATTAAACTCCAAACAGAAGCAAGCCAAACATTCCTTTCACATTTAGATTAAAGATGTAAACTGATATCTTATCTCAAAGAGGCCACCAAACAAACAAGCCAAACTGCATGATTTTTCAACTCCCATTTCTATTATATATATTTGGCTGTGAGGCATCATTGGAGTATTAAGCACATAGAGTCGTGGATTATACATTTCAACATGCTCCGAAAATTCCCCTCTAGTTAATCCATACCCATATAGACATGAAGTACAAAAACATTTCCTGACTTAATTAATCATACCATATCCCTGCCAATGAGGTATAGAGTTTAAGATAACTCAAATTGGAAATGTTTCAAGCAAGAATAGGGTAGCCAAAAACATAGATTTCATCTATAAAGAGTTGAAAATGAACAAAATACAAAGATCGCAAATATTGTATTTCAGCTTCTACAACATACTTTAACAAGAAACCAAATTAATTCTCAAAAAAAAAAAAAAAACAAGAAACCAAATTAGTAATACTAAACGGAAAGATATTTTCATGCCTGGACATTACTTTCCTCCATTAGTATCTCCTTAGCCTTCTCACATAAGCCTCTAACCTGAATTTGGAAAACAATGAACACTTTCAACAGAAATTACCAACTTTGTTTTCACAAAAAAAAAAAATGTAAATAAATGAGATGCTAAGATTCTAATTTTCTAAAAGAAAAAACAAATACAATATTGAATTACAGGAACAATCCCATATGCCACAGTTACCATACCACCCTTCATAGTTAAATTGAGCAACAATTGAGCATACATATTTGCCAGTACGTTAGTTCGAGGAATGAATGGAAGGCTCAGTTGAATAGAGTTTCATTAATTTTGAAGGCAACATGTGGAGCTTTGCCTCACTAAAGCAATCACTACTTTTATACCAAAGACCACTTCAACCATTGTGATTGGTTCTTTCTTTCCAGGCAGCTGAAAGATACAGTAGTTTCTCAAGCAAGCTATTCTCATTCATCTAACATTGTTGATCCACTCAGACATAACACAGATATCAAGTTCATACGCTCATAAAATCAGAAAAGCTCGATAGCAAGACTTATCAACTAATAAATAGCTCCAGGGAATCTATCTCATGTCTAAGAAACTTGACATGAAGTTTCATTGGGTCTAGTGTAGAACTGTAGATAGACAACTAACCAGATACTAAATGGACTCAGTATGCAGTAATATGACACAGATGAGCGAGGATAATTTAAAAATAATCCCTTTCACCATCCATTTGACATGATGGATACATGTATGCTCAACCAAGGTAGATCAAGGATTCATCGAGGCCTCATTTACATGAGACTTGCCAACATTTCTTGTTAGAAACTTTGGGCAAGGCTAGACCGGTAGAACAGTTGTTCTTTTGGCCTCTGTTGGTCACTTGTGCAAATCACAAAGTTCCGTGCACGAACCCGCAATTACAATCTAGGAATAGTGAATTCAAAATATCATGATCAGAAAAAATCAACTACTTATTTGTAGTCTTCAAAACCATTATGTTTATTGGTAGAAGCGCAGTCCTTCATCCAACAAGTGTTGAACACGTATCCATTGCATATACTTGCTAAAATAACTCACTTTTGTGTTAAGAATAAACAATTTAAGGTTACCTGTTTAACATAGGCATCATTCTTAATACCATTCCCAAAATCCCATCATGAGTAAAGATTCTCTTCACCAAATCTAGCCAATATAAGAAACTTCCTAGAGATGTCGACAGCTATAAATTTTAATAATAGTGAGCAATGAAGAGAGGAAGAAGATAATAAGAATTACGTGATTCGGTCCACAGACACATGAACAAAGGACCATAACAAATCAAATTTATCTTGAGTTCGAACTACAATAATCACCTATATGTATACAAGTGAGAGAATATAGCATGCTAACATAATTAGCGAGCAAATCCTCCAAACGATATCATAATCTACTCGAATCATCAAAATCAATCCACAAAATTTCATGATATTAATCTTATTAAATTACTTTGCTCAAATGTCCATTTTAAACTCCATCACAGAGTGGAAGTAAAAACAAAGCAAGCCAAAGACATAGTGAGTTAAAATATAGTAATAATGAAGAAAAAAGAAGAAGATACGAATAAAGGGCCGCATGTACAAACATAAGGAGCATACAGGATTAGATTTTCAACGGATAAACCCAAATGCTAAAAACTACAAAGTGCAACACAATTCCTCTGGGATGAAATATGCATATTAAACATTTCAAAAACTGTTGTTTTCCCTCCATCCCTCTTTCTCTCTTTCTTTCACTATGTTTTCTTGCAAGTTCATCCGTTGCCTCATCAACCAATACTCGTCTACACCAAATCCCCACAGTTCACTCCAATAAACGTGCCAAATCTCGCTACTATGGTGCAAAAAACTTATCGGGAAACATTTTCAAATTCCCACCCCTACTGAAACAAAATTCATTACTCTTGTCTCTCAACTTTCCTAGGTTTTAAAATTTTCCAAAAATATGTACCTCACAACTACGTCTCAAATGCTTTCCAAAAATCCCAATATTGATCCAAGAAAACCCTACCTGTGAGCCATCTAAAATAACCATAAAATTTATAGAATGTAGAGAACACGAATCCACCACATCTAGTCAGATCTGTAAGAATATACACCAAGAAATGCCAAAACATTAATATAAAATAATAAAAAGGAAGCGAACAAAACCTCGGACTCGGACAACGGTTTGCACTGCATGAGCTGGGCAATCTGCTCGTCCAGATTCCCATGTGTGCTCTCGGCCACCAGATCCACGCTCATTTTGTTTTAATTTCTGGTTTGTATCAGGTCCGCCGTCCGTCGATATGACGTCGTTTTCTTACGTTCAAAAAATGGTGAATCGGGAATATCTCTTTATATAACTCCAGAACAAGATTGGGCGCACTGTGAATGCTCCGATGAAAATTATATAGAATTTTAAGAATATTGGGGAGAGAGAGTGCGAACGGAGAGGAGATGGTGGAACCGAGGAAGAGAGAGGGAAGAGACGATCAAAATTTGACGATCTGCTATTTTATTTTATTTTATTTTATTTTTTGCGAAAAGTTAAACTTGAGACTCTTTTTCAAAATAAAAATAACAAAATAAAAAATACTAGTATTATTGTGTAAATTACTTTTTTTCACTTAAATTGGTTCACTGTAACAAATTTATCTGAATTTTCTAAAAAAACTTGAATGACACATGGTTTATTCCATGCTACGACAAGTACTCAAGATGCATAATAACTGATTAACAGTAGATTTATTATAAATGTGTAAAAATTCACACACATTCACACACAATCCGACGTATATTACATATAGATCTACGCTAGATACTACACCTAGTGTATTCCTCCAAAAATAGCGTGACCAAAGATCAACAAGGCCATGAAACATGAAAATTTAATAAGGGGGAAAACATTTATACATCCAAACTAGGATAAGTCTCTTGTCAAACCATCTAACGGATCCAAATACTCGGCCCAAGGTCAATCTGTCAATTGGACCCACACAACCACTAACACCACAACAACCACATCCGCTGCTAATACCTTTTAGGAGGACTACTAAGAGGGTGTTTGTCTGAGCTTATAAGCTCTTAAAAACGCTTATAAGATGTTTAAGAACTTATCAGCTCTTAAAATGTGTTTGGTAATTTTTTTTCCAAAAGAGCTTATAAGCTCTAAAAAAAGTTGTCAGAGAGCTCATAAGCTCCTAAAAAAAAAGTACCTACACCCCAACTTTTTTTAAAAGAGCTTATAAGCTCCTTATTTTAAACATTCAAAAGACAAAAATATACTTAATAATTTTATAAGATAAAAAAATAGCTTATAAGCTCAACTATCTTATTTTATCCAAACACTGACAACTTATTTTTAAAATAAGATCTAACATCTTATAAGCTCCAAAAATAGCTTATCAAATGTAGGAGCTTATAAGATATTTTAAATAAGCTTAGTCAAACACCCTCTAATACATTTTGGGAGGACTACTAATACTTTTCAGGAGAAATACTAAAATACCTTTAATCGAAAAACCTAATACTTTTCAATAAAACTAATAATACGTTTTAGGGGGAATACTAATACTTTTGATGGAAAAAAAATCAATATTTTTCATGAGGATTGCTAAGAAAACTGTTCAAGTGATTACTAATATTTTTCGGAGGAATTGCTAATACTTTTCACGGGAATAACTAATAGTTTTGAGGGTTGCCCAATATTACGTCACTGCATAATACTTTTCAAATGAACAATTAATATATTTTAGGTGGAAATCAATATTTTTCACGAGGACTACTAAATATATTATTCAAGGTGATTACTAATACTTTTCATTTGTACTACTAATACTTTTAAGGGAAAAACTAATCTTTTTAATGGCCCCTAATATTACAAAAATGGCACTGATTCGGAGATCCTATGACACCGCCCCAGAATATTACAAAATGACACCGGTATATGAAATGACCAAAAAATCCTGGCCAGGTTGGGTCCATCCAACCGTAAAGACTCGTTAGGCAGTCGACCAAAGTAATTATTTTCAAACTATAGTGTTTCCACACTTTGGCATTTAAACTTTTATTTTAACATTTTACCATTTTAGCCATAAAAAAATTGTACGTACTTTGTCATATGAAGCACTCCAACCTCATATTTCGTCAGGATTCCGTCACATACAAGACAATCCTCTTATTTAAGTACATTTGATCGGTCTCGAAAAAGTTTGATGTGCAAAAATATTCTATTTTTTTCGAATTAAGCTCATACTTGGAGTTGAGCTCATTAAAAACCTAGTTGACCAAAATATGTTCAAATAAGAAGTTGCCTAAATAGGGATGAATCCAGGAATTCCCGATACAAAATAAATGTAGTTATAAACTACATAAAAAAACAATGACAAAAACTTGGGTTAGAAGACCCGTTAGACGAACCTAACCCGGCCCAATTTTTTTTTGTAATTTCATGCACTGGTGGCATGTTTGTAATATTCTTGGGCGGTGTTATAGGATCTCTGGACCGATGATATTTTTTGTAATATCATGGATTGTTAAAAATATTAGTTTTTCCCCTGAAAAGTATAAGTAGTACATCTGAAAAGTATTAGTAATCCCCTTGAACAATATTTTTAGTAGCCCTCATGAAAATATTGATTTTCCCCCCAAAAGTATTAGTAATCAACTTAAAATGTATTAATTATCCCCTTGAAAAGTATTAGACAGTGACATAATATTAGACAACCCTCAAAAGTATTAGTTTTTCCAAGAAAAGTATTAGCAATCCCTCGAAAAATATTAGTAATCCCCTGAATAGTTTTTTAGTAATCATCATGAAAAGTATTCATTTTTTCCCGCAAAAGTATTAGTATTCCCCCTAAAACGTATTAATAGTTTTATTGATAAGTATTAGATTTTTTGATTAAAGGTATTTTAGTATTTTTTCTGATAAATATTAGTAGTCCTCCCAAAAAGTATTAGTAGCCCTAATAAAAAGTATTAGCACCGGATGTGGCTGTTGTGGTGTTAGTAGTTGTGCGGGTCAATGGGCGAATTGACCGCGGATGGGTATTTAGATCAATCTAACGGATTAGATCCGTTAGACTGTCTGACAGAATACTAACCCAAAAACAATTAATGGAGGCACAATTTATTTTTTGACCTATATATATATTTTAAAAATAAACATTAAATAATAAAAGCAAATGGGAAAAAGCTATGGGTACGTGCCCCATAGTGTGAGTTGCGGCTACGGTTTTGGATGTCTTGGATGTGATAGAATTCTGATGAAATATTATATCATAGCAAAGTGTTAATCTTATATACTTTATATGGTAAGTAATAAATTAGATATCAACGTGTGAAAACACTATAGTTTTGATGAATAATTTTTTCGGCCTATAAATAATCATGTGATAAAACACCCAAATTTTTTGCTGATAAAACAATTTATTTCTCCAATTGTTTTCCTATTTAAATAAATTTATAATATATTAAATTAATTTTCTATATTTTCAATTCAAGTTTCTAAAGTCATCGTGTATTATAATATTTATGAATAAGTTATTGAGAATCTTCCCATAAAGATGTATTAATTTATATAGAATAATTAAATATTTGTACCGATATATATCCAAATGAAATCGTGTATTGTAAAGACAAATTTTATCGAATTAGTCTCAAATTATCTCAATAATACCCATTATACAAATTACTAAGAATTGATTAATTACTTCCGAATCCGAGATTTGTGACTATGATATTAAACAAATGTACAATTATTAGATTTAAAACATGAAAAAAATCATGACTATAATTTTTTGTGGCCCAATTCCTTGTGAATTTGCTGACTTATTTAAATTGCATTGTGCCAAGGCCCAAATGAGAACTAAGCCCAGATGCAACCACCCCACAAAAGGCAGCCGGGTCTTGGGTTATTTGGTACCCGGTTGGTTTGTGTAACGACCCAGTTTTTAAAAATCCAAATAGGTGTAAAAGAACATATTTTATAAAATATAGCCTACAATTAAAATTTTTGCATCTAAATAAATAAAGATACTTTATATCCAAACAAAATATTTGTCCATTAAAAATAAAACCTTTGCAATCACAATAGTTCAAAATCATCAACAAAATAAAATTTTCCTAAAATTTTTAAATTAAATAAAAATATTTGACATAGCATCCACGGCCTCTAATCCTCGCTCGGGTTCCTCAACCTGAAAAGTGTTAATAAACATGGGTGAGCTTTCAACTCGCTCAGTTGGGATACATTTGTCAAAATTAAATACAACTGCATAATCGTAAATATTCAACATGTAACTTTTCCTTTATAATTTTCCTCTCCGAATGACCAGGTTAATAAATTTAGCACGACGGCTTAATCAAGATCAACTTCAATCGCGGCTTATTTACGGTCTCGACTAGTTCCTCCGACGCCGCTTAATAAATTTAGCATTGCGGGCTATCCCGAGGATACTTTTAATTAGGACCTATTTATGGCCCCTAACTAACATGATTTCTCCGTCATATCATGCACATAAACGAAAATACATATATGAAGCATTTAATAATGACAAACAATACTTGAATAGAAATATCCCCACCTTGAGATAGAAGAAAATATTTGATGCAAATTATGTGTTGTATCCCCTTAGTATTATATCTCCTCACTAAACACACGCCGAACACATATACACACATTTCACAATATTTTTACTCACTTACACTACTTTCCATGCACACATTCACAATACACACAAATATATATATATATATATATATATATATTGAACACCATTTTAATAAAAAAATATAGACTTTAAATTCCTCAACACAACTCAATTACCACTATTTACAATTGTGCGGTTACTAATTGGACACACACATGAAAAAGAAAAAAAAAAGTTGCTAACCTTGTCTTCTAAAGTGGACGGTATAACATATTATATAATTAAAGTAAGTATTATTTAATGTAAGCATTAATTATAGTATGTATGAAATTAAGTTAAGTATTAATTAATGCAAGTTTTAACTAAGTTTAATTAATGAAATATTGTTTTGTATGAATGTTTTTTATACGTTATTGAAATAATAAAAATGTTAGGAATCTTATTGTTTAGATTTTGATGAATGCCATGTAAAACTTAGAATAGAAAGTTGGCACCCCAATTCTTGTTGTAAAATGCATTGTAATGAATAGAGCTGGTCAAGCTGAGTTAAGTCAGCTACGCCCAAACATGCAAGAAGACAACTGAAGACTTGAAGGAAGACTCATTTGAAACAACCGAGTATGGCAAAGAAGAGTAGATGGGAACTCTATCAAGAAGCGGTGAGATGAGATGCAGGTGAGTGGAGCATCAGTCAAGTCAACTCAAGAAAAGCCAAGTCTCAAGTTGAAGTGACAGAAGAGTCATCCAATGATTGGAAGCTGACTCTAAGTCACCTGAGGAAAGCAAGGAAATGCAGTCAAGTCGAGATAACTGTAAAAGATCCGTTGCATAGAAATCAAAAGAATTACTTAAACAAGTAATATCTCCATACCACCTTTCTCGGAGTGCTCAGTCCCAGAAGCGTGCAAAAGGAATGAACCAATGGGAAGCACTACACCGTGTCGAACTCAAAAGGTGAAAGAACAATTCATACGAGGAAATGGCAATTCCAAGAACTCGCAACAAGACAAGCCAACGACTGCAAGTGACTTTCAAAAATAAGTCTATCTCTTCAACGGGCAAATTTTTGAAAGTTCACTATAAAAGGCTGAGGAGTTTGTTTGAGAAAGCGAGAGATACATAGATGACACATATGTGAGATATACAAGCATATTAGAAAAACTGAAATATTCTCAATCCTCAAGCCTACATTACGAAGAACATCAATCCAACACTCACCCGTGAAGGAAAGATAACTTCAATCAGTTGAAGAGGAAAATATCTGAAAACAAGGGGTCTACATTCCGGGAAGGATTGTAGGAAGGTTCAAGGTTGAGCCAAATCTTAAGCTTTTGGAGGGCTTCGTGATCAAATCCAAAGAGCTTGAGCAAGTGAGTCGTAGTAGCAAGGCGGTAAATGCGCCTCCTGTGAAGAAGTTGAGTCGTACGAGAAGCCACCGAGTGATCAAGGTGTCTCGACTGAGTCCCAAAGGATCAAGTCACCGTGTGTGATCAAGACTTGATCCGGGTATTTACCACTTTGTAAACCGATCATTACTTAGTGGATTCCTCCAGGAGTTGGAGAAGAGAGGAGTAGAAGAATTACCCCATCTTTGAACCTCTATAAAAATTTCATTGTGTCATTTACATTTCAAAGACTTTAATTCTTGCAATTTTAATCGCTTATATCTCACGATAAATTTGCTATCCACTTGATAAATTATAAGTACTAAACCAAGCACTAAACTCTTACTTAATCAAACTTAAGGGTGTTAAGTCTTCCGCTAAAAACAAAACCACAATCGAGTTAATTTAGAGCTAACAAACAGTTACTCCATCAACAGCTCAGTTGAGTTTGTTGAGTGATTAACTCTACCGAGTGACTAAGTTGGATCTGTCCATCAAGGACACAAACACAGTAGTATCAACTCTCAGTAGATTTAAAAGGACTAAATCGAAAATTTGGTAAGGTTTATTCAACCCCCTTCTAAACCTTACACTTACACCCCTTGGGACCTACAAGTGGTATCAGAGCGGTTGGTTCATTGAACCCTCCGCACTGGTTACTGAACTAGATCTCCAAACTTTTCAAAGTCTGCTTTAGTACTTAAACTTTCAAAACTCTTCTTTATCATTAAAAGTTATTATCATGGAAGCAAATTTGACACGCATCCCTATGTTCACTATTGAAGAATTTGATGATTGGAAAATTCGTATGCAGGCTCATCTATCAGCATTACATGATGAGATGTGGATAGTGATAGAAGATGGGCCTCTGCAAATCTTAAAGGTGAACACAACTGTACGAAGAGTTGCAGCTGAAGGAGAAGAAGATGTTGCTCCTAGACCAGTCATGGTTGAAAAACCAAGAACTGAGTGGACAAATGATGACAGAAAAAGATATAACCTGGACAATGTAGCCAAGGACATCCTCTACAAAACCTTGGACAAAGCCATGTTCAACAAAGTCAAATCATGCAAAACGGCTAAGGAAATGGGACAAGTCGACATTGATTTGTGAAGGCTCAGAGCAAATCAAAGAAAACAAATTATCAGTGGCTGTACAGAAATTTGAGAACTTCAAAATGATCTCAGGAGAGAACCTGGATCAACTAGACGCTCGGTTCACAGAAATCACAAATGAGCTGTCTGCACTTGGAAAGGAATATACACAGAAGGAAATGTGTATGAAGATCCTAAAAAGTCTTCCAACTGAATGGGAAATGAAGGTCATGGCACTGAGACATTCCATGGACCTATCAAAGACATCCAACCATGAGTTATTCTCAGACCTCAAAGCCTACGAGTTTGAGCTGAGAAGAAAAGACCAGGAAGAGACAGTTGTACCCAAAACAAATGCTCTAATTGTTAAAGATGGGAAGAGAGTCGAGGTCAAAGAGGTCATTGACCCGAAGAAATAGCCCGATGGTTAAAAGATTTAACAAGTTCTTTAATAAGAACTACAAGAGAGAAAGGGTGAATCTTCCGAACACTCACTCCCTCCCAAATCAAGGGATGATAGGCCAACCAAGAGAACGTATCATCAAAAAGTTGAATATCAAAGGGTGACAATCCAAGGATGGAAAGAGTCGATCAAAAGGTTGAGTATCTATGTTGGAACTGAGACAACCAACCAGTCACTATGCCATTGATCGGTCCATATCCTCTGTAGTCAACAAGACGGGGATGAAGAAGAAAGGAAGATCTTCGAAAGAAGACAAGAAAAGAAAAAGGCAATGATGGTCTGCCGAGATCACGAAATGACCAAGTCAAGAGAGACAAATGATTCAGAGAGCAAGAAGCCGACTACTCAAGTGACTCTGAAGAAGAAGAAGATCCGCTTGATGGCCAAAGAACAAGATCAAGAAGATGAGGTACAATCTAACTCAACAAACTCGGACACTAGTGATAGTGACCGTGACACACACACTTCATCACCCACTCGATCTTTATGATTCATTAGGCAAAATGATGAAAGATTTTGAACACATTAAATCCTCACACACACTATTGAATGAGGAAAACAACCTACTCAAAAGTCAAAACTCAAAGTCCGACTAAGGAGCCGAGTACTCTAAGTCAAATAGTGATGAGAATGAAAGTTTAAAGGCCGAAAATGCTAAATTAGTAGCAGTAAATTGTTGCTATAGAAAAGAGGGAGAATGACCTCAATAATGTTATTGCCTCATTCACTAAGGCATCTAAATCATTGGATGATCTTATCATGAGTCAAAGAGAATGTGGAGACAAGACAAAGCTTAGGATTTAATTCCTCTCGTGCTATGTC
This sequence comes from Rehmannia glutinosa, assembly GCA_016081115.2. NCBI lineage: Eukaryota > Viridiplantae > Streptophyta > Magnoliopsida > Lamiales > Orobanchaceae > Rehmannia > Rehmannia glutinosa. The sequence goes on along the minus strand of JABTTQ020003007.1, from coordinate 403,066 downwards.
AAACCTCAAAAGTAATTTTGGAAAAAGGATCTTCAAGTCATGAAGAGTCCGAAAATCCAAAACTCTAAATGTTGCACACACATTCACTCCAAAGCACAATAACAAGCAAACCGGCCTTTGTTACAAAGGAAAAGGAAAACAAATATTGAGTGTCTTTGAAAGGACAAATTGAGAAGAGATTCAAATGAGTCCTCAAAAACTCCTAACGAAAATACTCGTAAAAAGGAAGCGAGCTACCAAAAATCCCAAAAATCTATAAAAGAAATACATATGATGGGAATGGTAGAAAATATCCAAGCCAAGTGATTGGAATAATGTGAACTATCGGATAAACTTATGGAATATAAGCCCAAATGGCAAAGGCCAAGAACTCAAGAAAGGCCATTCCAAAAGTATAAGAGCTTTCATCAAAGACACCTATGCACCTAAGCATCACACTCAAAGTCACCACAATTACCCAAGGAAGGCAATTGCTAAAACACATATACATGCATACGCACAAAAGAGACAGGTTGTATGAACCTAGAATCCCCAAGCAATTTGCCAGGATTAATTATGATTATGGCATCGATAGATGGCAACCCCTTAGAGTCAAATCATTTGGCTATAAGTTGGTTGGATCATCTTACAATTCTAACCCCTCAGACCCGCATAAGTATGGGTACCTAAAACTTAATTTCCTTGATTGCAGTTCAAGAAAATGAGTGCCAAGGAACCTGGTACATGGATAGTGGTCAGTTCCGGACACATGACACAAGAAACAAGAAAAATCATGTCAAAATTCAAGGAAGTTAAAGGAGCAAAAGTCATATTTGGAGGAAATGAAGCTCCTGGTGAAATAAGAGGCATTGGATCCATCAAGAGAAATGGATTAGAGATCACGAGATGTTGCATATGTTGAAGGACTCAACTTCAATTTATCGAGCATCACCAACTCTGTGGACAAGGGCTACAATGTTGGATTCAACATGGGAATATGCCAAATCAAAGATATTGAATCAAATGAAGTTGTCTTTGCAAGGATGTAGAGAAAAATATGTATGTAGTGGATTGGTCAATCGCAACACCCAAGACTGCTCTACTAGCAAAAAGCACAAATTTGAATCAAGTTGTTGTGGCACAAAAAGTCGAATCACCCGAATTTCAAAACAATTAACAAGCTGGCAAGAAGTCATCTTGTGGAAGGATTACCAGACTCGATGATACAAGAAGGAGAGTATATGTGATGCATGTCGGAAGGAAAACAAATCAAATCGTCATTCAAAGAAAAGACATGCCCATCCTCAACAAGAATATTACATCCGCTTCACATGGATCTATTTGCCCAAAGGGAACCAAACAAAGATAAGTGGAAAGAAATACACCTTGGTGGTAGTAGATGACTATTCAAGATATACATGGACAATATTCATGTGCAAGAAGAAAGAAACTCTACAAAAACTACCACAAATTGATGAAGAGGATTCAAAACGAGAAGAGTCAAACCATTATCAAAATAAGATCGATAGAGGAACCGAGTTTGTCAATGGAATAATAATAACTCGATTGTATTGAGAATGGTATTGGTCATGAACTATCGCAGCAAGGACTCCACAGAACGGAGTTGCAGAAAGAAGAATAGAACCCTCAAAGAAGCAGCAAGAGACCATGTTAGTCAAGCAGGGTTACCAAAAAGATTTTGGGCTCAAGCAATCAACACACTTGCTACACCCAAAACAGATGTATGATAAATAGACAAACACAAAGACTCCTATGAGATCCGGATCGGAAGAAAACCAAATGTTGCATATTTCGTGATATTTGGATGTAAATGCTTCATCCACAACAATGGCAAAGACAATCTAAAGGCTTTTGATGCTAAAGTCGATAAAGGTATCTTCTTAGATACTCACCGAAAGCAAAGCCTACTGAGAATACTCAACAAAAGAACTATGGTTACTGAAGAATCCATTCATGTGGTATTCGATGAGCCAAATGTAAATGGAGAAGACATTGAAGAGTCACCGATAAGTCAATCATCCAACCATACGTAAGAGTCCCTATCTTTGTCAAGTCAATCTGGGATTATCAATTCGAAGAAGATGAGATTGTCTGAATCTCAAAAACAAACCGGAGAATTTGCAAAATAAGTGATTACGAGAGAGCGACCACAAAGAACACAAACGCAAGTCATCAATCCACTAACTTACTCCAACTCGATGTAAGATGGCCGAGAGACCATCCACCGAACTTGTCATTGGAGATATAAGAGAAGGTGTCAAAACAAGATCCGAACTCAACAAGAAGCCATGTTCACATGCTTCATCTCGCAAATAGAGCCCAAAGATGTGTCCCAAGCATTGACGACACACATTGGATTCAAGCTATGCAAGAAGAGTCAATCAGAGAGAAATAAAGTATGGGAATTAGTGCAAAGACCCATACATCAAAATGTTATTAGAACCAAATGGGTGTTCGTAAATAAGATGAACGAGGAAGGTTATGTGGTAAGAAACAAAACAAGACTAGTAGCCAAAGGATATTGCCAAGAAGAAGGGATAGATTTTGATGAAACATTTGCCCTCGTAGCAAGATTGGAAGCTATAAGGATGTTTCTTGCCTATGCACTCACAAGAATTTCATTGTATATCGATGGATGTAAAAAGTGCATTCCTAAATGGTTTATTAGAAGAAGAAGTGTATGTTGAACAACCTCCAGGATTTGAACAAGACTCTTGAGATAAGGTATACAAACTCAAGAAAGCTCGTATGGATTGAAGCAGCACCCGGCATGGTATGATACCTTGTCACAATTCCTAATCAAAATGGATTCACAAAAGGAAAAGTAGATAGAACACTTTTCGTAATTCAAGACAAGAAGAGTATTCTACTTGTTCAAATATATGTTGATGACATCATCTTTGGATCCACAAACAAAGAGTCATGTGAAAAGTTTTCAAACCTCATGCAAAGTAAATTTGAAATGAGCATGATGGGAGAGTCGACATTCTTCCTTGGACTCCAAGTGAAACAATTTGAAGGATGGAACCTTCATAAGTCGACAAAATACACCAGAGATTTAATGAAAAATTTGGAATGGAAGAGAAGTCTTCTCGTGAAAATACCAATGAACACATCACCAAAATGGACATGGATGCAGATGGCAAGCCTCAGTAGATCAAACAAGATCTGAGCACTTATTGGATCATTGCTCTATCTCACAAAGAAAGCGGACTGGACATCACCTTTGGCTGTAGTAGTGTATGTGCAAGATTTCAATCTGCTCCAAAAGAGAGCCATATGACAAAAGAAAGAGAATATTGAGATACTTGAAAGGAAGCCAAGAAGTAGGCCTATGGTATCCAAAGGAAGGTGGATTCAAGCTAATTGGCTATTCATATTCTCGACTATCTTTGGATGCGAGTTGATAGGAAGAGCACTTCAGGCACATGTCAAATGCTTTAGAAACAAAGTGATTTCCGGTTTAGCAAGAAGCAAAACTCAATAGCCACCTCTACAAAGCGAGAATACATAGGCTGCGGCAAACAAGTTGTGCCCAAGTCCTATGGATGAGACAAAGAAATGAGAGACTATGAAATTGAGGAAAAAGAGATTCCAATCATGTGTGATAACACAAGTGCAATTGCAATTACTCAAAATCCTATGTTGCATTCAAGAACAAAGCACATTGATGTCGATATCACTTCATAAGAGATCATGTTGAAAAGAAGGACATCATCCTGGAATATATCTCAACCGATAAACAACTAGCCGACATCTTCACAAAACCATTATGTGAGTCAAGATTTGAAGAACTCAAACATGAGTTGGGGTTAATTAAGCTGAGCCGACACTCCAAATCAAAGAAGAGAAATGGAAACAGAAAAGGGGTGAAAAAGAGTCGAAATGCAAATCACCAAGAATCACCAGACGGAAAAGACAAGATTAATCCGAGTCACCGATAAATGAGTCACTAAGAGAATCAGTGAGAAGTAGAGTTAAATCGCCTAAGGGATAAGCTCAATAACTTATGAGCAAGTGACAAAAACGCTCGCCGCTTTGACTAAGCGGGAATGTTTTAAGAAATACGTCGGATAATGATGATGTGTACGGACAAAAAGCCGCACACCAAGCTTATGAATGGATATAAATGTTTGCCGCATTAAATACGAGACATGAAATGCTAAATAGGCGTGCAAAATCTAAGCCGTTGATTTCGATCACATTTCAAAACCACCCGCACGCCCTTTCATAAACCATGTTTAAACCATTTTCATCCGTTTTCTCTCTCACACTTCTAAAAACCTGTTCATTTCTTTCTCTCAAAAGCAAAGGCAAAATTCTCTCGAAACCCTATCTATCTTCAAATCAATTTCTCGAGTTTTCCTTGATACAATCCCGAAAATGGCACCAACTTATGACTTTACCAAGTTAGGAAGCAAATCCACACCTAGGCTCTACGGTGGATTTCGACGGAATGATGAAACAGGGTCCGACGACACCCTAGTGAAGAAAATCGCCGAAAAGTTAGAAACGTCCGGTCAAACCGTTTACGACGTTAGAATATCCGATGACATATGTGGAGGAAGTCGATAATTCTACGTGAATGCTTTGAGATTCACGATGAAGGAATCAAGTCATCTCAGTACGGAAAGCGGTGACTATCTCTCCAAGATTTGGCCGAACATTGCTCACTACCCGGAAGGAGCATCGAGATTAACGGTGATGTAAACCTGGCTCAAGCTTGGAAAGAAATAGCCAAGCTGACTTTTGCCGATAAAATAGTGTATACAACAAACAAGAGATCTGAAGGAGGATTACCACAAGTCGTTGGACATAGTTGCCAAATGTATCGACATCAAGTTTGGCGGCTTTGACCAATCAAAAGGCAAAGCCGATTGTAATGGCCGCAATCATCGAAGCAAAGAAGATAAACTCGGGGCTGAGTTTGTCTACAAATGCACTCTGCCCGAGAACGTGGGAACAAATCCTTCAAAGAAGATGGCACATTTGGAGGATCCCTGGATATGGCCTAGTAATTGGCCGGCTAATGGAGGTGAAAGGAGTCCCTCTTAGACATGGGAAGGCATTCCATGTTAACAAGAGGATGTTCGAGCAAACCTCTCAGGCGCACGAGAAGAGAGCTTACGCCAAGAGAGTTCGACACGATGAGGGGAATCACCACCAAGATACAAATCGTTTCCTCTCCACCCAAGAAGAGAGCGCCTCAAAGAACTACTAAGAAAGATCACGCCGCCCTATGCAAAGAAAGAAAACCAAACATGCTCCCGCCCCCGCAGCAAGAGTCACCGCCCCGCAGCCGTGTCTCCCGCCGCAGCAGCGGGTCGAGAAGGACTCACAAATACCTTCTCCGACCGTCAAAAAGAGGAGAACCGAGAAGCCACGACAGCCCGCTCCCGAGAAAAAGACACCAAGACGCCCCCAAATACGCAAGACTCGAGAGGACACCGTCTCGAACCAAATCCCTCCGTACAAACAAGGAGACGAAGAAGAATCATCAAGCGATCCGAATCGAGAAACCAACGGTTGAGTCGATTACTCGCCTAGAGAAGATACCTGAGACTACTTTGGAGAAGTAGAGTCTCCGGATGTAGTTGATGAAACACCAAAGTCTGCTGAAGGCGATCAAGAGGCAACCGAAGACACAAACCGTAGTTCACACAAATTAAACACAAGTAGAACCCGCTTGAGAGCGATAGTGATGTAATGATTCTATCCCCACCTTACCCGGACATCCAAAATCGTCTGCGTGAGTGGAGAAAATGGAAGTTGAGTAAGTCAAGGAACAGTTCCAACGGCCCGAGTTTATAGAAGAAGAAGAGGAACTCGCTAAATTTCCTCGACTAAAAATCGTGCCCCAAGACTTGATGAAGACAATCGCTTAGATATCCTGCAGATTTACAAGGAAAAGGAGAGAGAAAAGCAAGCCGAGGAAGGAGGCACGTGAGAAGGCAAGCATCCGCCTCTATCTCCGGCACCACGAACACACACATCCTCTCCTTGATGTCTTCTCGACAAAGATGAGGATCAAGAGAATGTCACGCCACGTAAGAGTTGCAAATGCAGCAAGCATTGCACGATTCAAAAATCCTTCACGAGCAAAGATTGATGGAGGGACCAGAGAGTCCTCGAACACACCGAAATTGATCCAATGGGAGTGGTTCAAAGAAATCGCCAATGTTGTTCTTCTTACCATTTCCCCACTCACTCGGAAGGCAATAAGGAATCGGCGATGAAACCGGGACAATGGGGACCCCAATGAGCCAACCCCTATTGAAGGTGTGTTACCACCTGCCCCAACGGCCGAACAATCAATCGAAACAAATGAGCTTGGAGACGAGTGACCCCATTCCAAGTCACTCACTGTGCGCGCCCGGGGAAATCCTCCACCGCAGCAAGGTCGGAGGATGTCGCAGATGACTCCACAACGAATCAAGGAGGCGGAGTAGAGAAAATACAAACACAAGAAGAACAACAAGTTGCCATCAACGAAGCTCGGACGATTGAGATCTGTCACCGAGGTGCCAACCGCCGGAAAGGCTAATGACGCTGGGCGATGCGGTCGAGGCACATGATGGAACGGCCCTGGGGAGTTAACACTGGGCGATGAAAGTGCAATCCATGGGGTTGAGACTCCAATGGATGCCACCGCAGAAGACCCTAAGACAGTGACACTCGTCGAAAGGGAGGACCAAAACCTCGCGCAAAGAGAGACTGGGAGGTAATGAAGGCCCACGGGAGGTTGAGACTTCCCGGGGTAAAGAAGTCAAGAGAGAACATCCCTCCTGCTATAATCGACCCATCCGAGAAGGAGATAAGCGCACTTCATGATTCCCGGATAATCCCGATGTATCCTTTCTCGGGATCGAAAAGCGCGAAGAAGAAGCCGAGTCATCCCCCGTGCCAAATCCAAAAGACTCACCATGGGGTGTTCCAAGCACGAGTAAGTCGATCCCAAGACTACGTCAAAACCTTTAACTTTGATGATGAGCCACCAATGGAAATCTCATCATCGTCCGATGACGCCACCGATAAGGCCGAGGACCGCCTACGCACTGGAAAAATCAGCTAAGACCAACGGGTTGTTAAGGCATGAGGCTCGATAAACTAAGACCAACGAAGTCGTTGAGACAGTGAGGCTCAAGAACCGGGACTACTTCACAACAAAACCCGGTGAACCAAAGATCCACCGAGCAGGCTCCTCAAGCTGCAGCAGGATCGATTCCCAAAAGAACTTCACGCGCACCGCTCATCATCGAACATGATCCCGGTTGGCGGCGATGAATCTTTTGTAGAATCTTTCCCTTTTCACTGGAGATACTGAACTCCACGAAGAGTCGAAACGAACAAGCACGCTATCACAAACCAGCTCTGTTCTTCCATCGACACCATTGTTCCAAATTGATTATGATTTTGATGTTTGCATGGCCATCGCCTTCAACGAAAGAATCACCAAGTCGAAAGTGTTCAAGGCACTATTTGCTGAGGTTGAACGGATGGAGAGGCATCGTGCCTCTTTGGATATGCGATCGGACAACAGAGATGCCACCCTTACATGTACCGACTTGAGAGGCATAACAATCGAATCGGGAATGGTGGCAACAACAAAGAAACAATGCGTGTGGAACAAGTGAGATACTTCAGACATTGTTCAACAAGTCTGCTAGTGTGGAGAGTCAAAATGCGATGCAAAACGAAGCCGAGAGAACATATTGAGCACATGCATGAAGCTCATCTTGCCGAGATAAAGCTACTGCGTGAGCGAAATACAAATGATCTACAGCGTTTGGAAGAACACATGACTAGAAAATTCACCTTCTCATGGCCGAGATGAAGCGATTTCAGTGAGTCCAACGCTACTCGATCCGAATTCAAGCGCCGCTTACAACGCAGCCAGACTTGAAGCGAGAACTCGACTATCCGCAGCTCGACTTCATGCTTGCCAAGATGTTCCCGGGGTTCCTCTATCCTTTGATGATGCCAAAAAGGGGAAGAGGAATACCTTAAAGCAAAGAAAAATCGTTTGAAAAGAAAGAAAGGAGCGGTGAGAAGGAAAATCACCGAGGAAATTTTGAAACAAAAGAAAGGAAAAAATCTGAGGGGGAAGGATCAAAAGATATGACCTTGATGATTGCACAAACCCCTCAACAGGGTCCTGTCACACTGGTGACATTATAAGCGAAAACTCCCGTGACTCTGCCACTCCAACACTCTGTATCTATGGTGAGAAGAGAAAACAATTGAAGCGGGGATGAAGGAAGTGGAAGTAGACATGTCAACGATTCCGAACCGCCGGTTCTGATTCGGAACCGCCGGTTCTGATTCGCCCCGAAGGTGGAACCGTAACCTAACCGTCCTATAGAAGGTTTCGGTTCGGTTCGATTCGAACCGCCGATTCGGCTTTCGGTTCAGTTTGGCGATTTTTTTCTTTTTTTTTTTTTTTTTTTGAATTTTTGAATTTTTGAATTTTTAAGTTTTTAATATTAATAAATTAACACCATTGATAAATTAACACAATTGATGAAGGAAATAAAATTGAGTAACACAAAAATAATTTTATTGATTTAAAAGTAAAATTACAACTTACAATTTACAAAATGAAAAATTCTAATATATTACAATTCCAAAGTACAATTTAAAAATAAAATTACAAGTTAATACAATTTCGTATAAAGTTTAAATTACAAAGTACAAAGTACAAACCACAAAGAAAGGAAAAAGAAAAAAAAATGGGTTTGAGTTTTATTTTAATATTCTAAGTTAAAAATTTGAAATTTAACTTTGAATATTGAAATAAAATTGCCTACGTATCCTCATAGAGGAATCAAAACCCTACGTAGTTCTCTTTACCTTTTACTTACCTTAGGGAAGGTGGCAATTGGCAACGTGATTCTTCAATTATTTTGTGACCCGTTGCTTGAATCGGTATCAAGATTATCGCTTTCTTCGGAATCATCAAAATCGACTTGTTGCTCACGTGTTTCGCGTTTGTCCAATCGTGGAGCAATACTTGAGCCTCTAAACTTTCTCTGTTAATCTAGATCGTCTAGGATCCGAATATAACCTCCCTCATGAATGCTTGCTCTACGAGACGGTTGAGGCGAAACGGCTAATATTTCCCTCGCAATTAAAGTTACTATAGGAAAAGAGGAAGACCTCTTTGACCACCACTTTAACAAATCGAACTTTGAATTCCCTACTACAAATTCAGTATAATCAAAAGGAGATGTTAAATATGTATCAAGTTCAAGATAAGGGGATGTGCCTCCTCTCGAACGTTTTGGTATCCTCGCGTCATAAAAATTATCTAATGGTGCAAATACCGACGCCTCATTAAACGTACCAATATCACTAGTATGTTCAACATCGGGTGTAGAAATAGCAGAACTAGATGAGCCTCTAAAACTATCACCAAATTTTATTGAATATTCTTTAAAAATATCATATAAACATGATTTAGCATTCTCTACTACAACACTTGGAATGGGAGTGTCATGTTCTTTAATAGAAAACAAAGCATCATAATATATTCCTAACAATTCTTCTAAACCATCTAATCTTACTCTAGGATCTAATATTTTTGCAACTAAAAATACATTAGGAATATAAGTGAAATATTTTAACCATTTTAATCCCATTTGGGCAATAGTTGGTCCTATAGTAGCACAAGGCATGAGAGATCTAAAAAGTAGTGCAATTTTAACACAACGATCTACAACTAAAATTGATGTAGGATAATAAACACCGGATAATTCTTCGGTAGCATCTTTAAAAACCTTTAAAAGTTGACATAAATTAGAGCATGCATCCCATTGATTGGGAAATAAAACTATGCCACATTGTTGATCGGCAAAAAATGAACATAAAGCTTCTCTATATGCATAACTATCATTTATCATTTTATATGTAGAATTCCAACGAGTTGGCACATCGCCGAGAATTTTCTTGGGTATAAACCATTTTCTTTACAATATCTCGCCCATTTTTTCAAAAAAAATGTAAGAAAATCTGTTTTAAATATAAAAGTGCATCTCTAATAGGTGCAATTTCTTCTTTTAAAGTAGCTAAACCATCTTGAACACATAAATTAATAATATGACATATACAACGAACATGAAAAAATTTGCCACCAATAGAAGGTTCACAAATATTAATAAGTGATGGTAAACTAGCCGTATTAGCACTAGCATTATCAAATGAAATTGAAAAAATTTTGTAACTAAACCATATTCTTGTAAAATAGTATGAATTTTATGAGAAATATTAATAGCGGTATGTTCAACATTAAAATCTCTATATGCAATTAAACGTTTTTGCAAAGTCCATGAATCATCAACCCAATGACAAGTAATTCCCATAAAAAACTTCTTTGCCAATGATCACTCCATACATCCGAACAAATTGAAACTTTTGTTTGTAAATTAGCAAATGAGTTAATTAATTGAAACTTATATTCACAAACTGCTTTTTTAATATCGCGAGTCAATGTAGAACGTGAAATTTTATTAGCAATGCGGGGTTAAAAGCACGTCTAGTATACCTTTCAAATTTTTTATTATCGGCAAAGGTAAAAGGAAGTGACATACCACTAACAAATAAAGTCATGTCTCTTTTCTAGCATTTAAATCGGTATATTTAAATAAAGAAGAAGAAGAAGACTCCATACCGTTGAAGAACCCGTGAATCCCGTCGGTAGTTGTGTTTGAGCACGATCTAACCCAACTTTGTCCTGGATGCTTTTTGTTGAGGTGGTTCGTGAACGTCCCCATAACCGCCCCTCCTCTAAACTTGTAGGAATTAGTGCAATAATTGCAAGTAACTTTGAAACCGCCCGGTTGTAGGATCCGGAATTTTTTTAAAATGAACCGAAAAATATCGGATCTAAGTGGCGAGCTCGCGACTTTGAGTTTGAGTTGGCGATTGCGATTCCTGTTGAGCCTCACCTTCTTGTTGCAAACTAGCAAAACAAGCTTCGATTTCATCTTCGTTCAAATCGAAAGCTTCATCAAAACGTGGTGGTGGTGGTGGTTGTTGCTCTGAGCCGACGCCAAACCTTTGCCCTTAGATTGATGGGAAGATCCTCCACGTCTCGACATTTTTTAAAATAGCTAATGAAATTAAAAGTATGAAACTTCTAAAACTTAAATTGAAACTTGGAATTTAAACTTGAACAAGTTGAATATAGAGAATGTAGAGAATTGGGAGATTAGAAATTTGGTGTGAGGAAAAATGGATGAATTGGAAGGGGTATTTATAGGAAAAAAATGAAATTCAAAAAAATAAAAAAAAAAAACGGAAAACGCGGTTTTAACCGAAACCGTGGTTTCGGTTTTAAAAATCCGGGGTTTCAACGGTCAAATGATCTTGACCGTTGATCATCAACGGTCAAATGATCTTGACCGTTAATTTTTTTCAAATTTTGAATTTTCAAAAAAAAAAAAAAGAAGTTAAAAACCGGCGGTTTTAACCGAAACCGCCGGTTTACGGTTAAAACCGGCGATTAATCGGCCACAAAAGTGACCGTTTGAAATTTCAATTTCAATTTGAAATTTGAAATTCAAATTTCAATTTCAAATTGTAAAAAAAAAAAAAAAAAAAATAGAAAAACCGCCTTTAAACCGCGGTTGAACCGCCGTTAAACCGGCTTTAATCGGCGGTTTGCTTTGAGAATTCGGAGCCGTAACCTAACCTTAAAATTAAGGTTTACGGTTCGGTTGAACCAAACGAACCGAAATCCGGTCAACGGTTCAAAACCGCTGACCACTTGCTCAAACCGCCGTTTTCCGAACCGTTGGACATGTCTAAGTGGAAGGAAGAATGGATGCGGTTATGAACATCTTGAAAGAACACGGAGGCATTCCAAAGAGAGAGACACTTATGCCATTTCGATGTCGGGACGAGCCACGATTAGTTGACGAATTCAAAACGCTCGAATCCAAGGATACTTTGCAAATATGTCATGGCTCAAGCTTGGGACTTGTATGGGAAAAAAGGGTCTCACATTATGTGAAGAAGGCGATAGGCGACGGACTCCGATCACTCTGCTGGTCACTCTGCTGTCACTCACCGGAAAGAAGAAGACCGACAAAGATACGCCCGAGGTAGAGGAAGAAGCGGCAGTGGAGGAAGAAGCTTGACTGGCCTCGCCAAGAAATATTGAATACGTAGATCCAGGAAAGAAAGGAGGGATCTCTTCTGGCTGGGCTTGACCAAGTGGCAAACTTGAAAGTGGCTAAAACTAACGCCGAGTATGCAAAAGAATAGAAGAAGAAAACAAGAGACAAACTCGGCTATGGCGGGAGAGACAGAAAGAATAAGAAAAGATGAAGGCCGCCAGGAAGGCATATGAAAAGAAAAAGAAGGCAACTCGGCATTTACGAAGAAGAAGAGAAGAAGAGAAGAAGATGCTGAACAAGATGAAAGAAGGAGACAACGAAGGAGATGAAGTTCTTGCCGTCCAACCCTTCGTGTATTTTATTATGTAAATACATACAATGTAAGTCTTCGTAATAAAGCTATAAATTCTTTATTTTTCTCGTGAAGACAATTATATACTCGATACACCTTGTAAAATGATTGTGTTAAGTACAAGAATGATATGATCAATAAAAAGATTGATTCTCAAAGCGCATACATTCTATGTCAATACACTATATGTATGTATCTTTGTTATTTGCATTTTTGTATGGTTTAAGTTTTGGCATCATCAAAAAGGGGGAAATTGTTAGAATCTTATTGTTTAGATTTTGATGAATGCCATGTAAAACTTAGAATAGAAAGTTGGCACCCCAATTCTTGTTGTAAAATGCATTGTAATGAATAGAGAGTGGCCAAGTGAGTTAAGTCACTACGCCAAACATGCAAGAAGACAATCAAGACTTGAAGGAAGACTCATTGCGAAACAAATTGAGTATGGCAAAGAAGAGTAGATGGGAACTCTCTTGAAGAAGCGGTGAGATGCAATGAGTGGAGCATCGATCAAGTCAACTCAAGAAAAGCCAAGTCTCAAGTTGAAGTGACAAGAGTCATCCAATGATTGGAAGTCGACTCTAAGTCACCCGAGGAAAGCAAGGAAATGCGGTCAAGTCGAGATAATCGAAAGATCCGTTGCAGACGAAATCAAGAGAATTACTTAAACAAGTAATATCTCCATACCACCTTTCTCGAGTGCTCATCCCGGTCAGAAGCGTGCAAAAGGAATGAACCAATGGGAAGCACTACACCGTGTCGAACTCGAAAAGGTGAAAGAACAATTCATACGAGGAAATGGCAATTCCAAGAACTGCAACAAGACAAGCCAACGATCGCAAGTGACTTTAAAAAATAAGCTTCTCTATCTCTTCAACGGGCAATTTTTTGAAAGTTCACTATAAAAGGCCGAGGAGTTTGTTTGAGAAAGCGAGAGATACATAGATGACACATATGTGAGATATACAAGCATATTAGAAAAAGCTGAAATATTCTCAATCCTCAAGCCTACATTACGAAGAACATCAATCCAACACTCACCGTGAAGGAAAGATAACTTCAATCGGTTGAAGAGGAAAATATCGAAAACAAGGGGTCTACATTCCGGAAAGGATTGTAGGAAGGTTCAAGGTTGAGCCAAATCTTAAGCTTTTGGAGGGCTTCGTGATCAAATCCAAAGAGCTTGAGCAAGTGAGTCAGAGTAGCAAAAGCACTGCCCTGTGAAGAAGTTGAGTCGTGCGAGAAGCCACCGAGTGATCAAGGCGTCTCGGATCGAGTCCCAAAGGATCAAGTCACTTGTGTGATCAAGACTTGTATCCGGGACTGCTTACCACTTTGTAAACCGATCATTACTTAGTGGATTCCTCCAGGAGTTGGAGAAGAGAGGAGTAGAAGAATTACCCCATCTTCGAACCTCTATAAAAATTTCATTGTGTCATTTACATTTCAAGACTTTAATTCTTGCAATTTTAATCGCTTATATCTGTTTGATAAATTTGCTATCCACTTGATAAATTATAAGCACTAAACCAAGCACTAAACTCTTACTTAATCAAACTTAAGGGTGTTAAGTCTTCCAATAAAACAAAACCACAATCGAGTTAATTTAGAGCTAACAATGAGTTACTCCATCAACAGCTCGATTGAGTTTGTTGAGTGATTAACTCTACTTGAGTGACTAAGTTGACTGTCCATCAAGGACACATCTGTGTAGTATCAACTCTGTAGATTTAAAAGGACTAAATCGAAAATTTGGTAAGGTTTATTCAACCCCCCCTTCTAAACCTTACACTTACACCCCTTGGGACCTACAAAAAATTACCATCAAAATTAAGAAATCCAAATCTTTTAAGAAAATACATATAGATATACATATATATAAATTAGAAATTTATTATACTACATATATATAAACATATATATTTATTATTTATAGTATATTATTATTAATTATAATATTATTATAAGTGGGTGGATATTACAGTTTGACCGCGGATCCTAGTTCCTTATATCTGCACCGTTAGACTTAGGGCTTTGATCTCAGCCCTTAATTCCTCCCTTTTATGCCTTGTTTGCTGAACCCTAATTTAGAACTCTCAACCTAATCTCTCACTCGAATCCAACGATGCCTCTCTCATTTTTCATACTACCAGACACTCTTTTTCTCTCTCACTTCGATTCTTGGTGATTCCCTCTGAGAGATTCATTGTGAGTATTGTGTGACTCCATTCCTATCTCTTTTGTGGTTCAAGTGATTGGAATAGTGTCTTTGTTGGGAGAGTTCTTTTGGGGTTCCATTTTTGGCTGAGGGCATAGAGTTCTTGGTTTCGGTTTCTTGCGGGTCTTCTTCAACCTTTTGTGGGGTCCTTGGAAGGCGTCGGGCTAGGGTTCCATTTGTGGCCACCCTTTTGGTCTTTCCGGTTGAAGGTGGATGGTGAGCGGACATTACACTATTTTCTGAGCCGAACGGAGTTGACCTTTCTCTCCTCAGTCCGATTCGGCTTCTCACTGTTCAAAGGGTTCGTCGAAGCAGCCTGTTCCCGCTGCCATTTCGAACGAGCTGAAAAAGAGGGTTTTGTGTAAACCCCATTTGACCCATTTGAATGGAGCAGGTGCCTCCTGCGCGGGTCTTGTTTATTGTTGCTACTATTTATAATTTTAGGTTATTGTTTAGACGCATTGTAATCCCTAATCCCTAATCCCATAGGCCTTATTCTGTAATAGTTTATTTGTTAGACTATTGTAATATTTGGCTATGGCTTTCGTGGACGACAACGGGGTCGATACATAACAGTGGTATCAGATCATCGCCCGTTGTGGCAGTATGAAATCCTTACTGTAGGGTTTCGCCCTGGTAAAGAGGCTTAAACTCCCCTTTTACTACTTTTAGTAGTGTAGCCGCTTGCCGCAGGTTTATCACTTTCGTAGTGTAAATACCGCTTGTCGCGGTTTATGTGCTGAGTATTTGTTGATGTAGTTTAGAGAGATTCTGTATGATCCCATATCTGCCTTTACTTGCACTTACGTGGTTGATCGTCTTTTCAGTTTTTTTTTTATTTCGTATAAAAGGAACTCCGAGCTAAAAAGCCACTTGACCCTACACCGCGAGTATAGTGGAATCCTGTGGTGCGAGGGGTTTCCTATATGTGGCCTTTATTTCCGCTTCTGCTATATTCTCTATTTTTCTGTATGTTGTTGCTTGTTCTGTAGTGGTGTTTGTGGTGAAAAAGATATCGCTGGAAAGAAAGTTGAAGTTGACGAGTCTGCTTATTCTTCTATAATTTTGAACCTTTCTGACTCTATGTTTAGAAAAGTTGGTAAACTTGATTCTGCAAAAGCTGTGTGGGAGAAATTAGAAGATTTGATTGACATGTATTTTGCATGTATTTTAGGCATATTTATGGCTATAATTGTTTATAAACATGCAATAACTCATATGAAATGGTATATATTCGCTCTTTGTGGAAAAGATATTACGCTTTGCTCGTTTTGTAGGAATTTAACGATATTTGGAGTGATTTTGTGACAAATACGAGCATTGCGACCTAGAAGCATCAAGAATCGAGCGATTACACCCAATTGGAAGCCAATTATATTGAGTCTAGAGTCATAGTAATGATTCGTGTGTCAAAAGAAGCATGGATGATCAAACAACGAGGGGATTTATCTCAAGAACGCGTCCAAACGCGTCTGAATTTCCAAAGACCGGCAGGGTTTAGTAATTTGGCCATAACTCTCTCTACAAAATTGATATTGAGCTGATTTAAGTGGCTACGGAAAGCTAAGAGAGAGAGCTACAACTCTTATGAAGACCCCATAAGCAAATTCGGACGTTTGGGTGGCGCACGGGCTGGTCGTGCGTATGAGCACGCCCCGTGCTCCTTGGCGATTTGAGCAAGTTCTCGCGGCACCGGCCAAGACGGCTGGGCGTGCCATATGGCACGGCCCGTGCTCCTCTGTGGGAAAAACAGAGTTTGACTCCTTTTCAACTAGGTTTCGACCCAAACGAAGTACAAATAGACCCGGGGCGGCCACAAACAGAAAAACGCTGATTTTTACCCTAGAAACCAGAGAAAAGAGCAGTTTTCCACTAGAAACTTCGAAAGATCGATCAAGACCGCAACCACACCTTCGAGGATTGAAGATAGATCGAGAGATCGTCATCATCCCCGAGTCACTCATTCCATCGTATCGTTATTTCAATTAGTTAGATTTTGATTATGAATAATTTGTCTATGAATTGTTTATCTTCAATGTCTGGCTAAACACTTGTGATTCCCGGGTTTGGGAGTAGATTAATAAACACTTTTATGTGATGATTAAGGATAATTGAAGTTAATGTTTTCTTTCTCTATTCAAGTACTTTACTTTAATTCTTGTTTTATTAAAAGGCCTTTGATCTAAACTTGTTTGATGTATTGATTCATAATTCTAACCGATGAGTTTCAATACTAGATCTTGAGTACTGACACAAATAGATTGCATGATTGAGAAGTCTCGTGAATATTTGTGAGATCTTTTAATCTTTTGAACTTTTGGGAGTTGGATATCTCATGTTGAGTAGAGATGCTAACATAGATATTCCAATCAACGCTTTACAAACATCTCGAGAGAGGGGTAAATTACTTTGGTGATTGGTCTATAGAGAAGAATACGTTTAACCTTGGTTTGCTTAACTCGAGCATAAAAGTGAGATATTAATTGAAACCATAACCCCTAATCCATCCATCCATACTTGATCTTTTAATCGCTCTTTGCTTTGTTATTTTAGGATTAATTTCTCGCTTTAGTAGTAATAAAACCAAACCTTCAAATTTCGATAGTTTAGATAAAAATAGACTATTATAATCCAATACTTAGTACATTAATTTATTAATCCCCTGTGGATTCGACCTTGCAAACCCTATTCTATAAACGATCCGCACACTTGCGGTGAAGCTATAAAAATAGGCGAACAAGTTTTTGGCGCCGTTCGGGGATTAATCAATTTTTAGTACTAATATTGCGATAAATAGGACTATTCTTAATCTAGACATTTTTTTTATTTGTTGTTTAAATCTACTCCTGTGGTATTTGATTTGTTTCTTTGAGTTGGTTCGGTAGTGCACGAACATCCGCTCGATGGAGGAAGCCAATTATTACAATAATCGGAATTCCTACAATTATCGGAATAATCCTACTCCTACGCACTATTATCCGAGGCAAAGCCATCTATGGAGGACGTCCTCACTGCATTTACGAATGAAACAAGGAACCGGTTCAACAAACATGAGGCTAAGCTGGACAAAATAGTACAATTGGCTAACACTGTGGGCACACAATTGGAAAATCTTGGAACCCGTTTAGCCAATTAGCCACGATCGTTGGTGGACAACATCAAGAGTGCCGCTTCCGAGCAACACTCAAGTCAACACGAAGGAACAATGTAGTGCCATTCATCTAAGGAGTGGTACCAAACACGAGGAGCCGGAGATCCTGGAAAAGCAAGAAAATTCGGAACCAAACGCGGATTGTGTGTCTATGCACTTTCAACCCGTGTGTGGTATCGAAAAGGAGCAAAAACAGGACAAGGAACAGACGAACCGTGCGTGGACGCTCGGGCAGCACGTGCGAGATGCCATAATAAAACTATTCCAGAATGAGACGAGCTCGGTATGCGTCGCACACCACGACAACACGCGCGTAACTCAAATCAAAAGTTCCAACACCAGGACTCCAATCCTTGCTTGGAAATCCCAAATATGCAATATTAGGTGCAAACAATGCAAATTTGGCACTTGACCATGACCCAAGCAGTTAATATATGCATTCAAAGGAGGCACAAATTCATGAGCGTTACAGACGTCAAGCTCTAGACGTTAAATGAAACGCTTGTTGGGAGACAACCCAACGGTTTGCTGTTTTATTTCTTCCCATGTTTTCTTGGTTTGTTTTCCCTTTTCTAAGATAGGATTTATTTGCTTCCATAGGTTAGGATTTTTTCCTTGTTTTTTAAAAAAAAATGAAAAAAAAAATCGAAAAAAAAATCGAAAAAAAAAATTAAAAAAAATCGAAAAACAAAACTGATGTTCGACCCCCAGCACGGGCAGCACGGGCGCTAGAGCACGGCCCGTGCATGGGTCGGCTGAATCAGTATTAAGACGCGCAGGGGGTCACTTTTCTTCACAAAACCCCAAGAGCAGCGGGAGTTGGAGATATTGCAGACGATGCATCAGATACAAATGTGGCATATCTCCCAGGGCCACTTTCCGCCGCCACCCCCACAGTAATCCAGGTCCTATCCACACTTTTCTTTGAAATTCTACCTTCTCTTTTATGCGCTATAATTTCATTCAAGTTTGGGGGGAGAGGTAGTAATTTTATTGATGGGTGTGGCGTTTGCATTCATTTAGTTTCATGTAGAGCATATCATATAGGGTGCAGTGCATTAAATGTTTGATTTTTTTTTTTATGGTTTTAGCATGTTTATCGCTTTAGCACGTTTATTGCTTTCCTAGTAGTAACAGGAAATGTATGCGTAGAATCAATGGCATTCATCAAAATCTAAACAGTAAATTTCCTAACAATTTTCCACTTTTTGATGATGCCAAAACTTAAATTCATACAACCAACATGTAAACAACAAAGATACATACAACCAATGCAGTAACAGGAAATGTATGCGTAGAGTCAATCTTTTTATTGATCATAACATTCTTGTCCTTTACACAACTGTTTACAATGGTATCAAAGCAAACTTATATCTACGCAAAAATACAGAAATTACAAACTTTTCATTGAGTGTACAGAAGACTTACATACATATGTATTTACAAAAGTAAAATACATGAAGGGGTTAGCAGCAACACTCCATCGCCTTCGCTGCCTCCTTCTTTCTTCTTCAGCTCTGTCGTCCTAAGCTCTCTTCCTCTTCTTTTCCTCTTCAGCTGCTTTCTTCTTCTCGTAGGCTCTCTTTGCAGCTTCATATTTCCTTTTTCTTTCTTGTCTCTCTTGCCACAGCTGTGTTTGTCTTTGGTTTTATTCTTCAATTTTCTTCACATATTCAAAGATTCTTCCTTTCCACTTCCATATTGGCTACTTCATCGCATCTTACCCCAAGAGATCCTTCCCTTCTTGCCTGGATCTACATATTCAATGTTTTTGGGTAAAGGTCTAGGTTTAAAGCCTCTACCTCCACCACTTCTTCCTCCTCCTCTAGGCGTATATTGTACCGGAGTCTTCTTCTTACCAACCGAGTGGTCATTGGTAGTCTCGTCGCTATCGCCTTCTTCGCACGCCTTCGGACTTTCTCCCAAGACAAGTCCTGGCTTGGGCTATGGACATGTTTTTGAAGTATCCTTCGGATTCGAGCGATTTAAACTCTTCAACTGATTTTGGCTCTTGTCCATCATCTGGAATGGCATCTGTGTCTCTTCCTGCCGGAATGCCTCCGAACTGTTTCAACATTTCTTCAACACGGGCATCCGTTCTCTTGTCGAACTCCTCCATCTCTGCTTCTACAATTTTTCTCTTTTGAGACATAGTGCACAACTGTAGTGTTGGAGCGCGAGTCACCTAAGTTTGCTTGATTATCTTTGGCTATGACATGACCTTGCTGAGGGGTTTCAGCAAACATTAAGGTCACATCCTTTGACCTTTCCCCCTCAACAACTTTTCCTTTCTCCTTTCTCTTCTCATCGGTTGTCTCTTTCTTCTTCTCAACAGCTGTCTCCTTCTTCTCAACAGCTGTTTCCTTCAACATCCTCAGGTATTCCTCTTCCCCCTTTTTGGCATCATCAAAGGAGAGAGGAACCCCTGAAAACAATCCAAATGAGCATGAAGTCTAGTCGGTGATAGCCGAGTTCTCGCTGAGTCTCATTGTGGAGTATCTTTGCTCGAAATTCTGAGCGGGTGGCTTTGGATTCGGCTGCCACCAGCTTCATTTCAGCCATGAGAAGGTTGAATTTGGCATTCATATTCTCCTCAACTCACGGCGGTTCTTTTCATTGAAATTCACGCAACAGCTCTATTTCAGTTGTATGAGAGGCATGCATTCTATCAATATTTTTACGCATCCTCCTCTTCATGTCGGATTGTCGCGCTCCCGGCATCAAAGATTTTGTTGTACAATGCCTTAAATTATCTAACTTGTTCATATCGCATTGTACTCTGTTGCTGACACCATTCCCTGATCCTTGCCACAATCCCTTGCAAATCTGATGTGAGATTGGCATCCCTGTTGTCCAGCCGCATATCTAGTGAAGCCTGGTGCCGTTCAATTTTCTCAATCTCTCCACAGATTTCTTTGAAGACTTCACGGACTTCAGCTGTTACCTCGGTTTCAAATGGCGGCCAAGCAATATCAAAATCAAAGTCTGCTGGAACAATGGAGTCTGTGGGAATAACTCGATCAGGTCTAATGTTGAAACGTCGGCTTGATGAGTCAAGTTTCTTCTTCAAGATCGGGCAGCTATGAATTGAAAAAGGGAAAGTTTCTTCGAATGCATCATCACGCACGTATGGTATGGACTCTACAGTTGTTCGTGCCTGTGATGATCCTGGTTGAGTCGAGCCTGCTGCATTTTTGGAAGCCTACGCAGATGACTCGGTTTTTGGTGGCCTTGGTGAGAGGATTGGCCAGCTGACTGAGCCTCAGCTATCTTAACAGCTTTTTCGGCCTCAGTAGATTCTGCTAAATGAATTTGCTTGTCCTCAGCTGCACCATCAGCGTCATCGGAGGATGATGAGGCCTGGGAGTTTGGCACATCATCAAAATTAAAAGTTTGATGAGCAACCTTGAATTCTGGCTTACTCGTGCTTGGAAGAACATCCTCAGCTGAGTCTTTTGCAGCAGGGGTGGACTCAGCTTCATCTTCAGATCCCAAGAATGTTGTATTAGGATTATCTTGGGAATCATGAAGAGCACTGATTTCCTCTTCTAAGTCAGGAATGATGACTTGAGGGATGCTCTTTTCTACTTGATTTTTACCCAGGGAAGTCTCAATCTCCCTTGGGCCTTCACTACCTCCGGCTAGTCTCAACTGCAAATGAGGCCTCAGACATTCCCTTCGACGGGCGCAATCGTCTTAGGGTCTTGGCATGGCATCCACAGGAGTCTCAACTCCTTGGATTGCACTTTCGGTGCCCATAGTGTTAACTCCCAGGGCAGTTCCATTCTGTGCCTCGACTGCAACAGAATGTTTTGGTAAAATATTTCAAAAGTTTTCAATAGTTTTCAGCTTTAATCTATTTTTCAGATTTTTAGATAAACTTCCATACTTTAAACAATTATAAATATTTTTTATTTTATATTGAAATTATTTTTAATATTTGAAGTAATTGACAGATTTTTAACACAACTTTTAGTTTTTTAAACAAAATTTCATATTTTTAAAATATCATCTAGTTTTAAAAACAACTTTTTGAAAACCATTTTGAGTTTTTATATTTATAATTTGAAAATATTCTAATAAATTTTAATTGTTTAAAAAAGTGTATTTAATTTTCATGTTTAATTTTTTAACAATATAAGTGTAATTTCGATTTTTTAACTGTTTTTAGTTTTTTAAACAAATTATTATAGTTTTTATATTTTAAGTTTTAGATTTTAAAATAAATTTAATCACATGAATAAATTTCAAATTGAGCAAAAAAAAAAAAAACTTTTTTTTAAGAGTTAAAATAAGTTATAGAACCAATTTTGCCAATTTGGTTTATGTTTTTTTTTTCTTTTCTTTAAGAGTTAAAAAAAGTTACAAAACCAATTGTGTGAATTTGGTTGATTGATTTTTTTTAAAGAGTGAAATTAAGTTATAGGACCAATTTTGCTCATAACGGGTCCAAGTCAACCTCATAACGGCCCATGTGGCAATCACGTGACCTTTTGTGGCCGGAATTTGTAGCTCCGGTCAAGTGAGGACCAAAATTGCGACAATTTTAAAGTTATAGGACTATATTTGCAAAACTCAAATCGGACAGGACCAAAATTGCCAACTAGATAAAGCTACATGACCATTTTTGCATTGTTCCCTAAATAATAATATGTCACCACCAAAAATTACAAAATTGTCACCGCCCCAAAAAATTACTTAAAAAACATATACTTTTAAGAGTAAAAGTGATACTTTACAAGAAAAAAAATAATACTTTTTTATTATCACCATACCCGCATGTTAATCTAATCTTACGAAAATACCACCTGACTTTTGGGTGGATTCATGGATCGTGGAGGATCCGTCTCATAGAATACGACCCATGAGCCGATCTTTTATGAGTTTTTGCCATAAGAAAATGGCCTCACAGCAGGATATTTGAAATTATCCTCTTTGATGCATGGAGATTTCACAGAATTATCAACACCTCAAATCAAAACATTATTTAAATGCAAGTTTAGGACAAATATTACAAAAATTCAGACAAAATTGCTACTTACTTAAATCATAACGTAACATTTTTTTTCTTTCTTTTAGCAGGACGGAAATATACCCATAGGTCATATCCGCTTAACGCAAATGAATCTGTACATGTGGTTGAATTCAAATGAGACCAATTTCCCGGGGTAAGACCATAAGGATTAATTTTGGTCATTGATTAAAATTTTTGTATGGATGAAATCTTTCCACTATATTAGGTAACCAGTTTGTAACTGCCTCTCGTTAAGGATAATATAGTAATTTTTATTTCAACGGCTTTTTTATGGGGGTTGTATTTGTAACTGTCTTATATAACGACACGATTTTAGGGGCATTTTTTTCAATGTTTTTCTATTTTTTCGATATCCAACATAATTAGTATTCTTTTGCTGCTTATGTAGCTCTTAGATAATGCATAATTAATTATATTTCACCGCATTGTTTTATGACATATATTGGTAAAATGTAAAACCACAAGGGTCGGTGAGGAGTAAACATAGTTCATTTTCTTTTGATGCTTAGATAGATCTTAGACAATGCATAATTAGTTGTTTTTAATTTGTTGCATAGTTTATGCCACTTATCTTGCATAGTTGAGTATAATGTACTGCATAGTTAGTTTTTACACAATGCATAGGTAACTTCTAGACAATGAATAGTTAGTTGACTTTTGCTGCATAGTTTTCAACTATGCAACATCTTATAATTATTTATGTAATGTTTTTAAAGTATTTATGTACCATCTCCAATGCGAGAATTTACAATATAAGGAGTGTGAGTTGAATATACTAGTTTCGAGTTCTCTATGATTGTCAAAGTCTACTTTATTGTCCATGAGAGTTTCTTGTGGAATGATTAATGTTTCTTCGCTTGGAACAATATTCATCTTCTTCTTCACATTTTTTTTATTTTGTAAATTGTAAATTCTTCTCACTTAAGTTAATAGTGTGAACTATGAGAGAATTATCTGATTGTGTAATTTGTGGCCTTTTTATAGGGATTGAAATAAGGAAAGTGACAAATTATACTTGTGGTTTCTTTCTTTTTTTGTAACCATTTTTTTTGGTTAGTTTCCAATTAATGGTGATTTTACATTGTTACCCTTTATGTGATTACATTAAATATTTACTGTAATATTGCTCCATTTAATCACAACCATCAGTAATTTTATGAGAATGACTGAGATCAATCCCTACAGTCTCATCGCAGACACTAGTCTCATTAGATCCAAACCCAATATATATATATATATATGTCTCGATTCTCATTAAAAAATTCCAATCTTGCTACCCAACATTAAATTTTATGGTTTCATCAATGCTAAAGAGGCTTATATACTTTTTTTTTTCTATAAGATAGATATATGAGTAAACCGTGATATGTTTACTATAGAGATTATTATTTCAAAGAATAAATGTCTCTACCCATAATAAACTAAAATTATTGGTGGAAAGCATGAGATAGAATGAACCTAGATCCTTGTTTATTTGTTTTTGATGTGGTTGTTGGTTATACTAGGAAATTGTTACAAGTAGAACAAGAGAAAAAACACTTGCTGCATAAAAGTGCTTCGACCATATAATTGTATATGTAAAATAGGAACATGCTTAACTAGGAGCATTGTCTCATGACAACTTTTTCCACAAATCTAAATTTGTTTTGTTAGCAATATTTTTTTTAGTACATATCTTGGGAGGGGAAGGGATGAATACCAAACCTTTTGTATGAGCTTGGGAGTCTTACCACTCGACTACTATTCGATTCCCTGATTTGTTAACAATAGATTTTAAAACTAAAGGTACAATTATTCCAACAAAAAAGGTACAAATACGGCGAGATAGTATCCAAACCAGAGTGAGAGTAAGAGTTTTCTCTTGAATTTTAAAAATGATACTAAAGTCACTATAAAAGAATCACAGTTTACCGACGGATATTTTCGTTGGTAAACCATAAAAATCCGTCGGTACATTACCGATGAAAATATAACGACGGGAAATTCCTCCTCGATAATTGCTTATCGACGGATTTTACAATCGTAGGTATATTACCGACGGATTTTGTTTCTCAAGATTTCGTCGGTAGAAGGTCATTGGTGACGAGGTCCAACGATGTTTTGTCGATGAAATATCGATGGATACTAATCCGTCGATAATGTTAATATATGCTTAATTTACCGACAGATAGAAATCCGTCGGTAATATTAATAGATGTCTAATTTACCGACGGATATATTTCCATAGGTAATTTTTTTTATTTTTTTAATTTATTATAAAAAAGTTATTACATGCTACCTGTATAACCTGTGCAAATAATCCATATCCAATGCACAAAGCACAAATTTACCCAAAAAAAATAATAATATTCAAAAATATATCGAATCCTCGTCTGAATTGAAATTACTTTATTATACAACAATAACAAATCTTGTTTACAATAAAATAATCAAATACTCCAATAGCTAGTATCTAATGGGATGGTCATCGGGTTTAGATGGTGGCTGCATAGGAGGAGATTGTTGTAGTCCATGTTGCTGGCGATTCTACCGGTTCTCACCTATAATATTTATGCAAACAAGAAATATAACTAAGTAACAAATTTAATGAAAATTCAATAGTATTTCCCCAAAACTTGGATATGTCATATATAGAAAAATCCACAATCTAACAAACAAATTATCAAACAATTCTCATCACCAAAAAACGCACATACCGAACACTAATATTACCCACATGCAACAATAATGAACTAAAAAGTAACATATAACATAATGAAATCCAATATTGCCAACATGCAACAATCATGAACTAGAAAAAATATATAACATAACGAAATACAATATTGCCAACATACAATAATCACAATCAATTTAAGTTAATTAACTTGCAACAATCACAAATACGTATTGCGAACAATCACAACATCAATACACCAATATCCTAAACTATATTAACTGACATTTTTTATCATCTTCTCAAAACCAACATATATTCATTAAAATTAATCCACCAACACTATTTATCAGCACATCTCCTTCTCCATCTATTTAATATATATACTAATATTATAAATATATGGAATACACACACACACACACACACACACACACACACATATATATATATATATATATATATATATATAAGGGATGAGTTATATAGGACCCCCTTATTATGTGAGTACGTAGGACCGCATCCAAGCCGTAGATAAATTGATGTAGATGGCCGAGATTAATCCTTTCTAATTCTTTGGCAAATAATTCGAATCACCCATATGGAGGGTACATTAGTCCATACCATAATAAATAATGGTAGCTAAATCTAGTAGATCCCAAAAAATAGGATTAGTTACAATCAAACTCCACCATATCTGTTACTGAATTAAAATCGTCCACTTTATTTCACCTTGGCCACCATTCTTATCTAACGTGGATAGTCTCCCAACTCACTGAAAATTCACCATTTGCAGTGCTGAAACAAGGAAGGAGGGAATGGACGACACATATGAAGAAAGCTTCAATACTAATGAAGAACAAGGTAACACTTTTCCTTGACTACGAAATTGTATTGATTGTTCATTTTGTTACTGATTCTCCTTAATATTTGATTCGTAATTTTTCCTAAAATCAATGATTCGATCAATCATTTTCATTTTTGCTTGTAATTATTACCCAGAAATATGCTTATACGGGCAACGAACTCTGCGTATGCCTTGAGAATATTATGCTTACAAATGTGAACTTTTAGTAGTCCACTTTTCCTTGACTACGAAATTGTATTCATTGTTCCTTTTATTACGATTCTTCTTAATATTTGATTCGTAATTTTTCCTAAGATCAATGATTTGATCAATCATTTTCATTTTTATTTGTAATTATTACCCAGAAATATGCTTATGCGGTCATGCAACTTCGCTTATTCCTTGAGAATAGTATGCTTACAAATGTGAACTTCTTAGTAGTCCATAAAAGGGCATATCTTCATGCCATTTTGTTTTGTGTGTGTGTGTTTACCCATTGAGTTGCTTGTTAGTTATGATAAATTTGCTTTCAGTTGCCTATAAATGTTCTTATGGTTACCACCATACTTCGAACACCTAAAATTTAGTTCCCCGTCCACGTTCTTTTTCTTCATATTAACCAGATCATATGCTTATTAGTATCCATAATAATGCTTATACGTTAATTCTAATATGCTTATAAGTATGAACATATATATGAGGCATGAAATTTAATTATTCGTCCCCATTTTTTTATTTAAAAAACGTATATGATATGATAGAAAACATGTTGCATAATAAACCATGTTGCACAATAACCGATCGGGTTAATTGATCATTATTTAGGTTGTATGAACTGAAATAATTTGATTACAACGCTGGTTGTCCTGGTCATGTTCTTTGCTTATATGTCAGTGTATTATTGCTTATAAAAAGTGACCAATATGCTAATGTAGTTTCAAAATCTTGCTTATTTATTTCTTTTGTTGAGATAGTTGTAATTGCAAGTGCTCCGCAACAACGGATTGAAATAACAACGGATTCGTCTGTGAATTGGATACCAGAATGTGATGAACATCTGACTCCAAAAGAAGGGATGATTTTTGATAGTGTCAAGAGCGGAATACAATTCTACAAGGATTATGGGCGTGCCACCGGATTTGATGTGAGAATTAGTACAACCAAACGCTTCCACAGTGATATAATACGCATGCAATACGTTGTTTGCAACCGCGAAGGGTTCAAAAAGGTTGGCAACTCATCGGCACCACCTAAAGAAGCGGAGCTAAATGATGACGAAGTCTCACAAGTGAGACACAGTAAACCGACAAGGGTGGGATGCAAGGCGCGTTGCGTGTTCCAGGCCATCAACTGGTTCTTACCACACAAGAAAGAGTTTTGAAATCCGCACACGCATTCATTGACGCCCGGGTGTACTGACACTTTCTAAAGGCGAATAGGAATTTAAATTTGGCTCACCAAAAATTCATACTAAGCTGTATAAAAGCAAACATTGGGCCAGCGAAAACTTATCGACTGTATAAAGAGATGGTTGGAGGGTATTTGAATGTAGGCGCACTGCCAATCGACTTTAAAAATTTCAAGAGAGAGCTGAAAGCTTATGTCTGTGGAGCCGATGCACAGCTTATTATTGATAAGTTTTTGAAAAAGATTGAAGTTTGTCCAAATACAGCATTCAACTATGACGTTGATGAAAACGACCAACTTACACGATTATTTTGGGCTGATCCAATGTGCAAGCAAAACTACAGAATGTTCGGGGATGTTATATCTTTCGATGCAACATACAACACTAACAGGTATGAGGTGCAATCGCAACAGAATTCATGATCATTCATCTTTTTTTTAAATAGTCCACAGTAATGCATAACAAAAAGGAAAAGAGTGCTTACGAGTTGCTTTCATACTGCATACGAAAATATATAATTTTTTTAAAGAAAATGGCCATTTCATTACAGCATGTATTGATGTGTGGAAATGCATACGAATTTAACATAATATGCTTATATATTATTACAATGTTGCTTATGTATTATAGAAAAATTGCACGCGTCTGAACTTGAATGAAATTTCTTATCTTGTGAAAAATGAGACTGACTTGTCACAACAAACCTAGGTACAAAATGGTTTTCGCGCCGTTCACTGGTGTGGACAATCATCGAAGATGTGTTACATTCGCGTCTGGGTTACTTCTAAAGGAAGATGAAGAATCGTATGTCTGGCTATTTGAAAATTTCTTAAAGGCAATGGGGCATGAGCCAACATACATAGTTACTGATCAAGATCCCGCAATGAAAAATGCTATTAAAAGGGTTTTCAAGAACAGTATTCACCGACTATGTATGTGGCATATCATGGAAAAGGTTGGTGCGAAAGTGGGGCATACTTTGCTTAAGGACGAGGAATTCATGGAAAGATTGAATCGCATTGTGCCTGGAGTAACTACATTGAACCTCCGAATTTGAGGAGAGATGGGCACGATTGATGAATGATTACCAAACTTTCGCATTCATGGTTCAAACATATGTTTGAAATCGAAAAAATCGTGGATACCCGCTTATTTTAAAATGTGCAATTGAGCGGATTGCTCGAACCACGCCAAGATCGGAGAGTGCTAACAAATTTGGTTCGGAAGTTTCACCAACCCACAAAAGTTATTCTAGTGGAATTTTTCATGCACTACGATAGCGCTATAGAAGCTCGACATGCCGTAGACAAACCGAACAACGAGATGGAATCCAGGCTTGCCCAAATGCAAAACACAATTAGAAATTGAGAAACATGCATCGATTGTGTATACGGAACAATGTTTTCTGCTGTGAGCGCCGAAATCGAATCATCTTGTTACAAGTGCGTGAAGATGGAAATCATAAACGGGGCTGACACCTGCACTTACAAAATCAAGGACGTGGAAATAGGAGTCTTTACGGTGGTTTCATATATAAATGAAGATGCGATGGAATGCGATTTGCAAAATGTTTCAACAGATCGGGATTGTATGTCGTCATATTTTCTCGCTACTAAAAGAGGCCGATAAAATCCCACCAAATATATTCACAAAAGATGGATGAAAAATGCATCCATGCTACGGTGTACAAACAATGATTCGTTGAACAATTTCGGATCAGATTTGTAGTGTGATACAACGATCCAACAGATTTGGTCTGACATTCACTATTGTTTGATTCTATCAAATGACGACAAATCCAAGATTGAATACCTGTCAAGCATCATAAAAGAACATAAAGAACAATTGCTGAAGGATCAAACTGATTCCCGTGCGGTGAAATGCAGACAAAAACATTGATCGAAGGATTCGTTGGAGACAAAACCCATCTAGGCGTCGTAGTGTTGCCGCCAACACAGGCCAAAAATAAGGGGAGCGGCAGTCGAGTCAAAAGCCGACTTCAGAGTCAGAAGGAAAAGGCAATAAAGGCTGGACAGAAAATGAAGAGACGTTGTGGGAAATGCGGAGAAATAGGTTCGCACAATAGCAGGACGTGCGACAAGTAGTTGATGTTTTTATTTTTTGTAGTGCATGTTTGAGACTGCTTATTAAAGCTTTTGATACTGCTTATTTATGCATATTTTACCGCTTATTTTTTAAGTTAAATTTTTTTTATCTTGCACTTTGATTATTTTCTGCAATATAAAATAACATGATATACAAACTGTTCGCCTTATTTTTTAGCTTCACCGCAAGTGTACGGTGTAGTTTATAGAATAGGGTAGCAAGGTCGTATCCACGGAGACTAATAAATTAATATGCTAAGTATTGAACCAAGATAGTCTTATTTTTATTTAGACGATCGAAATTTGATGATTGTTGTATTGAGATTAAGACAATTTAAATCACTAAAACACAAGATTGAGATAATACAAATGATAGAAGTATCAAGATAATGGAATGGATTTCGAGTTAAGGTTTCGATTAATAATCCTCTTGTTGTCCGATTAAATCAAAGCCAAGGTTATTATCAATATTCCTATAAGACGATCACAAAACTATTTTATCCTCTCTCTCGAGATGCATATAAAATGTAGATTGAAATACTTATGCTAGCATCTCTACTCAACATGAAGCATTCAACTACCAAAAGTTTAAAAGATCAAATATCCTCACAAATATTTACAAACCTCTCGATTCATGCAAATATTTGTGTCGAGTATTCAAGATCTAATATTGAAACTCATCTCTCGAATTATGAATCAATATATCAAACAAGTTAAATCATTGATCAAGTGATAAAACAAGAATAAGCTCAAAATACTCAAATAGGCTTTAAGATAATAACTTCAACTAAGATTAAAACATCCAACAAGAGTTCATTAATCTACTTCCAAAACCCGGAAATCTCAAGAGTTTAGCTACACATGATTTCTAAACAACTCATAAACAAATTGTTCAAAGCCATTACAACTAAAATGAAAGATTGAAACTAAAAGAGAAGCAAGAAAAACTTAGGAAAGTCGACAATCTCTCGATATATCTCCGTTCCTTAAGCTCCGATGCAACCCGATTGTCTCCTTGTCTTCTTCCAAGAATAGACCCTTGTCTTGTGTTGTAGATCCCAAAATATGTCTGATTCCCCCTTGTGTGCGCCCCCCAAAAAGCCTTTTTATACTCCCCATCATGTTTAGGGCTTAATGCAAAGACATGGGATTCAGCCTATGAGACAGACGCACGGGTCGTGCGCCCACGCACGGTTACCCGTGCGCCACCCTCGGAATACCCCAACTCTCGTAGGGCGCACGGGTGGTGCGTCGAGCACGCTACCCGTGCGCCACTCCGGTGAGATATCCCGACTCTGTAGGGCGCACGGGTGGTGCGTCGAGCACGGCCTACCCGTGCGCCATGTTTGCGACTTCAATCAACCTTATACGGGGTGCACGGGTGGTGTCTTGAGGCACGCCCAACCCGTGTGCCCCTTGTTTCTTCCGTGAACGCTCAACTTTCGCTCTTTTAGGCTTCACGTTTCGTATATCCACTCAATTCTCCGCGTTTCTACTTTGCTTTCCTCATATCTTATTCAATTAGCTTCAAATATCATGAAATTCCTACAAAATAAGCAAAGTGTAATATCTTTTCCACAAAGAGTGAATATGTAACGTTTACCGCGAGTATATGCATGTTTACTTATCATTATAGCTCGAAATACGCATCAAAACACATGCAAAATTCACGCTTATCACAAACCTACAAAAACATTAAAATCTGCATGTACAACATTTAAATCATGCTAAAACACATTTGATTACAACTATATAGTATGACATACTTGATAAGTTATAATTTTGAAATAATGCTAACAAGACAAATGATTTCTGCTTGTGCATCGTTTGAATTCTGCTTACGAAACATTTGTATACTTGAAGAAGTTAAAACATTTGAATATTGCTTGCATTGCGAGATTTTACGCTACATGAAGAAGAACAACACCGCTTAAAAATATTTGAAGTAATGCTAGAAACATTTTATCATATCATGAAAATGATTGCTTGCAAAATAGAGTTAACCTGGCGATTAACCACTTGAATTACTCGCTAGGCACTAATCAAAAAAACATTCAAAAACCACTAGAAAGTACTTCAAAGACCAAGCGGGTTAACCGTATGCGGAAGATCGCTAAAGAGTACTTCAAATATCAATAAAAAGTACAAAACAAATAAAATGTTAAGGTTGATCTTAATTCTTTTTGGCAAACACCTTCACTCGTCCCATTACCGCCTCCCTAAGATCATTCAAAGAGTCCAAGCATATTGCAGTGCGTCTTTCTACGCATTATCAAAAGTTGCGCCTCGTCATTCTTCCTGGAGCCCGCTATCCCAATTTCTGATCCCACCTCCCATATAGGTCTCTATATGGCGCATTGCGAAGATACCACAATCAACTTTGTTATCCTTGTCCCTCCAGGGCATGCACAAACGAGATGCAGTCGTTTGCTGGATCACACGAGCAATTGACGGGAAACCCTTAGTCGATAGGTATTGCGAAAATACTTGTCGTTGTCCATTAAAAAAATATATATTTGAATCAGTAAAACAATAAAGAATGAAAATATATCTTCAATCATCTATAGAGACGAACTGACCAATTTATCAGGAACGCCATCGTATTTGAGGGTTTTGTTTCCGCCAACCGAAGAGTTGTCTAATACATGGCAGAACTTTTTTTTAACGTCGAAGCATACCACGAAAAAATGTTCACTCTTGAATATTGGGAAGAAGAACTACACAATGGGTAACAAAAATGTTAGGTTCACGGACAAAAAAAAAAATAAGCCTCACCATATCATACATACCAACTGGATCTCCTCCATCCTGCTCGCGCTGGAATCGCTAAACTCAACGTCGAAGCTTTCGCTGAATGTCTTAACCGTTTCACTCGTAACCGGCGCATTGCTGGGCATTGCAATTGTGAATGTCTGCAATAAAAATATGATTAAATTAGAAGTAATTAACTACTGGCAAGCAACATTTAATGCATACATAAGCATTGTTCATAACAGACACAAGCAATCTATTATACATAAAGACATAATGGGGCGAAATATAACAGTAAGCAATATGCATAACATTAATAAGCATAACTCAAACCCAACTTAAGCAAATTTATAATCCATGAATTCACAGAAACACTAGCATAATGGAAAGCATCCGGAAGCATATTTTGATATATCCATAAGCATAATATATAAAAATAGAGCATAATAATGGATACTACTAACAAAAAGCATATAAACCAGTCAAAACTCATGCATCACAAAATTATCTACCAAGAAATGCGGGTGAAACATACAGTGGGATATGTCGTGGCAAAGAATCTACGCGGAGAACTATCAGCCCTCAACGATTCCTTGCGATTCAGGATAAAAGACCAGGTATCCACAATAGCCCCGCTGTGACGTCTTCCGCCCTTCAAAGTCTCCATATCTTGTCTTGTTATATTAAATTCACCACTACCAAATATGACTTCCTCCCTGCATGTTCATACAATTGCTCAAACTAAAAACATCATAAAAAAGTCATTTTTTAAAATAAACAAAATAAAAAGAAACATACGATTCACCAAATAGGATTTTCAAAAATCCATTCGAAACCATCATTTCAAGTTTTGAACATTGGACAACACGTCAATCTGTAATGCATTATCAATTTGCCCTCCTCCATCTCATCGGCATTGTTAACCTCATCTTCTTCGTTCCCACTGTCACCGCCGTCTTGTTCCAACTCGGCGTCAACAGGATCCCCCTCATCATCGTCACTACTACCATCATCATCCTCATTTTCGTCGCTCTTACCCTCATCCTCCTCGTCATCCTCGCTGTCATCCTCCTCGTCATCCTCGCCTCGCCTGCCACCGGCCCCCGACACCATCTCCAGTATCCACACCATCTTCGCCAACATCACGTGCCCCGCTAACCCCACCCTGTTAATAAAACAAGAAAAAAAAGCAACAACACACATCAGTACAATACAGAAACCCAACATTCTATTCATAGTAAGCGGCGTATCTGGGATGTTAAAAAAATAACGAGAAAAAAGATCAAAAATCTTACATCCCCGCCCACAATTTTAACGAGGCTCTTGGGTAACACCCGATCGAAACTTGGCAAATCTTCCCCACCCTTTTCGTACTCTTCCCTACGACCAAGTGCAATCTCAACTTTTTCGAATTGCAGGTATCGTCTCCTCGAATTATTCCAAAAGCTTGTGTCATCTGCGTCTCGCTCATATCGTCAGCATGGGGTCCGCCCGCGTCCAATGTGTGCTTACTAGCTGAGCATATAAGCATCATCGCCGAATCTTGTAATTTGCAAAAGTCTGTGTCGCCTGTCATCTCTTTTGGAGCATTTTCAAGCAACGCGATTATGTCGACCACATATGTAGCAAGGCCTGATAACTTCTTCAACAATCTCGATTTATACTCCTTTCCAAAAGTTATCAAACCAAAAATGTCGATTCTGAGAAATATTTAAATGACTACATATCATGATTTACACTTCATCATTACTTGTAAGCATAATAAGCAGCATATATAAGCATATTTTGCAAATCCCATAAGCAGTCCAAATACATTAGACAATAATACCAAAAATAAAAATAAAATACTTCATTATTCTGTAAGCATTATTAGCAACACATATAAGCATAATTGGAAACTATCATAAGCAAACCAAACATTAGACAAAAAAATAGAAAAAGTGCAAATAATTAAATACTTCATCGTTATGTAAGCATTATATGCAACACATGTAAAAGCGAGAATTGGCAAAACTCATAAGCAAGACAAAAAATATTCTGTGAGCAATATTAGCACACCATATAAGATGAATCATATGTCATAAAAATATTCCAAAGACATTTGAGGGAACCAAAAATTACAATAACAATTTGTAAGCATTTGAGCAACATATATAAGCACATTTGGGAAACATAATAAGCATTATTAACTATAAATGAATGCAACGATTACAACAATCAAATTCTCCATCATTTATCTAATAAAAGCAAATTTAACTACATGTATAAGCATATGTTTTATCTACCACAAGCATTAATCAAAATGGATTCAACCAACCAAACCGAACTAAAAATTTTACCTCGTGGCTCTCAATCCCGACGACGTGCCTTTCCCATTGACCGACTTCCTACCACCCAATGTCAATCACGCCCCGACCGCCGTTCAAAACCGCTGACGGAGGCGTTCCGCCAAATGACCCCGCCCAAATCCACCTTCTTTCATCTCCTTGCGTACCCTTTTCTTAATGATCCGAGAAGTCCAACCTCTAATCTTTTTTTGGGAGAGTTCTAGTCACGTCCCTAGTATAGAAAACAACCCTATCCAAATAAAAACCTACACAAACAACAAAAATTAGAAAAGTATGCAATGTAGTGATACAAAAATGTAAAACAATAATAATTTACCGCTTACCGATAAAAACAAAAAGGGGGCCATTGAACATTTTTGCTTCCCTTCTTCCCAACGTGCATGGTTTGTCACCAGCATATTAATTGTGTACTACACCTGACCAAGGTTGCGAATATTATGAACATTCTCCAGGTGTCCATCATGAGGGGTTAACATAACCAATAGGGTTATTCCCGATAATCAAGATCCACCAGGGCAACAAAGTGCCTCTTGAACTATCACCTCCGTCCTCAAATTTTAACATCTCCGTAGCTACGTGTTTTGCCGTGATGTGGTTGTTAGGCTTATTAAAAATCTCTAGCCATTCTTTATAAAGTTCACATCCCCCACTTTGTTCTTCCGTTCAATATTCACACTACCATTTGGGATTCCAAGAACCCGTTCCACATCCGTGGCGTCTACGTGAATTTTTTCCGCTTTGAAATCACCAGTTCCAGCTAATCTGGGTTGAAAATTTTAATCACCGATAAGTTAATCGTGCCGGTATTTCCCACGATCTTCATGTGCAACGATCCACGAATCCAATCTCGTTAACGGCAGCGGCCGTGCCGGGGTTCAATTTCTTAATAACTTTGGCGAACCTCCTCGGCGGTTGATCTCGTACGATGCGGGATATTTGGATTCTTCGTCACTCTCTGCTACCGCTCTATCACTTTTTACCTTTGTCCTTTCCCTTCTTTTTCTTACTCGGCTCTGCAACAACATCAATATCTGCGCCCTTCCTCTTCTTGCTCCCTTTATCCAATGTACCACTTACTCTTCTTGCTCTCCTTAGCCATCTCCAAAAGAAACACTAAAAAAATAAGGTAGCAAATAGTCATTCAACTGTCTCATAAAAACTGGTAACAAATTTAAAGCATACTACATAATATAGGTAAGCATAATATAAAATGTGAGCAAGCATAATTGTCAACACCAAAAAGCAGTACACATTAACAACAGGCAAACTTAACAGACTTTGAAAAAAGGTGGGGAATAAATAGTTATAAACAACAAAATGTATGTAAAAATCACATAAGAGCTAATCCTATGAGACTTAAGCATTATATATAAGATAAGTAAGCATTATATATAATGTGAGTAAGCCATAGTTCGAACACAAATAAGCATTACAAGTCACCATCGTTCAAAAATACCAGACTTGGAAACAAAATGTAAGGAATACATAGTTATCAGCAACAAAAATGTATTTAAAAATCCCATAAGACCAACTCTACCAGACTTCAACTTTTCAAGATAATAAAGACAATTTAAACCAACAACACAACAAATGTCCTAACCATAAGCGATATTGTTTTCTGATTTCCACCATTCCCCATTATAAGCATTCCTAAGCATATTTACAGGGACAATCCTAAGCATATTTACAGGGACAAAATATAGGCAATATTAAAAACAAATCCACCAATAAAAATAGAATACTACATAAGAAATGCAAAAATAAAAAAAAATTACGAAAATAAAATGAGAAAAAAGTTGCCCTAACTTTCAATGTTGCGGGGGCGCAAAAAGAAATTCACACAATTTGTTGTGTTCTTCAGCGAAAACTAAGGGTTCCAATGGGCTTCTTCTCGAAAACACAACAATGTCTGATTTTGCCCTCGCCGGATATTTGATTCTCGACTGGAGATTTGGTAATTTTTCGACTGAAGAGATGGTGTTGTGATTTTTGTTTCGCGAAGGAAGACGGTGGAAGACGGTGGAAGACGGCAGTGCGGAATGCGGGAAATATGGTGGACGACGGAGCGAGAGAAATATTGTGTGCAAGACTCGTCAATGGAGGAAGAAGGTTTCAGACTTGCAGAGACTTTGAGTGTGGAAGACGGTCGATGGGATGAACTGACTTTTCAGTTACCAAATACTGAAAAGATATGGAAGATATTGGATTTACACGTCCATCATAACGACCCCTAAAATTTAGCCCACTACCAAAAATAAATTCCCTCCCAAAAATTGATTTAAAATAAAATTACTAATAAGCCCTTATTTAAATTAAGTTATATATTAAATAATATTAAAACCTGATTAATCTTAACCATTTAAAAATTGAATCAACGACTCAGATTTGGTCTCATGTACTCACCTAAGATATGTGGACTCACCTGATCTAAATCCTATATATATATATATATATATTCATGTATGCATTAATATTTGAATGTTACCTTATGAAACAACGACGGTGGAGACGACAAGGGTGACAATATACCTAACAAAAGAACCTAATTTCCAACAATAAATGCAATTGTTATTCAATATTATTAGCTTATTTTTGAAAACATAGTACCAAAAATATCTATTATGTATACAACTTATACAACAAAACATATTCTGAAATTCAATTTCAACAACCAGCACAACAACAAACATTATAAACTTATTTTAATAATATTATACCAAAATCACCCTAATGTATACACTAATAACAAAATAAATCCCTAATTTGTACACATATACAACAAACCTAATCTAAAATTCAATTTCAACAACAAAAATAACAATAATCATCATTACAATTTTTTTTCAATAAAATATTACCAAAAAGCACTAATTCATACACTAACATAACACAAATCCCTAAATTTACAACATATATAACAAATCTATTCAATAATTCAATTTGTATAACCAAAACAACAATAAACAACATTAATATTTTTTTGATAAAAATAATTCCAAAGGCCCTAGTTTATACAATAATAACAAAAAGAATCCCTAATACTCAATCTATACAATTACCTATTCTAATAATCAATTTTAACAAATAACTCGATTATAAACAACATTGGATATCATTTCCACAAAAATTAAACAAAACTATAAATTTAACACAATACAATTTTAATGACAAAAAAATAAAACTAGGTAAATTAGGAGCTTTTGAACTTTTGATCGGAGGAACATATGACAGTGCTCCTCGACGGTGCGAAGGGAAGGTGGCAGGTGGTGGTCGCCGTTGGTGGGGTGGGTGGGAGGGGAGAAAAAAAGAGAAATGGTGAGAATAAGAGAGAAAAATGGAGAAATGAGGATGATTCTCGACTGTTATCTATCGGATTTACCAACGGATTCATCCGTTGATACCTAATTACCCCCAAAACGGTGACATTTGTTTTTCAAAATGAAATTTGGCGAAAATCCATTAATGAATCCAACGACAATTACTGATGGGTTTTATATCCATTGTTAATGAAAAAATATTTAAAAATTTTAAGACTAAAATTCGACAAAATTCCATGGATAATGAGAAAATATTTCAAAATTTTAATAATAAAATATGAGATACTCCGTCGGTAAAAGTCGTCGATAATTACCAATGGTGTTTTAAAATTTAAAAATAAAAAATTTAGCGAAAATCCTTCGGTAAATCCATCGGTAATTACAAATTTTTGTTTTATATTTAAAATAATAAAATATATAAGTGAACGAGAGATATATAAGTGAGATGTATAAGTGACAATTTTGTTTTAGCAAAGGTATTCATGACATTGATGCCAATAAGAAACTTGCAAAGTGACATCATGAATAAACTCTTGCCGTAACTTGAAATGCTGAAATATGATTTGATTTGATTGTATTTCTTTCAGGTAGGGGTGTAAGTCTAGTCGAGCTAAACATATAGTATTGTTCAAGCTTTTTTGAATTTTAATCGAGTTTCAAAGATTATGTTTGAGCTTGTTTAGATTATTAATTGAATTGAGCTCGAATGAGCTTTTAGTCAAGCTTGAGTAGCTTGATATTTTTACACATATTTTTATTCTTTTTTCATTATTTGATTCAAGCTTGAGCCGACGAACCGAGCTCAAATGAACTTTTAACGATCGATCTCGAATCGAATATCGAGTAGCTTGGTTCGTTTTTCAGCCCTACTCCTAGGCATTATAGGGGATTTTTGATTTCTATATTTGTTCACTTATTCATTTTAATGATACTAAAATATTAAAAATGTTTTGTAAAATGTATATTAATTAAATACTCAATTATTAGAATTGAAATAATTCAAAGTATCATAATATATATTATTTTCAGTAATTGTAGATCGATCTATAAGATAATGTTATTTTAAAGTACACAATTCAACAAAAATCTAAAACTAATATACCAACTAAATTTTTGCTTATATTAGTTTACAATTACATTAGTCAATTATATGTTTTTTGATGTTGGTTCGAGAAGTCTTTTTCTTAAAAGTTGCCCCCGAAACGTTGATGTTTGTTTTCCAAAATGAAATTTGGTGAAAATCTTGGGGAAATCCACCGGTAATTACCAATAATTTTTTTGAAATTTAAAAATAAAATTTTGCGGAAATTCATTGGTAGTCCGTCGGTAAATGCCAACGGATTGGGTCCGTCGGTAATTTCCGCCCGATATTTTACGAAATTGTAGTGAGTACAATATTTCAATTCTTCAATTGAATGCTATGTGTATAAGACGGTGTCACATTAACACGAAACATAATAATTAAAATACAGTAAGGAATAGTGGATTCAAACTCATATTATAGTTACTACATGATTATAGCCGATAATAAAACTAGTCCACAAAGAATTTCCAATCCAAGCCATCTCTTCCCTTTGCCACAACCACCAGCAGTTCTGCCTCCGAAAGTACGCGCTCTGCTAGGTGCACTTGCTGGATTTGACCCAACTGTTTCAGAAAATATCAGTTTGAGTGTGATCAAATGATAAATAAAATAAGGGATGATCTTATAATAATAACCAAAAAAAAAAAACATTATTTTTGCTTTAAGAAAATTGTTGGAATACCATTAGGATTTGGGCCTCCTGCAATTGGGCTACTAGCAGTACTGTTATTGGATTTCTGCCCAAATTGATAGAAAATCTGTGCTTCTGGAGAATTTGGAGGCAAGTTGAGGAGAGCTGCAGCATATAACAGTTACCAAGTTAAATCAATTATAGGGCTGAAAGATTTCAAGAATTTGGATCCCAAATTGGTTAAAATTACATAGCTATACCAATTATCTACTATTGAATCATGAATTGCTGCCATGTGACCTAGAGGTCATGGGTTTGGGTCGTGGAAACAACCTCGTGCAGAAATACAGGGGAAGACTGCCTACAATAAGCCAATTAGTGGCCCGACCTCTACCCGGACCCCAACCATAGCGGGAGCTTTGCGCACTAGGTTTTACCTTACCCCTCTTATTGAATTATGAATTGGTTTTTGAGCAAATTTAATTGCTTCCCATCAGCTCTTAATCATTAATATGGTGCAAAACCCAAGGCCAGAGCCAATAAGGTAGTGAAAACACACATGCACAAGTAGACTCAATTTGCACCAGTGATCATAGTGTATATATATGAATTATGATGCACTTACCAGGGCACTCAGAAATATTAGCCGGGGCATTACAAATATCAGGAAGACCCAAAGCAAGTGTGACATTAATATTTAGCCCCAAATCTGGATCATTTCTATCTTTAATAACCACACACAGACACTTTTTATTGGTTTTCAGAAGCTGTTTTAGGCCACTGCAGCAATCTGGTGTGGGGGCTTTTGCAGTTCCCCCAACATAAGGCAAACATGTTGCTAATCCCACCAATGACTCTGCACATTCTTGTCTGTCTTTGGAATTATCAGAATTTGAAAATGCAAACAGCATCAACATTAAAGACAAGAAGAATGAAAATTTTAAGGTTTTGGTGTACG
Organism: Rehmannia glutinosa; assembly: GCA_016081115.2. NCBI lineage: Eukaryota > Viridiplantae > Streptophyta > Magnoliopsida > Lamiales > Orobanchaceae > Rehmannia > Rehmannia glutinosa. The sequence goes on along the minus strand of JABTTQ020003007.1, from coordinate 362,089 downwards.
AATTATCCATTCTTGATTGCGTGAGCAAAAGAGAGTAAATATGAACAGATTTTGGACCCATTAGAATTGAATTGTGGGTTTTCAAGAAAAGGGTGGTTAGATGTATAAAAAGGACGATTTTATTCCACTATGTCGTCTTGTTCAATGATTAATGTCACCAATATGTAATAGTGCTATGTCCACTATAGTTAGTGTATTCACTAGTTAGTGTATTCACGAACTTCATTTTATATATTAATTTGGGAAATAAGTGTGAAACTGCCCAACTCCAACCATGACTTGGCATTTCAATATTATTGCTCGAAATTTATTTCATTTTTTCATCCTCTCTTCTTTTACAAGTATTTTTTCATCCACTTAGATGTTATTAGATTTTTTTTTACTGCATATTTTGGGAGGAGAGGAGTCATGAAAATCAAACCCAGACCTCTAGTCTGATTTGAGAGTTTTAACTTTTAACCGCTTGATGACTATCAAATTCCAATGCTGTTAGATTTCATAAATTATGTACTTCATATATGAATATATGATGATTATATGGAACAAATGTTCTCAATTTAAGAAGTTGTATTATTTATATTGTATATTGATTTGGTCCACTACCATTAACTAAAAATGTGTAACAACTAAAAAGATTTTTTATCAACTCATCTCTATTCTCTCTCTCAAAACTCTAGTCGTTTTTGCTCTCCATTTTCTTCATCTTTTCTTCTTTATCCTCAATTGAAGGATGGGGAAATAATTCTCATGGTTTTAATCTAAATAAATTGGTCTCTAATAGGTGATTTTTTATTTGTCCCCAAGAAGTGATTTTATTTTTCCGTAATAGGTGGCTTTTTTTTCCGGTTAATAATTTTGTTCCACATGTGGGGTTCTATTCAGAAGATCAGATGAACCATTACCCGACGATACGTGACAGAAGCGATATCATCTTTGGTACGTGTTTTGTCCAACCTTCGTTGCGAAGTTTTGATTCTATACATCAATTAGATCTAGTTAGATTTAAATTTTTTTTATTTTAGATCTGTATAAATTTATGATCCCAACTATAGAGTTTGCACCTATTTTTCACTCATTGTTATAATCAGTTGTAAGTTTATGAATTAATAAAATTCATTTTGATTCGTGTAACAACTATAATGTAATTGTGATAATGTTATCTCCTATAGCAAGACTATAATGGTCCCTATCGAGACAAATGTTTCCACACTTCCCCAATTTTCTTTTGTTGTTTCTCCACACATTTCCCCAATTTCTTTTGTTGTTTCTGCACAATAAAGAATCTTGAATTGTCAATGTTGGTGACATGTGATGTGTATGTATCAAGAGATGAAGACCCTATTTTTCTTTTCTTTTTAAGATTAGGGTATGAAGTGGACTAATGTTCACTCACACTTCACCAACCACACTACAAATTGTGGGGCTGTATATATGCAAAATTTGATTGAATCCTCGTATGCATTTTAACTTAGGCAAACATGACATCAATTAGCAGTTCAGTGACATCACTCCAATGGGGGATGGTTAATTGAGATATTTATTTATAGATAACAATCAAATTTCGTATTTATTACAAAAATATTCCTTTTCACTTGGGAATTTGCCTATGGTCAGGCCCGTGCCTACGTTGAGGCTAGTGAGTCAAGAGACTCAGGTCCAAAAAAAATTGACAAAATTTAGGGCCCAAAAATTTTAATGTTTTTGTATGCATATATATATATATATATGATAGATGTAATAAAAAAAAACTTTCAAATTGTCAAATTTTAGAGAATTCTTTTAGAATTAACTATTTTCTCTTTATAATCGACCGAGCTCGCTATGCTATAGAAATCCAATTTGTAATATTCAAAAACATTTGGATTTCTTTTTGTAATTAGGTCAAACCTTAGGGGAATTATGTAATTATCTTTCAAAAAATTTCTCCGATCAACCATTTCACAAGAAAGATAGAACGAGTTAGCTATTTTATCAATTGAGAAAAGAATAACTGAGCAACTTACTTAACTTTTGTCGCCAAAACTTTGAGGCGAGTTGGATTTAAATAACTATTTTGAATATAGTTGTCATATTATTTTAATTAATATTGTACATTATACAAAATTTATTTTCTAATATTACTTTACGTTGTCCTTATTGTTTTTTAAAAATGGTCCATTTTAAATTTCGACCTGGGCCAAAAAAATTCTAGGCACGGCCCTGCCTATGGTGGTCAGAAATCAATCGCACTGTTTTAAAGATCCGATCTGAGGAAACAGTTGGACCAATTCGATCAAGAACTGATGGCTGGTCCGATCCAAAACCCATTTTCCAATTAGATCTGTTGAACCAATTTTTTTTTTGGGTAGTTTTTAAACCTGATGTTTTCTTACATTTGTATGGTTATTTGAATTTTAGTGATGTTACAGATAGGGATGTCAATGAGACTTGTAGTTGTAATTTTTATTTGATCTGTAGTTGTTCCCAAGTTTTTCAGAACCTTCTGGAAAGAAAAACAATTAGGCAAAAGACATGAAATAAACCATTCACAACCAATTATTCAGTTAATACAGAAGGCTCCAATTCACCGATCAAAAAAAATAAAAAATACAGAAGACTCCAATTCGTATGGCGGGTCTAACGCAGTTGAACCCACGGGTTGGTCCAAAACGGGAAGGGGCGTCCGGTCTTGTTTTTTTTTTTTTGGCGGGGCGGGTCCCGGGTTTGGCCAAACCCTGCCTAGATCCGCCCCGTTGCCATCCCTAGTTACACATTTTTCTAGTTGCTTATCTATATTTGTTTTTTGTTTTTAATGTATTACATAGTAATTAATGTGTCATATTATTTTATCTAATAATAAAAATATTAATTTTTATTAAACCAATCGGAGCTATAGTTGAACTAGTCGAACCATTCAAAATTTTATCAATTTATTCACTGATTCTAGTTTGAAATTAATAATAAATTGCACAAATATAGTAGGAGAGTTGTAAATTACATAGCTAATACTAGAGCTAGCTGGCAAATTTGGCCCGGTTCGATGGGCCGACTGGCATATAAAGCTTGGTTGAACCTCATTAGTAGTGGTTCGAAAAGAGCCAGACCTATTTTGGCACAAGCCAAATGGCTCGAAGCAGGATGGGCCCAATAAAACCGACCGAAAATTCACGTAAAAGTGTTGTTGGGATGGGTTAGCCACAAGAAATAACAACCCCATGAATTTTTAAATGGCCCAATCTCACCCGGTTTGATGACTTGGCCCGATAGGCTCGAGCCGAACTGGCCCAACCCAACTGATTGTCAGCTCTAGCTAAGATTGATAGGTCTGAAATAAGCCATGCTTTCGGGTTTGGGACACTTGTAAACAGAACAGTATTTTTGCAAAGGCGACTGTTAGACCGGTGTCGTTAGATCCATATGATTAATAATTACTGTTTTTTTTCTCCTACACATTCCGACTTGAGTGTAGGAGAGGCCTCACTAGAACAATTCCAGGGTCGTTTAATAATTATTGGTGTGGCATGCAAGTTCCTGCCCAAAGAACTAACAGTTTCAGAGAAGAAGTTGGACAATTTATTAGAAACTTTAACTTGGAGTCATCTGTAGATTTAAGCAACATTATTTTAGCGTTGTCTGTGGGAACTGCCAAGACACGAAGATACATACCAAATATTCCAATGCAGCTTTTACATATTTTACGCTCTTTTTGTTAAAATGTTGTTTTTTATATTGTTATGTTGTTTCTGGATTATTTCTATATGATTTTAATTGTTTTTAGGTTGTCTCCATGTTTTCAATGCATTGAATCAAAAACTAAATTGTGTTTTCTATTAATGTGTTGTTTTATATTATTTAATGTGTTTTGTTTTAATATGTGTTGTGTTTGATACATGTTTTTATCTTAATTTTGATGATTTTATTTTTATACCAAAACAATGTTTTTAATTGTTGTCCAAATACTCCTAAATAATTTAAAATAGTTTTAATATTTTCCGGAGTATTTCTTCAAGTTTTACTTTTGATAAAATTGGACAACACTTCTTATGATTTTATGTTTATATGTTTTTACTTCAAAACAAGGTTTCTAAATGTTGTCTAAATACTTCCGATTGGTTTAAAATGCTTTTACTAAATTTTTGGAGTATTTCTTGAGTTTTATTTTTGATAAAAATTGGACAACATTTATGTCTCTTGGTCGATCGGTCGCCCTATAGGGCAACCCGTACCTGAAGATGATTTTTGAAACAGAAAATGAGACGGAAGAAAAATCAAGCGGGTTGACCGGTCGCGCCGGCGCGCGATCGCCGTCGGTCGACGGCGCCTGTGGGTCGACTCTGCACTTGCAAGTTTGGTTTTGAAATAAAACTTGATTTTCTCTAAAACCTTTAAGGGGGACCGGTTGATGATAGGGACGACCGGTCGAGGTACACGTCGACCGGTCGCCCTGTGTAAATTTCCTGTGTTTCGTTTCAAACTTCTATTTCTGTGCGACCGGTCGCCCTGTGCTTTGAGAGCAAAAATATGACCGTTTGACAGCAGACATATTTCCTTAAAATGTGGGATTGATTTCTAACAACTATATTCTTGATTTTAGTTGTATTTTTCTGTAGATTTTCAATCCCCAAGAGGAGCCTATGCTTGATCAATCATCTCCTATAAATAGAGGAAGTTTTGGAGCAACCAACACAACAATTGAGACACAACACAACAAGATACACTTCAAGCAAATATTTGTTCTTCATTGTTATTATTCTTGTTGTAATTTTGCCTAGCTTATCACTTTCACATCCTTGAGGTCTAGGCTATTCTTGATTACCCTTTGCACTCAAATTGTAATATTCATTATTGAGTTGTAATCTTGATTTGTGGTCATCATTCAAACACAAGATATCCTTGTGAGTGTTCTTGTGGTAAGAACACACTTGGGTGAACTAGGTGTTAGGTGTAAGAAGATTGTGGTAATCTTCTTGTTGAGGTGTTGAAGAGTGTGGTGCTCTTCAAGGGTGAAGATTGTGGTAATCTTCACAAGGTGCCGTTGGAGATTGTGGTAATCTTCAAGAGAGATTGTGGTAATCTCAAAGGTGGTGTTGAAGAAGAGTGTGGTGCTCTTCAAGGTGTTGTTGTAAGTTGGTGTTGTATTAATTTTGGTAATTAATAAAATCTTTTTTCTTTTTGAAATCCATCCCGGATATACTGGGGTGGTAGAGGATTAGGCCCTAGGTGGGTTGAACCTCTATAAATCGACGTGTGTTGTTTACATTCCACACCTTTATTATTGTCTTTGAGCTTTCGGTTCGAAAAATAGGGTGAAATCAAAAAGATGGAGATAATCTTTCACCCTCCTCTAGATTATCGTAGCCGCTTGGACTTACAAGTGGTATCAAAGCCAAACTCTTTGGCAAGCTCGTTTCACATCGCGAGTGAAGAGGAACGACCGTCGGCTACGAATGAAGCTCATCTTTCTGGCACCTCCACCACCAAGCCACCACTATTTGATTCCAAAAATTTTATATTTTGGAAAGAAAGAATGGAATGTTATATACAAGGTTGCGGGTTCGATATTTGGAACATCGTCATAAATGGAGAATCTATTCCGATGATAGACACACCACACACCTCCAAAGGCTTCAAAGAGCTCAATGATGAAGAAAAGAAAACCATCTCCTTAAATGGTAAAGCTCTCAATATTTTGTATTGTTCATTTACTAATTTGGAATATGAACATATTGTAGGAATTCGATCGGCACATGAAGTATGGCAAAAATTAGAAGCCATCTATGGAGTATTTGCAAATGAAAGGAGTCAAACAAAAGCATCTACTTCTCAAAGGGATACAAGTTCAAATATAAGGAACAAGCTATTACAACTTCCAACTATGAAGAAGTTGAATATTGTTTTATGGGCATCGAAGAAGAAAACGAGGTATGTCTTAAACCCTCTACTTCCTATGATATTGTCATTCAAAATGATTATAGTGTTTTGCAAAATGATTTTGATGAACTACAAAATGAATTCCAAGGCTTACTTGTTAAATACAAAAATTTGAAAAAGGAATTCATTGTTTTGAAGAATGATAAGGATAGTTTATTTACTTCCTATGAATCACTATCATGTGCTCACACCACCACACTTGATAAGGTGAGAAACCTTGAGAAAGAAAATAGTACTCTTGTTGAAGATTTAAATTGCATGAAAAATGATTTATCAAAATCCAACTTGAGTACCAATAGAATGACCGATATTGTTGATTGTTGTGATAATTCGAAACTAGAACTTGATCATAAGCCTAAGGGTGTCAATCACATGAAAAAGAATCAAGTCTCTAAGCACGTTGGTCATTATGCTCCTAGAATTATTACATGCTTCTATTGCGGTAAAAAGGGTCACACGGCTAATACTTGTCGGGCTAGAAATAGCTCTAATCATTATTGGAGACCTAAAAGTCTCAAAGCTAATCCTAAAGGACCCAAACACTTGAGGGTACCACAAAATAATATCATATTAGGTACTCGGCGAAATAATGATCGAAGAAGGAGAAACTATTTTTGACAAAGCCAATTTCCAAGAAGAGGATATAATCAAAAATGGGAAGAACACAATCCTTGGAAATGGCAAAGACATCATCAACAAGATGATTTTCAAAGAAAAAGAGACTATCAACAATGGGAAGACAGCAAACCTTGGAAATGGAGTAATCAAAGAAGTCATCATCAACAAAGTGACTTCTCAAAGGGAAGATATCATCAACAATGGGAACGGCACAATCCATGGAAATGGCGTAATTGGTAACCCGTATCTCCCTATTTAAAATATGCATTTTATTTTGTTATGCATGTTTTTATTTATGTCTTTATTGCAACATGAGTTTTTCAAGTATTGATTATTTTTAATTAAGGTCTTCAATATATATTTGTGCTTTTAAAATATTTTTGAAAAAGAAGACCTTATATGATGTTTTTAAAACTCTTGTGCATTTTTGTAGACTAAAGTGTGTTATCACCTCTTATGGTTTTTTTATGGCATGAGCTTACTTGTGATATCTCTTAGCCTACACTTTTATCATTATGATTTGTGCTAGATTTGTTTTAAGAATTGTGTAGGATTTACATATTTTCACAAATGGCCATTTACGTCATTATTTGTCAAGAAAGACATTAATTATCGAGGTACGTTTACTTGTGTTATTTTTACTTTTATAGACTCGATGTATGTATTGCCATGTGCCTATGTGCTTGTTTTTCATAGTATTTCATACAAATGCCATTAAGAGGATTTTTAGATTCTTTGAAAGGCACTATTCGATATTTGATTGCACATATTTGCTTTGTCAACTCTTGTTCAAATACTTCTTTTAAAAGAGGTCTCAACTATATGCTATCGGATTCTCAAATTTCAAAAGAGACCTTTTGTAGCTTTCTTAAGCTTATTTGAACTTGCATCATTTATTAGACTCTTGATGATCTTTTAAATGCATAGTATGTGTTTCTTGCTTCATGGTCTATATATATAGTGTCTATTTCTACTATGCTCTTATGCAAGATATTTTTGTGATTGATGATTGAGGCATGTTTTTACACTTGGGCTATTTTTTTCTTGCTTATATAAGCGATGCCGTTAATGATTTGTTAAGTTGTGTAGATGAGAAATGAAGTATACCAAATATTAGTTACCTCAAAATATTTGGATGTAAATGTTCTTTTATGAACACCTTAGATCAATTGGATGCCCTATGATGATGGTGATGAAGAAGACAAAAAGGGCATTACGGAACAAACTTGATGACCAAGGCAACATTGGTCGAACTAAGGCGAGGTTAGTAGCTCTAAGGTATTTTCAAGAAGAAGGTAATTGATTTTGATGTAACATTTGCACTCATAGCACATTTTGTAGCTATTTGCATTTTACTTGCCCATTCTTGTTTTAAGAAAATTTCAAGCTTTACCAAATGGATGTTAAATCCAAATTTCTAAATGGTTTTATTCTAGATGAAGTCTATATAAAACAACCTCCGGGGTTTAAAATTTTTCTAGGCCAAATGATTGTTTTTAAGGCCTTGTATGGTTTAAAACAAGTACCCCGTGTATGGTATGATAGACTTAGCTATTTTTGCTAAATGATTTTACAAGAGGTAAAGTTGATACTACTCTCTTTGTTTGTGAAAAAGGGCAAGATTGTTTAAACTTGTGCATATTTATGAGAATATTTTTGGTGCTACTAATGAATATTTGTGCAAGATATTTTTCTAAGTTGATACTAGGTGAACTCGAGATGAGCATGATGGGGGAGCTCAATTTATTGCTTGGACTTCAAATTATTCAATGCCAAGAAGATGGCTATATTTCAAAAGAACTCTTGAAGAAGTTAGGCATTGAAGAAAGAAGAACTATCTCAACCTCTATGGCTAAAGATTGACAAAGGTTGAGAAAAGCATGTCGGTCGACAAACAAATTCGAGGTATGTTTTGTTGTATTATTCCTATAGACTCGACATTCCATATGCCTTATGTCTATATGCTCGACTTCAAAAACTATCCCAACGAATCTCATTAAAGTGCCATTAAAAGAAATTTTCAAATATTTGAAAGACACTTCTTCTTATGACTTGTTGTATCCAAAGCTTTAAAACGTTCTTATTTTTTCGGGATAACAAGTTCAGTATCTATTATACGGTTATTCGTATTCAAAATTTAGTTCTTCATAATCAAACTAAACATATTGAGATTCGATATATTTTTTTAAGGGATTGCGATTTTTAACAAAAACTTGAGATGTGTTTAATTTCGTCTCAAGGATAACTCGCGGACTTTTTAATCGTTAATCAATGAGTATTTTACCTCATTTCGAGCTTGATTATGACATAATGTATATTGAATGAGGTCTACGTTTGCATTTTGCACGTTTTTAAAACTTAGGGGTGAAAAATCGGATTTTTGGATCAAATTTCGGATTTCAAAACAGAATCGAAAACAAGTGGTCGCTGCCGGGCAAAATACGGGCCGACGGCCGCCGCCCACCAGCTCGACTGGTCGCCCATGCCCTGGACCGGTCGCCCTTGAAGATTTTTTGGTTAAAATTGTTTCTGTTTCCAGACTTTGGCATTTTGGCCCTTTCAACTCTATTTTCGTCCCCTTTGTCATTTTCACACACATTTCACTTCAAATGTGTTTTGATGCATGAATTATATATTTTGGGGATTATCTAGCTCGGTTATCATTATTGTTGCTCGTCTTTACCGATCGAATGGTAAGAATTTCACTCTCTTTAGCTCAATTGGGTTGTACCCTTGGGTTTGTGGCTTATATGTATTTTTCTTGATGCAATTCATATATTTTTGTAATGAGCTTATTGATTTTTGATGAATGATATCTGTTAAATTGCATTTGGTGTTGAAAAACTTGGCTTGATTACATTTACAAGGGCTATATATATCATTTTCTAATTTTGACGCCCGCCAAGTGTTCGATAAAATGTTTCAATGAAAAATTCATCATCTACATGATTCTCTCGATTTCAAAAGTCTTATATATTTATAGAGATCATGTGATGCTTATCAAATGAGTTTTCATAAGCTTCTTCAAGTCGTATGATTCGACTTTTACCTCCTTATTTGGTTTATAAGCTTCAATGTTCAAATAGCTCGATACATCGGTTTTGTTGCGCACTTTGATATGATATATGATGTATTTATCGTGCTAACATTCTTTTTGATGATTCCAAAGGGGGAGAAATAGGTTATAAGCTCTTTAGCTCAAAGAAGCTAAGATAAGCTTAACGAAAAGAAGCTATAAGCTATGGCTTCATAAAGCCATAAGTTGTGGATCATATTTAGTCCACTTGGTGCATTATGGTTATGTGTGAATCATGGTCCATTGGTTGTAGTATGGACTTATATACGGTCCTAATGATGTTTTGTGACAGGGGGAGCTTATAAGCTCTTGAACAGTATGTAAAAGCTAAGCTTCTAGCTTATGGTTAATTGCTTTTACATTATTCTTAATGTGCTTGTTGATAGGGGGAGCTTGTGCTTATTACTGAATATATTTACTCCCCTACTTGGTTGCTTTTATATTTTGGAAATTGTGGTTGCTTCCAAACGGTTAAATGTTTTTACCGAAAAATCATTTCTAAAATTGTTCTCCTATTTTGTGTAAAAATTGTTTTGGTTTGTAATCATCAAAAAGGGGGAGATTGTTTGATACATGTTTTTATCTTAATTTTGATGATTTTATTTTTACACCAAAACAATGTTTTTAATTGTTGTCCAAATACTCCTAAATGATTTTAAATGGTTTTAATATTTTCCGGAGTATTTCTTCAAGTTTTACTTTTGATAAAATTGGACAACACTTATTATGATTTTATGTTTATATGTTTTTACTTCAAAACAAGGTTTCTAAATGTTTTCTAAATACTTTCGATTGGTTTAAAATGTTTTTACTAAATTTTCAGAGTATTTCTTGAGTTTTATTTTCGATAAAAATTAGACAACATTTCTGTCTCTTGTCGACCTGGTCGCCTCTATAGGGCAACCCGTGCACCAAGATGATTTTTGAAACAGAAAATGAGACGGAAGAAAAATCAAGCAGGTCGACCGGTCGCCCTGGGCGTCGACCGTCGCCCAGGGGTCGACCGGTACCTGCAAGTTTGGTTTTTGAAACAGAACTTGATTTTCTCTAAAACCTTTAAGGGGGACCGGTTGATGATAGGGACGACCGGTCGAGGTACACGTCGACCGGTCGCCCTGTGTAAATTTCCTGTGTTTCCTTTCGAACTTCTATTTCTGTGCGATCGGTCGCCCTGTGCTTTGACAGCAAAAATATGACCGTTTGACAGCAGACATATTTCCTTAAAATGTGGGATTGATTTCTAACAGCTATATTCTTGATTTTAATTGTATTTTTCTGTAGATTTTCAATCCCCAAGAGGAGCCTATGCTTGATCAATCATCTCCTATAAATAGAGGAAGTTTTGGAGCAACCAATACAACAATTGAGACACAACACAACAAGATAAACTTCAAGCAAATATTTGTTCTTCATTGTTATTATTCTTGTTGTAATTTTGCCTATCTTATCACTTTCACATCCTTGAGGTCTAGGCTATTCTTGATTACACTTTGCACTCAAATTGTAATATTCATTATTGAGTTGTAATCTTGATTTGTGGTCATCATTCAAACACAAGATATCCTTGTGAGTGTTCTTGTGGTAAGAACACACTTGGGTGAACTAGGTGTTAGGTGTAAGAAGATTGTGGTAATCTTCTTGTTGAGGTGTTGAAGAGTGTGGTGCTCTTCAAGGGTGAAGATTGTGGTAATCTTCACAAGGTGCCGTTGGAGATTGTTGTAATCTTCTAGAGAGATTGTGGTAATCTCAAAGGTGGTGTTGAAGAAGAGTATGGTGCTCTTCAAGGTGTTGTTGTAAGTTGGTGTTGTATTAATATTGGTAATTAATAAAATTTTTTTTCTTTTTGAAATCCATCCCGGATATACTGGGGTGGTAGAGGATTAGGCCCTAGGTGGGTTGAACCTCTATAAATCGACATGTGTTGTTTACATTCTGCACCTTTATTATTGTCTCTGAGCTTTCGGTTCGAAAAAGAGGGTGAAATCAAAAAGATGGAGATAATCTATTCACCCCCCCTCTAGATTATCGTAGCCGCTTGGACTTACATGTTGTTTATATGCATATATATTTTTGGTTGTTTATAGGATTTCGAGTATAAATTAATTACTTAATGGTTGCAGAAACTATATTCCACTAAACATGTTCGAAACAACCGTCAAACAATAATATAAAAAAGTCCACCAAAAACATGAGAATGTAAAAAAGTCCAGAAAAAACGTGGGACCGTAAATATATCTGGAAAAATGCTCCAGAGCGTAAAAATGTCTTTGTTTTTTTTTTTAGGGAATATAAGGCAATATCCTTATCCCTAACAATTACATGTTCAAAGTAAATTAAATAAAGCCCATCAAACTTTAGTTAGAGCCCAGAAATCTTAAGTTCTAGAACATGCTTTAGAAACGTATTAAGAAATGAGATGGTCTCCGATAGGACCGTCTTACGGATCCTACCTGCGATCCGGATCCGATCCAACCCCAGACCCGTTGACAACTGGCAATTTAAAAAAAAAAACGTATCTTTAATAGAACAGGGTCCGCGCCACCTCCTGACCCGCCCGCAGCTGGCACATGCAAATCCCAATGGAACAGGGCCAACTTGATACAACTCAAAATAAAAAAAATTAAAAACCTAATTTCAAAACAAATCCCACAACTCCCTGCAGGGTTTAATCGAACAAGACTCATCCTCCTCCAAAAGCTCAGATCGCCATCTCCTCCTCCAAAAGCCCAGCTCGCCATCTCCTAACAACAAAAGCTCCACTGCTAAGTCGACATTCACCTATTTTCAACAAAAAGTTTAAAATCTGTAAGAAAGAATCTCCATTGTTGGTGCAGCAAAAAGCTTCATTGTCATCCTTACATGGCACTTCCGACCTGTTGTTGTACGATTTTCGATAATATCTTCAATGGAGAATGAAGATGCACACATCTCATTGATGAAAGAAGGTAATGTACTCATACATTGAAAAAATGATACTTTTGCTGGAAATACTGATACTTTTGTATTGAAATATGATACTTTAGCTGGAAATACTGATACTTTTGTATTTAAATATGATACTTTTATTGGAAATAGTGATACTCTTGATATTATATATGATACTTTTGCTGAAAATAGTGATACTGTTTATAGAAAAAATGATACTTTTATGATGGGCATTTAAATTTTACAAATTTATATTTACTGAATAAAAGTGATATTCTACTAGATATTTTGATGTAATAATTTATTTCATTTATACATATAGGTGAAAACTTGGATTCGGACTTATTGTTTTCTAGTGATGAGATGATATAGAAGTCAATGAGTTGAAAATCTGGATTCAAGAGATACTACTCGACCAAAACACAGGGCGGATCTGCATGGTATCACATTTTACTTTGCATAAGTATTACTATTTTCTCCAAAAGTACCAACATCTATTAGTCTCGTCCGTGATTTTTTAAATATTTCTAGACTACATCAATGACCCTGTGGATGTATCGGGTTCCTTTGTTGGGTTGAAAAGGAAGACAATTGATGACATGCATAAGTTGTATAGGGACCATAGCCGTGCACTCGGGTTTAGCATTAAATAGCGAAGAACTCGAACTCAAGCTAATGGAGTTGTGACAAAAATATTTTGTATGCTCTTGTGAAGGATTTAGGAGATCGGGAAATTTGGACATAAATTCCAAAAATGAAAAAAAGAAAAAATTCCCTATCACACGTACCGAATGTAATGCTTCATTGAGGGTGAAATTAAAAGTAAGAAAAGCTGTGGCGAATCTTGTAACACCAGCTCTAACAAGCTCTATTTGTCCATTGAAATACCTCAACAAATTAACTATCCCTGGGCGCACATATATGTAAGCATTCAACCTCATTGCCCGCTTCAATGTCCTGCTATAATTAGGTATTTTGGCAATATCTTCAAACATCAAATCGATGCAATGAGCTGCACAAGGAGTCCATAATAAATGTGGTTGTTTTGCTTCCAATAGTTTACCGAAAAACAAATTAATAGACACACCATAAGATTTATAATATGATTTTATAAGTTTCAAAAATTAGAAAACAAGCAATAAACTAAAGTAGTGAAGTTCTTAGTATCTTACCACCAAAAACATTATTACTTGCACTATCAGTAATGACTTGAAGAACATTTGCTTCCTCTATATGCTCAATAAATCCATCTAACAAGGGAAACATTTTATCTCCAATCTTGGAGTAATCAGACGCATCAACAGACTCAAGAAAGAATGTCCCTTTAGGTGAATTGACCAAGAAATTAATGAGTGTTCTTTGTTTCTTATTAGTCCATCCATCCGCTAAAAGAGAACAACCATATTTCACCTATTCTTGTTGATACGACTTCATCATATCAGTCATGACATAAACTTCCTTATTCAACAAAGGGAATCTAACCTCGTGATAGCTAGGAGGTTTCAAACCAACACCAAATTATCCAATGGACTCGATCATCACACGGAAACTTGGATATTTTACTGCATTAAAAGGTATGGCAACATCATACATCCATCTAGCTATATCTCGACAAACTTTATCTCTCAACTGCTTTTTACATAACTCATTCACTATAGTTTGTCTGTTCTTATCTGTTAGGAAATTTATTTGTTAGATTTTGATGATACCATGTAAAACTTAAACTAGGAAGTTGGCACCCCATTTTCCTTGTAATAGATATAACTAGAAGAGCTGAGTTAAGTCAGCTATGTCAAAGATTACAAGAAGTCAACTGCGTAATGGGATAAAGACTCTGCTGTGTGTCAGCTGAGTTTGTCCTGGAAGAAAGTCAAGGATTCAACTGAAGGAGAGTGAACTGGAGAACATCTGTGAGAAGTGTCAGTCAAGTCAACTCAAGAAGCCAAGTCTATCAGTTGAAGTGATAGTTGAGTCAATCCCATGATTGGAGCAAACTCAAGTCACCTGGGGTAAAGGCAGCAGTCAAGTGAAGACAACTGACTTAGATCCGTTGATTAAAGTAAAGAATATTACTCGATATAGAAATATGTCAAGCTGCCAGGTCTTAAAGAGTTTGGCCCAGAATTGTGCAAAAGGAATGAGCCAATGGGAAACATTGCACCTTATGTCAGAAACCTGCAATGCTGGAATGCCATTTAATACGAGGAAAGGTCAACATCACCAAGACTGCAGACCAAGAAAAGACAAGCCAATGAACACAAAGTGATATTTGAAACTAGCCTATCTCTTCAACGGGCAAACTTCAAATGTGCACTATAAAAGGCTGAGAAAGCTATTGAGAAAAGGTCACCTGAACCACGAATGAGCAAGCATTATCAAAGCAACTAATCTGCAAAATTCTCAAAGCAATACAAGTTATTCCTCAAGCCTTAAACTCGAAGAAACTCGATCGAACACAAGTTATGAAGGAGAGATAACTTCAACCAGTTGAAGAGGAAACTTTTGAAGAAACAAAGGGGTCTACTTTCCAAGTTGAAGGATTGTAGAAAGGTTCAAGGTCAAACCATTATCAAGTTTGTTGGAGGCCTTCGTGATCAAATCCAAGAACTTGAGAAGTGAGCTGAAGTAGCGAGACAGCTGCCCTGTGAAGAAGCTGAGTCGCAAGAGAAGCCAACTGTGTGATCAAGGCTGTCTCCAGACTGATAATTGCTTTGTAAACTGATCTATTACATAGTGGATTCCTCCAGGAGTTGGAGAAGAGTGGATTAGAAGAATTACCCCATCTTCCAACCTCTATAAAATATTTGTGTCATTTACTTTCAGCAATTTACATTCCTGCATATTTACTTATATCAGCTGTTAGTATACATTTGCTATCCAACTGATAATAAATTAAGTGCAAAAAAAATAAAAATAAAAAATCAAATGTTTAAAACAAGCTTAAAATCAATCAAATGGTGTTAAGTCTTCCGCTGTTAAAAACCAAATCAGCCAAGTTAAGTATTTGGCTTAAACATCCGAGTTATACTATCAACAACTCTATCGAGTCTGTTGAGTGGGTAACTTAGCTAAATAGCCAACTTAGCTTTCCCCCAAGGACACAACTGATTTGAGTCATCTCTGTTGAATCATTTAAAAGATCAAAAATCAAAAAATTGGTAAGGTTTATTCAAACCCCCCTTCTAAACCTTAGACCATACCCCTTGGGACCTACAAGTTTCGGGAATGTGGATCCTGCACACAACAAGAAGTAGAAGAGAATGATACTAAGTAACCTGAATCACATAATTGGCTAACAGAAACAAGATTTAATGTAAGTTTGGGAATATGGTAAACATGTGGAAGAGACAGATGAGGTGTGGCTACAGATCCAATTCCTTCTAAGGGTAACAAAGTACCATCAGAGAATAACAACAGGTCTAGCATGTGTGGGTGAAATGGAATTAAAACATGATATATCAGGGGACATATGATGAAAAGCTCCAGAATCTAATACCCAAATAGAGGAAGATATACCTGACGAGCTCGGAGTTGACAAACCTGAGGCAGACAAAGCATGAGATGAGGCAAGAAATTTCTGAAATTGTTCGGCAATTGTATCCATAGAAGGCTGACTGGAGGTAAGAGTTCCGGACGTCACATAATCTGATGAGGGTACAGGTGCAGCAACACGAGTCGGTGGGGGCGGCCTAAAACCACGTTGATTTGGATGGACAAACTGATGTTGGGGAGGTCGTGGATTTTTCTGTTGAAAACGTTGTTGGCCACCTTTATTCAACTCAGGACATTGAGCCTTCCAATGTCCTGGTTGTTTACAGTAACTACACTCATTATCAGCAACTTTTGGGTGCGGTCTGAAAGGAACAGAAGATGGACGATGGGGCACAGCAAGAACGGATGAAGTAGGAACAGGAAGAACTCATTTCCCTGCCTGAGACTTTAGGCGTAATTCCTCTGCTAACAATTCACTTACAACAGAATCAACAGATGGTAGAGGAATATGGTGCAATATATTCCCACGAAGAGACTCAAAATCATCCCGAAGAGCCATCAAAAACTGAACCAATCGTTGCTCCTCTCTACGAGCAATATAGGGGGCAAATGCGCGAAGTTCAATAGATTCAGTAAGGGCTAATTGATCCCAAAGATCAGTCATAGCAGAATAAAATTCCTGGACAGTCATATTTTTCTGCTGAAGAGATCGAATGTCTATTTCCAACTGGTACTGTTTAGCAAAATTCGATTGAGTATACAACCGTTCCAAATGATCCCAAACTTCTTTAGCAGTATCATATTTAGCCAATTGCATACCAATAGAGTTCTCCACAGAATTGTTAACCCAAGTAATAATTTTCGAATTGTTCACTTCCCAAACCTCTAATTCCGCAGCATATTTAGTATTATCTTTCTCAACAGGATGTTTTTGTGTTCCAGAAATATAACTCCACAATTTTTTTCCTCTCAAAAAATTTCTCATGACATAACTCCAATATGAATAATTCTTTCCATTCAAGCGTACACTAATCGACTGCAACGAATCATCTCTTTCACCAGCCATAATGAATAATGATAGAAAATCAAGCAGAAATATTAACCAAACAACTAGATAGATCGATGCAAATATCCAACAAATCAAGCCAACTCTACCAACAAAACTATTGCAAATAATCTGATTCTTGAGACCAAAATAAGACAGTAAACCTAACAAGTGCTAACAGACCAAAAATCGAATGAAAATAACATAAAGCTGCAACATACTCACTGTGTGATATCGATATACCCACCGGATCTGCAAACTGACACTGGTACACCCATCGGAAAAAAGGGGCTCCGTCCCGAACCCCGGGCAGGAGGCGCGCTGTCGAGAATGCTATTAAAACCTTGCTCTTGATACCATGTTAGAATAATTAACATACATAATTGAGATAGAAAAATAGAGAAGAGATTTCATAGAAGTCTTGCAAAATACAATGAAGACAATACAATTGTGAAATGGGGAGGCTACTACAATATATAGATAAAACCCTTGCTAACAACTAAGAATGGAAAATACAAAACTACCCCTATAACATAAATAACAATATAACTCTAACAGGAACCTTCATAAGTCAAACAAAATACACCGGAGATTTAATGAAGAAATTTGGTATGGAAGAGAAGTCTTCTTGAAGATTCCTATGAACACATCACAAAAATGGACATGGATGCGGATGGGAAAGTCATGATCAAACCGGATATAGAGCTCTTAATGGATCATTGCTCTACTTAATAGCCAGCAGACCAGACATCACCTTTGCAGTAGGTGTATGTGCAAGATTTCAATCTGCACCAAAAGAGAGCCACACGACTGCAGCTAAAAGAATCCTAAGATATTTGAAGGGATGCCATGAAGTTGGCCTATGGTATCCAAAGGAAGGAGAATTCAAGCTGGTAGGATACTTAGACTCAGACTATGTTGGATGTAGAGTTGACAGGAAGAGTACTTCTGGTACATGTCAAATGCTTGTAAATAGATTGGTTTCTTGGTTCAGCAAGAAACAAAATTCAATAGCTACATCCACACCGGTGCGAGTACATAGCTGCAAGGCAAATTTTTTTGCCCAAGTCTTGTGGATGAGACAACAACTGAGAGATTAAGATATTGAAGAAAAATAAATTCCAATTATATGTGATAACACTAGTGCTATTGCAATCACTCAGAATCCAATATTGCATTCAAGAACAAAGCACATTGATGTCAGATATCATTTTATAAGAGATCATGTTGAAAAGAAAGACATCACCTTAAAATACATCTCAACTGATAAGTAGTTAGCTGATATATTCACAAAGCCATTATGTGAATCAATGTTTGAAGCTCAACAATGAGTTAGGGTTAACTGAGCTGAGTTAGGATACTCAGAAGACTCAATCAACAGAGAAAAAAGATGAGAAAATGGAAATAAGCAAGTTTCACATTTCAAATAAGTGAAACAAAATTGACCCGAATGAGAAGTCAATCGAGTTAGGCGACGGTGAGTAACATCATGAGAAGATAGAAGCAAAGTTGAGTCACGTTGGATGAAAGCTGAATCATTTATGAGCTAAGTGACAAGAACACAATCATCTTAAATGAGCGGGAATGTTTTTAAGGATGATGTCAACATAATTTGATTTGTCAAAGATAAAAGCCGCATAAGAAACCATATGATTGGATATAAATGTTGCTGCATTTAATGTGGGGAAATTAATGCGGTTTTGAAGACTTAATCCTGACCGTTGATTTTGATCAACATTTTCAAATTCCAAAAACTGTCCTTTCACGTCCCTTATATACAAAATTTCACTTTCTCTCTCCTCACGCAAACCTATTCAGCTTCAGCACAGAAAGTTCATTCTCTCTGCAACTTTGTTCGAAACCCTAGTTCTTCAAAGTCACGTTTCTCAAGTTTTAATCGGTCAAAAGATCTAGAAATGGCAAAAGAAATCATGATTTCACTTTGTTATCTGAGAAGATCCACACCGGTTCTTCAGTGGACTTCACTGGTATGATCAAACAGGGCGTGGATGATGCCCTTGTGAAGAAGATAGCTGAGAAGATAGAAAAGTCCGGCCTGAAGGAATTTTTGATGATGTAGTTAACGCACACCTACCTGGAAGAGGTGGCCATGTTTTATGTGAACGCGGAGGTGCATGACGATGAAATCCGTTCATCGGTCCACATCAAGGTCATCAAAATAACTGCAAAAGACTTTGTTGAGCATTGGTTTCTGCCTGCTGAGGGTTTGAAGGACATCGCTGAGAAGTATGTCAACCTAGCTACAGCTTGGAAGGAAGTTACCAAGCCGGAGTTTGCTGCGAAGGCTGTGTATACAACCAAGAAGGAGTCTCTAAAGGATGATTACCACAAACTGATGGACATCATGTCCAAGTGCGTGGACATGAAATTTGGAAGCTTTAATCAGCTGTCCAAGACCAAGCTGATCGTGACGGCTGCAATCATGCAAGAGAAAAAGGTGAATTGGGCTGAGTTTGTCTTCAACCGAGTCTATCAAAATGAGATGAACAGGTCCATCAAGGAGGATGGGACCTTTGGTTGCTCGTTGGGATATGGCCTTGTCATTGGCCATCTGATGGACGTGAAAGGCATTGCACTACGCCATGGCAAGCCCTTCCATGCAAACAAGAAAATGTTCAAGGCGAATCTCTCCGGAGGCTAGAAGAAAGCTCATGCAAGAAAGGCTGATACAAGTGAGGAAGAATCAGCTGACCCTGCTGAAGACACAGATGAGACCTCTCCAGCTCTCTCTCCGAAGCTGAAATCTAAGAAAAGAGCTACATCATCTAAGCCCTGCCCCCCAAAGCAGCCAAATTTAAGAAAGCACCTGCCCCCGCAGCCAAAACTAAAGCCCTGCCCACGCAGCCAAGTCACCTGCCCTCGCAGCCGAGAAATAGGAGGAACCCTAAATTCCTTCTCCTATCGTGAAGAAGAAGCGGACTGCCAAGTCCAGAAAGGCAGTTGCTTCCAAGAAAACTCCTAGTGAACCACAAGCATTCACATTTGAAGAGCCCGAAGAGGTGGAACCTGAGATCCAGCTGGTTCCCACCAAAAGAAGATAGCTATTCCGGAAAGCTGAACTGAGAAGACAACCGAGTTCGGTACTCAGCCAGAGACGCATGAGGAGACTGCTGATGCTCAAGAGGAGCAGTCTCCGAAAATTGTAGATGCCCCAGAGAAGACTGTTGATGCTGATCAACAGAGGATCGAAGACCCAGCTGCACATGAGACATCTGTGGAAACTGAAGCAACTGAGACAATAGAGCCTATGCAAGAACAAGTTGTCTCAACTCCTCAGATAGACGCTACTAAGTCTGAGGAGGAGCAAGCCCCACTAGCCCCCATTCAGGAGACAGGAGATGATGGCGATGATAATCTCATAATGTATTCTTCAGTCTACCCTGACATTCAAAGAAGATTAAGGGTGTGGAGGGCATGAAAGTTGGACTACTCCAGACGTCAATTTGCTTGCCCATAATTCATTGAGGAGGAGAAGGAACTTCTTAGGTTCCTTGGAAATGCATCTGTCCAATGTTCTCTCAATGAAGACAGCTGCATGGAAACCCTATGGGAGAAAGCGTTGTAGCATGAAAGCGCATTGGAGAAATCCAAGATTTGTCAGCAAACAGGGACTTACGAGCACATACATGAGTCTACTGATAGTGACGAAGATATGGATCCAACTGCTGCAGTAGAGAAGTCCGAAATGTAGCAGGCAATGATAGAATCACGAGCCATGCATGAGATGAGTCTTCTAGAGGGTCCAGGAGAGTCCTCCAAAGTCTCTCCCAGGACTGGAGAGTGGCGCAGCTGTTTGCAACGGATATTGCTGCAACCACGTCCCCAGTGCACTCCACTGATGGCTCTCAGGGACGTGGCAATGAGGCTAGGACTTTGGGCCCCCAAGCTAAGCCTACCCCTGAAGAAGGTGTTTAGACACCTGCCCTTGCGTCTGTACACTCAGAGGGAACAATGGCCGCATCTTAGGAGAAGAGTGACCCCACTGTCATTCACTCAGCCGGTGCACCAGCTGAGAGGGAAACTCTCTCCACCATAGCTAGGTCGGAAGATGCTGTGGGAGACCAAGCATTGCTGTTTGGCGGCGAAGGTGAGAAGAATACTGAACAATAGAGTGTCATTGATGACGCTCAGACAGTTAAGTCTGTCTTTGCTGAGATGTCCACTGCTTTGAAAGCCGATGAGGCTGCTGCTACAGCTAAGGCAAAGGATGGAGAGACCCTGGGAGTTAAGACTCTAGGTCATGAAAGTGCAATCCAAGAAGTTGAGACTCCGATGGATTCCAATGTATAAGACCCTAAGACAACTGAGTCTGTCGAATGGAATGTACAAGGCCCTGCAGCAGTTGAGACTACTGGGGGTAATGAAGGCCTAAGGGAGGTTGAGACTTCCCTAGGTAAAGAGCAGACGGAACAGAACATTCCTCAACTTGAAGGAGCTGCTGCATAAGAAGAGATCAACGCCCTTCACGATTCCCAAGAGCATATTGATAATTCATTTTTGGGATCGGAGGATGAAGCCGAGTCCACCCACCAGGAAGTTCTTTCGATGGACAAGGCTGAAGATGTTCTCAAAACTCAGAGCCAAGTCAGTGATAAGACGACTCGTATGAGGTGTAATTTCGATGATGAGCCAACTCCAAAGGCCTCATCATCTTCCGATGACGCTGATGAATCAGCTGAGGACCAGGTTACTCATTTGGAAAAACACACTGAGACCGAGGAAGCTGTTAAGACAGCTGAGGCTCAGTTAGTTGAGCAAACAATCTCAAATGCTCCAACTGAAACTGAGTCAACTACGTATGCTCCCACGATTGCAAAGTGGCGACTCCTTACTCTACATTGCGAGGCTTTCACAACCGCACCAACATCTCACGATGATCTTTGCCGCAAGAATCGAGGCATAAAGAGCTGAATCATCGCAGACATTTCAAAGTCAAGAACCTTAAGGTGAAGCCTCGGGGATACCGTTTGTGCGCGATGATGTTTTTGAAGACATATTCCCATTCCCTGCTAAACTGCCCGACATGGAGGATGAATATGCTACAGAATTAAAGAAATATACCGTGCAGGAAGAGCCCGTCATTCCCACAAATACAATTGTGCCAGTGGACTTCAATTTTGATGCACAGTGGCCGACAACTGAGTCAAATCCTACAGCTGAGTTCTGTGAAGCCTTCAAGAAGATCTACGAAGAGATTGAGAAGATGGAACGCCACTAGGCCTCTCTAGATTTGAGATTGGACAATCGAGATGCTACCCTCACAGCCGACTTGAGAGGGATCATCGTGCGTATAAGGGAATGGGCTGCACAATATAGACAACCTGCGTTTAGAGCAGTCCGATACTTCAAAGCTCTTTTTGCTAAAAGGCTTGTTTGGAGTGCGAACAACTCTATGTATCGGCGATGAAGGAATATATAGTGAGGATGGAAACTTCCCATAAGTTGGATATGGAGCTACCACACAGACTTTTCACAAGATCGAGATCGCTCGTATTGAGAATAACATGAATGAAAAGTTCGATCTTCTGATGGCGGAGTTGAAGATCATGATAGCTGAGTCAAAGGCTACTCATTCAGAGTTTCACAAAGCCTACTCCGCAGCAGACTCCAAGCAAGACTCGACAAACAACCGACTGGATTTCCTCTTGAGTGGATTATTCCCTGGGATACCTCTCTCCTATGGTGATGATGCCAAAAAGGGGGAAGAAGAGGCCCCTAAGGGATTGAAAGAAGAATTGAAGAAATGAGGTGATACAACTGAGGGGGAAGGAGGTTCAAAGGATCTGAAATTGATGTATGCTGAAACCCCACAGTTAGGTGAAGTCACGGACTCAATTCTCATCAAGCTACCCCTGAACCTACCTGTTGAGAAAGCTGCAGTGGCCATGAAAGATAAAAGAAAGGCCATCGAAGCTGCATTTGAGGAGGTAGCTGAGAACCAACCAGCTCGCGTTCAGGAGATCATGAAGCAATATGGTGGTCCTCCAGCCGGAAAGGATTACGCTTGTATCAAACCCCCAAGGAACATTACCATTCCTGATGATGGATCTGAGCCCAGATCAATAGAGTAATTCCAAACTCTAGAATCAGAAGGCTAGTTTCAAGGGATGACTCTGCCGCAAGCTTGGGACTTGTATTGGGAGAAGGGATTGGATCTGTGTCAATCACCGATAAGCGGCGACTTCCATGATCGCTCAATCGAAACACTCCCAGAGGAAGGGAAGCTGAGTCAGGAAGGGGAAGATTTGGTGGTGGAAGAGGCTCTCAACCTCGACAAAAACTAAAAGAAGTAGCATACGTAGATCCAGGCAAGAAGGGTCTTATATATTGGACTGGATATGATCACCTTGCCAACCTAAAGTTGCTAGAAAAAACGCCAAGCTCTTAGAAGGCAAGAAACTGAGAATGAGAGGACTGCTCGTGAATGGGAAGAGAGAAAGTGAAGGTATGACCCTGCTGCTAGGCGAGTGTACGAGAAGAAGAAAAGAGAAGAAGAAGAGAAGAAGAGGAGGAGGCTAGAGGATGATAGGAAGAGAGTCAAGAAGAAGAAAAAAAAAGGAAGCAACAAAGGCGTTGAAGTGTCTTTGCGAACCCCTTCATGTATATCTTTTGTTGTAAATACATTTGTGTAAGTCTTCGTAATAAGCTCAGTGAATTTCTCTGTAATTTTCACTCTGTATGTATCTTAGCTTAGATATACATTGTATTGTCATGTTTATACATAATGCTCTGATACCTATTGTAAACAACTTTGTAAAGGATAATATTGCTATGATCAATAAACTGATTATTCAAAGCATACATTATTTGTTACTGCACTGCTTGTACGTTTGATGTTAACTTATTTTGAATGTTTTATGTTTTGGCATCATCAAAAATGGGGAAATTGTTAGGAAATTTATTTGTTAGATTTTGATGATACCATGTAAAACTTAAACTAGGAAGTTGGCACCCCATTTTCCTTGTAATTTGTATTGTTATAGATAGGACTGGAAGAGCTGAGTTAAGTCAGCTATGTCAAAGATTACAAGAAGTCAACTGCGGATTGAGATAAAGAATCTATTGTGTGTCAGCTGAGTTTGGTCTGGAAGAAAATCAAGGACTCGACTGAAGGAGAGTCAACTGGAGAAAAACTGTGAGAAGTGTCAGTCAAGTCAACTCAAGAAGCCAAGTCTATTAGTTGAAGTGATAGTTGAGTCAATCCCATGATTGGAGCAGACTCAAGTCACCTGGGGTAAAGGCAACAGTCAAGTGAAGACAACTGACTTAGATCCACTGATTAAAGTCAACAATATTACTCGATATAGTAATATGTCAAGCTGCCAGGTCTTAAAGAGTTTGGCCCAGAATTGTGCAAAAGGAATGAGCCAATGGGAAACACTGTACCTTGTGTCAGAAACCTGCAATGCTGGAATGCCATTTAATATGAGGAAAGGTCAACATCACCAAGGCTACAAACCAAGAAAAGATAAGCCAACGAACATAAAGTGACATTTGAAACTAGCCTATCTCTTAAACGAGCAAATTTCATATGTGCACTATAAAATGCTAAGGAAGCTATTGAGAAAAGGTCACCTGAACCACGAACGAGCAAGCATTATCAAAGCAACTAATTTGCAAAATTCTCCAAGCATTACAAGCTATTCCTCAAGCCTTAAACTCGAAGAACTTGATCGAACACAAGCTGTGAAGGAGAGATAACTTCAACCAGTTGAAGAGGAAACTTTTGAAGAAACAAAGGGGTCTACTTTCCAAGTTGAAGGATTGTAGAAAGGTTCAAGGTCAAACCATTATCAAGTTTGTTGGAGGGCTACGTGATCAAATCCAAGAACTTGAGAAGTGAGCTGAAGTAGCAAGGGAGCTGCCTTGTGAAGAAGCTGAGTCGTAAGAGAAGCCAGCTGTGTGATCAAGTTTGTCTCCAGACTGATAATCGATTTGTAAACTGATCTATTACATAGTGGATTCCTCCAGGAGTTGGAGAAGAGAGGATTATAAGAATTACCCCATCTTTGAACCTCTATAAAATATTTGTGTCATTTACTTTCAGCAATTTACATTCCTGCATATTTACTTATATCTGCTGTTAGTATACATTTGCTATCCAACTGATAATAAACTAAGTGCAAAAATGAATAAAAAAATCAAGTGTTTAAAGCAAGCTTAAAATTAATCAAAGGGTGTTAAATCTTCCGCTGTTAAAAACCAAATCAGCCAAGTTAAGTATCTGGCTTAAGCAGTGAGTTATACTATCAACAAACTATCGAAATCATTGAGTGGGTAACTTAGCTGAATAGCCAACTTAGTTGTCCCCCAAGGACACAGTTGATTTGAGTCAACTCTGTTGAATCATTTAAAAGGACTAAAATCGAAAATTTGGTAAGGTTTATTCAACCCCCCCTTCTAAACCTTACACCACACCCCCTTGGGACCTACATTATCTTTTTTGTTGCTCGGACAATTTTTTTCAAAGATCACGGGCAAAGTAAACATCATTTAGACGTTCTTGCCTCGACCTTTTTTGTGTGCTCTTAGAAGTTATATTTGCCCCGATATTATCTAAATCATCATCATCAACACTGTAATGTTCCATATCCATGTCTTCATATATGGAATAACATTTGTCTCCATATTAAGTGCAACCTTTTTCATCATGTGATCATTTATTTCTTTAACGCACATGAGCTGGACATTCTGGATAAATGTAGCCTTTCGATGTCCTCCAACGAGGTGTTGCTTTGCACGGTAAATTCCTCCTTTTGTAATTTTAGCACAAAAGGCACAAGTAAGATTAACTGTGCTTGGTGGATTAGCCATATACACATATTTCCATGCTGGGTCATTTTTAGAAGTATTATTAGCCGTCATAATTCTTAAAAACAAAAAAATTGTAATAGACTTAAAAAAACTGGATCTTATAATCTGCTGAAGTAAAAAAGAAAAAAAAGAAAGAGGAAAAGGACAAGTAAGAGAGAATCTATATTAAAGAATAGAAAAGAAAGAAGAGAAAAATACCCACATGTTCGAAGAAGAGGGAAAGAGAATAGGTCTCCCGTTTTTTTCTTTTTTGCATTATGCGCTGTACATCTGTTCTATTTATTTCTGATATTTGACTTTTTTTTGCTCACTTGAGCAGCTGGGCTTATTTTTAATAAGGCCTAACTTAAGAAATCCTAGGAAACCTAATTAATACAACGCCCATTTAAAAATACAATTTAAAAAACCACTTTAGGCCCAACTTTAAGCGAATTTACTCTAAAGAAACCCTACACTTGAATAAGGCACACCGAAAGCGGGTTGGGCGCCCTCTGCGCTTTGAGCACAGGCGCTCGCGTTGTTAAATTGCCTCACCTGAGAGGCTATCAGGCGCCAACCTTTATTCCTTGGGCCTCAGGCGTGTCTGAGGCGCGTCTTTGACAACTATGAGGATTACAATATGTAAGATTATAATACATGAGCAGAAATGCAGATGCATATTTCATGTGAGCTTCAACAAATATTATATAAGAATTGCTTCAAGAAATCGATGAAGAGTTTCTTGGTTTTACTATCATATTGTTTCATACGCATATTCATCTTCGGGACAAAAAATGTGAGTTTTAGGTCCAAGACGATCTACTGTTTGGAGTCGTCAAACGGTGAAGGGAGTTTATCGAAGTGAAATATTGGAAGAATATTTCCGGTGAATGTAAAGAATGTTTAAGAACAGTGTCAATTTAAATAGGAAGTCTTTAATTGTTTAAGTCTATTATTGTATTTTGTAACCTTTACAATTAATGAAATTATTTTTCTCTGGGAGTGGCCTAATGGAGTAGGATTATTTAATTCGAACCACATTAATATCGATGTGTTTCCTAGTACTCCACGTAAAACAAATAATAACAGTTGTACATTTTGCAACCTCTTTTGTGATGAAATATATAGGTGGATTTTGCTAGTACTAAGTGCATGTTACCGTTACAAGTAATATAATAAAGAGTAAAGTATCATCCCACGATGACTGACGCTATTAAATACCAAAATTATGTTAACCCCAAGATTATTGAACACATGAAATTAGATTTTTGGTTATTATCTATTGTAAAGAAACTAATAAAAATATTCAAATGAACGATGAATTCAAAATATGTGATCAAGAGTTGGAAAAAATCCCAAGGGTCCTGATTTCACCATAATCAATCCGATATGAACATTCAACTAATTATCTGTAACTCCGCCAAGCCCTAAATAGATAGTAGTGTAGAAAATTATTTGTCTCCTGTGTTAATTCTCACCAAGTGAAGGATGAGATGAACTTCTATCTAAGATAATTATTATTTTTTCTTTGAGGAACCAGTTTAGATACATTGTTAATTTATGTAATTTATCGGTCTTGCTGACTTTGAGGATTACCTATGTAGTTACTCCTAGTATTAGCTTCCCATCTTAAATACTGAAAGTTGTATTGATGTTAATGACAGGCCTTCAAGCAAAGACCTTAACTCCATCAAAATTACTTGTTGGATCGTATCATTACCGTCCCCTTGACAAGCTGGATTTCCGCGAATGACTCTCACTTAAGACTCTTCTCGACACTGGTAGCCCTTTTTCCCTTTGGAAGGCTTCACTCCGAACCTTAAGCATCAAGTAGCAATTTTCTCGCATGCATCACATCTCAATGAAAGCACGAATGATAGGCCCCCAAGTCAAGACCCGAACTCTGGACCTTATCAAGCACCAACCCTTCAACGTACCAACTCTCAATGAAAGCACCAATGATAGGTTCTCAAGCCAAGACCCTAATTACACCACAAAAACTAGCTCAAGAGTGAAGATTTAACCCGAGCTTTAAATGTCATTCCATAATTGCTTGTGGGATCGTATCATTGTCCCTCCATTCTACTAAGGTGCAGATCCTACGCTCACCTCTACTACTCCGCAATATAATGCCACCTACTTTGAAAGGCTTTCTGGATTTACAAGATTGGGAATGTCATAGACCTAGAGAATGAGCCTATGGCTGCAAATAAACCAAGCCACATGTGAGCTATTTGGAGCTGAATTCGATAAATGCTCATTTGAGCTCGTTTGAGGAGGTTCACTAAATTAAATGAACCAAACTCAACTTCATGATATTCTACTCGTTAGCTTGTGAGCAAGCTCGTTGGTAATCTCATGAGCTAGCTCGTGTAATTTAAACTAATAGTTTGACTTTTATACGTTTACTAAATATATGAACATTTAAATAACCTTATTTGTTGGAAGATTAGGACGAAAAATTGTCTCTCTAACAAGATGCTCTCTTCTCTCTCCTATTGAAACCCTAGCTTCAACGCATCTTGATCGGCTTCTTCGGTCACCATCATTATGGATTTGGAATTTGATTTGTTTCCTGAAATTCATGGTCCAAATCCAAACATATCTGTAGGTTCGTCGGCTTCTTCAGATTTGGCAGCCGTACAGTTTTAGGGGTTCTCTAGCCTTCATGCACCGGTCACCATTCAGCAGCCCATCATTTTCCATGGAGTCTCTCACGATTTGGACAACACAAGCTTTCAGAAAGAACAATTGCAACATAAAATTCCATCCCCTTCCAATGAAGGTTCTACACATATTCATCCTAGGGTTTCTGATAGGGTTTCTATATACCCGATGCGACCGTCATCTGTTCAGCAACAAGAAATTCAAGAAACCAATCTTTTTGACCAAACCAGGGTTTCAGGTAATCATAATCATGATTTGAGTTTCAAGAAATCCATGATTAATACAAGACTAAGCCAAGAAACTCAAGAAAAATCTGTTCCACGCACATTTGCTCAAGCTGTCAATCCCAGGAAGGATTCCACTCCGATCAAGAAAGGTGATTTCTACTCGGTTATAATAGACGAGGGGATTTACCAACAACGTACTGTGGAGTTGCGTATTTGACTTATTACGTTAGAGGTACTCAAATCCAATCTACAGGGTATTTGACTTATTAGTCATGCATGGCGCTTGGTTCCACTTGGGAGGGGTTATTTTAGTTTAAAGTTTACAAATTTGGATGAACAAAATAGAGTTTTGGAAAAGTCTTCTTGGAACCTGAACTCGGGTTCTATTCGCATTACAAATTGGATTCCAGACTTCAATTCGTATAAACTAACTACTTCAAAAGTGCAAGCATGGGTGAGGATTTATGAACTTAACATTGAATATTGGCCTTCCGATTTGATTACGAAGATTTCTAGTGCAGTGGGTACTCCCGTTCAAATATACAACTGTTCATTATCCGGGGAGGTTGGATATTTCATTTGTGTTTTGGTTGAAATTGATATGAATAACGCCCTCCAAGAGTTTGTGTAGAGTGTGGGACATTGCTCGTTTGTTTTGCTTAGTTATGAAAATCTACCAGATTTTTGTGTTACTTGTCGTATCATTGGGCACAATGTTATTAACAACAGACAGACTAAAACACATGAATTAAAGAAGAAGGATGAAGCTATGACTAAGGATAAAAGTCCTCATCGAGTAAGACCAGTTACACGCACAGTCACACACTCGAGGATTCCATCTTTTAAGGGTAAAGGGGTGGATTCTGAGGTTTGGATTCAACGCAAAAGTAAATCGATTCGTGCTCCGGAGGCTGGACCCTCGTCTTCAGGTATTCACATACATAATTCCTTCAATGTTTTGGGAGATGATGTGGAGGCTTTGACAGATAACACCAATGTTGTGGATAATCCACAACCAAAGTCAGTTATGGCAGCACCATTGAGCATGCCTTCGGACACTGTACATGTTAATATGGATAGAACGATGGTCCTTTAGCAGCAACGACCAATGCACGGCTCCTCCATTATTACTAGTGATGTGGTGATCACCACAACTTTGGATGAAAAGGGTCAGGTGGACCTTCAACGGGAAATAGTCCTAAATTCGAACAGTCCCTCTGATAGTTTCAAAGCTATGACCGCTGCTGCCCGACAACGTTAGTCGGATATGACGGATGAAGAATATCAAGACAAATTGGAAGCTTTAAAGACCAAGCTAGGCGACTCTTCAACTACCCCACTTGTCATTCACTCATGTGTTTCCTCAGATGCTATGAAGGCTTTGGAAATTGTGGTTCGAGGATCCTAGGCCGATATTCAACATGCTACATCAGACTATCAAGACGATACTCGATCACGTGCAACAAAAAACAATGACATTGTCACTCGAAAATCCTTTAGAAATAGACACCCTTCATTTAAATTACGTCTTTAAGTTGCTTTTGTTGTTTTTTTTCCTTGACATTTTGCATTGTTTTTCCTTTGCTACCTGATCGGCTTGTGATCATGACCTTTTCGTTTCATTATATATATTTCTATATATTTTAAAAAAAAATAACCTTATTTGTTTGAATAAAGTCATAAAGTTTATTCGATATATTATGCATTTTAGAATTATATAATTTATTTTATTATTAAAATAAATTTAATTTTTAATTCATACTTAATACGCTTGTTTAGGCTTGATTAAGCTCAAAAAAGCTCATGAACCATTAATATATTTGATAAAATAAGCTCGAGCTCGTTTCGATAATAAACTACTCAAACTCAAATTCTCAAAAGCTTAAGTGAGCCTCTAGAGTCTTTAGAAGAATGTAGACAAAAGCTCTTTTATCATCATCACCTAGGCACATGGTCTCTCAATTCTGACTCTGATAATGCTCTGTTGCGCCAATTGTATGCCATCCATGGCCCCTTATACTTTTTTGCAATAAATAACAGAGTCCAGTCGATCTAGAAATTTAAAAATGAGGGTACGGTAAATATTAAAAAAAACATGAACATAAACATTATTTAAAATTTTATTAAAATAATTCGCCAAAAATATTTTGGTTCATATGACAGCAAGTGTACAGTGTAGTTTATAGGATAATGACAAGCAATGCCGTATTCCTCAGGGATTGATATGTGAAACACTTAGGCTATAATAACACGCATTCCAATTTTATTGAAGTGACCGAATATCAAGTTTAGTAACAATCAAAAATAAAAAGAAAATAAATAAATTTGCGAACCCCACAAGTATTTTCAACAACTACAGGAGCAACCTTAGGCACAAAATCTCAACATGTTTCTTCAATATTAAATGCAAGCAAAGCTGTAAAAACCAATTCATGCAATTCTATGGGTTCAATTACTAAGTTAGTCTATTCCTCCTCCTGGGCGGCGCATAAACAGTAGATTAATAACAAGTGTAGGTCTCCCAACCCGATACAATTATTATTAACTCCCAAAAGATCTATGAATTGAATGACTCCCCACAAACAGATGTAGGTCTCCCGACTCGATACACCCGTTTATGTCTGAATTCAATTTCCGTCTTTGTTAGAACTCCTCTTCCGAATTTTGCACTAACAAATATGACATGCAATTTATTCCCGACAAACAAAAGCAATTTTAAATAAGCACTCGAATTCATAAAATAGAAAGCATGAATTAATTAAGAAAATAAATAATCATATTTAACATGAATCCACAATTTCGATTATGCCCCTAAGATCCGAAAGATATGCCAAACATTGATTACAAACTCATAGACAAATTCGAATCAACATTATGACACCATTTAAGCACGGATAAGAGTTCTTAGACATAGAAAGAAAACCCTTCTTGTCGATGGATTCTTCTCTCAAGCCTTCGAAGCTCTTGTGCTCCCGTAGATGCGAAAGCCTTGTGGTATTCTTCGCGACCTAACCTTTTGCTCTCAGAAGATCTTCGATTCTTGCGTTCCTGTGTTATTTGATGTGTTTTCTCTGTATGAAGGTGTATGAAGTGATGAAATTTCGTGCAAGCCTTGGGTCCCTTTTATAGATGCTGGGAGAGATCACTTGTAGAGTTCTGGTAGGATTAGGAGACCAATTCAGCCCCAGAAACATTGCATGCCCGTGTCAACCCACACGGTTGGGCCGTGTGATCGGAATTTCCTCCTAGGGTTTTTACAAAAGTTGTAGCCCTTTCTCTTAGCTTTCCATATAGGCACATGAATCACCTAAATAACAATTTTGTAGAGAAAGGTATGGCTAAATTACTAAACCCTATCAGTAGTGGAAACTGTCAGTGCATTTTGACGTTTTTGAAGGAAATTCCCTTTTGTTCGACCGTCCATGCTTATTTCCTTCATATTTTTGCTCGTGCCTTGTCTTTTGACATATCATTTGAAACATGATATCACCTTTTGTCCAATTTAGTTCTATTTTCTGCAAAATTCACAAGAGTACGCAATATCACGCCCAATAAAGGAAACCAAGTAAAACACATTAAGTATAAATGCAAATGCATCAATTATATATCAAAATAAGGCCTTAAATGCATGTATAGTTTTCACGTATCAAAATCCTCCAAACTTAAACCATTGCTCGTCTTCGAGCAAATTAAGAAAAATAATATCAAGGAGTAAAAAGAACACACAAGAACACTATAAACATTTAATCTCATATGACTCCATACTCAAGTAAACCATGCAATTCATTATCAAGAAATCATCTTTCATAAGCTCGACATAATTAGTACTCTCTCGGATACTTGACATCGCGACTTACAAGTAGGTAGTAGTGTATCACTCGACTCTCAAAGTGTATGAAAAGTGTTTACGCTCAAAATCAATTCAGTGAAAGTAGAACTACCATAGGCTTGCAAATCATCTAACATCTCGACCACTTTTGTGTGCACTATCTAAGAATCAAAAAAGACTTTTCATTTGGTTGTAATATAGGCTCTATGGTAAGGGTAGGGAAAATTTGGATTAAGTGACTTGACTTGAGCAAATAGAATTTAAGCGCACAAACTTGCAATTCACCAACCCAATTTTATCATAAAACTCATTCTTCATTGTATGTTCTTTTTCAACTCAACTCCACCCTTATTTCTCCTTTTTTATTCTTAGGCCTTTTTTGCCTATATTGTTTTTTTCTAGCCTCAAGCCCTCAATTGTTCATAATTTTCAGATTTTTTTTATTTCTTTTTATTTCTTTTGCTCGATTTTCTCTTTTTTTTTTCCCCAGATATTTTCTTTCTTTTTCGAGCTTCATTCATTCTTCATTCATCTAGATACTGCTCATCCCTCTTTCTTTTGCCAACTTCTCTTTTTTTTCATAAATATTTTTACCACATCTTCCCCAAACTTGTTCATTTTCGATAAGCTCTAGAAATTTTAGGGATAAAATCATTTACAATTTTAAAGATCAATGTGGCTAAGAATAAAAGTGTTTGCTCAAACTTAGCTACTAGGGAATCATGAATTCAATGGTAGGATTTTTAGGCTAAGTAGGCTAAAATAAAGATGGCCTTAAATCATTTTCGAAAATTGCACACACACATGGCTTCAATAAAGTTCCCAAAGCAAGTTCTAGAGTTTTATCAATCATGAATGACACACTCAAGAAAAAAATAAGTCTGCATAATATAAAGCATCTTAAGGCACAAAATCTCACATGCTTATTTTTCGCAACATGCTCAATCACCCAATTTTCTTAACTAATACCAAGCAAATAAATGACATCTTCCCAACAATTCATCACATTATTCTGAAAGTATATTATCTCATTCAATTAAATGCTCATAGTAAAATCATATGGAAGCTTTGGGCATACTCGAACTTGATTAAAAATTACACACAAAAGCAGTTAAACGTGCTAAAGTGATAAACGTGTTAAAATAAAAAATAAAATAAAAAAATTCGAAGATTTAAAAAAAATCGAAAATTTTAATGCAAAGATGATCTACATGCAATCCTAAATGCAATGCAAAATGCAAGAGAGTACTAAATTACGCATTCTTGACCACCCCCAAACTTAAAATATGCTTCGTCCCGAAC
Source organism: Rehmannia glutinosa (assembly GCA_016081115.2). Lineage (NCBI taxonomy): Eukaryota > Viridiplantae > Streptophyta > Magnoliopsida > Lamiales > Orobanchaceae > Rehmannia > Rehmannia glutinosa. The sequence continues at coordinate 328,184 of JABTTQ020003007.1, read as the reverse complement.
ATATGAGGAAATTATCAAAAGAAAGAGGAATGCCTAAAGAGTACTTACTTGGATCGTTCCGGTGAAGCCGGGAAGCTCGTCCGTCAAATTTGAAATTGGATAAGCAGATTACACGGTCGGGTCATTTGCGTCCACACGCCCGTCTGCGGCTTTTTTTTCTTTTCTTTTATACCCGGAGTTTGTCGCGACGTCTCTTGGGTTATCTCCCACAAAGCGCTAAGTTTTACGTCTTCAGCCAGACTTCAGATTTCTAACATCACTGTCATTGAACCGTGTTGGTTGAAATTCTTGAGCCCTCATATTCTATACCATCCATCAGACGAATGACGTTGCATTGTTTCTCGTATTAAGTTCAGTATCACTTGTGAATTTGCCCTTTAGATGTTGGCCTCCCACTACAGTTGCCATTTGGGCTACTTGTGCCTCCAAAGATTTCAGTCTCGCATTCAACAAAAAACGATGTTAGAAACAAAACAAATAAAAAAATAATAAAATAATAATAATAAAAAAAAGAAAAATCGAAAATAATAAAAAAATTACAAAAATCAAAACAATAAAAAAATCGAAATTACAAAAAGCCGAAAAGATTTTTTTTAAACAACAATCGAAAATAAATAAAAAATTAACAAAAATCGAAGAAAAAAATGAAAAAAACAAAAATTAAAAGTAAAATAAAAAAATATGTAGAAAAGAAAACTGAAATTTTTTTTACAAAAAATCGAAAAAACAATATTTACAAAAAATGGAAAAAAGAAAAAAAAAATATTTACAATTTTTTTTGCTTCAATTAAGATTGAATACTTATTACTATGTCTAAGTAGAATCTTTCAATCCCCGGCAACGGTGCCAAAAACTTGTTCGCCAAAAATATTTTGGTTCATACAACTACAAGTGTACATTGTAGTTTATAGGATACTGTCAAGCAATGTCGTATACCTCAGGGATTGATATGTGAAACACTTAGGCTATAATAACATCACATTCCAATTCTATTGAAGTGACCGATTATCAAGTTTAGTAAAAATCAAAAATAAAAAGAAAAATTTTGCGAACCCCACAAGTATTTTCAACAACTACAGGAGCAACCTTAGACACATAATCTCAACATGTTTCTTCAATATTAAATGCAAGTAAAGTTTTAAAAACCAATTCATGCAATTCTATGGGTTCAATTCCTAAGTTAGTATATTTCCCCTCCCGGGCGGCGTATAAACAGTAGATTAATAATAAGTGTAGGTCTCCCGACTCGATAAAATTATTATTAGCTCCCAAAAGATCTATGAATTGAATGACTCCCGCAAACAGTTGTAGGTCTCTCGACTCAATACACCCGTTTATGTCTGAATTCAATTTCCGTCTTTATTAGAACTCCTCTTCCGAATTTCGCACCAACAAATATGACATGCAATTTATTCCCGGCAAATAAAAGCAATTATAAATAAGCACTCGAATTCATAAAATAGAAAGAATGAATTAATTAACAAAATAAATAATCATATTTAACATGAATCCACATTTTCGATTATGCCCCTAAGATTCGAAAGATATGCCAAACATTGATTACAAACTCATAGATAAATTTAAATCAAAATTATGACATCATTTAAGCACATACAAGAGTTTTTAGACAGAGAAAGAAAACTCCTTCTTGTCAGGATGGATTCTCCTTCCATGACTTTGAAGCTCTTGTGCTCCCGTAGATGCGAAAGCCTTGTGGTGTTCTTTGCGACCTAACCATTTGCTCTCAGAAGATCTTCGATTCTTGCATTCATGTGTTATTTGATGTGTTTTCTTTGTATGAAGGTGTATGAAGTGATGAAATTTCGTGCAAGCCTTGGGTCCCTTTTATAGATGCTGGGAGAGATCACTTGTAGAGTTCTGGTAGGATTAGGAGACCAATTCAGCCCCAGAAACGTCGCACGCTCGTGTCAACCCACACGGTCGGGTCTTGCAATCGGAATTTGCTCATGGAGTCTTCACGAAAGTTGTAGCCCTTTCTCTTAGCTTTCTATAGCCACTTCAATCACCTAAATAACAATTATTTAGAGAAAGGTATGGCCAAATTACTAAACCCCGCCAAAGTTGGAAATCACACCGCGTTTTGACGTTTTTGAAGGAAATTCCCTTTTGTTCGACCGTCCATGCTTATTTCATTCACGTTTTTGCTCGTACCTTGTCTTTTGACATATCATTTGAAACATGATATCACGTTTTGTCCAATTTAACTCCATTTTCTACAAAATTCATAAGAGTACACAGTATCATGCCCAACAAAGGAAACCAAATAAAACACACTAAATATATATGCAAATGCATCAATTATATATCAAAATAAGGCCTTAAATGCTCGTATATTTCACACGTATCAAAAAAGTACAATTGTAACTTATTAAAGTATCCCTATATGAGATCTCGTGCAATGTACGCACAGTATATCTTGTTGGATAATATCGGTTTAGATTTAAAACTAATAATCTTAAACTCTAGCCATTAACGGTTATATTCAAAACCACTTCCCCATTTTTTAGAGGTGAACATGGTAAGTGGGTTTTGCCTTAGTTTTATTATATATATAGGAGCATATGGCTTTTTTAAAATTCATCATTTTCTGCTCTTCATTTTATAAGACAAATTAACAGTGCTATTCATAAGAAAAATTCCACTGTTCTTCATTGGTAGATTAACTTTTGCTTTCTTTCCAAAAATTACAACATCTGATTTATTACTAAATTCCCTTCATCAATTCTTTAAAGAAAACCAAAAGGCTGCTCTTTGATAAAAATAAGTAACGGCACGGCAGCCGAGTATTCATATTTATTGGTTTGGGGTCCTCTTCGCTGCACACGAGAGAACCAACGAGTTGTCGAATCTTGGCAGAGGGACGTGCTATCAACAATTTACCAGTGCAGTGGGGACATTTCCTCTCTAATGAGAGCGCTACGACGTGCTTCGACCCAGACTATCCTAAAACTTGACTCCTATTTATTTTTCGGCTTTTTATTATTTATTGTTGTTTGTTACTAAATTAGTAGAAATAAATTCCCTGCTGGTTTTTGTGTTTAATTTTCCAACAAGTTTAGAGAGGAAAGTCTATTTCTATTAATTTAGGATTGTTTGCTACTTGCCGAAAATGAATTTTCTTAAGTCATCGTCCAGCAAGTCCGAAAAATTTGATGGGAAAAGTTTTTGTATTGACAACAACAAATGAAATTTTGGTTGACCGAATTAGGATTGTTTTCTATGGTTATAAATGATCTTAAAGAAAATGATGAAAATTTTGCTACTAAGTTATAAGTCACACCCACTCCCCATATTTTGTGCTAGTGGGTAAAGTGGATCGTTCTTTTTACCCTTATATATAAAACTTGTGTTGGGGTTCATACATGCATATACATCCTCCTCTCTTTTCCAAAATCTCAATACACCTATTATGCTAATCATTTGGCCGGTCATTTGCAATAGCCATATTGTCATTCATTTGACAATTTGTTTTTATAGAAATAGAGAGAGGCGTCTGATTCTGTTTATAAACATACATATTGCTCCTCCATTTTTAATAGACAACTCTCAACAGGAATGAAACGGGGCTGCTTATATATATATATATATATATATATATATATAAGATCGATGGCAAAACTTAACCGGACATTATTTTGTGCATTCTGATATTCTGCTATGATAATAATCATGGTATATTTTTAGACCACTGATGTCTAGTCTTCCGGTTGCTGCTTAATTGAGAAATTTGTGAATTTCTTCTTCTTTTTTCTCAAAGGTTTTTTGGGCTTTTTCAAAAATTAGTTATTTTATACATTTTGGAAGAATCTCAATTTGTTGATTAGGAAAAAAGAAAGTTCTTACATGACCAAGAGGAACATTATCTGTTAATGTTTTTTCATTGATCCTTGTATTTATAAGATCATTTTGATAAATATTTTCTATCCAGAAACTGTTTTCACCAAGATTTTCGTTAGCAAATATTATTACTTCTTCAAAAGTTTGAAATCCATAAAAAATGGGGTTTGGGATATCTATGGATGCTGCTACAAGAGACCATGTTTTGAGTATCCCTAGGGTTTTCCCTTTTAAAATGACAAAGTATTGGAATCCACTTCTATGGATAAAATACCATTCTAAAGCATTTAGACTTCTGAGCTGGTGATTTTATCATTTCTGCTATTATAGAGGTTATCAAGCAAAACTTGATGATCTTCTGCTAGCTGATTGCCATATCTGCTACGACAGGTAAGATTACTTCTTGGGTATTGATGAAGTATAGTATCTCCGAATTTGTAACTAGATCTATTGACTGGGTCCATCTGCATCAAGAATTTAATTAATTTATTAAAAGGTAATTGAATTTTTTTAAATAAATATCTAAAAAGTATAGTATTTTTAAAGAGATTAGAAGTATTATTTCTTTGGAAAAGAGTATTTTCTAATTCAAAAAGCATTATGTTCCATTCATATTGTCCGAACGGGACAGTAAATGCAGTTTTATATCTATCTTTTTCAGAAAATTGAATTTGCCAAAAACCTGATTTCATATCAAATTTAGAGAATATAAACGACGAATAAAGTTTTTGTAGCAAATCTTTTTTGTTAGGAATTGGATATTTAATTCTTCTGTCATGTTATTTCTGTCTTCCAAAGAATCATGAATGAAATTTTCAATGATTATTCTAAATTCTGTATTTTTTATATTGACGATGTACTAATATTTTCAAATTCTTTAGAAGAACATTTTAAACATTTAAAAACATTTCTTTATATTGTAAAACAAAATGGTTTAGTAGTCTCCAAATCTAAAATGAGTCTATTCCAAACCAAAATCAGATTCTTAGGACATTATATATTCCAGGATACTATTACTCCTATTGAAAGATCTTTACAATTCGCTAATAAATTCTCTGATAAAATCCTTGATAAAACTCAATTACAAAAGTTTTTAGGTAGTCTAAATTATGTCTTAGATTTTTGCCCAAATATCAATAGAATGGCAAAATCATTACATGATAGGCTTAAGAAAAATCCTGTTCCGTGGTCTGAAGAACATACTAATTTAATCAAAGAAATTAAAAAACAAGTTTTAGAAATACCTTATCTCCATATAGCAGATCCACACTTACCTAAGATTGTAGAGACTGATGCTTCAGATTTATGATATGGTGGTATTCTAGAACAAGATCAAAGGGGTAGAGAATATATTGTCCAATTTACCTCATCACATTGGAATGATACCCAAAAATTATTCTACGATTAAAAAAGAAATACTAAGTATTGTTATGTGCATTCAAAAATTCCAAAGTGATCTCTTAAACCAAAATTTTTTACTTAGAATTGATTGTAAAAGTGCAAAAGAAGTTTTGCAAAAAGATGTTCAAAATCTTGCATCAAAACAGATTTTTGCACGATGACAAGCCATACTGAGTATTTTTGATTTTGATATTGAATTTATTAAAGGAGATACAAATTCTATACCAGATTTTCTTACTAGAGAATTCCTCCAAACGAGACACAATGCCGCCCAAAAAGGATAAAGGTAAAAAGCCAATTGATTTTGGTTTAGAAATTTGAATTTGCCAAAAACCTGATTTCATATCAAATTTAGAGAATATAAACGAAGAATGAAGTTTTTGTAATAAATCTTTTTTGTTAGGAATTGGATATCTGATCCATCTCAAAGCTGTGTTTAAGGGTTTATAATTAATTACTAATCTAGGAGTTCTTCTTTCTATTTCAGCATTTTTGTTAACATAAAAAGCTGCACAACTCCATGGGGACCTGGATTTAGAAATTAATTTTTTATCCATTAAATCGTTTATTTCTAATTTACAATGTTCTTCTAATTCATGATTCATTTGAATTGGTCTGGCTTTTGTTGGGATTTCTCTTTCATTAAAATTTTCTTCATAAGGTAGATCAACAATATGTTGTTCTCTATTCCAAAAGGCATTTGGAAGCTCAGCACAAAATTCTTTTTCAAATAAATTTTGGAGTTTTAAAATTTTTTCTTTTACCTCAGGTGTTTCTAATTGTTTTTCTATTCTTTTAAATGAAATATCATTTTTAATATTTTGTAAATGAAAACTCTTTTCTCGTATGAGATTGTTAATGGTATTTTTATGAATCGAATAAGCTTTTATCATATTAAGATTTCTAGTTTTAGGTTTTTCAAGAAAATCAAAGTGTAATTTTTTATGATTAGTTTTAAAAGAGATAGCATTTTCACCAACGGTATATGGCGTTATGAGATTTATAAAAGGTGTTCCTAAAATAACTGTATGATGTATATCATTAACAAGAATAAATAAAGATTTTAAAGAGATTCCATTATTTATAATTGAAGATTCTGCTTTGGAATTGACACTAAGTTTTGAATTGTTCGCGGCTGAAAGTCTTTCATTAGTTCTCTTTTGGAATTTTCTTGGAACTATACCGGATTTTATACAATTTAAATCTGCACATGTATCAAATAAAGCAACCGTATTTATTTTAAATTTTTCTGAGAATCTAAGAGTTATTTTTATCATGTATTTTCTTGAAGTTATATCTCTTAGAACAAATAAAAAATCATCTGAAATTTTTTCAATATTATCTATGTTCCTTAGTTCGGTATTTTCATTCATTTCATCATTTTCAGTACTCTCATCATTTCCTAATTTCTCTATCATATATTTTATAGCATCAGAATCTTGTATTTGTTTTTCTTTTAATTCTTTTAATTCAATTTTTACTACTTTCATTTCTTTTTGTAAATCTTGAATTGTTACATCCTTGTTTTTAACTCTTTTTATCTTTCCAAGAATATTGGTTAAATCATAGGTATTTTTAGAAGTACTTGGTAAAATAACATTTTTATTTTCTCTTTCTTCTTTATTGTCAAAAGAATTTAATATTTTGTCAAGATAATCTTTTTGAAGATCTGGATCATTAATATTTTTTAGTATTTCAAGATGGAATTGTTGTTCTTTAGTAAGAACACTAACATATTTTTCAGATTCATTATCAGAATTTGGACTAGACGAGACCATTCCATCTGATTGAAGGGATTTGCGATCCTTTTTAGATCTTGAAGAGAATTTTCCAGGTTCTTAATCAGAAGAGAATTTTCCAGGTTCTTAAAGGATTTGACTCAGAGGACTCTACTAAGAGATTTGTAATTTTATTCATTATTTCATCTTCTAATTGTAATTTTTGTATTCTTTTATTTAATCTACAAAAATTAGCAGTGTGAGCTTTTTTATGACATTTCCAACATTCAACGTTTTTCAACCATTCTTTGGAATTTTGATTATTATGATTATTGGGTCTTGAATTTCTTGGATTCTTGTAATAATCTTCTTTAGAAAATTGTCTTTTCTTATGGAATTTTCTACGAGATTTATGATGTTCTTTGTGGGATTTGTAATATTCTTTATTAGATTCTTTGTAGGATTTATGACAAGTACCTGAGCAACCTAGAGATGGTTTATTGGGATCAATATCAAATTGTTGACAGAAAGTACCTACCTCTAATTTGGTTTTCTTTAGTTCCCATTTCAAATGTTTTTGGAGTTTTAAGTCTTGGCATATTCTTAATCCTTCCTGTTGAGTTAGACTAACTAATTGGCCATACGTATATTTATCATAAGGTATTATTTGTTTTCCACTAGTTTCTCTAATTTTATTTCTTACTTTTTCTCCTAAGAGAGTAGGTAATCCTGCAAGGAATTTTTCTTTCCAAAACGGCTGATTAGAATCTTCTCTAAGCATTATTCTAGTTAGAAAAGTATTTTTATAATATTGAAAATCACTAAGTTGTCTACACCTAAGATTAGCAAGTAATTCGGCATTTTTATCTTTTAAATCTGAGGGATCTCCTATGAAATGTAAAGAAATTGTAAGAATTAACCTAGCAGCAACATCTTGTTGAGGGTTTCCTTCATCATCTAAAATTGGTATATCATCTTCATCAATTTTAATAGCATCTATAATTTCTTCTTGTTGTTGACTTGTGAGATAATAATCCCACCATCATTTTAACTGACCTGAGAACCCTGCTATAAGAATTTCAGCTATTGTTTTATCATGGGTTCCATTTTGTGTTTTATAAGCATTTGCTGCCATGGTCATTTGTTGGAGCATACTACGAATTTCATACTTCAATTCTTACAATTCTTAGAGATGCTAGGTTTACAAACTTTGAAGATTCCTTACTAAGTTCTATTGAATCCTGTCTTTGCACAGGTCCAATTTCTTTTGATTGTTATCTAAATTTAACAATTTCTTTAAATGATAAAAATATCTTAAAAACTTTAGTATTACAAATAAAAACTCATAATTATAGAATGCTTGAAGGTTCAATTCCAGTAGCAATAATTTTTAGAATTCATTAGAAAGCTATGACGTCAACCTTTGCTACAAAAGTAAGATTTCACAGTCAAAAAGGAGAAACCCTCCTACTTCAAACTGATATAACCAGATCTAATACCATAATTCCTAGATCTATACAATGGAAAGATATTTCCCTTCCAGAAGAATGGCTTCTCGAAGGTGTTGTAAAACCAGAACCTTTAGAGTCTTTAAAACCAAATACCCAACTTAGATATATTACTCAATATCAAGATGGTAAAGTTAGACTTTCTTTTAATAAAAGAAGAAGCAATTTTAGCCTATCTGAAAATTCCTCCATTACAGATACTATTGATTTAGGAAGAGTCTCACAAATACCTACAAATATAAATACTTCTAACAAACCAAGATATTATACTTCGATATTCCAAATTCCTCTTTTAAAAATGTTTTGTAGGTCCCAGGGTGTGAGTGTAAGGTTTAGAAGGGGGGGTTGAATAAACCTTACCAACTTTTCAAATTAGCCCTTTTTTAAAAATTCAGAGTTAATACTTCACAGCTGTGTCCTTGATGGACAGCTAAGTTAGTTAATCAACAGAGTTAGTCACTCAACAGAGTCGATCGAGCCGTTGATAGAATAACTCAAATGTTTTGACTAAAGACTTAACTCTCTTTGTGATTTGTTTTCAAATGGAAGACTTAACACCGTTGAATAAAGTTAAGTTTGTTTTAATACTTGGTTTTAGCACTCGATTGATTATCAATTGGATAGCAAATTTATCAAATGAGATAAAATAAGATGCGAAAATTAAAGTCTTTGAAATGTAAATGACACAATAAGTTTTTATAGAGGTTCAAGATGGGGTAATTCTTCTACTCCTCTCTTCTCCAACTCCCGGGAGGAATCCACTAAGTATTGATCAATATACAAAGTGGTTAACGACCCGTATACAAGTCTTGATCACACACCTGACTTGATCCTTTGGGACTCGACCGAGATGCCTTGTCACGCATCCGGCTTCTCGTATGACTCGGCTTCTTCACATGGCAGGTTTGCTTGCTACTACAGACCCACTTGCTCAAGCTTCTTGGATTTGATCACGAAGCCCTCCAAAAACTTGAGACTGATTCGACCTTGAACCTTCCTACAATCCTCCGTGGAATGTAGACCCCTTGATTCTTCAAAAATTTCCTCTTCAATTGATTGAAGTTATCTTTCCTTCACAGTGAGTGTTGGATTGATTTCCTTCGTAATGTAGGCTTGAGGATTGATCTTGAATGATTTGAGAATATATTAGGTTACTGATTCAAATGTTTGCTTGAATGTTCGTGGTTTAGGTAACCTTCTCTCGAGTTATTCCTCGGCCTTTTATAGTGATCTTTCAAAAATCGCCCGTTGAAGAGATATGCTTATTTTTGAAAGTCACTTGTGGTCGTTGGCTTGTCTTGTTGCGAGTCCTTGAATTTCCATTTACTCGTATGAATGATTCTTCACTTTTCGTAGTTCGACATGGTGCGGTGCTTCCCATTGGTTTATTCCTCTTGCACGCTTCGAACTCAACACTTCAAGAAAGGCGTATGGAGGTATTACTTGTTTAAGTAATTCTCTTGATTTACGTACAACGGATCTCTTTCGATTGTCTTGACTTGACTGCATTTTCTTAACTTCCCCAGGTGACTTCGAGTTAGCTTCCAATCATTTGATGACTCTTCTGTCACTTCAACCTTGAGACTTGGCTGTCTTGAGTTGACTTGACTGATACTTCACTCAGCTGTATCTCAGCTCCACCTTCAGTCGAGTTCCCGTCTTCTCTTCTTTGCCATACTCAGCTGCCTCTCAGCGGAGTCTTCCTTCTAGTCTCCAGTTGTCTTCTTGCATGTTTAGGCATAGCTGACTTAACTCATCTTGACCAGCCCTATCTATTACAATGCAATTTACAACAAAAATGGGGTGCCAACTTCCTATTCTAAGTTTTACATGGCATTCATCAAAATGTACAAAATAATTTCCCAACAATTTCCCCCTTTCTGATGATGCCAAAACATAAAACATTCATACAATTATTTAATAGCAAAGATACATACAGACAAATGTAGAACTACAGAATGTATGTTTAGAATCGATCTTTTATTGATCATAACATTCTTGTTCTTTACATAGCTATTTACAGAGTGTATCAGAGTTTAAGCATAAAAAAATGTATCAGTGTTTAAACGAGGCTTAGACTAACCATGCTGTTCTATATCTACTCACGTATAGAAATTGCATAATTTTATTCAACGTACAGAAGACTTACATAAAGTGTATTTACATAGTGAAATACATGAAGGGGTGGACAACAACACTTCATCTCCTTCCGCTTCCCTTCTTTTATCTTTTTCACTCTCTTCATCTTCGACCTTTTCCTTTTCTTCTCATCTTCAAATGCCTTCTTTTTCTCATACGCCTTCCGGCGCGGCTTCATCTCTTCTCGATCTTTCTTGTCTTTCCTCCCATAGCCGAGTTTGTCTTTTATTTTATTCTTCAATTCTCTTCACATACTCAAGATTGTTCTTAGCCACTTGCAGGGTTGGCTACTTCATCAAATCCCCAAAGAGATCCCTCCTTTCTTGCCTGGATCTATGTACTCAATGTTTTTGGGCGGAGATCTGGTCTCAAACCTCTTCCTCCACCACCGCTTCTTCCTCCGCTTTGGGCGTGTATTGTATCTTTTGGGGCCTTCTTTTTCCCACCGAGTGACTAGCAGAGTGACCAGCAGAGGATCGCAGTGGTTTGTTGCACGCCTTCTTCACATAGTGTGAGACCTTTTTCCCAAGACAAATCCCAGGCTTGAGCCATGGATATGTTTGCGAAGTAACCTTAAGATGCGAGCATCTTGAATTCATCAACAGATCTTGCTCGATTCCGAGATCCGAAATGTCATAGGTATCTCTGCCTATTGGAATGCCTCCATGTTGTTTCAAGATATCCATAACTCGGGCATTCATCCTTCCTTCCACTTCCTCCATCCCCGCTTCAATTGTCTTTCTCTTTTCACCATTGGATATAGCAAAGAGTGTTGGAGTGGCGAGTCATCGGGAGTTTGCCGATAATATCACCGTGACAAGACCTTGTTGGGGGTTTTAGCAATCATCAAGGTCACATCTTTCGAACCTTCCCCCTCAACAGACTTCCCTTTCTTCTCTCTTATTACTTCCTCACCGTCTTTCCCTTCACAAATGCTTTCTTCCTTCTCGCCTTCATATCCCTTCGCCGCTTTAGGACTTTAGGTATTCCTCTTTCCCCTTTTTGGCATCATCAAAGGAGAGAGGAACCCTTGGAAACAAGCTAGCAAGCGGAAGTCTAGTCTGATAGTTGAGTTCTCGTCAATCTATCATGCGAGTAAGTCCGCACGAAACTCGGGCGGGTGGCGTTGGATTCACTACTACCAACTTCATCTCACCATGAGAAGACTGAATTTTCGATCCATATTCTCTTCCACACGCAGGAGCTCGTTCTTATTATGTTCACGCAATGCTTTATCTCTATGGTATGAGATTCATGCATTTGTTCAATGTGCTCTTGCAATTTTGTCTTTGCATCGATTCTCACCCGCCGGACTAACAACTTGTTGAACAATGTCCTGAAATATCGAGCTTGTTCCACACGCATTGTTTGTCATTCTTTGTTGCCACCACTCACGGATTCGACTACTATTATGCCTCTCAAGTCGCAGATGAGGTTGGCGTCCCTGTTTATCCACCTCATGTCCAAAGGTGAGGCCTGGTGCCTCTCCATCCGTTCAATCTCGGCAAATAAGGCTTTGAACACCTCCCCGACGGCACCCACCTGTCACCTCTTTCACCTCGACGGCCAACACGTCAAAGTCATAGTCACCGAACAATGGTGTCGATGGAATAACAGATCGGTGTGTGGAAACGCTCATGATCTTTAGCTGATTCTTCAGGGAGGACAGGTACCTCCAGAGAGAGGGGAAATGATTCTACGAAAGGATCATCACGGGCAACTGGAATCTGTTCAATGATAAGCGGTGCTCGTGAAGTCCCTTGAGGAGTCGAACTCTGCGGCAGCTGGGGAGCCCGCATGTGGACTCTGTTTTAGCCGTGGGTCTGTTGTGAAGTCGACCCAGCTTGCTGAGCTTCAGTTGTCTCAACAGATTCATCGGTCTCAGCTGGTTTTTCCAAATGAGTTGACTGGTCCTCGGTCTTATCAGAAGCGTCATCGGACGATGATGAGATTTCCATGGGTGGCTCATCATCAAAGTTGAATGATTGGCGAGTAGTCTTGAGGTCAGACTCAGCTTCATCATCTCCTTCCGATCCTAGAAAGGTTACATCAGGATTATCTTGGGAATCGTGAAGAGCACTTATCTCCTTTTTTGATGTATCAATGATAGCAGGAGGGATGTTCGTGCTTCGATTTCTCTTTCTACCCCGGAAGTCTCAACCTCCCGTTGGCCTTCATTACCTCCTGCAGTCTCAAGTGCGGCGAGGCCTTGGACATCCCTTTCGACAGTGTCACTGTGTCTTGGGGTCTTCGAGGTGGCATCCATTGGAGTCTCAACTCCATGGATTGCACTTTCATCGCCAGTGTTAACTCCCGGCGCTTCCGTCTGTCCCTTCGACGCATCGATCGTCATTAGCCTACAGAGCGGTTGGCACTTCAAATTGAGATAGTCACAAATCTTAGTCTCGTCGGCGACAACTTGCTTTGTGTATTCTATAATTGTACCTTCTCCACTTTGCCTCCTAAATTCATTGTGGAGTCACCGCAAAGATCCTCCGACCTTGCTGCAGGAGGAGTTTCCCCTCACCTGGCACACTCCCGTGAGTGAATGGGGTCACTCCCACCGAGTATTCAGTATTCAGGTTGGGGCGGTGGTAAGACACATTCATTAGGGGTTGGCTCGACGGGTCCCCACTATCCTGTTTCATCGCCAGTTCCTTAACACCTTCCTCTCAATGAGTGGGGAAGTGGTGGCGGCGACAACACCGCAATATCTTTTCACTCCCCCATGGGTCTATTTCACCGTGATTTGGAGGACTCTCCCGGTCCCTCCATCATTCTTTGCTCATGTAGGATTCTCGGACTCTTGCATTCCTTGCTGCATTTGCAACTCTTCTCGTGGCGAGCCACGGGTCCAGATCCTCATCACTTTCTCGAGAGGACATCAAAGTGAGAGTGTGTATGATCGGTGGTGCCAAATGAGAGGGCGATCTTTGGCCTTCTCATGTGCTTCTCGTCCTCACTTTAGCCCATTCGTTTTCTTTTTCGAATCTGCGCATATTATTGAAGCAATTATACTCATCAAGGGCTTGCAGCACTGTGTCCACCTCAAGAAACCTGAAGAGTTCTTCTTCCTCAGCAATGAACTATGGATTTTCAAACTGCACTCTAGATAGGCTCAGCTTCCATTTTCTCCACTCTCGCAGACGATTTTGGATGTCTGGATACAATGGAGAGTACATGATTACATCGTCTTTATAAGTCTCTTGCTGGCCCTCGTTTCCAGGGATTAAGGGTAGCAGACTTCGCTACTCGACATCTTCAGTAGCCTCTGTTACAGGTGGAGAAACAACCCTGTCAACAGGTGATTCGGTTGTCTCAGCTATTCCTTGTTCCTCAGTTGTTCTGTCTACAACTGGGTCTTGAGAGCTGCCTCTATGATTGTCCTCAGCAGACTTGGCCGTTTCATCGATCACGTCCCGGAGACTCTACTTCTCCAGCGATCTCGGGTATCTTCTCCCGGTGAGTGGTGACTCAGGTTTCTCAAGCTCGGGCACGCTTGAAAATTCTTCTCCTTATTTTTGTTTGTACCAGAGATTTTGGTTGGATAAGGTTTCTTACGAATCACTGGGTGGTGGGGCCGGTCTTTGTTGTCTTCTTACGAGGAGCCGGCCGACTTGGCTTATTAGTTCTCTTTTCTTGACGACCGGAGAAGGTATTTGAGATTCCTTCTCCACTGCGGCTGCGAGGGGCGGGAGACACGGCTGCGCAGGGACAGGTGACTTACTTTGTAGGGGCGGGAGCGATTTCTTTTTCTTTCTTTGCAAGGGGCGTGATCTTCTTAGCACTTGCGAGCAACCTTTTTCTTTGGAGGAGAGGAGATAGATTTGTATCTTCGAGGGTCTTCCCCCTCGATTCCCCTCACTCGTACGGCTCTCTTAAGTGCGCCGAGAGGTTTGATCTCAACATCCTCTTGTTTACATGGAACGCCTTTTTCCATGTCAAAGAGGACTCCTTTTGCCTCCATCACCAATCACCGGGCCGTATCCTGAGGGAACCTCCAAACGTTCAATCCTCCTTGAATGATTTGTTCCCAACGTTCGCGCAGTCCGTTGTAGACAAACTCAGCCTTCACTTTCTATTCTTCAATGATCGCAGCCATTACGATCAACTTTGCTTTGACGGTACCGGTCAAAGCCGCCAAATTTGATATCTATGCATTTGGCAACGATGTCCAAAGAATTTGTGGTAGTCCTCCTTCAAACTGACCTCTTATTAGTCAGTAGACTACTTTCTCAAAGATAGTCGGACTTGGCTATTTCTTTCCAAGCGAATCAGTCAACATCGCTTCATTAATTTCCGACACTCCTTCCGCCGTAACAAGCGGTGTTCGCGCAAATCCTTGGCAATAATGATGAACTCCTTTCCATGAACAGAGGACTTGATGCCCTCATCGTGAACCTCGGCGTTCACGTAGAACTCGCGACCTCTTCCACATAGGTCATCGGAAACTCCAACGCCGAAACGGTTTCCACTGCGTTTCCAATTTCTCATCAATCTTCTTGACTAGGTGTCGTCGGACCCTATTTCACCATACCATCGAAATCCACATGACCCGGTGTGGATTTGCTTTCCTAGCTTGACAAAATCATGAGTGGATGCCATTTCTCGGTTTTTTACCGAACGAAATTTAGAAAATGATATGAGGATTGAAAGGGTTTTGAGAGAGAATATTTGCTTTTGCTTTTGAGAGATAGATGAACAGTTTTGGTAAAGTGTGAGAGAAACGGACGAAAATGGTTTAAGTATGGTTCATGAAAGGGCGTGCGGGTGGTTTTTGAAATGTGATCAAAATCAACGGCTTAGATCTTGCACGCCGATTTGCATTTAATGTCTCGTATTTAATGCGGCAAAGATTTATATCCAATCATAAGCTTGGTGTGCGGCTTTTGCTGTACACATCATAATTATCTTGACGTCATTCTTAAAAATATTCCCGCTTAGTAAAAACGATTGCGTTTTTGTCACTTTGCTCATAAATGACTCGGCTTGTCCCTTAGCCGATTTAACTCTTCTCTCCTTGCTTGTAAATACTCAAATTGTCGCCACCTAACTTTCGATGCATGTCTTTCCGATCTGGTGATTCACTTAGCCGATTTAAGAGTTCATCTCTTTTTCCTCTTTTCGTGTTTCATTTCTTTTCTTTGAGTCTTCCGAGTGTCAATTCAGCTCAATTAATCTAACTCGTGCTTGAGTTCTTCAAATCTTGACTCATATAATGGTTTTGTGAATATGTCACCAAACCGCTTATCGCTTGAAATATATTCCAAGGTGATGTCCTTCTTTTGAACATGATCTCTTATGAAGTGATATCGACATCGATATGCTTTGTTCTTGAGTGCAACACAGATTTTGAGTGATTGCAATTGCACTTGTGTTATCGCACATGATTGGAATTTCCTTTTCTTCAATTTCATAGTCTCTCACTTTGTCTCATCCATAGAACTTGGGCACAACAAATTGCCCAGCCTATGTATTCTGATCACCTTGCGTGGAGGTGGCTATTGAATTTTGCTTTTTGCTAAACCAGAAATTAGCTTTGTTTCCAAGCATTTGACATGTGCCTCGAGGTGCTTTTCTGTCAACTCTACATCCAAAGATAGTCGTAGTCGAATAGCCAATTAGCTTGAATCCACCTTCCTTTGGATACCATAAGCCAACTTCTTGGCTTCCTTTCAAATATCTCAAGATCCTCTTGGATGCGGTCATGTGGCTTTCTTTTGGAGCAGATTGAAATCTTGCACATACACCTACAAAGAAAGGTGATGTCGGCACGCTTCTTTGTAAGATAGAGCAATGATCCAATAAGTGCTCAGATCTTGTTTGATCTACTGTGGCTTTCCATCCGCATCCATGTCCATTTTGATGATGTATTCATTGGTATTTTTACTGAAGACTTCTCTTCCATACCAAATTTCTTCATTAATTCTCCGTGTATTTTGTTTGACTTATGAAGGTTCCATCCTTCACTTGTTTCACTTGGAGTCCAAGGAAGAATGTCGACTCTCCCATCATGCTCATTGCGAATTTGCTTTGCATGAGGTTTGAAAATTTATCACACAACTCTTTGTTTGTGGATCCAAAAATGATGTCATCCACATATATTTGAACAAGCGATGCTCTTCCCTGTCTTGAATTCTAAAGAGTGTTCTATCCACTTTTCCTTTTGTGAATCCATTCTCGATTAGGAATTGTGATAATGTATCATACCATGCTCAGGGTGCCTGTTTCAATCCTTATAGAGCTTTCTTGAGTTTGTATACCTTATCTCCAAGAGTCTTCTCGCTCAAATCCTGGAGGTTGTTCAACATATACTTCTTTTCTTCCAATAAACCATTAAGGAATGCACTCTTTACATCCATTTGATATACAATAAAGTTCTTGTGAGTGCATAGGCAAGAAACATCCTTATAGCTTCCAATCTTGCTACAGGAGCAAAAGTTTCATCAAAATCTATCCATTCTTCTTGGCAATATCCTTTGGCTACCAATATTGCTTTATTTCTTACCACAGAACCTTCCTCGTTCATCTTGTTTACGAACACCCATTTAGTGCCAATAACATTTTGATGGGTGGGTCTTTGAACCAATTCCCATACTTTATTTCTTTCAAACCGATTCACTCTTCTTGCAAAGCTTGAATCCAATGTGTGTCATCCAATGCTTGTGACATATCTTTAGGCTCTATTTGTGAGATGAAGCATGTGAACATTGCTTCTTGTTGAGTTACGGATCTCGTTTTGACACCTTCTCGCTACATCTCCAATGACTAGTTACTCGGTGGATGGTCTCTCACCATCTTACATCGGGTTGGAGTAAGTTAGCCGGATTGATCGTCTTGCGTGTGTTGCTTTGATCAGCTCTCTCATCATCACTTAGCCGCAGATTTTCCAACTGTTTTTGAGACTCGGCTATCTCATCTTCATCCGGGTATATAATTCCAGCTTGACTTGAAAGATAGGGACTCTTCGCATGGTTGGTTGATTCAAAACTTATCACCGACTCTTCAATGTCTTCTCCATTTACATTTGGCTCATCAAACACCACATGAATGGATTCCTCTCGTAACCATGGTCCTCTTGTTGAGTACTCTGTAGGCTTTGCTTTCACCGAGTATCCCAAGAAGATACCTTCATCGACTTTAGCATCAAAAGCCTTTAAATTATCTTTGTCATTGTTATGGATAAAGCATTTGCATCCAAATATTCTAAAATATGCAACATTTGGCTTTCTCCCCGTCCAAATCTCATAGGAGTCTTTGTCACCGTCTTTTATCATGCATCTATTTTGAGTATAGCACGATGTGTTTATTGCTTGACCCAAAATCTTTTAGGTAGCCCCGCTTGACTAACATGGTCCTTCTTTGCCGCTCTTTTTGAGAGTTCTATTCCTTCTTTCTCGCTCCATTCTCATTTGGAGTCCTTGTTGTAGATAATTCATGACCAATACCATTTTCAATACAATCGAGTTATTATACTATTGACAAACTCGGTTCCTCTGTCGATCTTATTTTGATAATGGTTTGACTTTTCTCATTTTGAATCATCTTCATCACCGTGTGGTAGTTTACTGTAGAGTTTCTTTCTTCTTACACATGAATATTGTCCATGTATATCTTGAGTAGTCATCTACTACCACCAAGGTGTATTTCTTCCCACTTATGCTTCAGTTGTTCAATGGACCAAATAGATCCATATGTAGCAGTGCAATATTCTTGTTGAAGATGGCCATGTCTTTTCTTTGAATGATGATTTGATTTGTTTTCCCTTCTGACATACATCACATATACTCTCCTTCTTGTATACTGAGTCTGGAAGTCCTTCCATAAGATTGCTTCTGGCAAGTTTGTTAATTGTTTTGAAATTCGGGTGACTCGACTTCTTGTGCCACACCAACTTGATTCGGTTGTGCTCTTTGCTAGTAGACAAGTGCTTGGTGTTGCGATTGACCAATCTACCACATACATGTTCTTTTGTCTGCGCATCCTTGCAACACAACCTCATTGGATTGATGTTCTTGATTTGGCATGTACCCATGTTGAATCCAACATTGTAGCCTTTGTCACGAGTTGCTAATACTTAGCAGATTGAATTTGAGTCCTTCAACATATGCAACATCTGTGATTTCTAATCCATTTTTCTTGATGGATCCAATGCCTCTTATTTCTCTTTGAGCTTCATTTCCTCCAAATATGACTTTTGCTCCTCTGAATTCCTTGAATTTTGACAGATTTTTCTTGTTTCTGTCATATGTCCGGAACAACCACTATCCATGTACCAGGTTCCTTGGCACTCACATTCCCTTGAACTCCGCAATCAAGGAAATTAAGTTTTAGGTACCCATACTTGTCCGGGACCTGAGGGGTTAGTATTGTAAGATGATCCAACCAACCAATAGCCAAATGATTTGACTCTAAGGGGTTGCCATCTATCAGTGCCATAATCATAATTAATTTTGGCAAATTGCTTGGGGATTCTAGGTTCATACAACTGTCTCTTTTGTCTGTATGCCTGTGTATGTGTTTTAGCAATTGCCTTCTTTGGGTAGTTGTGATATCTCTGAGTGTAGTGCCTAGGTGTATATGTGTGCTGATGAAAGCTCTTATACCTTTGGAATGGCCTTTGCTGAGTTTTAGGCCTTTGCCATTTGGGCTTATATTCCTTAGGTCTTTGCTGATAGTTCACATTATTCCAATCAGCTTGGCTTGGGTACTTTCTACCATTCCCTTCATATGTGTTTCTTTTATAGAACTTCTGGGGTTTTTGGTAGCTCTGTTTCTTCTTTACAGAGTATTTCCTGTTTGGAGTTTGCTGAGGAACTCGGTTGGATTTCTTCTCAGCTGTCCTCTCAGCACGCTCAACTGGTTGTTTTCCTTTTCCTTTATAACCAAGGCTAGTTTGCTTGTGATTGTGCTTTGAAATAAATGTGTGCACCATTTGGAGTTTTGGATTTTTGAGATACTTCATTACTTGAAGATCCTTTTTCCAAAATCACTTTTGGAGCTTGACATAGCACAGAGGAATTAAATCCTAAGCCTGTCTTGTCTCCACATTCTCTTTGACTCATAATAAGATCATCCAATGATTTAGATACCTTAGTGAATGAGGCAATCACATTTTTGAGGTCATTTTCCCTCTTTTCTATAGCAGCTATCTCTTCTATTAGCTTAGCATTTTCAGCCTTTAGACTTTCATTCTCATCAGCTATTTGACTTAGAGTACTCAGCTCCTTAGTCACCGTGAGTTTTGCTCTTGAGTAGGCTGTTTTCCTCATTTAGTAGTGTGTGTGAGGATTTAATGTGTTCAAAATCTTTCATCATTTTGCCTAATGAGTCATAAAGATCAAGTGGGTGATGAAGTGTGTGTGTCACTGTCACTATCACTAGAATCGAGAGTGATGAATTAGAGTGTACCTCATCTTCTTGATCAGGTTGGTTTTGTTCCTTGGCCATCAAACGGATCAAGGCTTCTTCTTCGGAGTCACTTGAGTAGTCACTTCACTACTCGTGAATCACCGTGTCTTTTGACTTGGCTGTCTCAGTGTCTCTGCAGCCAACATTGCCTTTTTCTTTTCTTGTCTTCTTTCTCTCAAGACCTTTCTTTCTTCTTCATTCCCGTATTTGTTGACTACAGGATATGGGCAATCAATGGCATAGTGACCTGGTTGCATAGCCTTCAAAGATAGATTTTCAACCTTTTGATCGCTCTTTCCATTCTTGGATTGTCACCCTTTGATATTCAACTTTTTGATGTTCTCGCTCTCTTGGTTGGCCTATCTTCCCTTGACTTGGAGGAGCCGAGTGTCTTCTGGAGGATTCGCCCTTGCCTCTCTTGTAGTTCTTATTAAAGAACTTGTTAAACCTTTTAACCATCGTGGCTATTTCCTCTTGGTCAATGACTTCTTTGACCTCAACTCTCTTGCCATCCTTAACAATTAGAGCAATTTTTTAGGGCACACTGTCTCCTCCTGGTCTTTTCTTCTCACCAAAAATTCGTAGGCTTTGAGATCCGAGAATAGCTCATGCTTGGATGTCTTGGATAGGTCCATGGAATGTCTTAGTGCCATGACCTTCATTTCCCATTCACCGAGACTTCTTAGAATCTTCATACACATTTCCTTATGTGTATATTCTTTTCAAGTGCGGATAGCTCGTTGGTAATTTACGTGAACCGAGCATCCAGCTTGATCTAAGGTCTCTCTCGCGATCATTTTGAAATTCTCAAATTTCTCACGACAAAGAACCGATAGTTTATTTTCCTTGGTTTGCTCACGAGCCTTCACAAATCAATGTTAGCTTGTCCCAGATTTCTTTAGCCGTTTTGCATGATTTGACTTTATTGAACATGGCTTTGTCCAAGGTTTTGTAAAGAATGTCCTTGGCCACATTATCCAAGTTATATCTTTTTTCATCATTTGTCCATTCACTCTTGGTTTTTCAACCATGACTGTCCGGGAGCAACATCCTCTTCACCTTCAAATGCAGCTCTTCTTACACTTTGTTCACTTTTAAAATTTGCAGTGGCCCATCCTCTATCACTATCCACATCTCATCGTGTAATGCTGATAAATGAGCCTGCATACGAATTTTCCAATCATCAAGTTCTTCAATTGTGAACATAGGGATGCGTGTCAAATTTGCTTCAATGATAATAACTTTTGCTGGTAAAAAAAATGGTTTTGAAAGATCAAGTACTAAAACAGACTTTGAAAAATTTGGAGATCTAGTTCAAGAACCGGTCGGAAGGCTCAATGAACCAACCGCTCCGATACCACTTGTAGGTCCCAAGGGGTGTGAGTGTAAGGTTTAGAAGGGGGTTGAATAAACCTTACCAACTTTTCAAATTAGCCCTTTTTTAAAAATTCAAAGTTAATACTTCACAGTTGTGTCCTTGATGGACAACTAAGTTAAAATCGGCAGAGTTAGTCACTCAACGACTCGACTGAGCCGTTGATTGAATAACTCAAATTGTTTGACTAAAGACTTAACTCTACTGTGATTTGTTTTCATGGAAGACTTAACACCCTTGAATAAAGTTAAGTTTGTTTTAATACTTGGTTTTAGCACTTTCGATTGATTATCAATTGGATAGCAAATTTATAAGCGAGATAAAATAAGATGCGAAATTAAAGTCTTTGAAATGTAAATGACACAATAAGTTTTTATAGAGGTTCGAAGATGGGGTAATTCTTCTACTCCTCTCTTCTCCAACTCTGGAGGAATCCTCTAAGTATTGATCAATATACGAGTGGTTAACATCCCGGATACAAGTCTTGATCATACATCTGACTTGATCCTTTGGGACTCAGTTTGGAGATGCATTGGTCACGCAGCTGGCTTCTCGTATGACTCAGCTTGTTCACAGGGCAGCTGCCTTGCTACTACAGCCCACTTGCTCAAGCTTCTTGGATTTGATCACGAAGCCCTCCAAAAACTTGAGACTGGTTCGACCTTGAACCTTCCTACAATCCTCCGTGGAATGTAGACCCCTTGATTCTTCAAAAATTTCCTCTTCAACTGATTGAAGTTATCTTTCCTTCACAGGTGAGTGTTGGATTGATTTCCTTCGTAATGTAGGCTTGAGGATTGATCTTGAATGATTTGAGAATATATTAGGTTACAGTTCAAATGTTTGCTTGAATGTTCGTGGTTGAGTAACCTTCTCTCGAGTTATTCCTCGGCCTTTTATAGAGATCTTTCAAAAATCTGCCCGTTGAAGAGATAGGCTTATTTTTGAAAGTCACATGTGGTCGTTGGCTTGTCTTGTTGCAGTTATTGGAATTTCCATTTCCTCGTATGAATGATTCTTCACTTTTTCGAGTTCGACATGGTGCGTGCTTCCCATTGGTTTATTCCTCTTGCACGCTCGAACGAGCACTTCAAGAAAGGCGAGATGGAGGTATTACTTGTTTAAGTAATTCTCTTGATTTACGTAAACGGATCTCTTTCAGTTGTCTTGACTTGATCGCATTTTCTTAACTTCCCCCAGGTGACTTCGAGTCGACTTCCAATCATTTGATGACTCTTCTAACTTCAACCTCGAGACTTGGCCGTCTTGAGTTGACTTGACCGATACTTCACTCACCGTATCTTAGCCGCACCTTGATCGAGTTCCGTCTTCTCTTCTTTGCCATACTCAACTCGCCTCTCAATGAGTCTTCCTTCTAGTCTCCGGTTGTCTTCTTGCATGTTTAGGCATAGCCGACTTAACTCACTCGACTAGCCCTATATATTACAATGCAATTTACAACAAAAATGGGGTGCCAACTTCCTATTCTAAGTTTTATATGACATTCATCAAAATCTACAAAATAATTTCCCAACATAGATTACTCTACAGAAATCCCTCGACCAGTTAATGCTCGTACTTGAATGCAAGAAATATAACAAGAACCTTCTAGTCCAACATTTTCATCAATAACAGAAAATATAATTAATGAAGTCTCAGTGGCATTTGATGTCGGCGAAGATCAGAAAGCATGTGTGGTAATCGAGCGAGGATACTATTTGGCATTGTAGCAAAGATGCAGTTCTTGTCAGAGCGAAAACTTAAAAATTTCTAAAAAATCCTTAGAAAAATCTATAAAAAAGGGGGGATCCCCCTCACAATGAAGGTAAGTTTTTTAGCACCCAAAGCAAGAAAGAAAAGTTCAAGCAAAGCTCTCCAAGTGCAAATCCTCTCCATTTCCCTTAGATTTTAGAAACTTTTTAAATTCCGAAATATTTTTTAGAGAAACTTTCAATTGTCTTTAGACAAGCTTCATTTTTTAGTTTTTAGTTTTTGAAGATCTAGCTTCCATTTCTAAGAAAGCATTGTATGAAGGTTTAATTTCAAATTCCAAAAGCTGTAAAAGGTTTGATTTAATTTTCTGTCTTTTAAATTCATATTCATGGTCGGTTGAACTGCCTAACCTTATATTTTCTGTCTTTAAATTCTTGTCATTTAATTTATGTTATGGCTGGTCTAACTGCTTAACCTTTTAAATTCCTTGTTCTTACTTGATCTGTGGAGACCCTTGCAAAAGTATCCTTGAGAGAAACTGGGGCTAACTCGATCAAGATATATTTATAAATATATATATAAATATATATAAATATATATAAATATATATATATATATTTATATATATAATATATATAATATATTTCCTATGCTTTGTTATTTTTCTGCATTTCATTTCTGTCCATTTAATTCTTCTGTCATGTCTTCCTTCTCTTGTTTATCGTCCTCCCGTCGGTCCTAGTGGTCTCTGGTATCCAAAATCCAGGTACAAAAACAAGGAACTACTGATCTCGAAAAAAGACTTCAAATTCTTGAAGTTCTTCTTGAAACGCCAGAGGTCAAAATGGCCTTAACTAAAGTACAACAGAAAAAATGCCCAGGTGAAACTTCTTCTAGGCCACTTACTATTTCATATACCTTTCAAGCTATTTCTAAATCTAATGATTCCTCAAAAACCCTTTCTAATCCTGTTTTCTCAAATTCTCAAATTTCATTGTCACAAGAATCTTTAAAACCTTCCTCAGACTTTTTTATAAAACCTCAATGGCAAAATATCATAAATGTTGAAAGAGATTTCCATGAAAAAGATCCTTTCCAAACCCTCCAAAAATACTTTGGAAAAGGAGTTTGATTTAATTTTGTCTTTTAAATTCATGTTCATGGTCGGTTGGAAACGCCTAACCTTATATTTTCTGTCTTTAAATTCTTGTCATTTAATTTATGTTATGGCTGGTCTAACCGTCTAACCTTTTAAATTCCTTGTTCTTACTTGATCTGTGGAGACCCTTGCAAAAGTATCTTTGAGAGAAACTGGGGGTAACTCGATCAAGATATATTTATAAATATATATATATAAATAGATATAAATATATATAGTATATATATAATATATTTCCTATGCTATGTTATTTTTCTGCATTTCATTTCTGTCTATTTAATTCTTCTCTCATGTCTTCCTTCTCTTGTTTATCGTCCTCCCGTCGTTCCTAGTGGTCTCTGGTATCAGAGCCACGGGGGGGTAGTGTTTATTGTGTATTGCTTCCAGATCTGTAAATTTTGAGTCAAGAAACTTTTGTTCTTACGAGTGTTTTTGCCTGAGAAGGTCTAGGTTGTAAGTCCTCGAGTGTAGGCCGTAAATCCACTTGAATTGCTCAGGATTGTAGTAAGAATTCAGGTTTTAAAAACAAAAATTTTACAAAAATAGAATCAATATTCTGTAGATCTACTTCTTCGAACTCTGGTTCTACTTCTTCTAGAGATCCCAGGAAGATAATAAATAGTGAAGAAATTATAATAGAAGATTTTAATAGATCGATAGATAACTGGAAAACTCCCAAAGTTACTAAGGAACAAATTTATAAAAATTCCAGATTTCTTTATTTTAAAACTGATTTTACTATTAAAACTGAAGAAAGAGATATTCAACTTTCAAAACCTTTTGAATCAATCAATTTACTCACTCCAAATTCTCTTCAAAAACATAAAGACAAAAATTATAAATACATTCATATAGGATTAGTCCAAGTAGGAATTAAACCTCTTACTAAAGAAGGATTAAATACTTCAATTCTTACAATTCTTAGAGATGCTAGATTTACAAACTTTGAAGATTCCTTACTAAGTTCTGTTGAATCTAGTCTTTGCACAGGTCCAATTTTTTTTTATTGTTATCCAAATTTAACAATTTCTTTAAATGATAAAAATATCTTAAAAACTTTAGTATTACAAATAAAAACTCATAATTATAGAATGCTTGAAGGTTCAATTCCAGTAGCAATAATTTTTAGAATTCATTACAAAACTATGACACAAATTTGCTACAAAAGTTAGATTTCACGGTCAAAAAGGAGAAACCCTCCTACTTCAAACTGATATAACCAGATCTAATACCATAATTCCTAGATCTATACAATGGAAAGATATTTCCCTTCCAGAAGAATGGCTTCTCGAAGGTGTTGTAAAACCAGAACCTTTACAGTCTTTAAAACCAAATACCCAACTTAGATCTATTACTCAATATCAAGATGGTAAAGTTAGACTTTCTTTTAATAGAAGAAGAAACAGTTTTAGCCTATCTGAACATTCCTCCATTACAGATACTATTGATTTAGGAAGACTCTCACAAATACCTACAGTCATAGATACTTCTAACAAACCAAGATATTCTACTTCTGATATTCCAAATTCCTCTTTTAAAAATGTAGATTACTCTACAGAAATCTCTCGACCAGTTTATGCTAGTACTAGAATGCAAGAAATAGAACAAGAACCTTCTAGTCCAACCTTTTCATCAATAACAGAAAATATAATTAATGAATTAAATGTCATAGAAAAAGAATTCCAAGTTGATAAAAAATTCCTTCATGATGATTTTTATTCTGAAAATAATTTAGAAAAAAGATTGTGGTTTTTCAAAAGCTTTTTAAATATTAGAAAAAAAATCCAAGAAAAATTCTACGAATTTGTAAATGAACATAAAATCCATATTTTATTCTTTGATTGGTTTAAATTATATGCTTCTGAAAATTCCATTGATTATCCTTTTAATAAATCTGTTAATACAGTTACCATTAGAAATAAAACACCAGAATGAGAAACCATAAGTGATTCTAGAAAAATCCAATCAAATCATCCTCTTTTTCAAGGTATAAAACTTAATGTTTTAAGTCAAAGAAATTGATGCTATTCCTATTAAAACTCCAGGAGACAGTGATAAAACAAATATAAAAAATATAGTTGTACAAAATAATTATACTAATACCAATTTAAATACCATAGGAAAACAACTTGACAGATTAGAAAGACATATTCAAAAACAACCTTCTATAACTATATATTCCTCATATAATAAACTTAAAAATCCAATTTTTAAGCCTTATCAAATTTCTAAAAATAGTCTTAAAAATATGCAAGATAATAAATCTGAATTTATCAAAGCTATACAAGATCAATTTAGTAAAATAGGTCCTATGACTAGTAGCTCTAGCCAACCATTTGAGCCAATTTTTTATGGATTTCAAACTTTTGAAGAAGCAATAATATTTGCTAACGAAAATCTTGGTGAAAACAGTTTCTGGATAGAAAATACTTATCAAAATGATAATACAAGGATCAATGAAAAAACATTAACATATAATGTTCCTCTTGATCATGTAAGAACTTTCTTTTTTCCTAATCAACAAATTGATATTCTTCCAAAGTCTATGAAAGAACTAATTTTTGAAAAAGCCCAAAAAACCTTTGAGAAAAAAGAAGAAGAAATTCACAAACTCCTCAATTTAGCAGCAACAGGAAGACTAGACATCAGTGGTCTAAAAATATACCATGATTATTATCATAGCAGAATAGCAGAATGCACAAAACAATGTCCGGTTAAGTTTTGCCATCGATGTTCATGCACACTTGATTACAATATCAATAAATGTGTGATTGACTTTGAAAAATTCCTCATCTCCCATCCTAGAGGAATCAAATACCCGGGTGGAGGACTCACTATCCAAACATTATTAAACTTTGGTCTAATTGATTTTATTTTCTTCAAAACAAATGACAAACTCCTGCAAGAAAGTTGTCTGGGAGAAACTCTCAAATCCATCATTCAAAAATATCAAGACTCATTTCTTCCTGATGAAGCCTGGATTTTTGCAAGCATTGAATCCAAAGCTCCAGAATGGATTGAAAATAGATTTGAACCCGCCATTACATTATATTCCTAGAGGGTTTAAAAATTGAAGATCCCCCTTTTGATTCACACTTTCATGGATACCATTACAAATTAAAATGCCACAGCCCCCTGAGAGCACAGATAAACAGATGGAGATCCAGGACACTAGCAAAAGACCTTTTCGAAGGAAGCGGACTTGAAAAAAATATTGGGATAATGACTTGTATTCCAAAGTAAGATTTATAAAATATATTTGGAAAATAGAAATGATCAAAATACGAATCTTTCTATATTCCAATCATCACTGTTAACAGCTACCCGTGAGCTTGTTGATTGGTATAGAACTTAAGAAAATCAGGAATGGACATCTATGTACAGACCTGAAGATGATCAACCTACGCATGACCTTTCCCTAAATGAGGAAGAGAAGAAGAAGAAAACATTATTAACCAAATGGAAGGTTAAAAATGTTTTCAGCAATCACTCCAAAAGAAGAAGATAAAAAAAATGTATATGTAAAAAAAACAAATCGGAAGTACTGTAGCAATTTGATGTCGGCAACACTATAACATGTGTGGTACTGTAGTAGGATACTATTTGGCACTGTAGTAGTACGGGTTACTATAGCAGAAACTTAAAAAATTCCTAACAAATCCTTAGAAAAATCTATAAAAAGGAGGGATCCCCCTCACAATGAAGGTAAGTTTTTTAGCACCCAAACCAAGAAAGAAAACTTCAAGCAAAGCTCTCCAAGTGCAAATCCTCTCCATTTCCCTTAGATTTTAGAAACTTTTTAAATTCCAAAATATTTTTTAGAGAAGCTTTCAATTGTCTTTAGGCAAGCTTCATTTTTTAGTTTTTAGTTTTTGAAGATCTAGCTTCCATTTCTAAGGAAGCATTGTATGAAGGTTTAATTTCAAATTCCAAAATCTGTAAAAAGGTTTGATTTAATTTTCTGTCTTTTAAATTCATGTTCATGGTCGGTTGAACCGCCTAACCTTATATTTTCTGTCTTTAAAATGGGAACTAAAGAAAACCAAATTAGAATTACGGACTTTCTGTCAACAATTTGATATTGATCCCAATAAACCATCTCCAGGATGCTCAGGTACTTGTCATAGATCCTACAAAGATTCTAATAAAGAACAATACAAATCCCATAAAGAACATCATAGATCTCGTAGCAAAATTCCATAAGAAAAGACAATTTTCTAAGGAAGATTATTACAAGAAACCAAGAAATTCAAGACCCAATAATCATAATAATCAAAATTCTAAAAAATGGTTTAAAAATGCTGAATGTTGGAAATGCCATAAAAAGGGTCACACTGCTAAATTTTGTAGATTAAATAAAAGAATACATGAATTACAATTAGAAGATGAAATTATGAATAAAATTACAAATCTCTTGGTAGAGTCCTCTGAGTCAAATCTCGATTCAGAACCTGGTAATTTCTCTTCAAGATCTAAAGAAGATCATAAATCCCTTCAATCAGATGAAATGGTTTCGTCTAGTCCAAATTCTGAAAATGAATCTTTGAAATATGTTAGTGTTCTGACTAAAGAACAACAATTCCATCTTGAAATACTAAAGAATATTAATGATCCAGATCTTCAAAAAGATTATCTTGACAAAATATTAAATTCTTTTGATATTAAAAAAGAAAGACTTTGGTCTAATTGATTTTATTTTCTTCAAAACAAATAACAAACTCCTGCAAGAAAGTTATCTGGGAGAAACTCTCAAATCTATCATTCAAAAATATCAAGACTCATTTCTTCCTGATGAAGCCTGGATTTTTGCAAGCATTGAATCCAAAGCTCCATAATGGATTGAAAATAGATTTGAACCCGCCAAGCACATTATATTCCTAGAGGGTTTAAAAATTGAAGATCCCCCTTTTGATTCACACTTTCATGGATACCATTACAAATTAAAATGCCACAGCCCCCTGAGAGCACAGATAAACAGATGGAGATCCAGGACACTAGCAAAAGACTTCTTCGAAGGAAGCAGACTTCAGAAAAAATATTGGGATAATAGACTTATATTCCAAAGTAAGATTTATAAAATATATTTGGAAAATAGAAATGATCAAAATACCGAATCTTTCTATATTCCAATCACTGCTGAAACAGGCTACCCAGAGCTTGTTAATTGGTATAGAACTGAAGAAAATCAGGAATGGACATCTATGTACAGACCAGAAGATGATCAACCTGCAGACAGCTTCCCAGAAACAGTAGGAAGAGAAGAAGAAGAAAACATTATTAACCAAATGGAAGGTTAAAAATGTTTTCAGCAATCACTCCAAAAGAAGAAGATAAATAAAATGTATATGTAAAAAAAAATCGGAAATACTGTAGCAATTTGATGTCGGCAGCACTGTAGCACGTGTGGTACTGTAGCAGGATACTATTTGGCACTGTAGTAGTACAAGTTACTGTAGGAAACTATATATATATATATATATATATTTTTGAAGTTGAAAATCAGCTTGAAAATGAAATAAAAATTCTTCGCTCTGACATGGGTGGTGAATATGCTTCTGATGAAATGGCTGATTTTTATAAATTGCATGGTATTGTGCATGAAGTGACACTTATTCTCCGCACTCTAATGGTGTGGCAGAAAGAAAAAATAGGACTTTACTTGATATGGTGAATGCAATGCTACTTAGTTCTGATTTGCCTAAAAATTGTTGGGGTGAAGCTTTATATTATGCTTGTTTGATTCTTAATAGAGTCCCTTATAAAAATTCTGACAAAACTCCTTATGAGTTATGGAAGAATAAAAAACCTTCTCTTAAATTTTTAAAAGTGTGAGGGTGTCTAGCTAAGGTTAATATTCCTATTGTTATGAAAATGAAAATAGGCCCCAAAACTGTTGATTGTGTTTTTGTTGGCTATTCTTTAAATAGTCATACTTATAGATTTTTGGTGTTTAATTCTGAAGTTCCTAAAATTTCTAATAATATTATTATTGAATCTAGAGATGCTGTCTTTTTTGAAAATATTTTTCCTATGAAAGATAAATTGTCCAGGCCTGTTGGTGCATGTTCTAGTTCTAATGATAATGATTCTTCTCCTACTGTTTTTAACGAGGAGCCTGTTGAGCCTAGGAGGAGTAAAAGGAGTAGAAAAGCTAAAAATTTTGGTGATGATTTTTATACTTTTTAACTTGAAGATGACCCTAAAACCTATAATGATGCTATGTTATCCGTAGATGCTCCATTTTGGACAGAAGCAGTTAATGATGAAATGAACTCCCTTATGATTAATAAAACTTGGGTTTTAACGGACCTACCTCCTGGTTGTAAACCAATTGGATGTAAATGGATTTTTAGAAAAAAGTTGAGGAGTGATGGTTCTATAGAAAAATACAATGCCAGACTAGTTGTTAAGAGTTTTGAGCAAAAACCTGGCATTGACTTTTTTGACACTTGCATGTTTCTAAAATCACTACCATTAGAATGTCGATTGCAATTGCCTCTGTTTATAAATTGGATATTCATCAAATGGATGTAAAAACTGCCTTTTTAAATGGTGATTTGGAGGAGGAAATTTATATAAACCAGCCGGAAGGCTTTGTTGAGGCCGGTGAGGAAAAGAAAGTATGTAAGCTTGTTAAATCTCTTTCCGGATTAAAACAGGCTCCAATGCAGTGGCATGAGAAATTTGATAGTGTTATAATTTCTAATGGTTTTTATATTAATAAAGGTGACAAGTGTGTTTATAGAAAAGTTGTGAATGATATTTGTGTAATTTTGTGCTTGTATTATTCATGTTATTAATAATACCAAAAAATTCTTGTCTAATCATTTTGATATGAACGACCTTGGTCCCGTTGATATTATTTTAGGAATAAAAAATTAGAAATGGTGATTTTATCTCTTTGTCGCAATCTCATTATATTAAAAAATTATTGAATAAATTTAATTATTCCAGTGTGAATCCGGTATCTGCTCCTTATGATCCAACTGTTAAATTGAGAAAAATAAAGGTGCTAGTGTTTCTCAACATAAATATTCTCAAATTATTGGATTATTGTTGCATTTGATGAATCATACTAGACCGTACATTGCGTATGTTGTTAGTAAATTAGCAAGATACACTCATAGTCCTAATACTTCCCATTGAGATTCATTATAAAGATTATTTAAATATTTAAAATGAACTATTGATTATGCTATTAACTTCTCAGATTTTCCTGATGTTCTAGAAGGTTATAGTGATGCAAATTGGATCACTGATTCAAAGGAAACAAAGTCAACTAGTGGATATGTATTTACATTGGCAGGTGGAGCAATATCATGGAAGTCTGCTAAGTAGACTGTAATTTCTCGGTCAACTATGGAGGCTGAGTTAATTGCCTTAGATGTTGCATGTACTGAGGCTGAATGGCTTAAAAGTTTTTTAAATGATATTCCTTTATTACCTAAGCCCATTCCTCCTATTTCTTTACATTGTGACAGTTAAGTTGCTATTGCTAGAGCTAAAAGCAAAAATTATAATGAGAAAAGAAGGCACTTGACTTTGAGACATAAATCAATTAGACATCTAATTTCTCATGGTGTTATTTCTTTGGATTTTGTCAGGTCTAAAAATAATATTACGGAGCCGCTCACAAAGGGACTGGCGCATCAACAAGTTTTACAATCATCGAGGGGAATGAGATTGGAGCCTATTAATTAAGTCACCACAGTAGAACCCCGTCTTCGGAGGTACGTAGATCCCATGAATGAAGTTCAATGGGTACAAACGAAACTATAAAAAGGTGGCTTGGAAGAGCACAATATATATTAATAAATTATTTATTTTTGCGGAATTTTTCCGAGTCCCATTCCTATGGTGGCTAGTGCTCTTTATGTGACGATTAAGGTTGAGTTTATCTCTTAATGAATCCAAAGGCATAATTTTGCGGGGTGGTTGGTCACAAGTCACTCTTGGAGGATTCACCTAAATGAACGTGGTGGTGGGTAATGCCATGAAGGAAGTCAAGGACTCGGCAAGGAGAGTCACCGAGAACATCTATAAGAAGTCCAATCAAGTCAACTCAAAAAGCCAAGTCTCAAGTTGAAGTGACACAAAGTTATCAAATAAATGGAGCCGACTCAAGTCACTGGGGGTACAAACAATGATCTATTCAAGACAACCGACTTAGATCCATTGATTTGAAGTCAAGAATATTTAGGAAAGACAACTTCAAATCCATCCCGCAATATTTAAGTATCTAACCCGCAATATTCTCATAAACATTCAAGCAATTCCTCAAGCCTCGAAACTCAAGGAAATCGATCCAACACAAGTTGTGAAGGAAAGACAACTTCAAATCTACTGAAGAGGAAACTTTTGAAGAAATGAAAGGGGTCTACTCTCCAAGCTAGGATTGTAGAAAGGTTCCAGGTCGAACCATTATCAAGTTTGTTGGAGGACTTCGTGATCAAATCTAAGAACCGAGAAGTGAGTCAAGTAGAAGTGCGCAAATTGCCAGCAGAAGAAGTTCGAGTCGCAAGAGAAGCCAATCGTGTGTGATCAAGGTTGTCTGCAGACGTTCACCGCTTTGTAAACCGATCCATTACATAGTTGATTCCTCCAGGAGTTGGAGAAGAGAAGATTAGAAGAATTACCCCATCTTCGAACCTCTGTAAAATATTTGTGTCATTTACTTTCAGCAAACTTACTTTCCTGCACATTTACTTTATATCTGCTGTTAAGTATTATATTTGTTATCCAACTGATAAATAACCAAGTGCTAAAAATCAAGTATTTAAAACAAGCTAAAATCTAATCAAAGGGTGTTAAGTCTTCCGCTGTTAAAAACGAATCAGCCAAGTTAAGTATTAGGCTTGAGCAGCCGAGTTAAACTATCAACAACTCTATCGAGTCTGTTGAGTAGGTAACTTAGCTGAAAAGCCAACTTAGCTGTCCATCAAGGATACAACTGTTTGAGTCAACTCTGTTGAATTATTTTAAAAGAACTAAATCGAAAATTTGGTAAGGTTTCTTCAAACCCCCTTCTAAACCTTACTTCACACCCCTTGGGACCTACACTCCCTAATGATGTTTATGATACAAGATTCTCGCGCATGACCGGAAAGCGCACCACTGATAGAACCACAATATTTACTCATACCGTGGTGTGTGATGTGATGCCATCTAACCAAAAGGACTTAGATCAAAACATTCACGTCTCTATTGTCATATAGGTTGAAGTTCATTTACACTAAGTGAGGTTCAAACCTGGAAGGTACCTACACCTATTACACGGTATTATATGCTCATTTCAATTCTCAAATCTTTACTTTCAGAGTTTTAAATCATGTGGGGGAATGTTGGATAATATCGATTTTGATTTAAAACTAATAACTCTAGCCATTAACGGTTATATTCAAAACCACGTCCCCATTTTTAGAGGTGAACATGGTAAGTGGGTGTTGCCTTAGTTTTATTATATATATAGGAGCAGATGGCTTTTTTCAAAAATCATCTTTTCTGCTCTTCATTTTATAAGACAAATTAACAGTGCTATTCATACGAAATTTTTTACTGTTCTTCGTTGGTAGATTAACTTCTGCTTTCTTTCCAAAAATTGCAACATCTGATTTATTACTAAATTCCCTTCATCAATTCTTTAAAGAAAACTAAAAGGCTGCTCTTTGATAAAAGAAAGTAACGACAGCCGATTATTCATATTTATTCCATTGTCTTGAGCATTTGAGTATATAAGTGGTTCGGGGTCCTCTTCGCAAAGACATGACAAACCAACGAGTTGTTAAATCTTAGAGAGGGACGTCTTATCAATAATTTACTAAATCGAATGGGGGGCGTTTCCTCTCTAAAGAGAGCGCTACGACGTGTTTCGACCCGCACTATCCTAAAACTTGACTCCTATTTATTTTTCGGCTTGCTATTATTTATTGTTGCTTGTTACTAAATTAGTAGAAATAAATTCGCTGGGTTTTTGTTTTAAGTTTCCAACATATCTATGAGACCTCCCTTTGTACAATGACATGTGCATTTCCTAATGCATAGTTCTATGAATTTTATCTTCCTGTATTGTAATACTTTTAACATAGCATCGTATTTATTAGGTGAAAAATATTATTTAATATTTTTTATTGGTAAAATCAAAAGAAAAATTATCATACATCGAATAATGTAAAATACATTCAAGACTATGATTCTGTCTTTGATCGCCGAAAGTCGGATTTTCATAAAAATTTCTTTGTTCTTTGTGTTCTAGTCGTGTTTATATCCTTAATAATAATTAATGAAGATTTGTGTCTACGTTTTTTCAAGGTCGTACTAGTAAATTCGGATGCAATTTTATTTTTAAAATTTTTTATATGTGTAAATTGGAGGCAAAGATTTTTGCAAAAGATGATCGTGTAACAATACATGAAAAATTAATACACATATATATAAAAAAAGTAGAGTAATTAAGAAATATGAGACAACAAAATATAGTTTTGGTAACGTTATTGATTTTATTATATTTAATTTTTGGGGATTTGTTTTGTAAAATTTACCATATATTTTATTTATTCACGTTGCTAAGTTAATTTTTAATTTTTTGAAATATTATTATGGGAATTTATTGTATTATATAAAATTTCTAATTATTTGTGTTTTGTAAAAATAGGGGTACAAAACTATTTTTGCTACTTTTTACCTAATATTATTATTGATTTTTTTTTCAAAATTGGGGGTACAACTGTACCGCATTTCCCCTCATAGTTCTGCCACTGAGTTCGTTGTTCCCTTATAAACATGTTTCCTCGGGTTTATCCATATAATTAGCAATTTCATTATTTTATATATTTTTTTGTTGTAATCGATTTTGAGGCCAATTGTGACAGAAAAATCTCCTTATCCATCACCTACAAAAATCATCATTCTTTTCTCCATGATGTTAATATATATGTTATTGCTTCATAAGTAACCCAGATCTCTCCAAACTAAATGGAGCAAAAATAAACTAAAAGAACCTGGAAGTACCTTGGATAAGTTGAATGATTGAAATGAAAGGGATAATTACAAAACTACTACTCGGGTTTAGCCTAATTCCAAAGAACTTCAATTATCTTTCAAAATTATAAATAATTCCTCAAAATTTGTATTTACATAACAAATGTCCACCTCTTGAGATTGCAATTTTGTTAGCTAAAAACAAACATCAGCCTTAGGGAGCTATTTATAATTTTAAAATATAACTGAATTTTTCCGGTAATTAAGCTAAACCTCAGGAGTAGTTTTTTAATTAACCCTGGAAATGAATGCTTTACACGTTCAGGTAATGATTCCATCTCACTCTCCGACCACTTCCCATTCACTCAATGTCCTTTCATTATGTTAATGCCTTGATTCGATCAACAAGCCAACAAGACAAAAGTAACTGTGAAAAAGGAATTAACATCTAGAAGATGCTTAAAGTGGCTGAACTGCTTTTTTTTATTGATAAAGCCGAGTAGGCGGTTTTTGGTCGGTTTTTACACACCGAATTTGAATTCTCTCTAATATATAGTGATTTTCTCTCTCCTATTTTCTCTTGTCATTCTTCTCATTAATGAGGCCTATTTATATCAATACAATTAGTGGCCAATGAGTGGCTAATAATTACTATATCTCAAATACTAGGGGACACTTGTCCTTCTCTTGTTATGCATAAGGTGCATGATGGCCATGTATTAGAAAGTGCTTTCATTGACTTGTCTCACGATGAGATGACAGTTGACCCTTGTCAACCACTGGAGGGTTGACTCGAGTTAGTGGAGAGATGTTGAGTGGATGAATATTGAATTGCCACTTCCCACTAAAATGAGGTCGGCTCGGCACCCGTCTCAGGCGGGGGTTGTTCTGGTCGGTCCACATCACCTTTGTTTGATACATGTTTTTATCTTAATTTTGATGATTTTATTTTGTCACCAAAACAATGTTTTTAAAGGTTGTCCAAATACTCCTAAATGATTTAAAATGGTTTTAATATTCTTCGGAGTATTTCCTCTAGTTTATTTTTTATAATAATGGACAACACTTTTAATGATTTTATGTCAATGGGCTTTTTCTCCTAAACAAGATTTCTAAATGTTGTCTAAATACTTCCGATTGGTTTAAAATGTTTTTACTAAATTTTCAGAGTATTTCTTGAGTTTTATTTTCGACAAAAATTGGACAACATTTAATCTCGTGGTCGACCGCCCTATAGGGCAACCTTTGTGACAAGATGATTTTTGAAACAGAAAATGAGACGGAAGGAAAATCGTGCAGTGCCAGGGTCGACCTAATTACCTGCATGTTTCGTTTTGAAACAGAACAAATCTTCTTCGATTTTTCATTAAGGTGGACCTAAGAGACAGGGTCGACCGGTCGAAGCCTATGTCGACCGGTCGCCCTGTTGAAATTTTCAAAGTGTTCTTAATTCTCTTATTTCTGTGCGACCGGTCGCCCTGTGCATTGACAACAAAAATATGACCGTTTGACAGCAGACACATTTCCTTAAATTGTGGGATTGATTTCTAACAGCTATATTCTTGATTTTAATTGTATTTTTCTCAGAGATTTTCAATCTCCAAGAGGAGCCTATGCTTGATCAATCATCTCCTATAAATAGAGGAAGTTTTGGAGCAACCACTACAACAATTGAGATACAACACAACAAGATACACTTCAAGCAAATACTTGATCTTTCATTGTTATTATTCTTGTTGTAAATTTGCCTAGCTTATCACTTTCACATCCTTGAGGTCTAGGCTATTCTTGATTACACTTTGCACTCAAATTGTATTATTCATTATTGAGTTGTAATCTTGATTTTTGGTTATCATTCAACACAAGATATCCTTGTGAGTGTTCTTGTGGTAAAAACACACTTGGATGATCTAGGTGATAGGTGCAAGAAGATTGTGGTGATCTTCTTATTGAGGTGTTGAAGAATTTGGTATTCTTCAAGGTTGAAGATTGTGGTAATCTTCACAAGGTGCCGTTGGAGATTGTGGTAATCTTCAAGAAGAGATTGTGGTAATCTCAAAGGTGGTGTTGAAGAAGAGTGTGGTGCTCTTCAAGGTGTTGTAAGTTGAATTTGTATTAATTTTGGTAATTAATAAAATTCTTTTTCTTTTTGAAATCCATCCCTGGATATCTTTGGGGTGGTAGAGGATTAGGCCCTAGGTGGGTTGAACCTCTTTAAATCGACGTGTGTTGTTTACATTCTCGCACCTTTATTATCAGTGTTTGAGCATTCGGTTATAAAAAGAGGGCGAAATCGAAAAGATGGAGATAATCTATTCACCCCCTCTGGGATTATCGTAGCCGCTGACTTACAACCTTGACGGTCCATATCACCTGGACGGTCCATGTCATCAAATCGATCCACGCCATCATGTCCTAGATGGCCACGTGGAAGGATTTTGACCAAACGCTTCTTGTCATCAATGGCTCCTTATTTCAAGGTCGAGGAAAATATTCTTCAAAATGGTTTTGAACTTTGAATGAGGAGAGAAAAAAAGATCAATCGCTTTTAAATCGACGACAATCACATTCAACCATTAATGCTTGAAACGATGCATTAAATGAAGCTCATGATGACAAACACGTGGCTCCTCCTGACTGGACCGTTGTGGCGCGGGAAACGTGGGGACGTGACATTTACCTTGTTTTCAAAATTTGAAAAGACGCGCCCCCTTAATTGGCTCGTAACTCTCGAGAAAATTTAACCTATAAATATGGGTTTCCTCCTTCCTTTTCTACTTTCGCTTTCATTTCTTTCCTACAAGACGTCGTAGAGAACGAGCATAGATTTTCAGGTCGATCTTGAGAGAGAAGACAGAGAAATCCTTAGGTAATTTTCAAAGTTATTCTTCTTTCTTTTTTTTGTTGTTCTTTTCAAAATATGTCCGGTTCCAATAGCCAGAACCAAGTTTATATCGTGGAAGTAGAAATTGAAGATCCCCTATCAGAAAGAGAATACACTCGAAAAACCCCAGTCCTAGTGTGATCGACGTTTCTAGAGCCGACAAGAGCCCCGGACTAGAGTTTCCTCGAAGATAAAGTTGGAGGGACGTTGTCTTGAATTCTACCCCTCTTATGGTGATCATTGGGGATACAGTGTACAAGACATGCATTTACCTCTAGAGAGGACGAGCGGAGAAGAGTCACAAGAGCAGTCCGATATAGAACCCGAGAACAACGACCATGCGAGCAAGCCAATATACCGGAGGAGGATGTTGTGGCGAGGTCCCCAAGTGAATGGGACGAGGAGCTTGTCAATCCGGGAGAAGTTGGCGTGTGGGCGCGCGAGCGGCCGAGGCTGAGCGTCAAGTGGTAGGCCCCAAGAATATAGAAACCGATTGGGGGAGACCGACTAGAACCATCAATTAGGGCCTACGATGGGGCACGAGCCGGATGCCGATCAACACCACCAATTTCCTTCATCGGTCCGATTTTGATCGCGCCCGATAATGAGAAGGTGCTCGAGCTCCCCGGGGTGCATCGCCATATACGCCGAGAACATTCTGTTTGGGTTGAGGTTTCCCCTGCCAAAATTGATAACGAAATGGTTCAGAAGGTGGGGTCTTTCCTTGTCTCAAGTGCATCTGATGACTTGGGGCAGGCTGATCGGATTGCTTGTGCTTTTCT
Organism: Rehmannia glutinosa; assembly: GCA_016081115.2. NCBI lineage: Eukaryota > Viridiplantae > Streptophyta > Magnoliopsida > Lamiales > Orobanchaceae > Rehmannia > Rehmannia glutinosa. Next base: position 289,259 of record JABTTQ020003007.1, on the reverse strand, counting down.
CTCGCCAAGTTATCCGTGCCCCCACTTCGAGGACTTAAACGAGCTGTTCGTGTGGAAGGAAACTCCGGGAAGCGTGAGAGGGAGACCTTTAGGGTGGTATTACATTCAGACCTGACCTGGTTATCCGGACAACCTGGTCTTGGGCCTTCCACAATCTTTGAAAGAATGGAAGGACAAGTGGTTCTAGGTCGGGGTGATTGGATGACTCCTCGTGGTGGTGACAACAACTCGCCCCTTGCTCCTTCTCTCCGATTCCAATATGACTTGATAGCTACTTTCCATTCCTTAAATTTCTAGAAGATTTCTAATCGTTAATTCTTTATCTTTTTGTGCGGAGAGTCGCCCTTCTCGAGGTCCCCTCTCGATCGAGTTCTTGAAAGCGGTTGGAGACCATTAAAGCTCGCACGAGTTGACATGAATATCAAGCTTTTGTTCTAAGAGGCTGAATTATCTCGGCAGCCTACGAGGTGACCTACCGAGCGAGTCCTTCTCCCTGCGTTCGAGGATTAGATGGGAGGATCTAGTTCGATCGCCACCTCGAGCCGAACAGGGTAGACGCTAGCGCAGATCTACACGACCTCCCGAGAACCGAATGCCAGGTCATCCCCCTAAGGCCTGAGCCAATACGACAAGTGCCTCCGAGGATCGAGCAGGTCGGGTCACCGCCGCCGAGTGAAGAGATTTGGAAGGAAGTCCGAGGTAACGACTTACAAGTTCATGTTTTTATTTGAACACTTGTACTTTTAATTTCTTTTTGACGATTTCAATGTTGTTATTGCAGACCCCGATGAGATGGATATTTATGCTCGCCTCAACTGCATCAGGCGGGCAACCACGAGGGGATCCAGCATGAATCTGAATAGGCCACTGTGGTGCACTTGGATAAATGAACCGAGATTCAACATGACAAACGCAAGGCCGTCGGACAAGCGAGTCCGAGCCCCAAGATAGAGGAAGGAAGTGGATCGAGATCAACGAGCCCGATCAAACTTAAAAGACTAGGCAGACTCTGTGGCTGACCCCCATCACCATTCCTTCATGGGAGATGATCATCGAGGCCGTCGACGACGTTTTAGATAACTTAAGGCGGAAGGGCACTTTGTTCCTCCCAATCCTACTCGGGAAGAACCTGCGCAGCGCATGACCGGTGCACCTCGGTGGTTCATCGAAGTTCGCCAAGTGTTCGACTCCGACTGATGAGCAAGTGGCTACATTCTCAAAATCTGGGAGGGCGGCTCGGGACGTCCCGACTCGGGCCTGGACCATAGGAATCAAGCAGTTCTGCACCGAGACTGAGTGGGAGGAGAAGGAGCAATATGCCATGGGTTTTTTTGGCCGCATTATTGGCACCTCATGGCATATGATTGGGCAAGGGCGCGACCTAGAGAGGCGTCTGCGCGTGGTACAAGCATCTTTGTAGTCCCGAACAAAAGAGGCCGTGAAGGAGGCCATGAATGCGAGAAGGTCTACTGAGGAGGCCAGACTACTCGAGACTAGGCAGAGAAAGCCGGGGAGAGCTCCGCAAGGAGGTCGTCAAGTTAAAAAAGCGGTGCCACTCATTCCGAGGTTGGTCAGCGGAGGCCAAGATTCGAAGGGAGATGGAGGAGGTCTTCAAGAAGCAGTTGGAAGAGTCCCTTCAGGCTGCTCGGGTGGAGGTTCTGAAGGCCTATAAGCAGTTCGGGGAGTATGCCTTCATGTTGACCTGTGGGCATGCGACCAACGTGGAGGATATCTTGGAGGGCGGAAGAAAGCGCAAGACCACGGGCTTATTTGGAGGAGGAGCTCAATGCTTTAAATGCCGAATGGAAGTGCTCCGTCCTCAGTATCCTAGCACTGTCTCGGAACAAGGTGCTGCCCTGGCTAATGATGATGGGGAGGAAGTGGCCTCTAGTGACCCAACTCAAGTCCCTGCTACTGGTGCCAATCATCCCCTCGTCCCGGGGAACTTCTTGCTTTTGTTTTGCTTTTGATGTAATAGGCCTCAGGCCCCGATGTAAATACTTTTGTCTTTAATGAAATTCTCATTTAGCTACTTTCTTATTCTGTACTTTTCATTTTGAAATTTCTCTAAGTATTGAGCTCGGCATGTTTGCCGACCACAGAGATGTATGAAAATTGAATGTTCTATTTGATTTTAACAAGTATTGTGCTTGGGGCTTGGCCGAGTCTGCGGGCTCAATGCTTTGTCAGTCCAAGGAGCTCGATCTTTGGGTCGAGTCCATATTTAAAAATTAATTGATACATGCTCGGATCTTGGCCAAGACGTGAGATGTGTGTGCGAATGGCTGTTTATCGTGTAGGTCCCAAGTGGTGTGAGTAATGTTTAGAAGGGGGGAGGGGGTTCAATAAACCTTACCAACTTTTTGATTTTAGTCCTTTTAAGAATATTACAGAGTTAACACAAACAGTTGTGTCATTGAGGGACAACTAAGTTGGTTATTGTAATACCCGTAATTTCAATTTCTTTTATTTTTATTTTTATTTTATTTTATTTTATTTTATATTATTTTAATCATATATATACATACATTTATATTTATTATCAATTATTATGTTAGTTTTAATTAAACATTATCTCCACTTTTGGACTACTTTAACCTCCACAAACCCATTACCTCCATTATTGTCTGTTATCCCCAACTTTAATCCATACCCTCAATCTTTCCAGCATGTTAAAGTTTTCTCAAAAAAAAAAAAATGTTGTTTTAAATCATACCACATACAACTTCTCTGAAGAAAGAATAACTCAACATCTTCAACTTTCTCTAAGGTTCTACTTACTATTTTTTTCAATCGGATATTTTTCAAGTAAGCCATCTTAATCCCTCTCTAATTCTTGTAATTTTGAGTGAGAGTTATTGTATTTTTTAAGTTTTTAGTGCAGGTGTGTGTGTGTGTGTTTTTTTTTCGGTGTGTGTATTGTGTGTGTTGTGTGTGAATTGTGTGTGTGTCTGTGTGTCTTTGTGTGTGTGAATGTGTGATGTAGTGTGTGCGTGTGTCTATGTGTGATGTGGTGTTAGATGTATGTGTGATGTGTAGAGATTTGAATGTGTGTGTGTTTAGTGTGTGTGACTGTGTGTAATTTATGACAGACAAACAAGACTTGAGGCTTGAGAATTTGGGCCTAATTTTGAGAATTTGATAAAAAAATGGATTTTATTGCAATTTTTGATTATTTCAATTTAACCCATTAAACTTTCTGAATTTTTAATTTTAGCCCAGAATTTTAATTCAAATTTCAATTAAACCCCTAACACTTAATTAAACTTTATGGATTTTTTTATTTTAACTCTACAGTTTTTCATTTAGACCAAAATCTCATATTTACTTTTATTTTCTTTCAATTAGCCCCAAAAACTAATTATATTTATAGTTAAGTTTTACCTATTAAAAAGCCCCAGGCTATTTTATAAGTATAGTATTTAATTAGAAGTTAGTACTTAATCTCTAGGCCTAAATCATGTTAAATTTATATTGTAGGTGACGAGGAACCGTACAATTAGGACTTCTAATTTCGAGCTATTTGTGCATCTACTTTATTTTGCTGATTGAGGTAGGGATTCTTATCACATTTTATGTGTATATTTCATTGTCTTTGTTAAATGCTTAAACTATGCAATTATGTGAATTACGCATTTTAAATGGTTAAATGATATGCATAATTATGTGAATTATATGCTTTTAATGTGCTATATGATATGATTAATTTTTATGAATTACATGTTTTCATTATAATGTATGTTATGAAATGGGAAAGGAAAATTTGGCCACGTGCCTACTAAAAGGAAAATTTTTGGCCACGTCTTTTTAGGAAAATATGGCATTCGTGCCCTTCACGGAAAGGAAAATTTTTGGCCACGTGCACGAAAGGAAAATATGGCATTAGTGTACACGAAAGGAAAATTTTTGGCCTCGTGCACGAAAGGAAAATATGGCATTCGTGCCTACGGGAAAGGTTATGTGCTATCCGGCTTATGCCAACGGGAAAGGTTATGTGTTAATTTATGTAATTGTGCATTTTTCTTATTTAGCTTGGACAATCTTTATCTCTACTGAGTATGTGATTACTCACCCCTAAATTCAAATATTTTCAGATCATATGGATGGATGCGTTGCAGATGTGGGGGAATAGCCGATGATTTCCTTTTAATTATTTCAATTTCAAGAACTATGAGCTCGTTTTAAATTTCGAACAATTGTGGTGTACTATTTTCTTTTAATTTATTTCAAAGTGTTTTGGGTGGATTTTTAATTTTTGGACAAATACTCTATAATTATTTCTTAAGACTTTAAGTATTCTCATTATCGCTTCCGCTAAACTTTTTATTTATCTATTTATAAAAAAAAAAATTATACGCATTTTCTTTAAAATTAGTAACGCTAAAAATGCACTTAAAAAAATGGGGCGTTACAGTATGGCTTGAGAATATTTGCAGGTTTACAGCTTGAATATTTCTTGCTTGTTCGTGGTTCAAGTAACCTTTTCTCAATGAATTTCCTCGACCTTTTATAGTAAACTTTTGAAATTTTGCCCGTTGAAGAGATAAATGGTGATTTCAAAAGTCATTTGTGAATTTGTTGGCTTGTCTTTTCTTGGTCCTCAACCTCGAGATGTAGACTCTTCCTCGTATTAAATGAATTTGCACTTTTCGTGTTCACACGAGGTGTAGTCTTTCCTATTGGTTTATTCCTTTTGCACGCTTCCGGATGAGCACTTTAAGACCTCGCTGACATGGAGGTATTACTATATTAAGTAAAGTTCTTGACTTACGTGCAATGTATTTATCTTAGTTAACTCCTCTTGGCTGATGCCTTTTTCCCAGGTGACTTGAGTCTGCTCCAATCATTGGATGACTCATCTGTCACTTCAACTTGAGACTTGGCTTCTTGAGTTGACTTGACTGACTCTTCACACAACTGTTCCCTCAGCGGTGATACATTTTCACGAGTCATTGATCTTCTATCTTGGCCATACTCGGCTATTCCACAACTTCAGAGTCTTCACTTGATCTTGATTGACTTCTTGTATTTTCGGTAGTGACTTAACTCAACTTTTCCAGCTCTATCTATTACAATGTAAATTACAAGGAAAATAGGGTGCCAACTTTCTAGTTTAAGTTTTACATGGCATTCATCAAAATCTATAAAATAAATTTCCCAACAATTTCCCCCTTTTTGATGATGCCAAAACTTAAAAGCATTCAACAAAATATAAACAACAAAGATACATACAGACAATGCAAAGAACAAAGAATGTATGTAGAATAGATCGTTTTATTGATCATAACATTCTTGTCCTTTACACAAATTGTTTACATTTGGTATTAGAGCATTCTATATCCAAGCAAAAATACACATCTATGCTAAGATACTAGAATAAGTACAAAGTGAAAAATTACAGAAAACTTCACTAAGTATATAGATGACTTACAAAAGTGTATTTACACAAGTAAAATACATGAAGGGTTCGCAAAGAACACTTCATCGCCTTCACGCTTCTTTTCTTTCTTCTTGACTCCGAAGTCATCGCCTTTCTTCCTTTTTCTTTTTCTTCCTCACTCTTTTCTTCTTCTCATAGCTCTCTTTGCAAGATCATCCTTTCGCTTCCTCTCGAGCCATAGCCGAGTTTGTCTTTCATTTTCCTCTTCCTGTCTTTTTCATGGCCTCGAATTCTTCCTTGCCACTTCCGTTTGCCACTTCATCATACCCACCCCCAAGAGATCCTCCCCTTCTTTCGGGGATCTTACATATTCGATATTCTTGGAGTCTTGTAGTCGAGAACCTCTTCCTCCACCACTTCTTCCTCCTCCTCTTGGTGTGTACTTCACGAGTCTTCTCTTTACCACTAAATGACTGCTAGTAGTCCTGTTTATCGCCGGTTTTTTGCACAATGTAAGACCACTTCTCCCAAGACAGATCCCGTTTTGGGATAGTGACATCCTTGGAAATAGCCTTCGGATTCGAGCGTCTTGAATTCATCAATTGATCTTGCTTGATCCATTTTCGGAATAGCATTTTGATCTTTCCCTCTTTTGAAATGCCGTATTGTTTCATCACTTCTTCGATCTGCAGTGCATCCGCTCTTCTGTCGAACTCCACCATCCCCGCTTCGATGATTCACGTTTTCTCGACATTGTACAATGAGAATGCCCATGGGTAGGGTTACTGAGGAAGTTTGCTCAAGATGGAGGTCAGAATTTGACCTTCCCGAGGGTTTCAAAGAACCATTAACGTCAAATCCTTTGAACGTTCCCCTCAATTTGCTTTTCCTTCTTCACACCGCCCATCTTCTCACCGCAGATTCTTTAAACTTTTCTTCTTTTAAACTCCTTAGGGACTCCTCTTCCCCTTTTTGGCATCATCAAAGGAAAGAGGGACCCGAGGAATATCCTGCGAGCATAAAGTTGAGTCGGCGAGAGAGCGGTTCTGTTTAGAGTCTGTTGGCTTTGCATAAGTGTTCGAAATTGAGTGAGTGGCCTTGGACTCGGCTTACTACCAACTTCATTTCATCCATGAGGAGGCTGAATTTGTCATTCATAGAGTTCTCAAGGCGCATAATTTCTTTTCTATGGAATTCTTGCAACAACTCCATTTCTGTTTTGTGAGATGCATGCAACCTTTCGATGTACGCCTGTATCCTTTGCTTGATATCAGCATTGTCGGCCATCCAGACAAGCATTATGCCATACAGTGCTTTGAAATAATGAACTTGCTCGATTCTCATGGTAGATTGCTGTTGAGACCATTCTCGGATCCGTACCACTATCCCTCTCAAATCTGCTATGAGGGTAGCTTCCCTATTATCTAGTCTTAAATCGAGTGAAGCCTGATGTCTTTCAATCTTCTCAATCTCTTCACAGATCTTCTTGAAGATCTAACAAAACTCAGCTGTCTCACTTGATTCAGCTGCAGGACACTCTTCTGCGAAGTTGAACTCGGCTGGAACAATGGTGTCAGTAGGGATGATTGGATCTTCTCTTACTAAGAATCTTCGTTGTTTAGCAGCGGTCTATTCTTCTAAATCTGGTAGGATTGGCGTGAAGAGAAATATCTTTGGAAAGGCATCATCACTCACATATGGGATGGGTTGTGAGGGTTGTGCCTGTGATGATTCATCTCTTGGTGCCTCAGCTGAGATAGCTTCATCGGCAGTGGTCACAACTGTGGGAGCTTGTGACGGAGCTGGTGTAGTCGCATCGCTAAAGTCAGGAAGCTTTGCACAGATGGTCGTGGTCTCGCCCGGGGCGATTGAGATATTTTGCCAGTAATCGAGCCCTACTGCTTAACAGCGTCTTTGGTCTCGATGGATTTTTCTAAGTGAATAACCGATTCCTCTGCATCATCATCGCGTCATCGATGATGATGAGACTGTGGGATTGGCTCATCATCGAAATTAAATTTTTGACAAGCGCTTTATCACTTAGTGACTCGTAGTTTTGAGAACATCCTCACTGGTCCTTTGGATGCTCGCAATGAGTTGACTTCGGCCATCTTCAACCCCAAGAATGATGTATCAAGGTTCTCCCGGGAGTCATGAAGTGCACTTATCTCCTTCTCAATTTCGGCGCTTTGAGCAGGGAGGAATGTTACGTGTTTCTTGGACCGTACCACAGGAAGTCTCAACCTCCCCAGGCCTTCAATACCTCTAGTAGTCTCAATCTAGCTGCGAGGCCTTCAATGTTCCCGGCGATCGCACTGTCTTAGGGTCTTCGGCATTGGCATCCATAGGGGTCTCAACCCGTTGGATTGCACTTTCACCGCCTGCAGTGTTAACTTCCGGGGCATCTCCATCCCCGTGCCTCGATCGTAAGAATAATGTCATCGACCAAAGCGGTGACATTTCACCGGGACAGACTCAACCGTCCGAGCCACAATGTCATCTCTTTGTGATTCTATTTTAGTTTCCACTTCGCCTCCTTTCTACAAGTTAGAGTCATCCACAATCTCCAACCTGTTGTGGTGGAGTGAGTTTTCCCCCTCATCCGCACACCACCGAGTGATTAATTTTGGTAAGACACCTTCTTCGGGGTTGGTTCAACTTGGGTGACCAAAATCCTAGTTTCATTGCCAATTCCCTTGGACCCATCCTCCGATTATACCGGGGATGTGGTTGCAGCGATGTATGTGGCAATCTGTTGCATCCGAGACTGTTGACACTTCATGTCTACACTTGGAGACGACATCCATCAACTTATGATAGTTGTCCTTCAGCAATTTCTTATCAGCTGTGTAGACCACCTTAGCAGCACACTCCGGTTTGGCTACCTCTTTCCACGCGGCAGCGAAATCAACATCAGCTTCATTAATCTCCTTCATGCCTTCCGATGGCAACAAACAGTGCTCACAAGGTCTCGCATTTATCATTATGTCATTGCAAAGGACGAAAGACTTGATTCCTTCGTCCCCGCACCTCCGCGTTAACATAGAACCGAGCTACCTCTAGGTAGGTAGGTATCACGAGTACTCATGGTCGAAAAGCCTTAAGACCTGACTTTTCTAAAGATCTTAGCTATCTTCTTAACTAGGGTTTCATCAGAACCCTTCTTCACCATACCTTTGAAATCCACTGACGCTCTTGAGTGGATTTGCTTAGAGAGCTTGACGAAATCGAACTTACGTGTCATTTTCACAGATTTTTACTATTAAAACTGACGAACTTGCTTGAGGACACTTACGGTTTTCGAGAGAGAAATATAGCCTACTTGCTTTTTGCTTGAAGATGAACAGGTTAGTATGTGAGAGAGAAAGCTGGAAAATGTATATTTATAGGACATGTCTTTGGATTTTGAAATTTTGATCGAGATCAACGATTCAGATTTAGGACGTCAAACCGCATTTAATTCCTCCCATTTAATGCGACAACATTTATATCCAATCATATGCTTACTGTGTAGCTTTTTACTGTACCCATCATTATTACTGATGTCATCCTTAATAACATTCCCGCTCATTAAAAATGACGGCGTTTTTGTCACTTAGCTCATAAATGACTCAGCTTATATCAAATATGACTTAACTCTGCTTCTCTCTTTTCATTAGTGATTCAGCTGTCAGCTAACTCGATACAACTGACTTTCCGATATGGCTGATTCACTCGGCTGATGAGTGAAATTTGCTTTTTACTCAATTTTTCATCTTCTATCTCTTATGATTGAGTCTTCTGAGTGTCAACTCAGCTCAATTAACCCTAGCTCATTCTTGAGCTCTTCAAATCATGATTCACATAGGGGCTTAGTGAATATGTCAGCTAACTGCTTATCAGTTGAGATATATTCCAAAGTGATGTCTTTCTTTTCAACATGATCTATTATAAAATGATACCGACATCAATGTGCTTTGTTCTTGAATGCAACACGAGATTCTCGAGTGATTGCAATAGCACTTGTGTTATCACACATAATTGGAATCCCTTTTTCTTCAATCTCATAATCTCTCAGCTGTTGTCTCATCCATAAGACTTGGGCACAGCAACTTCTCGTAGCTATGTACTCTGCTTCAGCTGTGGATGTGGCTATTGAGTTTTGATTCTTGCTAAACCAGGAAACCAATCTATTTCCAAGCATTTGACATGTACCAGAGGTACTTTTTCTGTCAACTCTACATCCAGCGTAGTCAGAGTCTGAATAACCAATAAGCTTGAATCCACCTTCCTTTGGATACCATAGGCCAACTTCATGGAATCCCTTCAAATATCTTAGGATTCTTTTAGTTGCAGTCATATGGCTCTGTTTTGGTGCAGATTAAAATCTTGCACATACACCTACTGCAAAGGTGATGTCTGGTCTGCTGGCTGTTAAGTAGAGCAATGATCCATTAAGAGCTCTATATCTGGTTTGATCCACTGCCTTGCCATCTGCATCCATGTCCATCTTGACTGATGTGTTCATTGGTATTTTCACAGAAAACTTCTCTTCCATACCAAATTTCTTCATTAAATCTCTGGTGTATTTTGTTTGACTTATGAGGTTCCATCATTCAATTGCTTGAATTGAAGTCATAGGAAGAAAGTCAGTTCTCCCATCATGCTCATCTCAAATTTGCCTTGCATGAGGTTTGAGAACTTATCACACATCTCTTTATTTGTGGATCCAAAGATGATATCATCCACATATATTTCAAGCAGTATACTCTCTACATCTTGAATTCTGAAGAGTGTTCTCATCCACCTTGCCTTTGTGAATCTATTGTCGGCTTAGAAATTGAGATAATATATCATACCATGCTCTTGGTGCTTGTTTCAATCCATATAATGCTTTCTTGAGCTTGTATACCTTATCTCTAATAGTCTTCTGCTCAAAACCTGGAGGTTGTTCAACATAGACTTCTTCCTCTAGTAGTCCATTTAGAAATGCACTCTTCCCATCCATTTGATACACAGTGAAGTTCTTATGTGCATCATAGGCAAGAAACATTCTTATTGCTTCTAATCTTGCAACAGGTGCAAAGGTTTCATCAAAACCTATACCCTCTTCTTGGCAATACCCTTTGGCTACCAATCTTGCTTTGTTTCTTACCACAGATCCTTACTCATTCATCTTGTTTCTGAAAACCCATTTTGTGCCAATAACATTTTGATGGGTTGGCCTCTACACCAATTCCCATACTTTGTTCCTTTCAAACTGATTTAGCTCTTCTTGCATGGCTTGAATCCAATGTGTGTCATCCAATGCTTGAGACACATCTTTTGGCTCTATTTGGGAAATAAAACAAGTGAACATTACTTCTTACTGTGCTCTGGATCTGGTTCTTACACCATCTCTAACATCTCCAATAACTAACTCTGGTGGATGGTCTCTCAGCCATCTCACATCAGGTTGGAGCAAGTCAGCTGGATTCATCCGTCTCGCATCTATGTTGTCTTGAACAGCTTTTTCATCGTCATTCAGCTGTAGACTTTCCAGCTGTATTTGAGATTCAGCTATCTCATCTTCATCTGGGTTGATTGCTCATATTTCAGCTTCAACATATGGACTCTTCTGCATTGTTGAGTGATTCAGCTTATCAGCTAACTCTTCAATGTCTTCTCCATTCATATTAGGTTCATCAAAAATCACATGGATAGACTCTTTTGTGACCATAGTCCTCTTGCTCATCACTCTATAGGCTTTGCTCTCAGCTGAGTATCCCAAAAAGATACCTTTATCAGCTTTGGTTAATTTCCTGTTGATTATGCATTTATTTTGAGTATAGCATGCTGTGTTAATGGCTTCAGCCCAAAATCTCTTAGGCAATCCAACTTCAGCTAACATGGTCCTTGCAGCTTCCTTAAGAATTTTGTTCCTTCTTTCAGCTACTCCATTCTGCTATGCAAATCTTGTTGTTGATAACTCATGAGCAATACCATTTTCAACACAATACTGAGTTATTATCCCATTGACAAACTCAGTTCCTCTATCAGATCTTATCTTTATAATGGTTTGGCTATTTTCATTTTGAACTATTTTCATCAGCTGAGGTAACTTCTGCAAAGTTTCCTTCTTTTTGCACATAAAGATTGTCCATGTATATCTTGAATAGTCATCTACCACCACTAAGGTGTATTTGTTTCCACTTATGTTGGCTGGTTCAACAGACCAAATAGATCCATATGCAACAAATGTAATATCCTTGTTGAAGAAGGATTTGGCTTGTCCTTAAATGAAGATTTTATTTGCTTTCCCATCTGGCATGCATCACATACACTTTATTTCTTGTATACTGAGTCTGGTAATCCTTCCACAAGGTGACTCCTTGCAAGCTTGTTAATTGTCTTGAAGTTCAGATGACTCAGCTTCTTGTGCCACAACCAACTTGATTCGGCTGTGCTTTTTGCTATGACAAGTGCTTGGTGTGGCGATGAGACCAATCTACCATATACATATTCTTCTCTCTTGATCCTTGCAAAGACTATTTCATTTGATTCAAAGATCTTTGATCTGGCACACTCCCATATTAAATCCAACATTGTAGCCCTTGTCACAGAGTTGGCTGATGCTTAACAGGTTGAAGTTGAGACCTTCAACATAAGCAACATTTGTGATTTCCAATCCATTCTTCTTGATAGATCCTGTGTTTTTGATTTCCCTGGAGCTTCATTTCCTCCAAATATGACTTTTGCACCTCTAATCTCCTTGAATCTTGACAGGTTTCTTGTTTCCTTCATATATGTCCGAACAACCACTATCTATGTACCAGGTTCCTTGGCACTCAGTTGTTCCTTGAACCTGCAATCAATTAGTTTTTAGGTACCCATACTTGCCTGGTTTCTGAGGGGTTAGTGCTATAAAATGATCCAACCAACCTATAGCCAAAGGACTTAACTCTAAGAGGTTGCCATCTATCAGTGCCATAATCATAGTGCACATTAGCAAATTGCTTGGGGTTTTAGGTTCATACAACTGTCTCTTTTGTCTGTATGCATGTGTGTGTGTTTTAGCAATTGCTTTCTTGGAATATTTGTGATATTTATGAGTGTAGTGCCTGGGTGCATATGTGTGCTGATAATAGCTCTTTTCCCTTTGGAATGACCTTTGCTGAGGTTTAGGTCTTTGCCATTTATGCTTGTATTCCATTGGTCTTTGTTGATGTTTTACATTGTACCAATCAGCTTGACTTGGGTAGTTTCTACCATTCCCATCATATGTGTTTCTCTAATGAAACTTCTGGGGTTTTTGGTAGCTCTGTTTATTCTTCACAGAGTAGTTTATATTTGGAGTTTGCTGAGGAACTCGGCTGGATTTCTTCTCAGCTGTCCACTCAGCATACTCAACTGGTTGTTTTCCTTTCCCTTTATATCCAAGGCCAGTTTATTTGTTATTGTGCTTTGGTATGAATGTGGGTGCAACATTTGGTGTTTTGGGTTTTTGGGATGCTTCATTGCTTGAAGATCCTTTTTTCCAAAATCACTCTTGGAGTTTGACTGTGCACAAAGCTATTGAATCCTATGCCTGTCTTATCTCCACATTCTTTTTGACTCATGACAAGATCATCCAATGATTTGGATGCCTTTGTATATGAGGCAATCACATTTTTTAGATCTTTTTCTCTCTTTTCTATAGCAGTTATCTCTGCTCTCATTTTGGCATTCTCAGCCTCCAACTCTGTGTTCTCAACAGCTATGTGACTTAGAGTACTCAACTCCTTAGTCAGCTGTGAGTTTTGGCTTTTGAGCTGGCTGTTTTTCTCATTTAGAAGTGTGTGTGAGGATTTAATGTGCTCAAAATCTTTCATCATTTTGCCTAATGAATCATAAAGATCAGTGGGTGATGAAGTGTGTGTATCACAATCACTATCACTTGAATCTGAATGAGCTGAGTTAGAGTGTACCTCATCTTCTTGGTCTGCTTGATCTTGTTCTTTAGCCATGAGACAAATTAAGGCTTCTTCCTCAGAGTCACTGGAGTAGTCAGCTTCACTACTCTCTGAGTCTGACTTAACTGTCTCAGCAGTCTCCGCAGCTAACATGGCCTTTTTCTTTTCCTGTCTTCTTTATCTGAAGACCTTTCTTTCTTCTTCATTCCTGTATTTATTGACTGGTGGATAGGAACAGTCAACTGCAAAATGTTCTGGTTGTCTGCAGTTCAATACAGTTCTCGGATTTGATCGCTCTTTCTATCCTTGGGTTATCAACTCTCTGATATTCTACCCTTTGATGCTCAACTTTCTTGGGCGGCCTATCTTCTTTTGATTTAGAGGGTGTTGAATGTCTCCTGGAGGTTTCACCCTTATTTCTTTTATAGATCTTATTGAAGAATTTGTTGAATCTTTTAACCATCAGGGCAATTTCCTCCTAGTTTATGGCTTCCTTTGGTTCATCTCTCTTTCCATCCTTGACTATCAGTGCAGCTGTTTTGGGTACAGCTGTCTACTCTTGATCTTTTCTTCTCAGCTCAAACTCATAGGATTTGAGGTCTAAGAATAGCTCATGATTGCATATTTTTGAGAGGTCCATTTAATGTCTTAGAGCCATAGTCTTCATTTCCCATTCAGCTGGGAGGCTCCTCAAGATCTTCATGCACATCTCTTTCTGTGTGTATTCCTTTCCAAGAGCTGAAAGCTCATTTGTGATCTCAGTGAATCTTACATCCAGCTGATCCATAGATTCTCCTGCAAACATTTTGAAATTTTCAAATTTTTGAACAACAACAGATAATTTATTTTCTTTAATTTTCTCTGATCCTTCACAAATTAAAGTCAGTTTATTCCAGATTTCTTTTGCTGTTTTGCAGGATTTGTAGAGTATGTCCTTAGCCACATTGTCCAAGTTGTATCTCTTTCTATCATCATTTGTCCACTCAGTCATGGGTTTTTCAACCATGGCTAGTCTTTCTTCAACATCATCTTCTTCTCCTTCAGCTGCAGACTGCTCTCCTTACAGCTGTGTTCACTTTTAGTATTTGCAGTGGCCCATCCTCTATCACAAGCCACATTTCATCCTATAGAGCAGACAGATGAGCCTGCATACGAATTTTCCACTCATCAAATTTCTCAACAGTGAACATAGAAATGTGTGTCAAATTTGCTTCTAGTTCAATAACCAATGCGAAAGGCTCAATGAACCAACTGCTCTGATATCACTTGTAGGTCCCAAGGGGTGTAAGTAAGGTTTAGAGGAGGGGGGTTGAATAAACCTTACCAACTTTTCGATTTTAATCCTTTTAAGAATATTACAGAGTTAACACAAACAACTGTGTTCTTGAGGGACAACTAAGTTGGTTATTCAGCAGAGTTAGCCACTCAACAGACTCGATAGAGCTGTTGATAGAATAACTCACTTGTTTAACTGAACTTTAACTTGGCCGTGTCTTTGGTTTTATCACCGGAAGATTTAACACCCTTTGAATTATTTTAATCTTGTTTTAACACTTGATTTTAGCACTTGTTATTAATCAGTTGGATAGCGAATATAAATTTATCGTGAGATATAATGTATGTATGTAGAAAGGTAAATGTCTTTGAAAAATAAATGACACAGCTTGATTTTTATAGAGGTTCAAGATGGGGTAATTCTTCTAATCCTCTCTTCTCCAATTCTGGAGGAATCCACTATGTAAAAGATCTATTTAGAAAGTGGTCAACAGCCTAGAGAGATGATCTTGGTCACACACAACGGCTTCTCTTCCGACTCGGCTTTTTCACAGGCAAACTTGCTTTACATTTACTGACTCACTTTCTCAAGCTCTTGGATTTGATCACGAAGCCCTCCAATAACTTGATACTGGTTCGACCTTGAACCTTCCTACAATCATCCTTAGAAAGTAGACCCCTTTTGATTTTTCAAAAGTTTCCTCTTTAACAGATTTGAATTAGTCTTTCCTTCACATCTTGTGTTGGATCGATTTCCTTCGAGTTTCAGGCTTGAGGATTTTCTTGAATATACTTGAGAATATTTGCATGTTCAGAGCTTGAATATTGCTTGCTTGTTCGTGGTTCAGGTAACCTTTTCTCAATGAATTTCCTCAGCCTTCTATAGTGAACTTTTGAAATTTTACCCGTTGAAGAGATAGGCTAATTTCAAAAGTCACTTGTGTTCGTTGGCTTGTCTTTTCTTGGTCCTCAACCTTGAGATGTAGACCCTTCCTCGTATTAAATGAATTTGCAGCTTTTCAGGTTCTAACACGAAGTGCAGTGCTTTCCATTAGTTTATTACTTTTGCACGCTTCTGGGATGAGCACTTTAAGACCTCGCAGCATGGAGGTATTACTATATTAAGTAAAGTTCTTGACTTCTGTGCAACGGATTTATCTCAGTTAACTCCTCTTGGCTGCTGCTTTTTTCCTGGGTGACTTGAGTCTGCTCCAATCATTGGATGACTCATCTGTCACTTCAACTTCAGACTTGGCTTCTTAAGTTGACTTGACTGACTCTTCACACAATAGTTCCTCAGCTGATACATCTTCAGTCGAGTCCTTGATCTTCTATCTTGGCCATACTCAGTTGTTCCACAACGGAGTCTTCACTTCAGTCTTTAGTTGACTTCTTGTATTTCCGTGTGTAATGACTTGACTCGGCTTTTTCCAAATTTATCTATTACAATGTAAATTACAAGGAAAATGGGGTGCCAACTTTCTAGTTTAAGTTTTACATGGCATTCATCAAAATCTATAAAATAAATTTCCCAACATATCGTGCTCGGTGCTTGGCCGAGACGAGTAAGAATTTGAGATATGTAACTTTCTTGGATCTTTTAAACTTTATTGATAATACTTCTTCAAATATATCACATTCCATGGATGATTAAGCTTTTCACCATTCAAATATTCGAGCTCGTATGCTCCGCTTTAATAGGACTTTGCTTACTTTATATGATCCTTCCCATGTCGGTTTCGGGTTGGGTTGGGCTTGCTCATGACTCTTTTCAAGACCAAGTCGCCAACCTGGAATTTCCTTTCTTTCACCTTAGAGTTGTAATATCTTTCACTTATCTGTTTGTATACTGTATGTTTCATCTCGGCGCTACATTTTTTTTCTTCCAACAGATCCAACTTGGCTCGGATGGCGGCCTCATTTTTGTCCTTTGAAAATTTTGCAACTCTAAATGTTGGGGCCTTAATTTCTACTGGAATGACGGCCTCAGCTCCGTATGCAAGGGAGAATGGTGTATCTCCCCGTGGAGGACCGATGTGTTGTTCAAGAGGGCCCATAGTAGTCTAGGAAGCTCCTGGGGCCAGTTTCCCCTGGACTCTACTAATCTCGTCTTCAAGGTAAACTTAAGGGTTTTGTTTACCGCCTCGACTTGGCCATTGGATTGTGGGTGGTATGGAGTGGAGAAATGATTTTTGATGTGGAAATTTTGCAAAAAATCCAAAATCTTCGATTGTCGAACTATTTCCCATTGTCCGTCACTATTGAGTAAGGTATCCTAAACCTGCATATGATTTATTTCCAGACAAAATAGACGATCTTCTACTCATTTATTTTGCCAAGGGTTCTGCCTACCCCATTTGGTAAAGTAATCCACTGCAACTATGGCATACTTCACACCCCTTTTGCCAGTGGGGAGTGGTCCAAGGACTAAAGGCCGAGGTGAGCTGCTCGTGGTGATACCTGACTTGTGGTGCGAACTGTTGACATTTCTCGCACTTCTTCACTAGGTCAATTGCATCTTGCTTCAATGATGGCCAAGAGTACCCTTTATCGAATCAGCCAGTATGCTAGTGATCGCCCCGATGTGATTTCCACAAATCCCTTCGTGCACCTCTCTTAGAGCATAGTCGGCATCTCGCTTCCCCGACAGTATCCGAGCAGGGAACCGAGTATCCCCGCTTATATGAGACTCCATCCACTATAGTAAACCGAGCAGCTTGTGTTCTCAGTGTTCTGGCCTCGACTTTGTTCTCAGGTTGAATCCCATGCTATAAATACTGAGCAATAAGCGTCATCTAGGTCGGCTCAGCCCTCTCATTGGCATTGATATTAGCCGTGTTTAGGGAAGGGGATGAAAAGTGGGTGACTATCGTTTCTTCTATTAGGTCGGTCCCTGAGCTGGATGCAAGTCTGGCCACAACGTCTACCTGTACGTTCTCGGTTCTGGGTACGTGTATCACCTCTGCCTTGAATTGAGAAAGCCTGTTTTTTGCGAGCTCCAAGTAATGTGATATCTTGGGATCCTTTGCTTCATAGTCTCAATTGATTGGGTTGACTACTAGCTAAGAATCATTGTGCACAAGTAACTTCTTCAACCCCATGGAAACTGCCATCTCCAGCCCAGCCAACATTGCTTCATACACAACTTCGTTGTTTGTTTCTGGGAATTGAAACCGCATGGCTGAGCAATAACATTTGTGGTTTAGATAGATTATCACAATCCTGGCCCCAGCTCAGTCTGCGGTGGAA
Source organism: Rehmannia glutinosa (assembly GCA_016081115.2). Lineage (NCBI taxonomy): Eukaryota > Viridiplantae > Streptophyta > Magnoliopsida > Lamiales > Orobanchaceae > Rehmannia > Rehmannia glutinosa. The sequence goes on along the minus strand of JABTTQ020003007.1, from coordinate 271,445 downwards.
GAGCCAATGACAAACAACTTCCACATTTGTTCTTCAACAATTTCTAACTGGATTGATGGGGTGAATCTACTATAAAGTCTACTAGTGCCTGCCCTTTGATTGTCGTCCTCAGCTCGTACAAGATCTCGAATTTGCTTTGTTCAACTGCCCATTTGATCATCGGACCTGACGTGTCTAGTCGGTGCATGACTTGCTTCAGAGGATAATTTGTTAGGATAGTGATTTTGTGCTCTAAGAAATATGGCCTTAATTTTCTCGAAGATATGACCAAAGCATATGCTAATTTCTCCATGGGGGGGGGGTATCGCAGCTTGGCATCGTGTAAGGCTTGACTGATGTAATAAATAGGATGTTGGACCATGTTGTCTACCTATATCAGCACCGAGCTAACTGCGTATTCCAAAACTGCCAAGTATAAGTATAGATCTTCCCCCCTGTTCGACTTTTGGAGCACCACGGTGGTTACCAAGTGTTGCTTCAAGGACTCGAAGACTACTTGTGTCTGCTCGGTCCATTCAAAGTTTTTGTTTTTCTTTATAATTTCGAAGAACGACTTGCATTTATTCGTTGATCTCAACACGAACCTACTCCAGGTGGCTAGTCGGCCTGTTAAACTTTGTACCATTTTTACCGAATTAGGGGGGTTCTAGATCAATTATGGCCTTAATTTTATCCGGGTTTGGCTTCTATTCCCCTTTGACTGACCATATACCCCAAATATTTTCCTGAACCGACCCCGAATGTGCACTTATTGGGATTCAACATCATTTTGTACTCACGCAAAATTGTAAACATTTTATTAAGATGGGAAACATGATCGACATCATACAAGGAGTTTACAAGCATATCATCTACATAAACTTCCCTCCCTATCAATTTTTCAAACATCCTGTTAACTAACCTTTGATAGTTTGCTCCCATGTTCTTTAGGCCTAATGGCATCATTTTGTATCGTGGGCTGAGTAAAAGGAAGTGTTCTCTTCATCTTCGGGATGCATACGGATTTGGTTGTACCAGGAATAGGCATCCATGAAGCTCAATAATTCGTGCCCTCGCTATTGCATCTACCATGTAGTCAATGTGGGGAGGGGATATTTATCCTTGGGACATGTCTTGTTGAGGCCGGTAAAAAAATCCACGCAGAGTCGCCACTGACCGTTGCTTATCTTAACAAGTACGGGGTTAGCCACCCACCTCGAGTAGAGGGCTTCCCTTATAAATTTATTGTCCAGGAGCTTGGTGACCTCTCTTTCTAAGGCTACTTGTCTGTTTGGGCCGATCTTCTTTCTTTTTTGGATCATGGACCATTTGAGATCGATGTTGATCGATGACATGCACGCCAACAGGTCAATGCCGCATATCTGAATGGGTCGATGCGAAAACGCCCAAGTTCCACCATGAATTGAATGAGCTCGGACATGAGTGGTTCCTCGTAAGTTACCCCCATTCTCGAAAGTTAGCGTCCTCCGAAATGCTTATCGACATCTACTATGTCGTCTTCTTCTCAAATGGGCTCGGCGTGTTTTGCGATTGTTGCTTTGTCCATCCTTTTTTATAGAAGGAACTATTCTTCTCCAGAATCTTAGTTCTTTCCTGAGATGCCTTCCTGGTCGGTTTTTGGTACATCCTCTACTCTTTCTTTTTCCACATTATGCTCACCATGTGGACCGATTTGCAGTTCTCCCCTGCTCGAGCATATTTATCTCTCGCCGCCTCAATTTAAGCAAACACTCTCTTGACTTATTTGATTTCCTTTTTGAATTGCTTCCCTTGGGGAGTGGGGAACTTGATGCAAAAATAGTAGATCGACACGGCGACCTTCAAATGGTACAAGAGGGGCCGCCCGATTATTGTGTTGTACTCTGAGTCGGAGTTGATAATTTTGAAGGTCGTTATTAACATCCTTCTGGCCGCTCCCTGGCCGAGCTGGATGGATAGGTCAACTTCGCCACGATGATCCTCCCGCCCCCAAATCCAAGAATGTTGTCATTGCACCGACGAACATAAGAATAATCTATGTTTAACCTCTTGAATGCTCTGATGTAGAAAATCGAAGTGTAGCTTCGGGAGTCGACCAAGATCCGGTGGACGGGGATGCCGAGGATCGATGTCATGACAACCAGGGGTCTAAATGCGGATAGACCAACTGGTCGGCATCTTGATCAGAGAAAGTGAAAAAACCTGTTGGTTGACCTTGCTTGATCTCAGCCACATGAACACGCTGACCTGCATTTGCGGCTTCCCTAACCTCTTCCTTTCTTTTTCGAACCAACCTGTTATCTTCAGCTTGGTTTGTGTTGATAAGTGTCAGGATCTAACTTTTGTGGTCGCGATTGATGGGCGGCAATCTTGCCCGGTTGACGGCCCTCTCTGGTACTGGTCTGGTAGGGGCAGCAAATTATGCACATATCTCTTTAAGCCTCCTCTTTATATGATCCTCATGATTTCTCTTATAAAGTCCCTGCATTCGTCGGTCTCATGGCCGACTGACTTGTGGTAATAACAGTAACAACTGTTATCCAACTTCGAAACAACCAGCTTCAACGGGCGAGCTGGAGGTAGCAAATTTAGATCCTTAATTTCCTTCCAAATGGCTGAAGGAGGTTGCATTAGTGAGCTCCTCATGGCTGCAACTTCGGCTCGGTTGTCCTGGTATGATCTGTACCCCGTAACTAAACTATTCGAGAATGACTTGAAACCCGATCCCGAACCTGAGGCCACATCCTTTACGAAATCTTTTCTCATCCCTGGTGCTTTCTACTCGGTTGGTAGGCTGGCCATAACTTCCCTGTGCATATGTGTCATTCTGCACTGACAACTCTTGGAAGGTGCTCGCCCCCAACTCATGGATGGCATAGCAGAAGCGAGAATGAGGGGCGACCACATCCATGGCTGCTATAAGCATTGCATCATCCGAAATTGGTTCCATCTCACGAACCTGTTTGTTGAATCTTAGAATGTAACTTTTCAAAGATTCGTTTTTTACTTGTTTTATGTTGACCAGTGAATCATTTGGCGCCGTGCGGACCTTGGAGGTTAGGAAATGTGTAGTAAAAGCTGGTGCTAGGTTGCTCCATGAGCGAATGGAGCCCGGGGGAAGCGGTCGGAACCATCGGTGGGCTCGGTTGCCCAGAGTTAAAGGGAATGCTCTGTGGGGAGAGGTGTTGCCAAAATGTGTGGAGCAAAAGACAACATTACGTCCAGTCGTCCAGACGTGGGACTTGGTTGGTAAGGAGCATCATTGGGTGTTTCCTCCAACTCATTGAGGTAGTATCTCAGCCTCTCTTTCATTCATGGGGATTGGATCCTAAGCTCGGTTGGCTTAAGGTGGTTCCCAGTTTTCAGGGAATTGGAGACTGGACTGAATGGACTGCATGGGCCATTGCCGAATAGGCTCTGCCCCAAGCGCCCAAATACCGTGTGGGCCCAGTGAGGGTGCTAAAAAAATGGTGATGATTCTACGGCCCTACTGTGGCCCACGTCTTCATCACGTGGCCTCCGACTTTCTCACTTATCTTTAGGCTGCCTATTTTGGGATTCCGCCTCTTGGGCATCTTGGTTTAGGGGGCTCGATTTTAGGCATCGGATTGGGGATTTGCTGGTGGAGGGGGTAGAGGCAAGACTATTGTGGGGGAACAATGTTCGGGACTGCTAGTGCCCAGGCTAGTAGTTGGTTCATTTGTTTCTAACATTTGGGGTTGGATCAAAGTTGTGTGAGGGTCAACAACGTTGCCGCTGCTCTCCCAGTTTCAGTAGGGTTTTCATTTTGAGGATCTTGGGGTGGGAGATCTTGTCTCTGGGGAGTTCTAGAATTTTCACTGATTGTTTGAAAAGAAATGGATTACCTTGGCTGGAATTTTCAGATTTTTTTGAAATTAGGGCTGGACCAAACGGGCCATTCTTCTAGCGCCAATTTGTTTATGCCTCGATTCGATCAACAAGCCAATAAGATAAAAGTGCGTGAATGTGAAAAAGGAATTAAACACCTAGAAGATGCTTAAAGTGGTTGAACTGCCTTTTTTATTGATAAAGTCGAGTAGGCTATTTCTGGTCGGTTTTTACACACCGAATTTGAATTCTCTCTAATATATAATGATTTTTCTCTCCTAGTTTCTCTTGTCCTTTTCTCATTAATGAGGCCTATTTATATCAATACAATTAGTGACTAATAATTACTATATCTCAAATATTAGTGGGATACTCGTCCTTCTCTTGTTATGCATGAGGTGCATGATGGTCATGTGTTGGAAAGTGCTCATTGACTTGTCCTGTTGATGAGATGACAAGTGTCCCCTTGGTCAGCCACTGGAGGGTTGACTCGAGCTAGTGGGGAGATGTTGAGTGGAGGAATATTGAATTGCCACATCCCACTGAACTGAGGTCCACTCAGCATCCGGCTTGGGCGGGGGTAGTTCTGATCGGTCCACGTCACCTGGATGGTCCACGTCATCAAATTGGTCCATGTCATCATGTCTTAGGTGGCCACATAGAAGGATTTTGATTAGCTCGGCTCGGATGTCATCACATCAAGCTCAACTTTGGTGTTGATTGTCTATTTCCTCGTAGGAACTAACATTCGGTGCTCATGGGCTGAGGCTGAATTTTATGAGATGTCCAAACACCCGATCTAAGATCCAACCAGTTTATAAGATGTCCAAAATCCTGATGTCCTAATATTATCTTTATTACTTCTTCTAGTAGATGAAGGTAATAGGACAGTCCAACTCATGTGTTGGTCGTATAAGAAGAGCTCAACAGTTGGAAATTTGGAATCATCGATCTCAAACAAGTTGTTTTGTTAGTTCCTCCTCATGTCTACCTAATTACCAAACTAGCGGATTATCTTATAATACCATTAAGAAAAAATGGGTCGGTCCGGTCCGGTGCTGGCCCACTAGGCCAAAAGAAAAATTGTGTTGGGCTGGGCTGGAATTTCGTTAGATCCGCAATGACCGGGATGAAAGGGACAAGATGACTTTTCGGACCAAATGGGTCAAGCCAAATAGATCCGATTTATTTTGGACCTCCAAAAATACATCCTTCAGGTATTAAAAACGTGAATAACTCTTTCAAGAATTAACAAAGATGATCATGGGGATAAATTAGGGATAATGACGGGATTGGTCTGAGACTGGTTTGACTAAACCTAGAATCCTCCTTGCTAAGGAAAAATGAGAACGAGAACCCGTTATGCCCCGCTTCAAGACCCGGACCCGACGGGTTAGACCTGTTGGACCCGCCACACTAGAAAGTTTTTCCAAAATCAAAGATTAAAGACCTTGTAGTATGCAAATTTCACATAACTATAGTATATATTGTTTATGCAAATCATACTTTGGCAGTGAATGAAGGCCCATAATTGTCGAGTCTACTTTTGTTGCATATTTGGACACTTCAAAACAGATTCTTTTGCCCTTGCATGTGGATTTAATATATATTAATTAAATATAACAAAGTGGAGTGCAGGGTGGGTCTAGTCGGATCTGCTACCCATTCCGAACTCAATTGGGTTTAAAAAAGACAAAACCATGACCTGTCTCCTTACCCGCTTGGCTGGGTTTGGACCTGCTCCACAGGGATGGGTAACATGTGTGAGGCCCCAGATTTTTATACCATAGACGATATGATTCACATATATTTCTCGATATATTATTTTAATATTCCAGTTAATTATTGTTATATTCACTATTTATTTTACATAATACGATATGTTATCAATACTAACATTACTTTATTTATTACCTATTACGTGATAATGCAATTGATTTATGTTATTGCTTAAATTTGATGACTATTATCATTTTCCTTACAACTTGATTCGGTAAAATGCTATTTAAAATCCATTCTTTAGTATTTGAAAAATAAAACTCTTGTCGCCATATTTTTTTATGACGACGTACTTATGTTTAATCATTTTTCATAAAGCTACTATTGCTCAATCAATCACTTTTTTTATTTAAAAGAAACTATGTCTTAATTTTTTGAGATTTTGAAATATCCATTTCGATAAATTCAATATTTTATTCCAAATATATTATCTTGAGTTAACAAAAATTTATTATGATTTATGAAATTCTTGGCATAAATTAAAGTAGTATTTGAACCTATTTTATTGAGAAACCATTTTATACTTTACAAACAAACTATTTCATTTTGTGATCTATTATAACCATATACTACTAATTTGATACTTTAACAAAAAAAACAATGACTCATATTTTGAAAGTTCATCTAGTAAAATTTCAATTTCTGAAAGAATAGTACGAGATTTATTTTGTTAAAAATCCAACCTTTATATTAAAATAGCTAAGTGCATCATTCTTGATTGTTGCACTAATTACTACTCGATTTAGCTAATAGATATATTATTTATACTTAGAATTATTTTTATTTTTATGGTTTATATTAATAACACCTATTTTCACTTTTTTAATGATTGTCGATTTCTTTCAACTTTCCACAAAATATATTAACCAGTTGGATTTGTCTCTAACAACTAATTATTTTTTTGTAGCATAATATTTATTTGAATATTTTATTAATTTCGAAAATTACATTTATATATTTGAAAATAATTTTTATAATTTGATTAATTGCTTGATTAATATATTTGACTTGCATTATTGGTTCTAATTCTATTTCATACCTTAGATTATAATTGATGGTATACTACTTGGGAATTACTAGATACCTTATAACTAGATGACTAATTATATAAGTATGATAGATATAAAATTTGATTTATATGAGAGAGAAATAAGTTTTGTCTTTTCTTTTTGTCTTTTTCTTCTTGTCTTATTCTCTCAAGCATGCAATCTCATCCTTCACCCAAGACAAACTCTACCAATACCTAGGCATGCATGAGTCATCTTTCATACTCCCCCAAAAAAAAAAAAAAATTCAAATTGAAAACCTGGGATAGGGGCGGTCACATGGGGGGCTAGAGGAGGGGGATTTCATCAATTCTTTACAACACTTATCCTCTACCACGTAACCATTTCACAAAGAAAAATACAACCTTTCCTCCCTCTCAAACCCTTAAGGCTGAAAATTGGAGAAGAAATAAAGTAAACAAAAAATTCTTCACTTCTCCCTTCAACATTTTTTCCCCTAAAAATCAAGCCTTTCCCTCTTCACCTTTAACTTGAAGATTCATATCTTGTAGCTTGAAAGAGAAGGGCCGAAAATTTAAGGAGCATTGGGCTTTAAGAATGTGATTTTAGAAGCACTCAAGAAGCAAGTCTTAAGATGAGAACTTGTACCATTTCATTCCTTCCATTTCTTCCATTTTCTTCACATTTTTGACACCCAATTAGTCACATGAAGGGGCTGCCCTAAGGAAATAAGAGGACTTGAGATTATTTTGTGGGAGCTAGAAGCCATCTAGACAACCTCTACCAAAGCACAAAAAAAAAGGTGGGTGAAAATCTTTCTGAAATTTTCAGTATTTTGCATAAAATGGCATGTTATGCATGTGATGATTTATGTATTGTATTTTGTAAAAATTATTCAGTCTTATATTGTGGAAATTAAAAAAAAAAAAAGATATGTATAGTAGAAATTATTGACAAAAGTGATTATTACTTAAAAATCACTTTGTGTGCTTTATATGCCTATTTCTATATATATTCTAAATTAGCTGAGTAAATATGAAAAATGTGTCTTAACATGTTATATATAATCTGAATATATGAATTTTAGAAGGAAAAATTGAGCTTGGGCCATTTTGCAAATATGGCAAAATATAGGGCCAAAAGTAAAAATGTAGAAACTGTGAAAACCCTACTAAAGATTTCGAAATTTTGGACCTACATTACTGTAAATATGATTTATAAATGATAAATAATAATTGGGACCCTCCGGGTCAGGCAAATGTGATTAAAAGAACATTTACACACCAAAATGATAAGTTTTAAAAACTTTAGGGGACTAAACTGTAATTTTTATAAATATGGGCAGCCACTGACCCAAAAATAGTATGTACTTATTTTAAATAATATTATAGACCATTAGTCCAAGTTTCATGAAAAACGGGCTTGAAACAAGCCCTTAACGGTAAAATCATCTTTGGCCAAAATAAATTATTTCAAGAATTTGGTACTTAAACGGGGAATTTCTTAAAACTTCTTTTACCCCATTTATATACTGATCTAAAGATCTTTAGACTTGGAATCTCGTTAATACCTTCTCCGGTTTAAGAGGTATCCATTTTCAAGTATTGAGTCAAAAATACTAATTTGGGAAGATTTCGGGAATGATCTGTAATTTTCAAAAACTGACCCCGAGACCCTGAAAATATGATTCCTTATAATTTTTATAAAAATTAGAGAATGACCTTGCATTTTTCCAAGTCCGGGATCACAACTTATGGAATTTTAAACCCGACATAAATTTTCTCTTTAATTAAAATATTTTATTTTAAAATAAAATTTACCAAGGTTATAGAAAATTATTTTATTTTCTAAATTCAGTTTATTCATATAAATATTAAAATAATTTTTTTAACAAAAAATTCCATTTTTAAAATTATTATCCGAATTTATTCGGGATTTTCATATCGACTAATTGTCCCGTTAATAAGGCAACTTCCTCGCCCGCATAATCCAAACCTTATTAAGAACTTCATTATAATACACTGAATTAATGAATAGAACCGGCTAGATTACCCCTTCGGTATCTATGTCGTGTCAATGACTGACTAACTGAATATCGGACACGGCGAGTTTATGAATGCACCAGTCCTACCGACTGACTGACTGGGTTGGCGTCACACTTTCGTGCACAACCAACTAGTATGAATTGATGGATTTATGGAATGGATAAGTCGCGTATGGGATGGGTAGCTTGGCTGCAGTCTCATGCCGGCCTCCATCGTCCAACTCCCAACCTCGAGCTGGATATGAGAGTCTGGCGGACGATTGGGTCATAGGATTCTGGGTATAATCATGATTATGACGTTCTCCGAGCTTAGCTGGCTCCACTGTGGAGACGTCGTGCCAATTGGGATAGCGGCTACAGCCCTATCGACATGAGGGATAAGGTGTACTATTTAGGGAGATTATGTTTGATCAACACTTCTCTGTCGTATAAGGTGGTCTGGGTTGGCGTCATACTTTCGTGCGCAACCAATTGATACAAGTTGACGGGCTATCTGGGTTGGCGTCACACTTTCGTGCGCAACCAACTGATATGAATTAACGGACTGATTGTTAACTAAAACTATAAAAACTACTAAGTATATGAGAATGCCATTGCATGTTTCTTGCATAAAAAATTCGTGATAAGATTTTACCGCATAAAGTATAAGCCCCACTTGCACGCACTCACCACACCCTCTGAGAATTTTCGTCTCACTCCCACCTATTTTTCCAACCAGAGGATGAGGTTCTGCCGGAAGAAGACCACATCGAAGATTTTGAAGCTACTGCTTAGCTCTCTATTGTGCTGGACTGTTGTGACAATTTGAATTTTATGGTTTCTTTATGTATGGACATGTTCTAAGAAATTTCCTTGTATTAGTCGGGCGTAGGACCTGTAGGAAGTATGATTGTGACGAGAATTGTATTTTATTTTTTGATTCCACTGCGACTGTACTCATACTTAGTTAATTTAATATTCACTCTATTTTGGGATTTTGCTATTCCTGTTTGAGTTATATTAATGAATAAATGGGCTGGCATGGTAAACCGGTATAAGTTAGACCGTCCGAGTCACGGGTACCAATTTTAGGGCGTGACAGTTGTGCTATCATAGCTCGGTTTGTAAGAAGGAACTTACGCCGAGCTGAACCAGGATAGGATCCTCTTCCTTGGATTGGGTTACCACTATTAGATTACCTAAGTTGAATCTTGGACACTATTTAAACTCTTTTGGATTACCATAGTGTTAAAATATCAGAATATTTTTCGGTTGGGACGTTAGGTGGTTTAGGAATCGTTGATCTGAAAGTTATAATGCCCCGATATGACGAGACTTGAAAGATATAGATTATCATTTGTTAGTATCCGATTTGACCATGTGATGTGTTATGGGATCTAGATGCTTAGTGATACTACAAAAAATTTATAATATAATATGGAAACCACTAAGTGTGATTTACAGATTGTAGTGCCATTGTGTTATTCATTCCAAAATACTTATGCAGTTTTAAGTAATAAAATTTGACTTGTGATTTGGGAGTCACAGTTGAGATATATTAAGGATGTGAATACTACAAGATCTCGACTCGATGTCGTTAATAAGTATCTTCTAAGTTGTAATCCCTAACTTGTGAACTAAGTCTAGGATAATGATTATATGGGGTTATTCGAACTACTATTGTGAGTTAGACACCTATATGTGAATTGGTTGTTACTTTAGTTAGTTGATTGAAACTTAGTTGTAAATTACTTAAGTGTTGATTAACTATTGATGAGATGGATACTAGTATTTTATAAGGTGTATAAGAAACGCACCTTTATCCAAAAGAATCGAGGTCCTTATGGATATGAGAAATTGAAATTGTTATCAAGGTTTTAGTAGGAACGACTCCTATAATTACAAATTCGGAAATGACTTATTTAATCATTGGTGAGGTCTCGACTATTAAATACTGGTGGATAGAAATTTTGGGTCAAAATATTACTTTTAGCTATGGAATTTACTATCAATTGTTCAAAAACAATGTGTCTATACGAATAAGCATCGACTATTACGACAAATCGGGACAGTTATAATAAGTATCCTTTTCTTAAGTGGATGAAATATTAACAAGCTGCAACAAACAATGATATGCTCAAGATTTGGATCATAAGAAGGATGCTACTAGCTAATAATTATGGGAATAGTATATTAGAGCAACATTGAGGACTAAATAGGATTGATTAAGTGATAAATGAATACTCATGCTCAATCAAACCTTACGGATCATATGAATACGACATTATGAATATCTTCTACTATGTGATAATGGGAATAAAATTTTGAGCAGCACTAAGGTTTATTAGAAATATTTTTGCAAAATGATCATTTGAAGCTGGCCGATGTGAACTTAGATCGAAAATGAGCGCCTCTAAGCCACATAAGTTTTGAAATTGAGATTAGATAATCCTGCATTAATACATACTCTAAGTATGAATCTCGTTTTGAATTCAAAGGAATTATTCCAGAAGAGAATTGGGGATCAAATTCTTTTAAGGAGGGGAGGATGTGAGGCCCCATATTTTTATACCATAGACGATACGATCCACATATATTTTTCGATATATTATTTTAGTATTCCAGTTAATTATTCTTATATTCACTACTTATTTTACATAATACGATATGTTATCAATACTAACATTACTTAATTTATTACCTATTACGTGATAATGTAATTGATTTATGTTATTGCATAAATTTGATGACTACTATCCTTTTCCTTACAACTTGATTCGGTAAAATGCTATTTAAAATCCATTTTTTAGTATTTGAAAAATAAAACTCTTGTCGTCATATTTTTTTTATGACAATGATACTTATATTTAATCATTTTCCATAAAGCTACTATTGCTAAATCGATCAAATAATTTTTTTTATTTAAAAGAAACTATGTCTTAATTTTTTGAGATTTTGAAATATCAATTTCGATAAATTCGATATTTTACTCCAAATATATTAACTTGAGTTAACAAAAATTTATTATTATTTTTGAAGTTCTTGGCATAAATTAAAGTAGTATTTAAACCTATTTTATTGAGAAACCATTTTATGCTTTACAAATAAACTATTTCATTTTGTGATCTATTATAACCACCTACTACTAATTTGATACTTTAACAAAGACAATGACTCATGTTTTGAAAGTTCATCTAGTAAAATTTCAATTTCTGAAAGAATAGTATGAGATTTATTTTGTTAAAAATCCAATCTTTATATTAAAATAGCTAAGTGCCTCATTCTTGATTTGTTGAACTAATTACTACTCGATTTAGCTAATAGATATATCATTTATACTTAGAATTATTTTTATTTTATGGTTTATATTAATAACACCTATTTTCACTTCTTAAATGATTGTCGATTTCTTTCAACTTTCAATAAAATATGTAGGTCCCAAGGGGTGTGAGTGTAAGGTTTAGAAGGGGGGGTTGAATAAACCTTACCAACTTTTCGATTTAGTCCTTTTAAAACGTTCGAGTTAATACTTCACAAATTGAGTCCTTGGTGGGCCGGCTAAGTTAGATAATCGCAGAGTTAGTCACTCAACGGACTCAACGAGCCGTTGATAGAATAACTCAATTTGTTTTGACTAAAGACTTAACTCGATTGTGATATGTTTTCATTGGAAGACTTAACACCCTTGAATTTTGGTTAAAAATGTTTTAATGCTTGGTTTTAGCACTTTGTTGATTATCAATTGGATAGCAAATTTATCGTGAGATATTAAAGTAATGTGCGAAATTAAAGTCTTTGAAATGTAAATGACACAATAAGTTTTTATAGAGGTTCGAAGATGGGGTAATTCTTCTACTCCTCTCTTTCTCCAACTCCTGGAGGAATCCACTAAGTATTGATCAATATACAAAGTGGTTAACAGTCCAGATGCAAATATTGATCACACAAAGTGACTTGATCCTTTGGGACTCGATGCGGAGATGCCTTGTCACACAAATTGGCTCTCGTGACGACTCGGCTTCTTCACAGGCGAGAGTGCGCGCGCTTGCTACTACTGACCCACTTGCTCAAGCTTCTTGGATTTGATCACGAAGCCCTCCAAAAACTTGAGACCGGTTCGACCTTAAACCTTCCTACAATCCTCCGTGGAATGTAAACCCCTTGATTCTTCAAATGTTTCCTCTTCAACTGATTGAAGTCGTCTTTCCTTCACAAGTGAGTGTTGGATTGATTTCCTTCGTAATGTAGGCTTGAGGATTGAACTTGAATGATTTGAGAATATTTTTGGTTACATATATTGCTTTTCTTGTTCGTATTTGTTTTCTGATTGTCAAGGTAACGAACATTCTCTCAAATAGATTCCTCAGCCTTTTATAGTGTTCTTTTGAAAATTTGCCCGTTGAAGAGATAGGTTAATTTTCAAAAGACACTTGTGGTCGTTGGCTTGTCTTGTTGCGATCCTTGAAATTGACATTTCCTCGTATGAATGAGTATTGACTTTTTCGAGTTACACGACGATGCAAAGATCTTCCTATTGGTTTATTCCTTTTGCAGACGCTTCCGGGGATCGAGCACTTCAAGAAAGGTAGTATGGAAGTATTACTTGTTTAAGTAATTCTCTTGACTTACGTACAACGGATCTCTTTCGATTATCTCGACTTGATGCATTTTCTTGACTTCCCCCAGGTGACTTGAGTCGACTTCCAATCATTGGATGACTCATCATCACTTCAACTTGAGACTTGGTCATGTCTTGAGTTGACTTGACTGACACTTCACTCAACTACATATCAGTTGCACCTTCAGTCGAGTTCCTGTCTTCTCTTCTTTGCTACACTCAGCTGCCTCACAGCGGAGTCTTCCTTCTAGTCTCCAGTTGACTTCTTGCATATCTTGGCATAATCGACTTAACTCAAATCGACCATTATCTATTACAATGCAATTTACAATAAAAATGGGGTGCCAACTTTCTATTCTAAGTGTTACATGGCATTCATCAAAATCTAAAAATTAATTTCTCAACAAAATATATTAACCAGTTGAATTTCTCTCTTAACAACGAATTATTTTTTGTGTAGCATAATATTTATTTAAATATTTTATTAATTTCGAAAATTACATTTGTATATTTTGAAATAATTCTTATAATTTGACTAATTGCTTGATTAATATATTTGACTTGCATTATTGGTTCTAATTTTATTTAATACCTTAGATTATAAGTGATCATATACTACTTGGGACACTACAAGAAAAATGCTCAACAAGAACACCCTAAAAACAACAGATTTTAGCTAAATCGTTGTCCTTATAAGTATTCACAACGGATTTTCGTTAAACCGTTGTCGATGAGAGGAGTTTTTGATAACGACAACATATCACTCGAGCCTAATACAAGGCTTTCTTGAAGCGTTGTCTATTAGCGGTCTTTTTATTTTTTGAAAACAGATTTCTCGAGTCTTCGACAATGTTTTTGTAATCCGTTGTCGATTAGCGCCTAATACTTTTCAAAAGACAATATTTATTCATCCTTATCGTCAACGGTTGGTTACACCGTTGTAATTAGCGTCATTTTTTTCCTTAAAGACAACAATTTTGACAACGGTTATAAACCGGAGTCTATAGGCATTTATCATGTCATTTTTTATTTTAATGGTATAACTAACACTTTTAGTTAGTTTATCAATTTTATTTTAGAAACTTTAACATAATTCTAAAAATACTGTGAGTTTTAATTTTTATTTTGTTATAAACTATTTATCTCATGGTATAACTATCACTTTTAGTTAATTTATCAATTTTATTTTAGTAACTTTAGCATAATTCTAAAAGTGTTGGGAGTTGTAATTTTTTTAATCAAATATTTATTTTATTTCATTTGAAAAAAATAATAATCAAATTAACTAGCAACTTTATAGGTTAAATCATTTGGTTTAGCAACTTAAACATAAGTCTAAAAAATATAACTAGCAACTTTAAAGTTAGACTATTAGTTTAGCAACTTAAATATAACTATATATAAAAAAAACTAGCAACTTTAAGGTTGAGCATTAGCAACTTATTCAAATTAACAACTTAAACACAATCTAAAAGTTGTAAGTGACATCTCAAAAAAAAAGGCAAAAATATTTTCTTTAGTCCACTAAGTGGATTACTTGAGACATTTAGTCCATTGTTTTAAGTTTTTTTGAAATTAGTCCACTAACTGGACAAAAATCGGACATTTAGTCCACTGACCTGCTATAGCAGGTTGCAATCCTAGGTGGTTTTTTTTTCTTTTTGCATTTATTTCTAACCTTGAAGTATGAACTATTTTTGGTGATGGGGCATACTTTGTGGCATTTGGGGGCGAAAATATTTTTTTCAATATAAGTTAGATAAAAATATAAGATTCATTATTAATAAAATGATTTTTATACATAATATATTTAAATTATTTATTAATTTGAAAAACATATAAAAATAAAAAAATTCCATGAAAAATAAAAAAATGTTCATAAAATTTAAAATATTATCATCATCATCATCATCATCATCAACTGCACTTTATCCCACTATGTGGGGTCGGTGGTGTGAAGTTTATAGTGTCAATTAATTGTCTAAAATTAGTTAACACTACAAATTCACACAAAAAGCAAAGTGACAAAGTTTTTTGCCGGATGCCCTTCCTGACGCAACCTTCATACGAAGGAGAAATGAGATGAAATTCCAAAACCATCACCATCATAGGTTTTTCCACTTGCATGGGAAATACGATGAAACGGCGATGAGTTGAGATAGTTGCTCTAGTCATGTCCCATCACATGATTGATATTGTAAAATCAATATGTACATCATGGAACATGATTTAAAATTTAAAATATTATAATTGGATAAATATATTCGACACTATAAAATAGGAAAAATTATTTATATCATAAGTTTAAAGTACGTCTTAATATTAGTATTTTTTAAATATTGGAATTAAAATATAGAAAAATAATTTAACTATAAATAAACTTTATTGCGGTAAAAATAAAATGAATAAAAAATTTATTAATCTTTAATTATAAAAAAGAAAAATACTAATGATCCAATTAAATAGTTTTTTCTGATGAGAGAATGAAAATTTTACAGTAAAAATATTTTTTTTGTGATGCCCAATTTTTTTTTTCAATAATATCACCCTACATATTTGTAAAACATGGTTTGTTCAAGGCTAAATTTATCAGACAAATTTGTGGTTTTATATTACGTGTTTTTCCTTTCATATATCTTCAGTCGTTGATCTTCACAACCGTATTTGGTTACATAATATGAAAAAGAGTGAAATCGGCATTTAAGTTTGTGTGTAATTGATGGGCAGGGACAGAGCAGACGTGCGGGGCTATTTTGCTTGGTCTTTACTGGACAACTTTGAGTGGCATTTAGGCTATACCAAGCGCTTTGGTCTAATTTACGTCGACTACAAAATTGGCTGACCCGACATCTGAAATCTTCGGCTTATTGGTTTATGCGGTTTTTGAAAGCTGAAGAAAGTAAAAAAAGGCAAAATGGATTAGTGGAACTTCCAAGTTTAGACATTGAAATTTGAAGGAAATCTATGCTAGACTTGATTGTTATACTTGTGTTTTTCTAAAGATTATATAATTCCCCTAGTGAGATATAAGCATTCAATTTTTTGTGCCTCCCATACCATCACATCAACATGGCAAAAACAGAATGTAGTTCTGGCAGTATCTTAAGGAATTTGTGTTCTGGACATAACCTCATCAATAAGGCTAATTTTGAGGCGTAGTTATTCACAATGAAGTTTACTTTATCGAACTAATGGAGGGAAATTTGTAGAGCAATTTGTGTTCTGGACATAACCTAGCATGTTTGGTTGGTTTTCATGAAAAATGCAAGTGAAGTAAGAGAGATACATGAATATAAGACCTTCGTAGGCTTAATTGTTGAATACCCCATCTTTGATTTATTTATTTTGATTTCTTTTCTCTTACACAAGTGTCAGTTTTTCAGTTTGAACTGCAATTGAATCATGGTCATGGATAAAGCACTAGAAGTTCCATGTACCACTGTTGAGAACTTGACATGTGTTAGTGCTTTATGTATAATTAGTATCTCTTTTCTTGGGGAAGTCAAATCCTTAATAAACTGAACATTTCAGAAATATATAAATCATGCCTTTATTTCTGTTGCAGCTGCTCGCTAGAGACACTGAGCACATTGAAGTTTGCCCAACGTGCCAAATTTATAAAAAATCATGTGAGACATCTATCATAGTTATTAAAATATTGCTCATATTGTGAAAATTGTTTCATACTTGGTGTTAGACAGGGACTTATCTGAAATAACAGGTTGGATCTTACTAGTGCTACTTTTTTAACATTCATTCAACTTATTCGCCCCTTTTAATCTCTTCACACACACAACACACACTTGTATACTGTGAAATGGCAACTGTTAATGATATGTATGGTTCCTTTGTTTGAGCACTGTTGTGATTGACTTTGTTAGAATGGTGAAGAGTGGTTGCCTGATAATATTAATGATGGGAGATTGGATAATGTGTATTGGGTGCTTGTGGTTATTGGAGTCTTGAATTTTGGTTATTTTGTTGTGTGTTCTTGGTTTTATGAGTGCAAAAATAATGTTGAAGGGGGTCATGGTACTACTGTTTCAGATATTGAATGATGTTGATCATCAAATGAAAAGTCTTGGTGATTATTAGTGATGGTTTAGTGTATTTTATTCATACTCTTGGAAATTGATGAAGAGAGATCAACAATTTCCTTATATATTGATGCATTGGTTTATTTGGGTTCAGTGTCATCTGTCTTTATTTGAGAATAAATAATGATCTTTTTATCAACTGATTTAGTTGTGTGTCCTGCTGATTGCAATATTGCCAGCCCAATGGAAAAGCACTACCTTTGGCTGCTGGATTTGTGGGTCAGGCGTCCGCGAGGAAGCATCTGGGCTTGTGGTTGATATGATTCGTCAAAAGAAGATGGTCGGTCGTGCCTTATTACTAGCTGGTCCTCCTGGTACTGGGAAAACTGTTCTCGCTCTAGGAATTTCCCAAGAACTTGGTAGCAAGGTATGTATATTAGCGGCACTGTTTCTTATGTACTTTTAGTTTTATCTCAATTGATGTCAATGTTAAAAGATTCATTAAATGTTATTGAGTTGTTCATCTTTTATACCGTATTTTTGCAACTAGTGGTTGAGGTAGATGAGCAGTAGTTAGAAGCCAAAGGAAATTCTCCATCTAGATAGCATGCTATTCCACCATGTTGTAAGGGTCATTTTGAATTCCTAAGCTTTCTTACCTCATGCTGCCTGCATTTAACGGCTTCCTCAACTTATTAGTTCCCTTACTGTCCCTATGTATGCAGTGACATTGGAGATGAGAATTTTTGTGCTACTTGCGGTCATTCTTCAATGGAAACCGACATACGACGTACATTATTTTTAAACACCTCATGTCCATCGTGGCTGTTTATGAGTAGTAGAGTCCCACATTTATGGAGCAAGAATTATATTGAAAATCAATTGTGGTAGAAGGTCGAAAACATTTTTCAACAACTTTCACGTTTTATTGGTTTCTATGTTTTTATTGGACAACCAATAGGAAACATTATAAATATTCATTAAGGGTTTTGGACTTGCT
Source organism: Rehmannia glutinosa (assembly GCA_016081115.2). Classification (NCBI taxonomy): domain Eukaryota; kingdom Viridiplantae; phylum Streptophyta; class Magnoliopsida; order Lamiales; family Orobanchaceae; genus Rehmannia; species Rehmannia glutinosa. The sequence continues at coordinate 253,153 of JABTTQ020003007.1, read as the reverse complement.
ATTAATCCTCACTTTTATAAGGGGTCTATAAGTTGTCTCTGGTGTTAGTGGGTGACATTGGATTTTTATGCCTTGTAACATGCAGGTTCCATTTTGCCCAATGGTTGGATCAGAAGTGTATTCATCGGAAGTAGCACTATTATAGTAAATGACTTGACTTAAAATATATCCTGACTTTCCCTATAATGTCTGCTCATTTTTTTTATCTATGTATAAATTTTCTGAAATGTATTTAGTTTTGTGCATGTTTGTTTAACTTAAAAGGTCCCACTCATTGGCAAGATAATATAAATTTGTTTCTGTTCACTGCCTTCTTTTACTAAATTTTTGGCTTAGGCAGATATACAGTCCATGGAATATTAATGTCTCAAGTCTTTTTATAATAAGCTTCAACTATCTAAGTAATGTTTGCATAGCTGCATGACTTATCGAGCCAGACACAACAAATTTTTTAATTGGTAATCTGACATTTTTAGACTTCTAGAATGAATATTAATTGACAACTTTTGTATACATTGGCATAAAAAAGGGGGAATTTAAGTAAATGTCTGGTTTTCTTGATGTTTATCATAATAAGCTGGTCCATTGAACTAGTTCATTCTTTGCTTTGTTATGTGTCTTTTTTTATTTTTTAAAAACATCTTGTGTAGACTTACTTCGTTGTAGTATTAGTGAATCTATTAGATCTGTGTGGGCGTGTTCAGAAGGGTGTTTTGGCATAGTTCAGTTACTGTGTATGCATCATTCAAATGCTATATTATGCCAATATTGGTGCATCTGGTTATATTTAGCTGGTCCATTGAACTAGTTCATTATTTGCTTTGTTCTGTGTCTTTTTTTGTTTTTAAAAAACATCTTGTGTAGACTTACTTCATTGTAGTATTGGTGCATCTATTAGATCTGTGTGGGCGTCTTCAAAAGGGTGTTTTGGCATAGTTCAGTTATTGTGTATGCATCATTGAAATGCTATATTATGCCAATATTGGTGCATCTGGTTATATTTAGCTGGTCCATTGAACTAGTTCATTCTTTGCTTTGTTCTGTGTCTTTTTTTGTTTTTAAAAAACATCTTGTGTAGACTTACTTCATTGTAGTATTGGTGCCTCTATTAGATCTGTGTGGGCGTCTTCAGAAGGGTGTTTTGGCATAGTTCAGTTAATGTGTATGCATCATTCAAATGCTATATTATGCCAATATTGGTGCATCTGGTTATATTTAGCTTGCTACTCATGTCATTTAAAATTGTTTCAAACATAGGCTCCTCTTCAAACCGATGCATTCCAATGCGGTTATTTTGTGATGCGGTACATGAGACAGATTGTAGAATATTCTACTGCAAACATGGCTTCATTGCGATCAAGGGTAAAGTTATATTAAAATTTGGCGTTCTCATGTTTTTTGCAAATGTTTAATAATTGGAGCCAATTATATAACATATGTTTTCTCACAGTTCTCAAATGTTGAGTATTCTCGAGTTCAAATTGGTGAAGTACGATCGGAGTGGGCAGAATGTGTCCAAGACCATATACACGAGTGAATATGTATTTTGTTCATAGTTATAAAGACGACACATTCTGTAATTGAGTGAATCTGATTTTAATGTAAGTTGATGTATATCTTCTTATTTGTAGGCATGATATTGGAGTGCTTTACAGCTGCCCTTAATGAAAGTACTAGTGTAACTTTGAGAACACTTGTTAGACGTTTTGTTAAACACTTGTTATATACATTTATGATATATTTGTTTTGTTAAACATTTGCAGACATGTACTAGATATAATTACTTGAATGTCATGTTTTGTTTTAATTAGTTATATGTTGCTTTCTTGTATTGTGTTTTGTTTTTTTGCATATATGAAATCAAAAATTGTATTACCACAGTGAAAAAATAATAGACGCCAAATAGAAAATCCATTAGTCAGCGTCCAAAATTACAACGGTTATTATGGCTTGTAAAATCAAGTAATACTTCAAAACCACAACGGATATAATCTGTTGTCTATTATTGAATCAGCTGTTGTCGTAGATGGTGTTGTAAAAAAAGTCCGTTGAATGACAACGGATTATAACCGTTGCCTTGTTCTTAACGACAACGGATTTAAACCGTTGTCATTAAGCGGACTTTTTTTACAACACCATCTACGACAACGGCCGATTATTGTAATATACAACATATTATATCCGTTGTGTATTAGCAAAATTCTTGTAGTGGGAATTACTAGATACCTTATAACTAGATGACTAATTATATAAGTATGATAGATATAAGATTTGATTTATATGAGAGAGAAACAAGTTTTATCTTTTCTTTTTGTCTTTTTCTTCTTGTCTTATTCTCTCAAGCATGCAATCTCATCATCCACCCAAGACAAACTCTACCAATACTTAGGCAAGCATGAGTCATCTTTCATACTCCCCCCCCAAAAAAAAAGAAAATTTCAAATTGAAAGCCTAATGATAGGGGGCGGTCACTTGGGGGCTAGAGGAGGGGGATTTCATCAATTCTTTACAACAGTTATCCTCTACCACTTAACCATTTCACAAAGAAAAATACAACCCTCCCTCCCTCTCAAACCCTTAAGGCTGAAAATTGGAGAAGAAATAAGGTAAATTTTTTTTTTGTTTTTATTTCTCCCTTCAACATTTTTTTTCCCTTAAAATCAAACCTTTCCCTCTTCACCTTTAACTTGAAGATTCATATCTTGTAGCTTGAAAGAGAAGGGCCGAAAATTTAAGGAGCACTAGGCTTGAAGAATGTGATTTTAGAAGCACTCAAGAAGAAAGTCTTAAGGTGAGAACTTGTACCATTTCATTTCTTCCATTTCTTCCATTTTCTTCACATTTTCGACACCCAATTACTCACATGAAGGGGTTGCCCTAAGGAAATAAGAGGATTTGAGGAAATTTTGTGGGAGCTAGAAGCCATCTAGACAACCTCTACCAAAGCACAAAGAAAAAGGTGAGTGAAAATCCTTCTAAAATTTTCATTCACTAAAAGAAAAATCCAAGAAGACAACAGTTTTTCACCGTTGTCTATTAAGAAAAAACAACTTGTAGAAAGTGGTATTGTAGTAGGGGTACTAAATGACAACAAAAAATCACTGTTGTGGTATAGAACAAAGACAACAGTTTGGCAACAATCTACAACAGTTTTATACTGTTGTCTTTGTTCTCAACCACAACATTTTTCCAACAATGAAAAATTGTTGTGTTTGAATGCGAATTTTGTTATTATATTGCACAATATTTTTCTAATTTTTGCTACGGTAAATTACAAATTAAACCTGTGAAATAAGAATAAAATATGAAATTAAACTACTTCAAATTGTGTTTCATATCTCAATGTCACAAAATACCCAAAACAATAATGATTTAGTATCAGTTATATATAAAGTCCTCTACCAAAATAAAATGCCCAAAACAACATAAATTTAATATCAGTTATACATAGAGTATTCTGCCAAAATAAAAGTGCCAAAACAACAATAATTTTGTATTCCAATGATCTAGAAATGGTAGCTCCAAATAGTATCCCCCATAGTAACTCCAACAACATCAACGCATCCATAAACTACATGAATTACCATAAAAGAAAGAAACATAAGTAAAAATGAAGCAACATCCCACAACTTTGTTTAATATAAAAGAAAAATTTAATATAGAATATAAGTTCTAAATACCTTTTCACTAGCTAATATGATTTGATACGCAATCTGCCCACTCAGAACGCACTTCGTCGATATCTCCACGGGAGTAGTTAGCTTGTGTGAACTGTGAACAATAAATACATACCTCATATAAACACAAAGTTCGATGGTGTTGTAAAATATAAAATAAGAAAATCTAGACAAAATAGAATTATTATTGCTCGCAACGAAGAACTGTCAGTCGATGTAAGTTCTTTAACTATATGCCTCATGTATCGCATTACGAAAAATCCACACTGTAGATCATCCGGTTGTCGAGGAGCCTGTGTTAAAAACAAGTTAATAACAAATCCATATATAGTTCTAAATACCTACATAATCATATGTTGGTGTTGAACCTATCCATGTTCCTAACAGATATATGATTATACTTGACAAATAGTATTCTATATTAATCAATATTTATAATGTTCACATATAATCTAAAAATTACTAGCATATTCCTTGTGGAACAACTCACACATTACACAGCCCACTAGTGTGTTGTACATGATTCAACCTATTTTTTCAATCGAGAGGGACGAGGTTTTGGGAAGAAGACCACTGACGAAGATTTGAAGCTACCGCTTAGCTCTCTATTGTCTTTGGATCACAGACAATTTGAATTTTATGTTTTTTTTATGTATGGACATGTTCTAAGCAATTTCCTTGTAATAGTCGGGCGTAGGACCCGTATAAAGTATGATTGTGACGAGGATTGTATTTTATTTTCTGATTCCGCTGCGACTGTACTCTGACTTAGTTTATGCAATATTCACTCTATTTTGGGACACCACAAAAAAAAGCATTTTTAGTGACGTTTTTTTTTGTCACTATATATACTGAGGTTGTCACTAAAATCAGCTAGTGATGAAATCGGATGTTGTCACTAGTCGTCACTACAAGTAGTGTCACTAAAAATTTTTGTGACAACTTTTATAATTATCACAATACCATAGGTTTGTAGTCACAAATATTTGTTGTCACTAGAAGTCCATGCTTTGGTCACATGTATTTTTCATCACTACAACTTGATACTTTAGTCACATATGCTTGTTTGTCACTAGAACTCAATGGTTTAGTCACACAAAATTTTGTCACTAGAACTCAATGTTTTAGTCACACAAAATTTTCTCACTAGACCCCTATATTATTGTCACATGCAATTGTTGTCATTAAAAGCTAATGCTTATAGTCACATTTAATTGGTATCACTAATTTCAATTCTTTAGTCACAAATAGATCTTGTCATTAAATAATTTTTAGTTTCAAAACAATTTTGTCATTAAAACTCATTATTACTAGTCACAATAAGTAATTTTTAGGAAAAAAAATATTTTAATTGAAATTTGTATTTAAATAATAATAAATATTATTGTGACAATAGTTATCCTGGATAAGTCCTTTACAATGATTGTTTTTATGCTTTTTGTTTTTAGTTTTTAGTTTCTGCGAGCTTATTGTACTTTTAAGTATATTTATATAATTCGCAACAAGTATTAGAAATAATGTCATCTCATCCAACAAATATCAATCTAAAATCAAAAGAAAATTCATTTCCATGAGTATCAAACTAAATAATACGAGATTAAAACAAATACCCAACATAGAAAAGTCATAGTAAAAAAATCCAACTAATACCCAACATAGAAAAGTCGTAGTAAAACGATTGAATAAACAACTAAAAGAATCCAACATCAGGCTCAACTTGTTAAAATACTTCATAATGTGCCAATTTCTTCGTGAGCAAAATAGCTTTCATACTGCGGTGAATTAAAGAAAAATTAGCAACTATTACAAGAAATATACAAGCTTAAACATAATAATATAAGAAAAATTAAAAGAAATTAAAAGAGAAAAGCCAAAATGTCTAAAATTTTAGAAAAACAATAATAATAAATAATAATATACAATAAATCATAAATATTAATATACTCACATGTGATGATGGAACTTGATTAGTTTGGCTTAAATTCGAGTAATGCGGGGAAGTTGAGCATTCAAAATAGCTTGCACTTGAGCTTGCACTTGAGCTTGCACTTGGGATTCTTGGTTGCTAAGTTGGGCTTCCAGGTGCTGCAATCGTAAACAAGTTTCTTCACTTTGCCTTCTTAGTTCTTCATTTTCCTTTTGCAGTTCATCATTAATTTTTTGTCCTCTTTTTGAAGGTGGTTTCAACCCATCTCCACAACCACGTAGTCGACTAGGTTTCTCTTGCCCAAGCACCTTAATAAAAGCTTCATCTTCACTCATAGGATATTGATTTGTCTTCAATAGGTTAAACTTTGCAATCGAATAATCTCCTCCCCTGAAATATTTAATTATTTAATGTTAGTAATTTAAAAATAAATATTTTTAATCATTTGACAAACTTACATAAGCTTCCCGAGAAGCTTGGTCAACCCAATCTTTCTTCTCATTCTCAGACGTAGTTTTTCTCCATGTAGATGTTCGTGAGGGTTCTTTCCCAGTTTCAGGATCACGCTGCCATTTAAATGTGTTAGGTTAAAAAAACAGAAGGTTATAAAGTTCCTGGTCTTATAGTTCTTGTATGAGGAAAAGTTTAAAGAGACTGTTCACAAGAAGGTTATAATTTTTTTGAGCAGCTAACACATCACAAGAATTTGTTTCCTTTTTTTTTTTGTGTTTTTAAGTTTACCTTGGCATTGTTGCTGCCTAGAGCCCATTAAACTCTTGTTCTCCACTTTTGATACACTAGAAGTGATGGAGCTCACCGCCCTGCCGGCGCCACTATCTGCCTCTGTCCATCATAGTTAAGCCACTCGACCGATCACGACCGTCCTGCTCCGCAAGTTTAAAGCTTTATTTCCCGCCGTTTGGAAAACACATGAATCGTCGAAGAAACTATTAATGATACACATCGGGTTAAAAATGGAATCAGTAGTACTTGCCTCATCTCCAACAGACGGCATCATCTTGCTGCGCACAAACTATCTTTTTGGAAACAATGTCTTTGAGGCTTGGTTCAAGATTAAGGGAAACAAGTAAGTTTTCTTTTCTTTTTCTTTTTGGTTTTGTTTTGTTTGAAGTTCATCAAGATTTGGGTGAAATGTTTTCTGGTTTCATTGGGTTGTCCATGTTTGGTATAGTTCATTGAGTTAGAAATCGAAAAGTTTTTGCTTTAGATTGTTTTGATTAATCATGTTTATGTGTAAGTTTTGTAAATTGGACCTTAATCTTGAAGTCTTGCGGCTGGGCTTGGTGCTTTGTGAGTTGATAATAGTGAAACTTTATTTTGGGAAAAAGAAATCTGCTGTAACTTTAAAGTGGGAATTAAAGACTATTCGATGAAGATTGGTGTGATGAAAAATGCCTTAAGACCGATAATTAAACCTCTACTCTTATGTCAATTAACCAAAGGTCAGACTACTACTAGCATGATCAAGCATATTAGATGCATATGATTGCAAAATGTCTTATCACATAGTAAATTTTGTAACTACTATTGCATTGAGCGAGCAAAGTCGCTTTTAAAAAAGCCTTCAAAAAATACTCAAAAATGTATCAAAATAAATAAATAAACGAAAACCGAAAAATCTAGTGTTCTTTTTATTCAAATTGGAAAATTTAAGCACTTCCCGACCGTAAATATATATTGAATTGCGAACTGTATTAATGCATTACCCCGTTCTTTTTTTATTTCGAAAAAACACTGGCCGCATATCCCATAGAATTCATTCCAAATGCTAAGATACTTGCGTTGGTCCGCATCCCAAAAATGTCATTCTTCCCTCTGTGATGCCTTTGGCGCTACCCCCGTCGAGAACCGAGCTTGGCTCAAACCATGTATCAGTTCATAAGCGGCTACACTGCTCTGGTAAACATGAAGCATTTTACTTTTTGTCTTTGACATTGACAATATGAGCTTTAGTTCTTGTTCTACTTGATGCAATTCACCATCAACTTTTGTCCAATTGACTAATGCAATCTAACTTTGTCAATTCACGGTATATGCACGTATATGTTGATGGCACCACCACTATGTCCACTCATGAGAGAAAAGCAAGCATTAGAGATTTCTATGGTAAAATTCCCGGATTCTAATATATTGCAGTTTTTCCTAGAAACGAATAATTAATGGTTCTCAAAAATCGAACATATCTTGTGGCCACTGTAATTTATCCCTCTTTATCGCAACTTGAAAGAGGTGTGACAGATTCGGAAGATAAAAAGCGAGAGCTCTATGCCTGGAGAGATACAGAGAAAGGATGAAGAAGAACATAGGCATTGCTCGTAATGGATATTGAAAGGGAAGAAGAATGTGGGATTTGCATGGAGATGAATAGTAAGATAGTCTTGCCAAACTCGTAATCATGCCATGTGCCTCGAAATGCTACAGAGAATGGTACTACATCCCTTGTCTTTTTAACTTTTATAGGAGAGCTTTTGCAATTTTCTCTAAATTCCGAGAGATTCGTTATAGCAAATTTTGCTTTTGCGATAGTTGTTTTCTATGTGGGTGTGGTAAACACCGGTGATCAAGCTTGCAAGGTCCACATGTCTACTACCTTTCAAAGATTTCTATGGTTTTGGGAAAGGTGAAATCGGACAGCTCTTCATTGTGGGATTTGGGTCTTCAATGTTGTTCGAACCATTGTTGGGTCTCTAGCTAGCGATAAAACAAAATGTGAGATATTGCGGATCTTGTTTTCGACATCTCTTTTGTTTTTCGCATTTTGAGTCATGTGAACATAATATTGGATTGCTTTGTAGCCGCCTCAATGAAAGAATTAGTGTAGCTTTGAGAACACTTGTTAGTCATTTTGTTAAACACTTGTTAGATACGTTTCGTTAAATCTTGGATATTGTTTTGTTAACCATTTGCGGATATGTACTAGATATAATCATTCGAATGTTATGTTTTGTTTTAATTAGTTATATGTTGCTTTCTTGTATTGTGTTTTTTTTTTTTGCATATATGAAATAAAAAGTTATATTACCACATGTGAAAAATAATAGACACCAAATAGAAAATGCATTAGCCGCGGTCCAAAATTACAATGGTTATTATGGCTTGTAAAACCGTTGTAATGCTTCAAAACCACAATGGATATAATCTATTGTGTATTACAATAATCAGCCGTTGTCGTAGATGGTGTTGTAAAAAAGTTAAGCTCAATGACAACGGATTATAACCGTTGTCTTATTATTAACGACAATGGATTTAAACCGTTGTCATTGAGCGGACCTTTTTACAACACCATCTACTTACAATCGCAGATTATTGTAATACACAACGGATTATATCCATTGTGTATTAGCGAAATTCTTATAGTGAATGCTCAACACATCCGAGTTATAGTGATATCAAATAATATTGTCACAAAATTCAATATTAATTAGTGTTGATTTCAAATGTTGTCACTATTTTAATTAGAAATAGTGACAAATTTTGTTTCCCACCAACAAAAAAAATGACATGAAATTTTCTGTTGCCAAAACATACTGATAGCATAAATAATTGTCACAAATACTTGACAATTCTAATAAATAGTGACATCCGGAAATCTTATCACAAATTTTTCTTCCATTTAGTAATGACATTAAATGTTGTCATTAATTCGCATAGTAATAGTGACAATTTTTATTTTATGTCAATACTTGAAGATGACCTCAAATGTCCTGTGACAAAATTTACTGACAACAATAAAATGGTCACTAATACTTAATGCTTCCAGTCATTAGTGATGCTAGAAAATATTGTCACATATTTTTCTTATAATTAGTGATGAGTGCACATGTTGTCACTATATGATATAGTAATTGTGACAACTTTTATTTCCCGCCAACACCAAATATGGCGCCAATTGTCTAGTGACAATATTTAGTGACAAAAATTTAAAATATCACTAATTATCATTACTTCAAATTACTAGTGATATATCAAAATATTGTGGCAACAAACACACGTTTAGTGACAATATTACTGTCGTCACTAAATTTTTTGTCACTAGATATACTTTTTCTTGTAGTGTACCGTCATCTTGGCTTCAGACTCTTTCAACTTTTCTTCTTTTAAACTCCTTAGGGACTCATCTTCCCCCTTTTTGGCATCATCAAAGGAAAGAGGGACCCCAGGGAACATGCCTATGAGCATAAAGTCGAGTCTGCTTAGCGCGGAATTCTGTTTGGAGTCTGTTGCTGTGTAAGATGTCCGAAATTCTGAACGAGTGGCTTTGGACTCGGCTGCCACCAATTTCATTTCAGCCATGAGAAGGTTGAATTTTGCATTCATAGTCTCCTCAAGTCGCAGAACTTCTTTTCTCTGAAATTCACGCAGTAGCTCCATTTCTGTTTTGTGAGAGGCATGCAACCTCTCAATATATTCTTGCATTTTGTGCCTGCTCGAAGTGTTGTCGGCGCTCCAAACAAGCATTTTATTGTATAACGCCTTGAAGTAGCAAACTTGTTTGTATCGCATGGCACTTTGTTCTTGAGACCACTCCCTGATCCTTACCACTATCCCTCTCAAGTCTGCTGTGAGTGTGGCATCTCTATTGTCCAGTCGTAAGTCTAGTGAGGCTTGGTGCATTCGATCTTCTCAATCTCTTCACTGATCTTCTTGAAGACTTCACGAATCTCAGCTGTCTCATCTGATTCAGTTGCCGGTCATTCTACATCGAAGTCAAAATCTGCTGGCACAATAGAGTCGATAGGGATTATGGGATCTTCTCGTACAGTGAATTGTCACTGCTCTTTAGCGGTCTCTTCCTCTAGCTCGGGCAATTCGATAGAAAAGGGAGATACTTGTTCAAAAGCATCATCTCGCACATATGGGATTGTTTTACGTGGTTTGTGCTGCGATGTTTACGGTGGAGTCATTCATATCTGCCGCACTGTGGGAGTCACAGATGACTGACTTTATTTTAAACTGGAGCGTTTGGAATGTGTTGCCCACCGACCGAGCCTCGATTGTCTTAATAGCTTCTTCGGTCTCAGTAGATTTCTCTAAATGAATTACTGGATCCTCTGCTGCAACATCAGCGTCATCGGATGATGATGAAATTTGGGGGCTTGGTTCATCATCGAAATTGAATGTTTGACGAGAAGCTTTGTAACTCGACTGACTCGTATTCTTGAGAACATCCTCAGCTGGGTCCTTTTGATGTGCAACGGGTGTGGACTCAGCTTCATCTTCAGACCCCAGAAATGATATGTCAGGATTCTCCTGGGAGTCATGAAGTGCGCTTATCTCCTTCTCAGACTCAGCTCTTATCTCCTTCTCAGACTCAACGCTTTGAACAAGAGGAATGTTCTGAATTTCTTGAGCTTTACCCAGGGAGGTCTCAACTTCCCTTGGGCCTTCAATACCTCCAGCAGTCTCAACTGCAGCGAGGCCTCAATATTCCCTTCGACAGTCGCAGTTGTCTTCGGGTCTTCAACATTGGCATCCATAGGAGTCTCAACCCCTTGGATTGCACTTTCATTGCCCAGACTATTAAATCCAAGGGCATTTCCATCATGTGCCTCGACTGCAATAACAGTGTCATTAGCCTTCATAGTAGCTGACATTTCAGCTGGGACAGACTCAATTGTCCGAGCTTCGTTAATGTCACTCTGCTGTAGTTCTTTCGCAGTTTCCGCTTTGCCACCTTTCTTCAGTATGGAGTCATCTGCAACATCCTCCGACCTTGCTGCAGTGGAGTAAGTTTCCCCCTCAGCTGGCACACCAGCTGAGTGACTGATGATGGGGTCACTCTTCTTTAGACTCGCGGCTTCTTCCATTGAGTGCTCAGCCACCGGGGTGTAAGTCAAGCGCTACGATAATCTAGAGGGGGGGTGAATAGATTATCTCCATCTTTTCGATTTCGTCCTCTTTTAACAATCGAATGCTCAAACAAAATAATGAAAGTGCGGAATGTAAACAACACACGACGATTTAAAGAGGTTCAACCCACCTAGGGCCTAATCCTCTACCACCCCAAAGATATCCGGATGGATTTCGAAGAAAAAGAATTTTATTAATTACCAAAATTAATACAAATTCAACTTACAACACCTTGAAGAGCACCACACTCTTCTTCAACACCACCTTTGGAGATTACCACAATCTCCCTTTGAAGATTACCACAATCTTCCTTCAACGGCACCTTGTGAAGATTACCACAATCTTCAACCTTGAAGAATACCAAATTCTTCAACACCTTAATAAGAAGATTACCACAATCTTCTTGCACCTATCACCTAGATCATCCAAGTGTGCTCTTACCACAAGAACACTCACAAGGATATCTTGTGTTTGAATGATAACCACAAATTCAAGATTACAACTCGATAATTGATAATACAATAAAGTGCGAGTGTAATCAAGAATAGCCTAGACCTCAAGAATGTGAAAGTGAATAGCTAGGCAAATTACAACAAGAAATAAGACAATGAAAGACCAAGTGTTTGCTTGAAGTGTATCTTGTTGTGTTGTATCTCAATTATTGTTTTGGTTGCTCCAAAACTTCCTCTATTTATAGGAGATGATTGATCAAGCATAGGCTCTCTTGGGGATTGAAAATCTACAGAAAAATACAATTAAAATCAAGAATATAGTCAGTTAGAAATCAATCCCACAATTTAAGGAAATGTGTCTGTTTGTCAAACGGTCATATTTTTGTCAATACATAAGGGCGACCGTCCGCACGAGATAAGAGAAAAAGAGAACACTTTGAAAATTACAACAGGCGACCGGTCGACGTAGGGCCACCGGTCGACCCTGCTTTCAACCGGTCCCTGTCGTTAAAAAAAAAAAAAAAGCAAGGTTTTGTTCTGCTTCAAAACGAAACTTGCAGTGTACCGGCCGATCATTGGCGACGCAGTCGGCCGACCGACGGCCGACGCCTGGCACTTGGCCGACTGCTTTTTTTCTTCCGTCTCATTTTCTGTTTCTAAAAACATCTTCGTACGGGTTGCCCTATAGGGGCGACCGGTCGACCACGAGACAAAATATTGTCCAATTTTTGTCGAAAATAAAACTCAAGAAATACTCCAAAATTTAGTAAAAACATTTTAAACCGATCGGAAGTATTAGGACAACATTTAGAAACATCGTTTTGAGAGTGAAAACCAATAACGTAAAAACATTAAAAGCGTTGTCCAATATAGACGAAAATAAACTTTGAGAAAATACTCCTAAAATATTAAAAACATTTTAAATCATTTAGGAGTACTTGGACAACCTTTAAAAACATTGTTTTGGTGATAAAATAAAATCATCAAAATTAAGATAAAAACATGTATCAAACAATCTCCCCCTTTTGATGATTACAAACCAAAACAATTTTTACACAAACTAAGAGAGCAATTTTAGAAATGATTTTCCGGTAAAAACATTTGACCGTTTGGAAGCAACCAAAATTTTCCAAAAATATTAAAGCAACCAAGTAGGAGTAAATATTTTCAATAATAAGCACAAGCTCCCCTATCCACAAGCACATCAAGAATAATGTAAGAGCAATAATCCATAAGGTAAAAGCTTTAGCTTTTACAATTTGTTCAAGAGCTTATAAGCTCCCCTCACAAAACAACATTAAACAATAATATAAGTCCATCAAGCAACAATTGGACTAAAAATAAATCACAAACTTATGGCTTTTATGAGCCATAGCTTATAGCTTTTATGACAAGCTTTTATTAGCTTCTTTGAGCTAATGAGCCAATATCCTGTTTTTCTCCCCTTTGGAATCATCAAAAAGAATGTTAGGATGGTGAACACATCATGAAGTATATCAAAGTGCGCTAAAGAAATGGTTTATCAACCATTGAGCAATGTAGCTTAAAACCAAGGAAAATGGGAGAAATGTATCATGATGAGTTCATACGCTCGTTTTGTTTCCCAAAACATGATCTCAATGAGTATTGAAAACTTGTGGAAGCGAGAGAATCATGTAGAAGTTGAAATTTTCATAGCGACATTTTAACAAACACCTTGTGTGTGTGAAAAATAGAAGAGGTTGTATATAACCTTGTAAATGGTTCAAGCCAAAAAATTTTCATATCATCAATCAACCTCATTTCAAAGCTCAATCATATGCACCATATGCAATAAATTGTTCATCAATTAAGAAGCTCAAAGTAGATTCTCAAGGGTTCAACCCAATTGAGATAAGCTAAGAATGATCAAGGCATTACAAATGCCAAAAATTAGAGCAACCATCAAGTAATAAGTCATGCTTTCAACAATACATGTATCAAATGTCTCAACATATTCAACTAAGCATAACAAAGCAATAAAAGAAGCACTTTTACCATCAAGTACTTCATACCAATTATCAAACAATGCTTTAGAGTATTTTTACCATCAAATACTCCATCAAAAATCATGATCATCCACAAGTCATTATCAACTTGCAATATTAACCCTTTTAAGAAAAACAAGCAAATATCATTAGTACAAATGAGTTTTACAAAGATTCATCAAAATACAAAACATCATTAATGAAAATGCTAGAAAGTAAAGGGGTAACATCATTCCTCATCCGAGGAGAAGCAAGATCCGGAATAAAGTCCTTGATGAATTTCTTTAACTTGCCGATAGACTTTTGCATTTTAGAGGTCTTTTGCTCCAAAGCCTCATACCTCGTCTCATGAAAAGCCCTCATCTCATCAAATTCGGCTTGAGTATACCTCTCCTAGGCGGTTGAGCACCCCTGATACCCTCCTGGGATTGCTCGGTTCGCTTTCTTCCACCAATCTTGCGGCCCAGGCGTCATCAAAGATGTCATTAGGATCGGAGACTCTTGACCTCTTCCTCTCGCCATTTTGGTTGGTCGGATGTCCATATTCTTGCGCATCGTGACTATTTGGGAGATATTATCAATGTCGAAGTCATTTTGAAAAACTTCCGAGTTAAACTCCGACGAAGGAAGTCCCGATTGAATAAGAAGTTTACAAATCCAATTTCCCATAACCAACTTCTTATTACCTTGAGTAATGGACTCGATTAGACATTGAATAAGTATGGCGCCAAAGTTAAGTGGTTCCCTCCTAGCAATCTTATAAGTCAAAAAAATCCATATTGCTAGGCATCTTTCCGACTTACCACAAATGCAATATGCGACAATGACCGATAAAATGCGATGCTCAAGTGTCATTGCCAACAAAGAATACTTAGGCCATACTCCCAAATACGTCTTGACTTCTTTCATCGATACCCCCAACATTTCATCATTCCAAGTCCCGCAAGAGAAATAATCCCAACCACCTTCTCTAACATGTAAAAGCCAAAAATATCATTGGGAGTCCATCTAAAATGGCGACCCTTTATAAGCGAATTAATCGGCAATCGCTTTCTATCATTATCATATTCGACCCACATATTGGCATAAAAGAGTTGGATAATATCATCATCATACAACACATAAGCATGCTCCCATAAATACATCCAACCTTGCTCCTCAAAAATCCTCTAATCGTAGGATACTCATTCGTAAATGAACTAAAACGACACATTTTAGTCCGAGCAATAGATTTACCTTTCATCCCCGAATCCTCATAGTACCATTCCGCATACTTATTGAAGAAATTAATAGCATTGCGGAATTAGGAGCTTGAGTAACAAAAAGATTTTTTACCTTTCGCCCAACGGCAATTTTCGAGCGAAATTGTTCCGCGGAGCTCGGTGATTTGGGCCCGAGAGAGAATGGGATTTTGAACATCATCACCTTCTTGAGCCACATTTCTTTGAGCGGCTCGAATATCCCTTTGTTCGCTTCGTCTCGCCGATTTCTCGAGTACCCTCTCCGCCCCCTTTCTTCTCTTAGAAGTGGGATTTTGATCGGTGGAATTTCTTGGAGGAGCCATATATGAAAGATTCTTGAGAAAATAAGAAGATTAGCAACAAGAATCGTGAAAATGATGAAGAATTGAAGATTTTGAAGAAAGGGGGTGTAATACGCCGATAAGGGTTTGGGGGATTTTTCTTCTTCTTTGCGAAATGAAGAATGAATGTTATAAGTGAAAAATAACCCTCAGGCGACGGCCGAGGTGGGGTGCGACCGTCGAGGTGCGAGCGACGGCCGCCCCTTACATGACCGTCCCAGTAATTTTTCTTTCTCCCGCATTTTTCAAAATTCGATTTTCCACCCCAAAAGTTTTAAAACTTTGCAAAATATATAATTTTGGACTATGTCCAACAAATATGGGTTTTGGGAAAAACATATAAATGATAAAATCGAGACTAAACACGTAGTGCCTTTTAAAAGAAAATATTTGCAAGTTCAATTTGGGGCACTTAAGGGGTCAAAATGAAATATCTTGAAAGATATGTGCATAATATCGAGTTTAAAGAAAAATACAAGTAGACATACCTCGATGGTTTAAGAAACTTGATGACGTAATAGCCAATGAGTATGAAGTGTGTATCCTACACAATTCTTAGACAACATATGCATAGAAAATTCAAGTGTAGGCAAAAAATATGAGATAACAAAAAGAGCTTATGCTATAAGATTTCATAAGAGATAATAAGCCACATAAGTCTAATGAAAAGCTCAAAAGTTTATAGAAAAACATGCAAGGTCTCTTTTAAAAATATTGAAACTCATAAATATATAAGAGACCTATTTTAAAAAAAAACTTGAAAGATCATTTTGCAATTAAGACACAATTAAAAACATGCATATAATTAAAAGAAATAAAATGCATATATAAATGGGGAGATACGGTTTATCAATTTCGCCGTTTCCATGGGTTGTGTCTTTCCCATTGTTGATGATGATATCTTCCCATTTGGAAGTCACTTTGTTGATGATGACTTCCTTGATTACTCCATTTCCAAGGTTTGTTACCTTCCCATGGTTGATGGTGATGTCTTTGCCATTTCCAAGGATTGTGTTCTTCCCATTTTTGATTATACGCTCTTCTTGGAAATTGGCTTTGTTGAGAGTAGTTCCTTCTTTGATCAAATGAAACGTTCATTTGATGTTTTCTTGGTGGCATGAATTTTCTCCGATTTTTGTTTTGCCGGGTACCTAATAGCACATTGTTTTGTGGTACCCTCATGTGTTTGGGTCCTTTAAGATTAGCTTTGAGACTTTTAGGTCTCCAACAATATTTAGAGTTATTTCTAGCCCGACAAGAATTAGCCGTATGACCCTTTTTGCCACAATAAAAACAAGTAGTAATTCTAGGAGCATAATGACCAATATGCATATTGACTTGATCCTTTTTCATATGATTAACAACATTAGGCTTATGATCAAGTCCTTTATCACAATTATGAATATCAACAATATTGGACATTTTATTGGTACTCAAGTTGGATTTTAATAAATCCTTTTTCATGCAATCAATATTTTCAACAAGAGTACTATTTTCTTTCTCAAGGTTTCTAACCTTATCAAGAGTGGTGGTGTGAGCACATGATAGTGATTCATAGGAAGTAAATAAACTATCCTTATCATTTTTCAAAACAATGAATTCCTTTTTCAAATTTTTGTATTTAACAAGTAAGTCTTGAATTCATCTTGTAGCTCATTATAATCATTTTGCAAGTCACTATATTCATTTTGCAATTCATTGTCATAAGAAGTAGAGGGTTTAGAACTTACCTTGTTTTCTTCTTCGATGCCCATAAGACATTTTTCGCTTCATCATCGGAATTTGTAAGAGGCTCATCCCATATTGTTGGATTTGATGTTGTATCCATTTGAGAAGTAGATGCTTTTGAGTTGCTCCTTTTATTTGCATATACTTCATAGATGGCTTCTAGTTTTTGCCATACTTCATGTGCCGATCGAATACCTACAACATGATCAAATTCCAAGGTGGTAAGTGAACAATGTAAAATATTAAGAGCTTTACCATTTAAGGAGATGATTCTCTTCTCTTCATCATTGAGCTCTTTGAAGCCTTTAGAGGTGTGTGGTGTATTCTTTGTCGGAATGGATTCTCCATTGATGACGGTGTTCCAAATATCGAACCCGCAACTTTGTAAGTAGCATTCCATTCTTTCTTTCCAAAATATAAAATTTTTGGAATCAAACCGAGGTGGCTTGGTGGTGGAGGTGCCGGAAATTTGAGCTTCGTTCGTAGCCGTCGATCGTTTCTCTTCACTCGCGATGTGAAACGAGCTTGCCAAAGAGTTTGGCTTTGATACCACTTGTAAGTCCAAGCGGCTACGATAATCTAGAGGGGGGGTGAATAGATTATCTCCATCTTTTCGATTTCGTCCTCTTTTAACAATCGAATGCTCAAACAAAATAATGAAAGTGCGAATGTAAACAACACACGACGATTTAAAGAGGTTCAACCCACCTAGGGCCTAATCCTCTACCACCCCAAAGATATCCGGATGGATTTCGAAGAAAAAGAATTTTATTAATTACCAAAATTAATACAAATTCAACTTACAACACCTTGAAGAGCACCACACTCTTCTTCAACACCACCTTTGAGATTACCACAATCTCCTTTGAAGATTACCACAATCTTCCTTCAACGGCACCTTGTGAAGATTACCACAATCTTCAACCTTGAAGAATACCAAATTCTTCAACACCTTAATAAGAAGATTACCACAATCTTCTTGCACCTATCACCTAGATCATCCAAGTGTGCTCTTACCACAAGAACACTCACAAGGATATCTTGTGTTTGAATGATAACCACAAATTCAAGATTACAACTCGATAATTGATAATACAATAAAGTGCAGGTGTAATCAAGAATAGCCTAGACCTCAAGAATGTGAAAGTGAATAGCTAGGCAAATTACAACAAGAAATAAGACAATGAAAGACCAAGTGTTTGCTTGAAGTGTATCTTGTTGTGTTGTATCTCAATTATTGTTTTGGTTGCTCCAAAACTTCCTCTATTTATAGGAGATGATTGATCAAGCATAGGCTCCTCTTGGGGATTGAAAATCTACAGAAAAAAATACAATTAAAATCAAGAATATAGCTGTTAGAAATCAATCCCACAATTTAAGGAAATGTGTCTCATTGGCAAACGGTCATATTTTTTTTTGTCATTACATAGATACGGCCGGTCGCACAGAGATAAGAGAAAAGAGAACACTTTGAAAATTACAACAGGCGACCGGCCGACGAGACTCACCGGTCGACCTGCTTCAACCGTCCTCTCGTTTAAAAAAAAAAAGCAAGGTTTTGTTCTGCTTTCAAAACGAAACTTGCAGTGTACCGGTCGATCATTGGCGACGGCCGACCGGACGGCCGACGCCTTGATGCGGCGGCCGACCGCTCTTTTTTTTTCCGTCTCATTTTCTGCTTCTAAAAACATCTTCAGTGCACGGGTTGCCCTATAGATACCTATTCGACACTTACGAGAAAAATATTGTCCAATTTTTGTCGAAAATAAAACTCAAGAAATACTCCAAAATTTAGTAAAAACATTTTAAACCGATCGGAAGTATTAGGACAACATTTAGAAACATCGTTTTGAGAGTGAAAACCCAATAACGTAAAAACATTAAAAGCGTTGTCCAATATAGACGAAAATAAACTTTGAGAAAATACTCCGGAAAATATTAAAAACATTTTAAATCATTTAGGAGTACTTGGACAACCTTTAAAAACATTGTTTTGGTGATAAAATAAAATCATCAAAATTAAGATAAAAACATGTATCAAACACGGGGCAGGTAGTAAAACACCTTCAGTAGGGGTTGGCTCAACTTGGGTGCCCAAGGTCCCAGTTTCATTTCCAATTCCCTTGGACCCATCCTCCGATCACGAGGACATAGCCGCAGTGATGTCTGTGGGCAATCACCGCACTACTCCCAAAGGGTCTATTTTGGAGAGATTGTGAGGACTCTCCTGGTCCTTCAAGTAATTGTTGCTCATGCATTAGCCTGGAATCCCGTAGAGCTTGCTGCATGTCTGACTTGTCCATTGCAGCAACGGGATCCATATCTTCATCACTCTCTGATAACACAACCAAATGAGGGTGAGTGTGTGAGTTCCAGTAATTTGGGCATATCTTGGCTTTTTCTAATGCACGGGCCTCCTCTTCAGCTTTTTCTTTCTCATCCGCCTTCATGATGCGGAGGAGATCCAGACAGTTGTCTTCATTGAGGGCCTGTTGGGCCAAGATAACACCCCGTAAGATGGAGCAATTTCGCTCTTCTTCAATGAACTCAGGGTGAGTGAATCGCACTTTGAGTGATCAAGCTTCCATGCTCTCCATTCCCTAAGACGTCTCTGGATATCTGGATACAGAGGAGAGTACATAATGATATCATCATCATCATCATGTTCATCTTCTTCTCCTCCTTTTTCTGGAATAGAAGCTAAGTCATGTTGCTCTTCTCCTTCAGCAGCATTAGTAGCTGGTGGAGAGACAACTTTCTCAATAGGATGTTCAGTTGTCTCAGCTGCTTCACTTCCCTCAGTTGTCTGACGCCCAGGTGAGTCTTCAGTAGGCCTCTGCTAATCACCCTCAGCAGACTTGGCTTGATCATCAATCACTTCAGGAGACTGCACTTCCTGAGTTTCAGCAGTCTCTGATGCTTTCTCCAGCTGAGTGGCTGATTCAACTGTCTTCTCCAATTCAGAGTTTCTTACCAATCTCCTTTTTCTCTTGGGTAGCAGAAGAACCTCTTCTTCTGTGTTTGCTGGTTCCTGGAAGGAGAATGCTTGCGCGGCTGCCTTCTTGGGCTTGGCAGTGTGCTTCTTCTTTTTGATGACAGGAGAAGGAGTATAATGTTCCTCCTCTTCCTCGGATGCAGGGGCAGGCGACTCGGCTGCAGGAGCAGGTGCATCCTTTTTCTTAGCTACGGGGCCCTTCTTCGCACCGCAGGGGCGCTTTCTTTTTGGAGGAGGAGTAGCAGTCAGTGGTGTCCTCGGGTTGATTCCTCCTCACTTGTATCCGCTTTATTTGCATGGGCTCTCTTCTGGGCTCCAGCGAGGTTCGCCCTGAACATCTTCTTGTTGACATGGAAGGGTTTTCCATGTCAAAGGGGAATGCCCTTCACTTCCATTAAGTGGCCAATCACCAGGCCATATCCAAGAGATCCTCCAAAGGATCCGTCTTCCTTGAACGATTTATGCACACCATTTTGGCGGAGTCTCAATGACGCGAACTCAGCCCAATTGACTTTCTTGACCTACATGATCGCAGCCATGACGACCAGCTTAGTCTTGGACAGCTGATTAAAGCTTCCAAACTTCATGTCTACACACTTGGAGACGACATCCATCAACTTATGATAGTCTTCCTTCAACAATTTCTTCTCAGCTGTGTAGACCACCATAGCAGCACACTCCGGTTTGGCTACCTCTCTCCATGTAGCAGCCAAATCAACATCAGCTTCACCAATCTCCTTCATGCCTTCAGATGGCAACAAGCAGTGCTCCGCAAGGTCCTTAGCATTGATCATAATGTCCTTGCGGTGGACAGAAGACTTGATCCCTTCGTCCTGCACTTCGGCGTTAACATAGAACTGCGCTTACTTCCTCGAGATAGGTATGTGAGTATTCCAAAGTTAGAAAGGCCTTGAGACCTGACGTTTCTAGCATTTCATTTTCTTAACAAGGGTTTCATCGAACCCCGCTTCACCATGCCTTCGAAATCCACTGATGATCCTGAGTGGATTTTCTTCGATATCTTGACGAAATCAAACTTAGGTGTCATTTTCAGAGATTTTTACCAATTAAAACTTGATGAACTTGCTTGAGAACTCTTAGGGTTTACGAGAGAAAAAGCTTTCTTTCTTTTTTTCTTGAAGATGAAATGAGGTTTTCGAATGAGAGAGAAAAGCTTCAAAAAAATGGATATATAAGGGTTATGAAAGGACATGTCTTTGGTTTTTGAATTTTTTATCAAAATCAACGGCTCAGATTTAGCACGTCAAACCGCATTTAATTTCTCGCATTTAATGCAGTAGCATTTATATCCAATCATATGCTTATTGTGCAGCTTTTGACTGTACCCGTCATTATTATGCTGACGTCATCCGTAAAAATATTCCCGCTCATTAAAAACGACTGTATTTTTGTCACTTAGCTCATAAATGACTCAACTTATATCAAAAATGACTTAACTCGCTTCTCTCCTTTCATTTAGTGACTCACCGCTAAACTCGACATGGTGACTTTTCTCGACATAATCAAGCTTTCACATGGTTGATTCGTGAAACTTGTTCAATTTTCATCTTCTCATCTTCCATCTCTTCTGGTTGAGTCTTCTGAGTGTCAACTCAACTCAATTAACCCTAGCTCATTCTTAAGCTCTTCAAATCTTGACTCACATATGGGTTTAGTGAATATATCAGCTAGCTGCTTATCAGTTGAGATATATTCCAAAGTGATGTCTTTCTAACATGATCTCTTATGAAATGATATCTGACATCAATGTACTTTGTTCTTGAATGCAACACAGGATTCTGAGTGATTGCAATAGCACTTGTGTTATCACACATAATTGGAATCTCTTTTTCTTCAATCTCATAATCTCTCAGCTGCTGTCTCATGCACTTTCAGGACTTAGAGTCTCAACTCCTAGGGTCTCTCCATCCTTTGCCTTAGCTACGGCAGCAGCTTTATCGGCCTTCAAAGCAGTTGACATTTCAGCTGAGACAGACTCAACTGTCCGAGCATCGTTAATGCCACTCTACTGTTTGGTGATCTTCTCTCATTCACCTCCAAACTGCAATGTTTGGTCTCCCACAACATCCTCCAACCCTGCAGTGGTGGAGAGAGTTTCCCCCTCAGCTGGCACACCAGCTGAGTGAACGGTGGTGGGGTCACTCTTCTCCTGAGACACGGCTACTATTCCCTCTGAGTGTACAACCGCAATGGAAGGTGTCCAAACACCTTCTTAAGGAGTAGGCTTGGTTTGGGGGCCCAAGGTCCCAACTTCATTGCCATGTCCCTGAGAGCCAGCAGTTAAGTGCACTAGAGACGTGGTTGCAGCAATATCTGTTGCAATCAGCTGCGCCACTTCCAAAGGATCAATCCTAGGAGAGACTTTGGTTGACTCTCCAGGACCTTCTAGAAGACTCATCTCATGCATGGCTCATGATTCTGTGATGGCCTACTGCATCTCGGGACTTCTCTACTGCAGTAGCTGGATCCATGTCTTTATCACTATAAGTAGACTCATGGATGTGCTCGTAAGTCCCTGTCTGCTTACATATCTTGGATTTCTCCGAGGCTCTTGCACGCTCTTTAGCTTTCTCCTTCTCTTCCTCCTTGATAAGATGGAGGGTTCCATGCAGCTGTCTTCATTGAGGGAAAATTGGACGGATGCATGTCTAAGGAACCTAATAAGTTCCTTGATTCCCTTAATCTTCGTTGAATGCCTGGGTAGACTAGAGAATACATAATCAAGTCATCATCTTCTCCAGTCTCCTGAATGGGGGCTAATGGGGCTTGCTCCTCCTCAGACTCAACTACCTCTGTCTGAGGGGGTGAGACAACTTCTTCTTCCATGGGCTCAGTTGTCTCAACTGTCTCTTTCTCCTTAGTCAAGCCTCCCCATTTACGATGGGTCTTCGATTTTCTCACGATCAAGACGCAGCCTTCAAGGCATCTACTATCTCTGAGATCTGCTCTCTTGAGCATCAACAGCTCTCCTCTCGCTTCTCCAAATGAGTCTCGACTCAATCGTTTTCTCCAAATTTCCCAGCTTTCCCGAAAGCGGCCGTCTTCTTTTAGTGGCAACCAATTGATTTCGTGTTCCACCTCTTCGGCTCTTGAGGCCTGTGTTTCAATATGAGTTTTCTTAGAAGCAAATTTTTCTAGACTTGGCGTAGTCCGCTTTCTTCTTCATGTTAGAAGAATGAATTCGGGTTCCTCCTCTATCACTCTTTGCGGGGGGTAGGTGACTCGGCTGCGTGGGCAGGGGCTTTGGTTGTGGCTGCGGGGGCAGGGGCTTTCTTCGACTTGGCTGTTGGGGCTGGGACAAGCTTAGATGTAGCAGCTCTCTTCTTAGATTTTTGCTTTGGAGAGCGAACTGGGGAGGTCTCAGCTGTGTCTTCAATAGGGTCAACTGATTCCCCCTCATTTGTATCCGCATTTCTTGCATGTGCCTTCTTCTGGGCTACGGAGATGTTCGCCTGGAACATCTTTTTGTTTGCATGGAAGGGCTTTCCATGGCGTAATGCAATACCCTTCACCTCCATCAGATGGCCAATGACAAGGTCATATCCCAGTGAGCAATCAAAGGTCACATCCTCCTTGAAGGACATGTTTATCACATTCTGGCATATTCGGCTGAAGACGGGCTCAGCCCAATTCACCTTCTTTTCTTGCATGATCGCAGGCATCACGATCAGCTAAGTCTTGGACAGCTTATTAAAGCTCCCAAACTTCATATCCACGCACTTGGACACAATTTCCATCAGTTTGTGGTAGCCATCCTTCAGAAACTCCTTCTTGGCTGTATACACAGCCTTCGCAGCATACTCTGGCTTTGCAACTTCCTTCCAAGTTGCAGCCAAGTTGACATCCTTCTCAGCGATGTCCTTCAATCCTCCCGCGGGAAAGAAGCAGTGCTCAGCAAAGTCCTTTGTAGTGATTTTAATGTCCTTGTTGTGGACGGATGAACGGATTTCATCGTCGTGAATGTGTGCGTGAATTGCATCGTCAGAATGTCCTTCAGGCCGGACTTTTCTAGCTTTTTAGCTATCTTCTTCACAAGGGCACCATCAACGCCCTGCTTGATCATACCACAGTCCACTGACGATCTGGTGTCGATTTTCTCAGACAACAACGCAAAATCGTGATTTACTGCCGTTTTTAGAAGATTTTACTGATTAGAAAAGCGAAAAGCGAACTTGAATAACTAGGGTTTAGAACTTAGTTGCAGAGAGAATAAGCTTTCTTTGCTGAAGTTGAATAGGTTTGCGTGAGAAGAGAGAAAATGAAATTTTGTATATAAGGGACATGAAAGGACGGTTTTTGGAATTTGAAAATTTTGATCAAAATCAACGGTCCAGATTGATCCTTCAAAACCGCATTAATTTCCCCACATTAAATGCAATAGCATTTATATCCAATCATATGGTTTACTGTGCAGCATTTGTGCTGACAGTCATAATTACGATGATGTCATCCTTAAAAATATCCTCGCTTAATTAACACGACTGCATTTTTGTCACTTAGCTCATAAATAATTCAGCTTTCTTCCAAGGTGAGTTAGTCTTGCTTCTCTCTTCACATGTCATAACTCAGCTGTCAGCTGACTCGATATAGCTGACTTCCCGACTGGGTTATTTCACTTTGTTGAAATGTGAACCTTGCTCTTTTTCAATTTTCTCATTTTTTTCTCTGCTGGTTGAGTCTTCTGAGTAATCTAACTCAACTCAATTAACCCTAACTCATTCTTGAGCTCTTCAAACCTTGATTCACATAATGGCTTTGTGAATATATCAGTAACTTGCTTATCAGTTGAGATGTATTCCAAGGTGATGTCTTTCTTTTCAACATGATCTCTTATAAAATGATATCTGACATCAATATGTTTTGTTCTTGAGTGCAACACTGGATTTTGAGTGATTTCAATAGCACTATTGTTATCACACATAATTGGAATCTCTCTTTCTTCAACATCATAATCTCTCAGCTAGTGTCTCATCTATAAGACTTGGGCACAACAACATACTTGACTATATGTACTGCCTTGTCACCAGGATATAGCTATTGAGTTTTGTTTCTTCTTTGAACCAAGAAACCAATCTATTTCAAGCATTTGACATGTACCGAAGTACTCTTTTCCTGTCAACTCTACATCCAAAGATAGTCGAGTCCGAGTATCCTACCAGCTTGAATCCTCCTCCCTTTGGATACCATAATCCGACTTCCTGGCATCCCTTCAAGTAGGGATGGCAATGGGCGGGGACGGGGCTGGTATGGGACATACCATCCCCGTCCCCGAATCCCATTTCAAATACCATCCCCGTACCATTCTCCGTTTTGGGCATTTGGTACGGGGATGGGGATTCCCCATTCGGGGAACGGGGTCCCCGCGGGGATTCGGGGTCCCCGTTTTGTATTTTTTAATAAAAAAATATATTTTTTACTTAAATAGTTAATAATTAAAATAGATAAAATATCATGAATCACTAGCTAATCTTATAATAACTCCACAATATAAAATACTTTAATAAATTGAGTTAAATACAATTTTTGAAATACAAAATTTTGTAATTTTAAAAATTAAAAATCATTATAGTATAAAACACATAATTTTTAGGGTTTAATTTTATAATTTAATAGAATAAAAAATATAAACATAATTAATATTAATAATATATATTCATATATATAAATATATATATATATATATACATATCTCGGGGACGGGGACGGGGAATCCCGTTTCATCTATCGGGGCGGGGGCGGGACGGGGATATAAATACCATCCCCGTCCCATCCCCGGTTTCAAAAAGCGGGAATCCCCATCCCGCTCCCATCCCCGAATTAATCGGGGATTCCCGTCCCAATTTATTCGGTACCAACGGGGATGGTTCCCCGCGGGGATTTTGCCATCCCTACCTTCAAGTACCTTAGAATTTTTTTAGCTGCAGTCATGTGGCTCTCTTTTGGTGCAGATTGAAATCTAGCACATATACCTACTGCAAATGTGATGTCTAGCCTACTTGGCATGTTAGATAGAGCAATGATCCAATGAGAGCTCTATATTTGGTTTGGTCAACAGCTTTTCCATATGCATCCATGTCCATCTTGACTGATGTATTCATGGGAATCTTCACAAAAGACTTCTCTTCCATACCAAAATTTCTTCATTAAATATATGGTATACTTGGTTTGGCTTATGAAGGTTCCATCCTTCAATTGCTTGACTTGAAGTCTTAGGAAGAAAGTCAGCTCTCCCATAATGCTCATCTCAAATTTGTCTTGCATGAGGTTTGAGAACTTGTCACACATCTTTTTATTTGTGGAACCAAAAATGATGTCATCCACATATATTTAAACAAGCAGTATACTCCCTCTATCTTGAATTCTAAAGAGTGTTCTATCAACTTTGCCTTTGGTGAATCCATTGTCTGTTAGAAACTGAGACAATGTATCATACCATGCTCTTGGTGCTTGTTTCAATCCATACAATACTTTCTTGAGCTTGTAGACCTTATCTCCAATAGTTTTCTACTCAAAGCCTGAAGGTTGTTCAACATAGACTTCTTCCTCTAGCAATCCATTTAGAAATGCACTTTGCACATCCATTTGATATACAGTGAAGTTCTTATGTGCAGCATAAGCAAGAAAAATCCTTATTGCTTCCAATCTTGCAACAGGAGCAAATATTTCATCAAAATTTATACCTTCTTCTTGGCAATACCCTTTGGCTACCAATCTTGCTTTGTTTCTTACAACAGGTCCTTCCTCATTCATCTTGCTTCTGAAAACCCACTTAGTACCAATAACATTTTGGTGGGTTGGCCTTTGAATTAATTCTCATACTTTGTTTCTTTCAAACTAATTCAGCTCTTCTTGCATTGCTTGCATCCAATGTGTGTCATCGAATGCTGGAGACACGTCCTTAGGCTCTATCTGGGAAATAAAACAAGTGAACATAACTTCATGATGTGCTTTGGATCTGGTTCTTATGCCATCTCTAACATCTCCAATAACTAACTCTGGTGTATGGTCTCTCAGCCATCTCACATCATGTTGGAGTAAGTCTGCTGGATTCAGCCGTCTCACAGCTAAGTTGCCTTGAACATCTCTTTCATCTTCATTCAACTGTAGACCTTCTAGCTGTCTTTGAGATTCAACTATCTCATCTTCATCTGGGTTGAGTGCTCTCACTTCAGCTTCAACATAAGGACTCTTCTGCATAATTGGCTGATTCAGCTTGTCAGCTAACTCATCAATGTCTTCTCCATTCACATTAGGTTCATCAAAAATCAAGTGGATAGACTTTTCTGTAACCATAGTCCTCTTGTTCAGCACTCTATAGGCTTTACTCTCAGCTGAGTATCCCAAAAGGATACTTTCATCAGCATTAGCATCAAAACCCTTCAAATTATCCTTGCCATTATTATGGATGAAGCATTTACATCCAAATATCCTGAAATATCCAATATGTGGCTTTCTCCCTGTCCAAATCTCATAAGGAGTCTTGGTCAATTGCCTGTTAATCATGCATCTGTTTTGAGTATAACATGCAATATTTATGGCTTCAGCCTAAAATCTCTTAGGCAATCCAACTTCAGCTAACATAGTCTTTGCAGCTTTCTTGAGAGTTATGTTCCTTCTTTCAGCTACTACATTCTGCTGTGGAGTCCTTGCAACTAATAATTCATGAGCAATATCATTTTCAACACAATATTAAGTTACAATCCTATTGATAAACTCAGTTCCCTTGTCAGATCTTGTTTTTATAATGGTTTGACTCTTTTCATTTTGAACTTTTCTCATCAGCTGGGGCAATTTTTGCAAAATTTCCTTCTTTTTAAACATGAAAATTATCCATGTGTATTTTGAATAATCATCCACCACTTCTAGGGAGTATTTCTTCCCACTGATGCTAGCTGGCTCAATTGGACCAAATTAATCCATATGCAATAGATGTAATATCCTTGTTGAAAAAGGACTTGACTTATCCTTGAATGATAATTTGATTTGCTTTCCCATCTGACATGCATCACATACATTTTCATTCTTGTACACTGAGTCTGGCAATCCTTCTACAAGATGACTTCTTGCAAGCTTGTTGATTGTCTTGAAGTTCAAATGACTCAGCTTCTTGTGCCACAACCAACTTGATTCGGTTGTGCTCTTTGCTAGCAGACATGTACTTGGTGTAGCTGTAGACCAATCTACCACATACATATTCTTTTGCCTTGAACCTTGCAGCACTATTTCATCGGATTCAGCATCTTTGATTTGGCATACTCCCATGTTGAATCCTACATTGTAGCCTTTGCCACAGAGTTGGATGATACTCAATAGGTTGAAGTTGAGGCCTTCAACATAAGCAACATCTGTGATTTCCAATCCATTTTCTTGATGGATCATGAGCCTTTTATCTCCCCTGGAGCTTCATTTCCTCCAAATATAACTTTAGCACCTCTAATATCCTTGAATCTTGACAGTTTTTTCATGTTTCCTGTCATATGTCTGGAACAGCCACTATCCATGTACCAAGTTCTTTGACACTCAGTTGTTCCTTGAACCTGCAATTAAGGAAATCAGTTTTTAGGTACCCATACTTGTCTGGGTCCTGGGGGTCAGTTTTATAAGATGTTCCAACCAACCTATAGCCAAATGGTTTGACTCTAAGAGATAGCCATCTATCAGTGCCATAATCATAGTGCACTTTAGCAAATTGCTTGGGGGTTTTAGGATCATACAGCTGTCACTTTTGTCTGTATGCCTGCGTTTGTGTTTTAGCAATTGCTTTGTTGGGGTAGTAGTGGTATTTAAGTGTAGTGCTTGGGTGCATATGTGTCTTTGATAAAAGCTCTTTTGCCTTTGGAATGATCTTTCTTTGAGGTTTAGGTCTTTGTCATTTTGGCTTATATTACATAGGTCTTTCCTGATGTTTCACATTATTCCAATCAACATGGTTTTGGTAGTTTCTACCATTCCCATCATATGCATTTCTTTGATGAATTTTCTAGGGTTTTTGGTAGCTCTGTTTGCTTTTCACAGAGTATTTTCTGTTTGGAGTTTGCGGAGGAACATGGTGAATGTCTTCTCAGTTGTCCTTTCAGCATACTCAACTGGCTTCTTTCCTTTGCTTATATAACCAAGGCCATTATGATTGTGATTGTGCTTTTGGAGTGAATGTGGTTACAACATTTGGTGTTTTGGATTTTTGGATTCGTTCATTGCTTGAAGATCCCTTTTCCAAAATTACTTTTGGAGATTGACTATGCACAAATGAATTAAATCATATGTCTGTCTTGTCTCCACATTTCTTTTCACTCATAATAAGTTTATCCGATGATTTGGATGCTTTTGTTAAGGCAATCACATTTTTAAGATCTTTTTCCCTCTTTTCTCGAAAGCTGTGACTAACTCGCTATGATCTTGCATTTTCACCTTGACTTAGTATTCTCATCAGCTATGTGACTCAGAGTACTCACCTCTTTTGTCAGCTGTGAGTTTTGGCTTTTAAGCTGGCTGTTTTCCTCATTTAGAATGGTGTGTGAGGATTTTATGTGCTCAAAATCTTTCATTATTTTGTCTAATGAATCATAAAGATCTGTGGGTGATGAAGTGTGTGTATCACAGTCACTATCACTTGAATCAAAATGAGATGAGTTAGAGTGTACCTCATCTTATTGATCTTGTTCTTTGGCCATGAGGCAGATCATGGCCTCTTCCTCAGAACCACTTGAGTAGTCTACTTAACTACTATCTGAGTCTGCTGCCTCTTTGCACTTGGGCTGCTCAAGAATGATCTCGGCCAACATGGCTTTCTTTTTTTCTTGTCTTCTTTCCCCTCAAGACTTTTCTTTCTTCCTCATTCCTATACTTGTTGATCGTGGATAGGAACAATCAACCGCAAAATGTCCTCAGTTGTTCTGCAATTCCAACACAGGTTCTCGGCTCTCGATCGACTCTCTGTCATTATTTGATTATCACTCTTTGATGCTCAACTCTCTTGGGTGGCCTGTCTTCCCTTGCCTTGGAGGGTGCTGAATGTCTTCTGAAGTTTTCACCCTTATTCCTTTTATAGTTCTTATTGAAGAACTTGTTGAATCTTTTAACCATCAGGGCAATCTCCTCTTGGTCACTGGTCTCTAGAAGGACTTGTTTTGGGTCTATGTCACTAGGGCGAAAGTGTTTGACTGCAGCGGCCGCATTTCGATTAATTCTCGTGTGTCTCGTGCGTACTCGCCGGCGTCGATGCCTTTCCTCGCCCACCCACCGACGCCATCGGCAACTCCAATGACTTGCGCCACGTCGGAGATGAAATGAGCGTCCTCACCGCCATCATGGTCAACTTCCTAGGTCTCGAGATCGCCATTAATTGGAGATTTTTTTTTCAAATCAGATAAATTTTCTAGTATCTCTGTGTTTATGTGAAATGTAATGAGAAATAAGTCTGATCAGCTTTTGGAATTTTATAGGAACGAGGATGTTAGTCCTGCTAGGGTTATGGTAATTCCCGAAAAAAAAGAGAATGAAATTTCCGAGGTTTATAAAACTAATTTCTTTCCTATTATATTGTATGTAGGTATTAATTAACTGGATTACTGTTTTGGAAAGTAAATATTTACGGATAGAATATTATCCTACTAACTTCATTACATATCAAAAATTTCAAGAATACATTTTATATGTTCTTTTAAATTTGTGTAAATATATATATATATACCAACCATGCAAAGTCAAAAGAGAATTGATAATAATAATAATTAATCAAGTCAAATGGATTAATTAAATTTGATAATTAATATGTGTCAAATTTAACTATATTAATAAAAGAATTTTATACCCTAATAAGCTTATATTTATATTGAATAAAACTAGAGGAAACACCAAATTCAATCAATCAGTCATCGAACTGAGTTCGCATATCTGCATTTGAATTATAGACTGCTATAATTTTTTTTTTATATTTGTGCATTCTTTTTCTTCTTAAAGCTCAAGTTTAATCTAAACATTTCTCTGAGGTAGTCACCGATTACACGGTCTAATGGTTAAATGAATCCATCGTAATGGATTAATTTACCCGACCCGCGCGCGAACCCAGTCCAACGACTAAGCGTAATGTTTAATACTTTTTAGGGGAATTCCGTAAAACAACTAATACTTTTTATTATAAAATAAATACCTTTTAGGAAATTACTAAAAATCTTCTAGGAGAAAAATTAGTATTTTTCAGGGTAACTACTGATATATTTTACAGGGTAGAATAATACTTTTTGATGGAAAACCTACTATTTCTTAGGGGGACTATTATGTATTTTCAAGTGAACTATTAATACATTTTAGATGGACTACTAATATTTTTCACAGAAAACCTAATACTTTTCAAATCTTCTTGTGATATTATATTATTATCCAAACTTACAAAACTAATACTTTCAATTAAACCACACACGATACTTTTCGTTTGACATTAATACTTTTTAGACAGATCGCTAATATCACCCTAAATATTACAAAAATATCGCGGGATCAGTTTTATGGGATCCTTGTAACGGATTTTGGTGCCTTAGACCGTCTAATATGATTTTTTGTCAATTTTTCAACACTTACAGAACAACAAAATAGGATTCTCTATGATGCAGTTATAATATTTTTTGTTATATAAAAACCTTAACCCTATGCAACTCATAATACTTAAACAATTAAAGATTATCGAAGAATGTACATTTATCGATTTGACCTTTTGAATTTACATGTCTAATAAATTACAAAAATTCCTCTCAATATAAAAATGATCGAATAAAAAAATGAAAATGAACACCAAGCTGTTTTATTGATATGGTTTATGGCCGATTTCTAAAAGGTTTAACACATCGGTTTGTAACCAATTTTGTTCCTACCAAAATCGATGTTCAACACAAAACTATAACATCATTTTTGTTAGAAACAAAATCGGTTACAAACCGATGTGTTAACACCTTATAACATCGGTGCTCAACCGATCTAAAAGATAGTCAACAACATCGGTTAAAAACTGATGATGCTTCGGAAAAAGCTAGCAAATCGCAAGTTAACAATATCGGTTTAAAAACGATGTCTTTTGGATATAACAACATCATTTTTGTGGAGGGGAAAGCCCCTTCAGTGCATTTACTAACAACCTGGGGCTCGACCTAGTGGATGACGTCGGATACGAATTCTTCGCCCTCTTCTCCCGCCCATCATCGGCACCACTCTACGCAACCCTTTTCCCTTTGTTGGCCATTTAGTTGATAAAAATAAAAATTCGACAAACAAACCTGCAAAAAATATAGAACTAACTATTATACAGAAGATACAATATGCACAATATCTCTACTAAGTATACAATAAAACACAATTAACTAAACACTGCTACTTAACTAATTATACATACATATGAACACTAAGTATACACATATATAGCTAAATATACATTACCACACAACTAAATATACATATCATATAGCCAAATATACATTATTGCACAGCATATATATACATGATCACACAACTAAAATATACAATGTTATACAACTAAATATGCATTATTACACAACTAAACATATATTATTATACAACTAAATATACATTACCATACAATCGAGAATGCATTATTATATACCAAAAATACATTATCACACAACTACACATACAATATTACATAACTAAATATACATTATTATATAACTACATATACAATGTATAACATGTAGCCACCCTAAATATACATATGATATACACCATTGCACGTTGTACATAATGTCAAATCAATATGCACAATTCATACAAATATACTCGGATTATACGTCGGGATTAAATTTCGAAAAAAATGAGAAATCGAACAAAAATAGCTATAGATTCGCAATAAAATTGAAATCACAAAATTTACAATCTGAAGAGAGATAAAAAGATTAAACTTCGTTGATATAGTACGTACGTAATTCATACAAGGTAAGCAGCAACAACAGTAATATCATCATATTTCCCTCCAGAGTGTTGAACCCCAACTTCATAAGCCGTCACTTGAAAAGGACTTGTGGTTCTTTTATCCAAAGATTTGCGGCGGGCCCCATTAGCCAAAGATTCAAGCCGTTAAATCCGGTGTATATTCCTTCCTCATGCATAACCCCACAGTCGTCTCAATATCTTCAGGAAACATATTATCAAACAACCCATCAGTCCCCACAATCACAACGTCGCCGCGCTCCACCCCTACCACGATCTCCTCCGCCGCCTCGACACCACCGCTCGACGAAGTCTTCCCTATCTGATAAGGACAATTGAAACTGTACTGCTGCGTCGGAGAACTGAACTGAATCTTTCCATCTCTGATCACCACGAATCCGCTTATCGCCTGTTTGCCGCCGAGAATGTCTCCTGGTTAGGTATATAATGCATGCGATGGATGAATCGGGCGACTCCGTTTTCAAGAAAGCTTCTAGAAGGACTTGCTTTGGGTCCACATAGCTAGGGCGGCGGCCTTTGACTGCATGGCCGGCGTTTCCCATTAGCTCTCGTGCGTACTCTCCGGCGTCAATGCCTTTCTTCGCCCACCCGCCGACGCCGTCGGCTACTCCGATGACTTGCGCCACGTCGGAGATGAAATGAGCGTCCTCACCGCCATCATGGTCAACTTCCTAGGTCTCGAGATCGCCATTAATTGGAGATTTGTTTTTCAAATCAGATATTTTTTCTAGTATCTATGTGTTTATGTGAAATGTAATGAGAAATAAGTCTGATCAGCTTTTGGAATTTTATAGGAACGAGGATGTTAGTCCTGCTAGGGTTATGGTAATTCCCCAAAAAAAGAGAATGAAATTTTCGAGGTTTATAAAGCTAATTTCTTTCCTAATATATTGTATGTTGGATATTGATTAACTGGATTACTGTTTTGGAAAGTAAATATTTACGGATAGAATATTATCCTACTAACTTCATTACATATCAAAAATTTCAAGAATACATTTTATATGTTCTTTTAAATTTGTGTAAATATATATATATATATATATATATATATATATACCAACCATGCAAAGTCAAAAGAGAATTGATAATAATAATAATTAATCAAGTCAAATGGATTAATTAAATTTGATAATTAATATGTGTCAAATTTAACTATATTAATAAAAGAATTTTATACCCTAATAAGCTTATATTTATATTGTATAAAACTAGAGGAAACACCAAATTCAATCAATCACCATCGAATCGAGTTCGCATATCCGCATTTGAATTATAGACTCGCTATAATTTTTTTTTTTATTTGTGCATTCTTTTTCTTCTTAAATCTCAAGTTTAATCTAAACATTTCTCTCGAGGTAGTCACCGATTACATTCCTAACGGTAAAATGAATCCATCGTAATGGATTAATTTACCCGACTCACACGAAACCCAACGTCCAACGACTAAAGCGTAATGTTTAATACTTTTAGGGAATTAAAGTAAAAAACTAATACTTTTTATTATAAAATAAATACCTTTTAGGAAATTACTAAAAATCTTCTAGGAGAAAAATTAGTATTTTTCGGGGTAACTACGATATATTTTACAGGGTAGAATAATACTTTTTGATGGAAAACCTACTATTTCTTAGGGGACTATTATGTATTTTCAAGTGAACTATTAATACATTTTAGATGGACTACTAATATTTTTCACAGAAAACCTAATACTTTTCAGCGTTCTTGTGATATTATATTATTATCCAAACTTACAAAACTAATACTTTCAATTAAACTACACACTCGATACTTTTCGTTGATTGACGCTTAATACTTTTTAGACAGATCACTAATATCACCCTAAATATTACAAAAATATCGCGGATCGGGTTTTGGGGATCCTTGTAACGGATTTTGGTGCCTTAGACCGTCTAATATGTTTTTTTGTCAATTTTTCAACACTTACGTAAACAACAAAATAGGATTCTCTATGATGCGTTATAATATTTTTTTGTTATATAAAAACCTTAACCCTATGCAACTCATAATACTTAAACAATTAAAGATTATCGAAGAATGTACATTTATCGGATTTGACCTTTTGAATTTACATGTCTAATAAATTACAAAAATTCCTCTCAATATAAAAATGATCGAATAAAAAATGAAAATGAACACCAAGTCGTTTTATTGATATGGTTTATGGCGATTTCTAAAAGGTTTAACACATCGGTTTGTAACCAATTTTGTTCCTACCAAAATCGATGTTCAACACAAAACTATAACGCCATTTTTGTTAGAAACAAAATCGGTTACAAAACCGATGTGTTAACACCTTATAACATCGGTGCTCAACCGATCTAAAAGATAGTCAACAACATCGGTTAAAATCGATGACGCTTCGGAAAAGCTAGCAAATCGCAAGTTAACAATATCGGTTTAAAAACGATGTCTTTTGGATATAACAACATCATTTTTGTGGAGGGAAAGCCCCTTCAAAGGCATTTACTAACACCCTGGGGCTCCACCTGGATAACGCCGGATACGAATTCTTCGCCCTCTTCTCCCGCCCATCATCCACACCCACTCTACGCAACCCTTTTCCTTTGTTGGCCATTTAGTTGATAAAAATAAAAATTCGACAAACAAACCTGCAAAAAATATAGAACTAACTATTATACAGAAGATACAATATGCACAATATCTCTACTAAGTATACAATAAAACACAATTAACTAAACACTGCTACTTAACTAATTATACATACATATGAACACTAAGTATACACATATATAGCTAAATATACATTATCACACAACTAAATATACATATCATATAGCCAAATATACATTATTGCACAGCATATATATACATGATCACACAACTAAAATATACAATGTTATACAACTAAATATGCATTATTACACAACTAAACATATATTATTATACAACTAAAAATACATTACCATACAACTGAGAATGCATTATTATATACGAAAAATACATTATCACACAACTACACATACAATATTACATAACTAAATATACATTATTATATAACTACATATACAATGTATAACATGTAGCCACCCTAAATATACATAGGATATACACCATTGCACGTTGTAGCACATAATGTCAAATCAATATGCACAATTCATACTCAGTAAATATACTCGGATTATACGTCGGATTAAATTTCAGAAAAAATGAGAAATCGAACAAAAAATAGCTATAGATTCGCAATAAAATTGAATTCACAAAATTTACAATCAAGAGAGATAAAAAGATTAAACTTCACGATATAGACGTGACGTAATTCATACAAGGTAAAAAGAACAACAAGAATATATCATCATTTCCCTCCGCAGTGTTGAACCCCAACTTCATAAGCCGTCACTTGAAAAGGACTTGTGGTTCTTTTATCCAAAGATTTGCGGCGGGCCCCATTAGCCAAAGATCCAAGCCGTTAAATCCGGTGTATATTCCTTCCTCATGCATAACCCCACGCTTGTCTCAATATCTTCGAAACATATTATCAAACAACCCATCATCCCACAATCACAACGCCGCGCTCCACCCCTACCACGATCTCCTCCGCCGCCGACACCACCGCTCGACGAAGTCTTCCTATCTCGATAAGGACAATTGAAATCATCGCTGCGCTCGAGAATCGAATCGAATCTTTCCATCTCTCATCACCACGAATCCGCTTATCGCCCAAGTTTGCCGCCCGAATGTCTCCTTAGGTATATAATGCATGCGATGGATGAATCGGGCGACTCCGTTTTCAAGAAAGCTTCTAGAAGGACTTGCTTTGGGTCCACATAGCTAGGGCGGCGGCCTTTGACTGCATGGCCGGCGTTTCCCATTAGCTCTCGTGCGTACTCTCCGGCGTCAATGCCTTTCTTCGCCCCCCGCCGACGCCGCTCGCTACTCCGGCGACTTGCGCCACGCCGGAGATGAAATGAGCGCCCTCACCGCCATCATGGTCAACTTCCTAGGTCTCGAGATCGCCATTAATTGGAGATTTGTTTTTCAAATCAGATATTTTTTCTAGTATCTATGTGTTTATGTGAAATGTAATGAGAAATAAGTCTGATCAGCTTTTGGAATTTTATAGGAACGAGGATGTTAGTCCTGCTAGGGTTATGGTAATTCCCAAAAAAAGAGAATGAAATTTTCGAGGTTTATAAAGCTAATTTCTTTCCTAATATATTGTATGTTGGATATTGATTAACTGGATTACTGTTTTGGAAAGTAAATATTTACGGATAGAATATTATCCTACTAACTTCATTACATATCAAAAATTTCAAGAATACATTTTATATGTTCTTTTAAATTTGTGTAAATATATATATATATATATATATATATATATATATATATATACCAACCATGCAAAGTCAAAAGAGAATTGATAATAATAATAATTAATCAAGTCAAATGGATTAATTAAATTTGATAATTAATATGTGTCAAATTTAACTATATTAATAAAAGAATTTTATACCCTAATAAGCTTATATTTATATTGTATAAAACTAGAGGAAACACCAAATTCAATCAATCAGTCATCGAACTGAGTTCGCATATCTGCATTTGAATTATAGACTGCTATAATTTTTTTTTTATTTGTGCATTCTTTTTCTTCTTAAATCTCAAGTTTAATCTAAACATTTCTCTGAGGTAGTCACCGATTACACGGTCTAACGGTAAAATGAATCCATCGTAATGGATTAATTTACCCGACCATGCGAACCTCCACCCAACGACTAAGCGTAATGTTTAATACTTTTTAGGGAATTAAAGTAAAAAAACTAATACTTTTTATTATAAAATAAATACCTTTTAGGAAATTACTAAAAATCTTCTAGGAGAAAAATTAGTATTTTTCAGGGTAACTACTGATATATTTTACAGGGTAGAATAATACTTTTTGATGGAAAACCTACTATTTCTTAGGGGGACTATTATGTATTTTCAAGTGAACTATTAATACATTTTAGATGGACTACTAATATTTTTCACAGGAAAACCTAATACTTTTCAGCGTTCTTGTGATATTATATTATTATCCAAACTTACAAAACTAATACTTTCAATTAAACTACACACTGATACTTTTCAGATTGACAGTTAATACTTTTTAGACAGACTGCTAATATCAGTCCCTAAATATTACAAAATATCGCGATCGCTTTTATGGGATCCTTGTAACGGATTTTGGTGCCTTAGACCGTCTAATATGTTTTTTTGTCAATTTTTCAACACTTACAGAACAACAAAATAGGATTCTCTATGATGCAGTTATAATATTTTTTTGTTATATAAAAAACCTTAACCCTATGCAACTCATAATACTTAAACAATTAAAGATTATCGAAGAATGTACATTTATCGGATTTGACCTTTTGAATTTACATGTCTAATAAATTACAAAAATTCCTCTCAATATAAAAATGATCGAATAAAAAAATGAAAATGAACACCAAGCTGTTTTATTGATATGGTTTATGGCCGATTTCTAAAAGGTTTAACACATCGGTTTGTAACCAATTTTGTTCCTACCAAAATCGATGTTCAACACAAAACTATAACGTCATTTTTGTTAGAAACAAAATCGGTTACAAACCGATGTGTTAACACCTTATAACATCGGTGCTCAACCGATCTAAAAGATAGTCAACAACATCGGTTAAAATCGATGACGCTTAAAAAAGCTAGCAAATCGCAAGTTAACAATATCGGTTTAAAAACGATGTCTTTTGGATATAACAACATCATTTTTGTGGAGGGAAAGCCCCCTTCATGCATTTACTAACACCCTGGGGCTCCACCTAGTGGATAACGTCGGATACGAATTCTTCGCCCTCTTCTCCCGCCCATCATCGGCACCACTCTACGCAACCCTTTTCCCTTTGTTGGCCATTTAGTTGATAAAAATAAAAATTCGACAAACAAACCTGCAAAAAATATAGAACTAACTATTATACAGAAGATACAATATGCACAATATCTCTACTAAGTATACAATAAAACACAATTAACTAAACACTGCTACTTAACTAATTATACATACATATGAACACTAAGTATACACATATATAGCTAAATATACATTATCACACAACTAAATATACATATCATATAGCCAAATATACATTATTGCACAGCATATATATACATGATCACACAACTAAAATATACAATGTTATACAACTAAATATGCATTATTA
Source organism: Rehmannia glutinosa (assembly GCA_016081115.2). Classification (NCBI taxonomy): domain Eukaryota; kingdom Viridiplantae; phylum Streptophyta; class Magnoliopsida; order Lamiales; family Orobanchaceae; genus Rehmannia; species Rehmannia glutinosa. The sequence continues at coordinate 213,716 of JABTTQ020003007.1, read as the reverse complement.
CACAACTAAACATATATTATTATACAACTAAAAATACATTACCATACAACCGAGAATGCATTATTATATACGAAAAATACATTATCACACAACTACACATACAATATTACATAACTAAATATACATTATTATATAACTACATATACAATGTATAACATGTAGCCACCACTAAATATACATAGGATATACACCATTGCACGTTGTGCACATAATGTCAAATCAATATGCACAATTCATACCGTAAATATACTCGGATTATACGTCGGGATTAAATTTCGAAAAAAATGAGAAATCGAACAAAAATAGCTATAGATTCGCAATAAAATTGAAATCACAAAATTTACAATCAAGAGAGATAAAAAGATTAAACTTCACGATATAACGTGCGTAATTCATACAAGGTAAGCGAAGAACAAATGTAATATCATCATATTTCCCTCCAGAGTGTTGAACCCCAACTTCATAAGCCGTCACTTGAAAAGGACTTGTGGTTCTTTTATCCAAAGATTTGCGGCGGGCCCCATTAGCCAGCATCCAAGCCGTTAAATCCGGTGTATATTCCTTCCTCATGCATAACCCCACAGCTTGTCTCAATATCTTCAGAAACATATTATCAAACAACCCATCGATCCCCCACAATCACAACGTCGCCGCTCCACCCCTACCACGATCTCCTCCGCCGCCACACCACCGCTCGACGAAGTCTTCCCTATCTGATAAGGACAATTGAAACTGTACTGCTGCGTCGGAGAACTGAACTGAATCTTTCCATCTCTGATCACCACGAATCCGCTATCGCCCAAGTTTGCCGCCCGGAGAATGTCTCCGGTTAGGTATATAATGCATGCGATGGATGAATCGGGCGACTCCGTTTTCAAGAAAGCTTCTAGAAGGACTTGCTTTGGGTCCACATCGCTAGGGCGGCGGCCTTTGACTGCATGGCCGGCGTTTCCCATTAGCTCGTCGTGCGTACTCTCTCGGCCAATGCCTTTCTTCGCCCACCCGCGACGCCGTAAATACTCCGATGACTTGCGCCACGTCGGAGATGAAATGAGCGTCCTCACCGCCATCATGGTCAACTTCCTAGGTCTCGAGATCGCCATTAATTGGAGATTTGTTTTTCAAATCAGATATTTTTTCTAGTATCTCTGTGTTTATGTGAAATGTAATGAGAAATAAGTCGATCGACTTTCTAATTTTATAGGAACGAGGATGTTAGTCCTGCTAGGGTTATGGTAATTCCCCAAAAAAGAGAATGAAATTTCCGAGGTTTATAAAGCTAATTTCTTTCCTAATATATTGTATGTTGGATATTGATTAACTGGATTACTGTTTTGGAAAGTAAATATTTACGGATAGAATATTATCCTACTAACTTCATTACATATCAAAAATTTCAAGAATACATTTTATATGTTCTTTTAAATTTGTGTAAATATATATATATATATATATATATATATATATATACCAACCATGCAAAGTTAAAAGAGAATTGATAATAATATTAATTAATCAAGTCAAATGGATTAATTAAATTTGATAATTAATATGTGTCAAATTTAACTATATTAATAAAAGAATTTTATACCCTAATAAGCTTATATTTATATTGTATAAAACTAGAGGAAACACCAAATTCAATCAATCAGTCATCGAACTGAGTTCGCATATCTGCATTTGAATTATAGACGCTATAATTTTTTTATATTTGTGCATTCTTTTTCTTCTTAAAGCTCAAGTTTAATCTAAACATTTCTCTGAGGTAGTCACCGATTACACGGTCTAACGGTTAAATGAATCCATCGTAATGGATTAATTTACCCGACCCGCGCGCGAACCCAGTCCAACGACTAAGCGAAATGTTTAATACTTTTTAGGGGAATTCCGTAAAACTACTAATACTTTTTATTATAAAATAAATACCTTTTAGGAAATTACTAAAAATCTTCTAGGAGAAAAATTAGTATTTTTCAGGGTAACTACTGATACATTTTACAGGGTAGAATAATACTTTTTGATGGAAAACCTACTATTTCTTAGGGGGACTATTATGTATTTTCAAGTGAACTATTAATACATTTTAGATGGACTACTAATATTTTTCACAGGAAAACCTAATACTTTTCAGCGTTCTTGTGATATTATATTATTATCCAAACTTACAAAACTAATACTTTCAATTAAACTACACACTGATACTTTTCGATTGACATGATTAATACTTTTTAGACAGATTTGCTAATATCTCGTCCTAAATATTACAAAAATATCGCGGGATCAGTTTTATGGGATCCTTGTAACGGATTTTGGTGCCTTAGACCGTCTAATATGTTTTTTTGTCAATTTTTCAACACTTACAGAACAACAAAATAGGATTCTCTATGATGCAGTTATAATATTTTTTTGTTATATAAAAAACCTTAACCCTATGCAACTCATAATACTTAAACAATTAAAGATTATCGAAGAATGTACATTTATCGGATTTGACCTTTTGAATTTACATGTCTAATAAATTACAAAAATTCCTCTCAATATAAAAATGATCGAATAAAAAAATGAAAATGAACACCAAGCTGTTTTATTGATATGGTTTATGGCCGATTTCTAAAAGGTTTAACACATCGGTTTGTAACCAATTTTGTTCCTACCAAAATCGATGTTCAACACAAAACTATAACGTCATTTTTGTTAGAAACAAAATCGGTTACAAACCGATGTGTTAACACCTTATAACATCGGTGCTCAACCGATCTAAAAGATAGTCAACAACATCGGTTAAAAATCGATGACGCTTAAAAAAGCTAGCAAATCGCAAGTTAACAATATCGGTTTAAAAACGATGTCTTTTGGATATAACAACATCATTTTTGTGGAGGGGAAAGCCCCTTCAGTGCATTTACTAACACCCTGGGGCTCCACCTAGTGGATAACGTCGGATACGAATTCTTCGCCCTCTTCTCCCGCCCATCATCGGCACCACTCTACGCAACCCTTTTCCCTTTGTTGGCCATTTAGTTGATAAAAATAAAAATTCGACAAACAAACCTGCAAAAAATATAGAACTAACTATTATACAGAAGATACAATATGCACAATATCTCTACTAAGTATACAATAAAACACAATTAACTAAACACTGCTACTTAACTAATTATACATACATATGAACACTAAGTATACACATATATAGCTAAATATACATTATCACACAACTAAATATACATATCATATAGCCAAATATACATTATTGCACAGCATATATATACATGATCACACAACTAAAATATACAATGTTATACAACTAAATATGCATTATTACACAACTAAACATATATTATTATACAACTAAAAATACATTACCATACAACTGAGAATGCATTATTATATACCAAAAATACATTATCACACAACTACACATACAATATTACATAACTAAATATACATTATTATATAACTACATATACAATGTATAACATGTAGCCACCCTAAATATACATAGGATATACACCATTGCACGTTGTGCACATAATGTCAAATCGAATATGCACAATTCATACTCGTAAATATACTCGGATTATACGTCGGGATTAAATTTCAGAAAAAAATGAGAAATCGAACAAAAAATAGCTATAGATTCGCAATAAAATTGAAATCACAAAATTTTCAATCAAGAGAGATAAAAGATTAAACTTCACGATATAAGTACGTCGTAATTCATACAAGGTAAGCGGCAACAACGAAGAATATCATCATATTTCCTCCAGTGTTGAACCCCAACTTCATAAGCCGTCACTTGAAAAGGACTTGTGGTTCTTTTATCCAAAGATTTGCGGCGGGCCCCATTAGCCAAAGATCTCAAGCCGTTAAATCCGGTGTATATTCCTTCCTCATGCATAACCCCAGTCGTCTCAATATCTTCAAAACATATTATCAAACAACCCATCAGTCCCCACAATCACAACGCCGCCGCGCTCCACCCCTACCACGATCTCCTCCGCCTCGACACCACCGCTCGACGAAGTCTTCCTATCCGATAAGGACAATTGAAATCTTTGCTCGTCGGAGGCCGAGAATCGAATCTTTTCCATCTCTGATCACCACGAATCCGCTATCGCCCAAGTTTGCCGCCCGGAGAATGTCTCCGGTTAGGTATATAATGCATGCGATGGATGAATCGGGCGACTCCGTTTTCAAGAAAGCTTCTAGAAGGACTTGCTTTGGGTCCACATAGCTAGGGCGGCGGCCTTTGACTGCATGGCCGGCGTTTCCCATTAGCTCTCGTGCGTACTCTCCGGCGTCAATGCCTTTCTTCGCCCACCCGCCGACGCCGTCGGCTACTCCGATGACTTGCGCCACGTCGGAGATGAAATGAGCGTCCTCACCGCCATCATGGTCAACTTCCTAGGTCTCGAGATCGCCATTAATTGGAGATTTGATTTTCAAATCAGATATTTTTTCTAGTATCTCTGTGTTTATGTGAAATGTAATGAGAAATAAGTCTGATCAGCTTTCGGAATTTTATAGGAACGAGGATGTTAGTCCTGCTAGGGTTATGGTAATTCCCCCAAAAAAGAGAATGAAATTTCCGAGGTTTATAAAGCTAATTTCTTTCCTAATATATTGTATGTTGGATATTGATTAACTGGATTACTGTTTTGGAAAGTAAATATTTACGGATAGAATATTATCCTACTAACTTCATTACATATCAAAAATTTCAAGAATACATTTTATATGTTCTTTTAAATTTGTGTAAATATATATATATATATATATATATATATATACCAACCATGCAAAGTTAAAAGAGAATTGATAATAATAATAATTAATCAAGTCAAATGGATTAATTAAATTTGATAATTAATATGTGTCAAATTTAACTATATTAATAAAAGAATTTTATACCCTAATAAGCTTATATTTATATTGTATAAAACTAGAGGAAACACCAAATTCAATCAATCGAGTCATCGAATCGAGTTCGCATATCTCTGCATTTGAATTATAGATCGCTATAATTTTTTTTATATTTGTGCATTCTTTTTCTTCTTAAAGCTCAAGTTTAATCTAAACATTTCTCTGAGGTAGTCACCGATTACACGGTCTAACGGTTAAATGAATCCATCGTAATGGATTAATTTACCCGACCCGCGCGCGAACCCAGTCCAACGACTAAGCGAAATGTTTAATACTTTTTAGGGGAATTCCGTAAAACTACTAATACTTTTTATTATAAAATAAATACCTTTTAGGAAATTACTAAAAATCTTCTAGGAGAAAAATTAGTATTTTTCAGGGTAACTACTGATACATTTTACAGGGTAGAATAATACTTTTTGATGGAAAACCTACTATTTCTTAGGGGGACTATTATGTATTTTCAAGTGAACTATTAATACATTTTAGATGGACTACTAATATTTTTCACAGAAAACCTAATACTTTTCAAATATTCTTGTGATATTATATTATTATCCAAACTTACAAAACTAATACTTTCAATTAAACTACACACTGATACTTTTCAGATTGACAGTTAATACTTTTTAGACAGACTGCTAATATCAGTCCCTAAATATTACAAAAATATCGCGGGATCAGTTTTATGGGATCCTTGTAATGAATTTTGGTGCCTTAGACCGTCTAATATGTTTTTTTGTCAATTTTTCAACACTTACAGAACAACAAAATAGGATTCTCTATGATGCAGTTATAATATTTTTTTGTTATATAAAAAACCTTAACCCTATGCAACTCATAATACTTAAACAATTAAAGATTATCGAAGAATGTACATTTATCGGATTTGACCTTTTGAATTTACATGTCTAATAAATTACAAAAATTCCTCTCAATATAAAAATGATCGAATAAAAAAATGAAAATGAACACCAAGCTGTTTTATTGATATGGTTTATGGCCGATTTCTAAAAGGTTTAACACATCGGTTTGTAACCAATTTTGTTCCTACCAAAATCGATGTTCAACACAAAATTATAACATCATTTTTGTTAGAAACAAAATCGGTTACAAACCGATGTGTTAACACCTTATAACATCGGTGCTCAACCGATCTAAAAGATAGTCAGCAACATCGGTTAAAAACGGATGACGCTTCGGAAAAAGCTAGCAAATCGCAAGTTAACAACATCGGTTTAAAAACGATGTCTTTTGGATATAACAACATCATTTTTTGTGGAGGGAAAGCCCCTTCAGTGCATTTACTAACACCCTGGGGCTCGACCTAGTGGATAACGTCGGATACGAATCCTTCGCCCTCTTCTCCCGCCTATCATCGGCACCACTCTACGCAACCCTTTTTCCCTTTGTTGGCCATTTAGTTGATAAAAATAAAAATTCGACAAACAAACCTGCAAAAAATATAGAACTAACTATTATACAGAAGATACAATATGCACAATATCTCTACTAAGTATACAATAAAACACAACTAACTATACACTACTACTTAACTAATTATACATACATATGAACACTAAGTATACACATATATAGCTAAATATACATTATCACACAACTAAATATACATATCATATAGCCAAATATACATTATTGAACAGCATTTATATACATGATCACACAACTAAAATATACAATGTTATACAACTAAATATGCATTATTACACAACTAAACATACATTATTATACAACTAAATATACATTACCATACAACTGAGAATACATTATTATATACCAAAAATACATTATCACACAACTACATTATTATATAGTGTGTTCCATATTTGTGTGTTTAGTATATCCTTATGTTCTTACCTAAAGGTTTTGGTCTCATTTGATCATATCCCTTTATATATATATCCCTTTTCCAATTTCCAATTTCTAAATAGGTCATTTTAACTAAATTGAGACAGACCTCCTCCAACAAACATACATTATCATTCCAAAACATTATCATTCAAATTTTAACATATATTGTCTCTTGCATATCTACAGTGTAAGAATAAATGGAACCTCTCCTTGCAAGAATTAGCGAATGGGAAAATAAATAATTAATAAAATAATGACATTATGATCCATTAAAGATACTCTATCACTGTGTATATGAAACAACCAATTAAAGTAAAACCAAGAAAAAAAAAAGCAACTAAAGCACCTCTCAACTTTCTAACTTAACAAAATAAAATATTAAGTGTGTTGAATTTTTGGCATTTGCTCTATAGCAAAAATATTTTATAGTTATAATTTTTAAAAACATGTTTTTTTAGCCAATTTTGAGTTGAAATGTCCAATTTATCTTTTTTTTTCATTTCTAGAACGGTACATAATTCAAGACAGAGTTACGTGACTCGGTACCGAGTTATGTAACTTCATATCACTACTATAAAAACATGTTTTTGTGACAACTAAATGTTGTTGCAAAAGACACTAAGTTGTCGCAAATAAAGTTTTTGCGACAACTAGTTGTCACAAAAACGTTGCCACTAATATTTTGACGCAAAAAAACTTATTTTTGTCGACTTTGTCGTCGCAATTGTATTAGCGATTACAAGTTGTCGCAAATAAGTCGTTGCTAACATTTCTGTGCGCATGAGTATTTGCGACGACTGCTATTGTCACAAAAACCTATACTACTATTAGTGATGACTTTTGTTGTCACTAAAGCTATTTTTTCCACTTTCTAATTTATTATCTTATTTTGAAAACTGTCTTCAACAAATAACAATATCAATATTTACCCAAAAACATTAATACCACAATTTACTCAGTCAACATCAATATCACCCAAACACTTATAATAATTGTGATCAAAACATACAAGGATATATACAAGGAAATATCAAAGATCAAGCTAAACATATACATCAACAAATGTGATCAAAACATACAAGGATATATACAAATAAGCATTAGCATCTTAAATAGTACAAATCAGTTTTCTATTCCTATATAATAATAATTCACTCTTTCATTAGCATAACTTGCACTCTTTCATTTATTCTTCAAAATATTGTGTTGTTTCATTATAAAGAGAGAACAATTATAAGTAAATGTGAAGATAACAAGAGTTGACAAATGAAAGAAAAAGAAGGGAAGAGCAGTACAACATACTTTAGACCCATGAACAACAACACGGAAACTCTGTGATGAACTCTTGTAGAGTTGATCAAGCTTTTCTCTTCACCTTGCTGCTTCATTTTCCTTTGGAACAGGTTCAGCAAACACAAGTTTCCCTAGGAAAATGAAACAAACAAAATTATAGAAAAAAGAGAAAAAAATAAAGGATAAATAGACATCGTCAAAACCATGAGATAAGAGGTTCCTTCCTGAAGTAGAAAATTGCCAAGTTCTTTGTATATTTCTACACACTTCTCCAAGGACATCAACTTTATTCCAAGTGAAACAGCAAGCATACCACCTATAGATGTTCCACAAATAATATCGAAGAGCTCATGGAACAAGTCATGCATTCTGTAACTTTTGTACAGCTGTAAGAATCTATTTACACCATTTTTCGCATCACAAATAAATGTAAGTTAACAGATTCTCTTCTATTTATGAAACTTCAGAATTATCTTAACGTTAGTTAACATATATATATATATATATATATATATATATCAGTAATGGTTAAATGGCCTTTTGCAGAACATGTGAACCTCATTCGTCCCAATGAGAAATCATAACAATATAATGAGGCTAGATAGCTAATTTGGCAACTATGTCACCTTATACTCAACTAATGAATAGCTTTATGACTAAATTAAGCCCAATAAGCATATATTATAGGTAACAAATCTTAAAACACTCAACAGGGGTATTTTCCATAATTGGATACTGATTCAGAGATATCGCCTTTTACTGTATTATCCAATAGATATAAGGTTCTTGCTTTCGCTTATTTTTATTCTCACTTAATGTCGAACATCCCCTTATTATCCTCCTCAGAAAATCTACCTGAGTCATCATGCTTCCTTCACAATTATTTTGGTGCTTTGGAGGATAAACAAAAGATAAAGAGGAAAAGGGGATGCAATCTGAAAAATGAAACCAGACCAAACTATTGGATAACCATACATAAGCATGCAACCAAAGTATATATGGATACACAATCTGCAAATAAATGTACCACATCAGCTATGTTTCAAATAAAACTAATAGGGGTGTGAATTCGGTAAAATTGTACTGTAACAAAACTTCGGTAAGCCAAAATTTCGGCATGACAATTTTTTACTAATTACCGAACCATATTTGACCAGTACAACTCGGTATTAGAAAAAGCAAAAATAACTCATCAAAAGCTAATCAAATCCATCATTAAAATTTCAAAATATCCTATTATATTCACAATTATGTCAAACAAAAAAGAAAGCGATAAGTCTTGAAAGAAATGGCCTGACTTTATCTTTTGGAACAATCATACATCACTCGCAGTGCGAGGGAGACCTAGGTGGATCATCGCGTGGTGGCTGGGCTTCACAAGAACTTGTGCGTGATGTGCACCTGAAATTAAGAACCATAAGTCAATAGACCATATGTTGCCCTAAAAAGTCCAAGGTAGGGTTCATTCTTAGCTTCCAATCAATTTTAAAGAAATCATTGGTTTTATATATGATTCACACCCAAAACTAGAACAAGTACGGAAAAAAAAATCAATTAGGAAAAACGAGAAACAAACATCGCCGGGCATTCATTGATCCAAGAAAAAATGCCCTAAATTCCGGCAGGAAAACAGAAAACTCAACCTAGAAATGATCAATTCCAGGGTAACAAAAATAAAACGTGTCTGTGTGCTTTGATTCTCCTAATGCAAAGTTATATGCAAAAGAATAAAAAAGAAGAAGTAAAAAAAGAGAGATAACCATAAGAGACCTGGATAGAAGCACCAGGAAGAGAACTGTGATGGCAATTAGTGATGGTGATGATAAGCCAGCGGCGGTGGGTAGCAACAACCTGGCGACAAAGAGAGATTGGGAAAAAAATAATATAGGATGAAAATAAAAACTGAGAGCGAGGGAGAGTAAGATTGAGCGAGAGAGGTGGGGGCTATGGCAGCCAGCAAAGGAGGAGGCAGTGATGGAAACCAGAGGCGGCAACAATGGGCGACGGGGGAGAGAGTGTTGGTAACTGGAAACAATGGGCGACGAGGGAGAAAAACCGCGAGGGAAAAAATATTTAGGGCGCGAAGGATAAAATGTTGAGGGAACTTTAGAGTTCTGGCAGCCAAGTATTAGTGACAACATATGTTGCCGCAATTGTCAAGAATGTCGTCGCAAAAAGATATTTTTTATGGCAACAGAGTGTTGTCGCATATACCTCTGTTGCAAAATGTCATGTTTCTTGTAGTGATACAAATTACATAACCTGGTACCGAGTTATGTACCGCATTATTTTTTTGAAAAATTGTCAAGTAACTCATCAGAGAATACATGAATGATATGACCGTCAGTTTCTAGTCAAAATGAGTAAAAAAATATGTTTTTGAAAATATGAGTCATGATTATTTTTCATTTTCACACACTACAAAACAATTCCAGTTTACCGATATAATTACCGATAGAAATGATTTTGTCACTAAAATTTACAATTACTTACGTAATAAAAATATTATTTTCTCCCAAATTATTACCGATGATTATTGACAGAGTTTTTCAATTACCGACATATTTTACGTAGATATTTACAAACCATTTTAAATTTTGTAGGTAAATATTTACCTAAACTTTACAATTTTTTTAATACTTACCTACTGATTTTTTTATAGGTAAATTAGTTTTTTCTTGTAGTGACAAAATATAAATGGCCAGTTTGGATGGCTTATTGCCACTAAAATATATGTTATTGTATATTATTGTATTTCCATGCTTACTTTGTTTCTTATTTTAACTTCTCGTCTCTTGAATATATCATATCAACTTTTTTTTTTAAACTTTTTCTCCAAATATGAAACGACAATATTCTTCACTCTTCATAAATATTTTCATGTGATATTCGATAAGAGCATCCACAAAAAATGGTTCAGGTTCAAGTTGAAGCTCTTGAACTTAATTGAACTTGATTGCTGCCATTATGGGAAGTTTTACGGTTGCACGTTCATGTTTTTGGTTCAATACATGGTAGTTAAATTTTTCTCCCAAGTTATGCTTTGCCGAGTTAGAGAGTGGTGTGTGCCTCGGTATAATTAAATTGACTCAAGGACAAATTGAGTTTTCATATAATTAAATGGCTAAAAACATGTATTTCAAAAAAATAACTAAAAAATATTTTTGCATTAGAGGAAGTGCTGAAAAACTTGGGCAGTGTTAATTATTTATAATTATTTTAGTGATGTTATTGAAATTATATACAAAAATTACAATAGATATTAATACATATTACATATACATGATTGATAGGAGGATCCATTTTGAACCATGAACTTGAACTTAAATATTGTAGGTAGTTGGTTCAAGTTCATAATTTTGTGTATATGGCAATGCCGGACCCACAAAAAATCTTGATCTTACAACCACGACTGTGGATACCCTAAATACCACCTTGTACCTAAATAAAATGATGATTGGCTACAAATCATTTCTTTTTCTTTTTTTTTTTGACGACCCAGAGTATATGGGACATTCGTTCCCAGAAATGGTCCTAATCTCTTGGGTGGAGGAGGGGCAAACCCCAACCCCTCACTCCGCGATAGTTAAGGTTTGGGCCCACGATCTTGATGTGCAATTGCAACTTCAAAGCCACTAGGCCAAACCTTGAGGGTTAGTACAAATCATTTCTATGATACTATTAACAAATTAACGCAGAGAACCTTGAATCAAGAAAAACAACAACTAGCGCAAATGCATCAAACCCAGAGCGGCGTACAGAAAAACTAGGATAATCGAACAATGCTAATTGTATTAATTTCTCATCAGATCAAATACATCTAACACTGATATTGATACAATTATCTTTTTTCGTCCTTCAAAATTTTCATATAAAGAACCTTGATTTTAAAATACAAATGGAATCATCAGAATAAATTAGCTGAATTGACAAGACTGCAAAAGAACGAGCTTCTCTGCACAAAAGAATTGAGCTGGTGGTCCTGAACATGCATAAAACTAAAATTGTGCTAATTGTGGTAAGAGGTAGATTAATGTAAGCAGCAACAACATAATTAGTATAATAAAAATTATGTAAATAATTAAATAATAGTTATGTATTTTATATCATCATTACCTAGTTGAAATGATCTGGGTCAAGTTTGACGCAAGTGGTTTAATACTCAATTTCCCAGGTTTTCATTTGAGTTCGATCCAATCCACCAGACCCACCCATAAAGATTTCCCAGCCCCTTGGGGATTGGACTAAAAACAAATTTGAAATGATTCGATAAATTCAAAATAAAGTATAATACCAAAACCCTAAATCAAAATAAATAAACAATCATATTCAAATCATACAAACTAATTCCTCTATAAAATTAATTAGTAGCAACTGTCTATTGATATTTAATTTTCTCATCTCCTGTAAAACTGGGCTTCACTCTTAATTATATATTAGGGCTTAACTGTAAAATTTCTACATAAATGATGCGTGATTGGCTAAGATTCCCATCGATCATACAACTATTTACAGAACTTGATTATGAATAAAGAAAAACAATAACTAGTAAATGCATCCGCAAATCTTGAACCATGAAACATATATAAAAAAAATAAGAACATATACATATCGGAACAATTCTTTTATTTCTCAATCAGAATACAGGCATGTACATAACTAACATTGAGATTCAAACTTTTTTTCGTTCTTAAAATTAAAATCTAAAGAAGATTGTCTCAAAATTCACAAAATTTACAATCTGAAGATAAAAAGATTAAATCGCCGATAGTACGTAGTAAGTAGTTTATACAACGTAAGCAGCAACAACAGTAATATCATCATATTTCCCTCCAAAGTGTTGAACCCCAGCTTCATAAGCCGCCACTTCAAAAGGAGTTGTGGTTCTTTTATCCAAAGATTTGCGGCGGGCCCCATTAGCCAGCATCCAAGCCGTTAAATCCGGTGTATATTCCTTCCTCATGCATAACCCCACCGTCGTCTCAATATCTTCCGGAAACATATTATCAAACAACCCATCGGTCCCCACAATCACAACGTCGCCGCGCTCCACCCCTACCACGATCTCCTCCGCCGCCTCGACACCGCCGCTCGACGAAGTCTTCCCCATCTGATAAGGACAATTGAAATCAGATCTGCTGCGTCGGAGAATCAGATCAATCTTTCCATCTCTCGATCACCGGAATCCGGCTGCGCCCAGTTTGCCGCCCGGAGAATGTCTCCTGGCCAGGATATAATGCATGCGGTGGATGAACCGGGCGACTCTGTTTTCAAGAAAGCTTCTAGAAGGACTTGCTTTGGGTCCACATCGCTAGGACGGCGGCCTTTGACTGCATCGGCGGCGTTTCTCATTAGCTCTCGTGCGTACTCGCCGGCGTCGACGCCTTTCTTCGCCCATCCGCCGACACCGTCGGCTACTCCGATGACTTGCGGGACTTCGGAGATGAAATGAGCGTCCTCGCCGCGGGGCTTGGACGGGTTATCCTTGGGTAAGTAGAATGAATCAGCCATCATCGTCAACTTCCTAGGTCTCGAGATCGCCATTAATATTAGAGAATTTCCAATCGTTTGAATCAGATAATTTTTCAAATATCTCTGTGTTTCTGTGAATTGTCTGATCTGCTTTTGGAATTTTATAGAGATGAGGATATATGTTAGTCCTCCTAGGGGTTATATATAAGTTTTAATTTGGCTACATGAAGTACGTGCATAGGAAACTCCCCAAAAAAAAGGCTTAATTGCAAAAAGTGCCTTGTAACTTTGGGTGGGTTGCATTTTATGACTTTTATTTTTTGGTTTGTAATTTAAGACTTTAATTTAAAAATAGGCTAAATTGCAATTTTGATACACTAACTATACTACATTTGCAATCGAGGTACGCTATTTATGGCTATGGCACATTTAATACAAAAATTCTTAATTTTTTGCAAATTGCTAATACCAGTCCCTAAATATTACAAAAATATCGCGGGATCAGTTTTGGGATCCTTCTAACGGATTTTGATGCATTAGACCATCTGATATGAGTTTTTGTAAAATTTTCAACACATACAGAACAACAAAATAGGATTCTCTATGATGCAGTTATAATAATTTTCCGTTATATAAAAATCCTTACCCTACGCAACTCATAATACTTAAAAAATTAAAGATTACTCAAGAATGTACATTTATCGGATTTGATGACCTTTTTGAATTTACATGTCTAATAAATTACAAAAATTCCTCTCAATATAAAAACGATTGAATAAAAAAAAGAAAATGAACACGAAGCTGTTTTATTGATGGAAAAATTTCAATGAAACAGTAGATATGATTACAGATCATCGTCGATTAGATTTCGATCGAGCTACACAATAAAAAACATATTAATCTTGAATCTTCAATCTTCAATCTTGGCAATAATAACAGTAATGTCATCAACTTTCCCTCCTTTATGACATTTTCCAGCCATTCTTGATGCAATGGAATATGGCGTATCAGTATACCTATCAATGAATTGTAAAGCGCAAGATTTGCCATGTAACAGCACTGTTTCATTAGGCTGTCTTTGCGGCCTTCAGTTGTACCTCGACGTACAATCTCCAAGATCTCACTTGCATGCATGTTGTCAAACAACCCATCTGTCCCGACAACAACTATATCCCCTGCTTCAACTTCAACCTCAATCTCCTCGGCCACACTCGGATTATCTTTAGTGGTCCCCAGCTGATATGGATAGCTGAACGTGTGCTGCTGTTTGGGGGATTGGTATAAAACGTCGCCGTTTCTGATGACTAGAAATCCACTGTCCCCGACGTTCGCAGCGAATAACCTGTTGCCGGAAAGTGTGATGATGCAGGCGGTGGAGGATCCTTGCGCGTTGGTGTTATCGTACGCATCCTGCAAAACCCTTTTAGGGTTTACGCGTTCGCCGCGTTTCGTTTGTTTGCGGAGAGCGAGACGGAGTTGAACATGAGTTGGCGCGCGTACTCGCCGCCGTCGATTCCTGATTTGATCCAACCGCCGACGCCGTCTGCCACCCCGATGGTCTGCTCCTCCGCCGAGATAAAATGGGCATCGTCTCCTCGTGGCCGTTTGGGATTATCCTTTGGTATGTAAATGGACGCAGCTATCATCTTCAAGAAAACCTTATTAATGGATGGCTTTGTCAAAGATGACTGATCCGACGCAGTGACTTGCGGCTTGTCACATGTAAAACGAGCGTCAGAAAGTATCATCAAACTTCTGGGTTCTGGGATCGCCATGATTAATTGAGAGTACTTTAAGAGTATATTTTTTGTGTTTTTTTTTTTTTTTGTGAATGAACAGAATGAAATGAACGTTAAGGACGATTCAAATGAAATAGCTAGGGTTACAGAATCAAGAATCAAGATTTGTGTTTTTTAATCAAATTAAATGTGTAAAGCTTCTAGAATTTCTCATAATTTTGTAGGAATTATATAAGGAAAGTCGATCCTTATATATAGGGCTATGAGTTTATTACCTACATGTAAAACTTTCCTAATATGAAACTTCCCATACGGATTTAACTGAGTTACTTTCTTGGAAAGTAAATATTATCTTAGGGTTAGAATCAGAATCCCTTCTATTGTGAAAATAAGATTTTCAGTCCTATAAATTGGACCTTTTTGAAAATTAGTCCTCTAAGTTGTCATTTTTGTATTGTAATCCTTTAACTTTCAAATTTCTAGATATTCAGTCTTTTAACTTTCAATTTTTTTAGATATTCAATCCTTTAAATTAACAATTTACTATTGGCCGTATAATTTAACACATTTAAAAAATTTAGTCCTATAACTTAGCAACAGTTAAATTTAACTAATTTATTAAAAATTTAGTACACACACTTCACATTTGTTTTATAGGACCAAAAGTAAAATAATTAAACTTCAATTTCTGAATATTAAATTAAATTATAAAAGCAATTAAAAATTAAATTATTTTGATTAATACAAAATAAAATTAAAAAGAAATCTCTAAAACAATTAATGAATTTTGGGAAAATTAAAATAATTGCATCAAACTAGTAAATTAAGAATAATTTATCATATTTATTTAATTACTCTTTCGTGAGGAGAATTATCTCCAAGAAATGAATATGGATTAGTGTGCAAGATGCATTTATTTTAGAAGGTTTAACAAAAGTAATGCTTAAAATATTTTTTAGAAATTAATTAACCTAAAAAATAATTACTTACTTTTATTTAAAACTTAACTGTTAATTAGAATTATTCAATTTTCATAAATTTAATTTTTTTTGAAAGAAAAATAAAATTTACTTACGAAAGGACCAAATTTTGAAATCTTTTAAGTTATGGGACTAAAAAGAAAATTACTAAGTTAAAGGGCTGAATATTTAGAAATTTGAAAGTTAAGGACTAAAATCCAAAGGTGACAACTTAGAGAACTAATTTTACTTACAAGACTAAAAATCATATTTTCCCAAATTCTATTCCTACTAAATTCGAAATGCATATATATCACATTTTATGAAATATACATTAATTTAAATTAAATCATAGTACGCGTAGAATTCTGTGATACTTTACATTACCACGACAATATAAGAAAATAATCGACAATACTCATTCGAGTAAATTAAATGATTAAGTCATTGTTTTTATGATATTTTATGTCTTAAGTTTTAAAAGTTACTGAAATTTGAATATATTTCACTAGATAGGGTTTGGAAATGGGCCTATTCCTCTTGGGCTTTAGCCTTGAATATACGATTAACTGTCTATGATTGGGTACATGGTCCTTGAAAATTTAAAAATATTTTCAATTTATTAAAAAACGTTAAAAAAATCCACAAAATTATTTGAAATTCTATATTAAAATGTTAAAAACACGATTATTTGTTTAAAAAAACAAGATTCAAATTATTTTAAAATCAAAAAATTCAAACACATCATTTAGTTTATTTTCCGAGAAACCTCCAAAAGAAATTTCATTGATTTGTTTATCATGGAGGCTAAATTCCTTTTGACTTAGTAAGGGATATATTGCGTATAAGAAAGTGAATTCTCGTCACAACTAGAATTTTGGGAATTAATTGTAACTCAGTTGAGTATTTGTAACCCACACTACAAAAAAAAGGATTTGTAGCAACACAAATTTAGTGACTCTTCTAGAAAGTGTCATTAAAACTAAAGCTATTACGACGCTTTTTATAAAGCGTTTTCAAGTAATGACACTTTCACAAAAGTGTCATTATACTTACCAATATTACGATGCTTTTTAAAAAGCGTATTTATGTAATGACACTTTTTCAAAAATGTCAGTTTTTTGACTAATATGACGACGTATTTTAAAAAGCGTATTTAAGTAATGACATTTTCACAAAAGTGTCGTTTTATTTACCAATATTACGACACATTTTAAAAAGCGTTTTTAAGTAATGACATTTTTTCAAAAGTGTCAGTTTTTTTACAAAAGTGGCAACACATATTTAGCGACTCTTCGAAAAAGTGTAATTAATGTATTTAACTAATGACACTTTCACAAAGGTGTCAGTTTTTTTAACCAATATGACAATGCTTTTTAAAAAGTGTATTTAAGTAATGACATTTTTACAAAAGTGACAACACATATTTAGTGACTTTTCTAAAGAGTGTAATTAAAATTGAGGTTGTAATGACGCATTTTATAAAGCGTATTTAATTAGTGACATTTTAAAAAAATGTCAGTTTTTTTAACCAATATGACGACGCTTTTTAAAAAGCGTATTTAAGTAATGATATTTTCACAAAGGTGGCAGCACATATTTAGCGACTCTTCGAAAAAGTGTAATTAATATATTTAACTAATGACACTTTCACAAAAGTGTCAGCTTTTTTAACCAATATGACAATGCTTTTTAAAAAGTGTATTTAAGTAATGACATTTTTACAAAAGTGACAACACATATTTAGTGACTTTTCTAAAGAGTGTAATTAAAATTGAGGTTGTAATGACGCATTTTATAAAGCGTATTTAATTAGTGACATTTTAAAAAAAGTGTCAGTTTCTTTAACCAATATGACGACGCTTTTTAAAAAGCGTATTTAAGTAATGATATTTTCACAAAAGTGGCAACACATATTTAGCGACTCTTCGAAAAAGTGTAATTAATGTATTTAACTAATGACACTTTCACAAAAGTGTCAGCTTTTTTAACCAATATGACAATGCTTTTTAAAAAGTGTATTTAAGTAATGACATTTTTACAAAAGTGACAACACATATTTAGTAACTTTTCTAAAGAGTGTAATTAAAATTGAGGTTGTAATGACGCATTTTATAAAGCGTATTTAATTAGTGACATTTTAAAAAAAGTGTCAGTTTTTTTAACCAATATGACGACGCTTTTTAAAAAGCGTATTTAAGTAATGATATTTTCACAAAAGTGGCAATACATATTTAGTGACACCTCTTAAAAGTGTAATTAAAACTAAGGTTGTAACGACGCTTTTAAAAAACGTAGTTAAATAACAACACTTTCACAAAGTGTTAGTTTTTTTTACCTATATGACGATGTTTTTCAAAAATCGGATTTAAGCAATGACATTTTCACAAAATTATTTTCTGTTGATTTAGTGATTATTGGTATTAAGTTTGTCTCTGGTCTTTTTTAATTTTTTGCTGGTTAAGTGATTATTGGTATGTTTAGTTTTTTTTTTTTTTGAAAGATTGATATTTTTAGTTTGTGTCTACTCTTTTTTATTTGTTGCTAGTTATTTTTATTTTTGGTGTATTTAAATATATGTATAATTATTGGTATATGGAATTACACCATCTCTAGAATACCCTATACTCTTCTTCTCTCCCTCTCATACGGAATTACAGCTTCAAGATTTGGCATTATCCCCAAAATTATTGAAGGTATGTCTCATAATTTAGAATGGGGATTTATAGTGGTTGCATTAATTTAATTTATATGATTGATATTCTAATAATTTCTTGACACATCAATTTAGAAGTAGTTTACTTACTCTAAATAATATGACACAAAACCTAATTAACCCACTCAAAATAAAATTGGAAAATAAAATTTTTGCGCCGGAAATCCCTCTTTTTCTCATCCTCACCTACACGATCTGTATTTACTTGTCTCCTTGTTCTCTCTCTTAAACTCTAATGGCTGAACAAAACGTCTTCAAAGTATTTTGAATTCTCAAGAAAATGATGCACAAATATATCACAAAGATGAGTTTGATGATGAATCACAGCCATCTGACAGTCTAGACCCCAACATTTGATGATGAAGCATAACATAATTATTGAAGAAGACTATGAAGATCTCGAAATTAGAGGTACCATGTTTCCCATTATCTGCATGTATTATATGGTATTATGCCTCTGTTGGTATAGGATTTATGCTTCTCTAGAGAAATTGCACTATTAAATTTTCAAAGTTAATGTTGGATATTTGGGTTCAATGTTATGTATCTCTTGCTAGCGGGCCTCATGTTTCAAAAATGTTCTGATAAAAACACAAAAGTGGATGCAGTTGAGTAAGTTGTGTAAATGTTTGTCATTCTCTTATGTTAACATTACCAAGTATCAAGTTGAGGGGAGTTTTGGGCCCATTATTGTGCAAAACATTAGGAGTATGTGGGATATTTAGGTTGCTTGTCCATTCTTATCGTATATCTATAGGCCTAATCTGATCCAAACCACCTTGTAAAATTAACTGTGAGTAGTGGCTACTGTGGGAATATAGTGGATTTTTTAAGAGCAATTTCTTCTAGTTAATGTTTTTTCTTAATCTTTTTCCATAATATTGTGAGTTCAGCCCAAATCCTTGAAATGGTGATACAATGAGCTTGATTTTTTCATGTGGATAATGGGTGTTTATGTGTCAATTAAGCATTCGTTATTTTCTTAACATTTTTAACAGACCTTAATATGGGAATTGTAATTTGTTGAAGACAAGTCATTAGAAATGTGTGATTTTCAGAATTCCAAGTATTTGAATCATGTTAAGCTTCTGTGTGGATAAACTATTGGTAAGTAATTATATATATATATATATATATATATATATGTTTTTTTTCACATTTTCCCTTCAATTACCTGACATAAAATATAAACTAATCAAATTTCTTGTTAGTTTGAAACAGGAATTTAGCAGTCAATGAAGAGCATTTGAAGCATATTGATTATCATCATTTGGATTATTTTTCATATCTCTAAATAATGTTGAATTTACCATTTTTCAAACAATGATGTAATTTGATTTCGATTTTGTTAATGACTTTGGATATTTATTTATTCTTGTTTTTATTTGGTTTATTTTTCTTATTATTCTCTTGTTTTGATATTATTAATGTTGTGTAGATTTATTATAAATAACATCGTAAATCTAATGATATTTATATATAGGGACAATTGTCAATTTGGTAATCTCTAATTAAAAAGCATTACAAAGTTTAAGACGCAAAATATGAACCAATTTAATGACAAAAAATATCAAAAGCATTGCCAGATTTAGTGACTTAAATTCTAAAAGCGTAGCCAATTTAATGATTAAAATTCTAAAAACCATTGCCAAATTTAGTGACGCTATTTGTAGCATGTTGCTAATTTAAAGACACAAATCATAAAAAATGTAATTAATTGACAACACTAGTTATCATATGTGTCTCCAGTTTAATGACACTATTCCTCAAAAGCGTCATAAATTTAGCGACACTTACCCTTAAAAGCGTCTCAGATTTGACAACGCTATTTCATGAAAAGCGTTGTTAATTTAGTGACACAATAATTGATTAGTGTCGGGAAAATTGTACCTTAAAACTTGTAGGTCTATTGCAATCGTGACAGAAAATAGTGTCACCAAATTCATGTTAATGACGCACTAAATAAAAGCGTCACGTTTTGAACATTACCTACGCATAGATTTTGTGTCACAAATATATTCGTGACATCAAATTTAACAACGCAACTCGTGACGCTTTTACAAGCATAGGTAATTTACTTTGTGACGCTAATAAGCGTCTCTAAATGAAAAAAAAACGTCACTAAACACTGTTTTTTTTGTAGTGCCACATCCATGACTTGAGATCAAATGATTTAAATTCCAACAGTCCCACCTCTCCCAAGATCTCCTAAAAAAAATCACGACAGGAGTTGTAAAGTGGGCTAGGTTGGGTCACTGGCCGGGTTGGCCCAAAATTCTATCGATCAATTATTTTTGTAGCTCTGTCCAACCCTTGCTTTAAAAATATATGTAAATTGTACAGGTTGGATTCATTTTTTTCAGCATGAATAGGTCGGACCAAAAAAATCTATGCTCCTTTGGGGCCTGGAAAATTGTTGCATAGTCTAACCCTATCATCAGGTCGGGCTGGTTTTGACATCTCTAATCACGACTCAAAGCAATATGTTTTTCTTCATACTTTGAAATTTTCTAACAACAAATGTACGTGTTGAGTATATATAGATATTTGTGCGTATATTTATGTATTCAAATAAAAAAACGTAGATGTAATATAGTTAAAGTTAAAAAAAATGTAAAAAATGAATAACTTATATGAATTGACGATATAATACTTTACAAAGAATATTATTCACTACTATTGACGGGTATAATTTTAATAAATCCGAAATACATATCAATTTTTAAAAAAAATACATTAACATAAGACATAGTGCAGTCCTAATAAATTGCAAATCCATCGTATTTGTTGAAGAATACATTAACTTTCTTTTAACAGAAAAAAAATTAATTAAAGCATAGTACCGGTAGAATTCTATGATAATTTAAAAGTTATATTAAAAAATAATAGTTAGTACTTATTTCGAGTTAAATGATTAATATTCAGTTGTTTAATGATATGTATGCATTAAGTCTTTAAGTTACTGAAATTTTAATTTATTTAACTAATAAATAGGGTTTGGAAATAGGCCAATTAAGTGTCTTTAATTGGGTACTTGAGCCTTGAAAATTCTGAAATATTTTTTTCTTTATTTTTTATTTTTTATTTAATTTATTTACAGATTTAATTTGGAGTTTGTCAGATGCGAGTATCCTCTATATAATAGAGAAAAAAGTCTGTAAAAGATTCAAACACATCATCAACGCTATATACTAAAAGAGAAAACAAAGTTGACACATGCCATCACTCAATAATTTTGACATGTGTCAACCCCTCATTCTCCCAATTTCACATATCAACTTTATAATTATCCATGTGTCATTCCTATCAATAAATTTAAGGTGAATTAATAATATATTTTTGAAATTGTGAATTTAAAATATTATAATTTTAATTTAAAAGACAATAACAACTTTATGAGATAAGGAGTAATCTAAATTAAATATCAAGGATTAATCTATGCTATCATTTAAAACTATTATTTTCAAAACAATATTTGGTCTATATGCACCTTTTAATTACCGATTTATGCTAACACCAACGTATATTTCAAATTACTATTATTAGATCTAAGTTTGACCCACTAACCAATTATATTTATAATTAAATAAATAGCTTAAACCAATTTATAATCAAGTTAAATAAGCTCCTTTCAAGTCCCTATGCTCAACACAAGCAACTATGATAATTGGAGTATCAAGATAAAGGCCCTTTTGGGTGCACATAAAGTTTGGGATATTGTAGAAAAAGGATGTGTCGAGCCACAAGATGAGACTGCACTATCCCAAACTCAAAAGCATAGTTTCAAAGATTCAAAAGAAAGAGAGACAAGAAAGTTCTCTATCTAATTTACCATGCTTTGGATGATGATGGTTTCGAAAAGATCTCAAGTGCAACTACCGCCAAAGATGCATGGGAGAAGCTTCAAACTTCTCACAAAGGAGCCGAGCAAGTAAAAAAAGTATGTCTCCAAACATTAAGAGGTGAATTTGATGCTTTACATATGAAAGAGTCCGAATCTATTTCCGACTATTTTTCAAGAGTTTTGGTGGTTTCTAATCAAATGAAAAGAAATGGTAAAAAGCTAAATGATGTGAGAATTATGGAAAAGTTACTCCGTTCATTAAGTCCTAAATTTGAGCACATTGTCGTAATAATTGAGGAAACAAAAAATTTGGAGGAGATGACTATTGATCAATTATTGTGGTCATTATAAGCATATGAAGAAAAACATAAAAAGAAGCAAGATATTGTTGAACAACTTTTTAAAATGCAAGTGAAGGATAAAGAAGAAAGGATGGCAATGAACTTGGTCAACATGGAAGAGGTTGTGTCCAAGGACGAGGTCGTGGTTGTGGACATGCACGAGGAGGTTTCAATAGTAATGAAGATAGAAGAGAATACCCAACCAGCGGACGTGGAAGGAGCAGTCCAAGAACGAGGTAAGAAAAATCACAAATAAAGTGTTATAATTGTCAAAAATTTGGACATTACGCTTCTGAGTGTAGAGCCCCCAAAAACCAAGGTTGAAAAAAAGGCCCATTGTGTGGAAAATAAAAGCGAAAAAGATGTCAATTTGTTACTAGCATACAAGGACGTTGATGGAAGACAAGACAACACTTGGTACCTCGATACTGGTGCAAGCAACCATATGTGTGGAAGAAGAAGCATGTTTATGGAGCTTGATGAATCGGTGAGTGGCAATGTTTCTTTTGGAGATGAGTCTAAAGTTCCGGTCAAAGGAAAAGCTAAAATTCTAATTCGCTTGAAGAATGGAAGTCATCAATTTTTTTCTAATGTCTATTATGTTCCAAATATGAAAAGTAATATCTTAAGTTTGGGACAACTCTTAGAGAAAGACTATGACATTCACATGAAAGATCGTAGTCTTTCTATAATAGATGATAGAAATAATTTAATCATTAAAGTGCCAATGTCTAGAAATAGAATGTTCTTATTAAATATTTTGAATGATGTAGCAAAATGTCTCAAAGCTTGTTACAAAGATACATCTTGCCTATACATCTACGATTTGGACACTTAAATTTTGGCGGATTAGAATTACTATCAAAGAAAGAGATGGTAAGAGGATTAACTTCCATCAATCATCCTCATCAACTATGCGAAGGATATCTTTTAGGAAAACAATTTATAAAGAGTTTTCCAAAGGAATCAAGCTCGAGATCACAGTAGCCACTGGAGCTCATACACACTGATGTTTGTGGACCAATCAAGCCAAGTTCTCTCGGTAAAAATAATTATTTCCTCCTTTTTATTAATGATTTCTCTAGAAAGACCTGAGTATATTTTTTGAAACAGAAGTCTGAAGTTTTCGAAGCATTCAAGAAGTTCAAAGCTATGGTGGAAAATGAAAGTGGATGCAAAATCGAGGCAATGCAATCAGATCGTGGAGGAGAATTCACATCTAAGGAGTTCCAAGAATTTTGTGAAGTAAATGGAATCCAGCGTCCCTTGACAGTCCCAAGATCCCCCCAGCAAAATGGTGTAGCTGGGAGAAAGAATAGAACAATTCTTGAAATGGCAAGGTGCATGCTCAAAAGCAAAAAACTGCTAAAGGAATTTTAGGCTGAAGCAGTAGCGTGTGCGGTGTACCTGTCAAATCGCTCACCAACCAGAAGTGTGTGGGGAAAAACACCACAAGAAGCTTGGAGTGGAAGAAAACCAGGTATCTCTCATCTAAAAGTATTTGGAAGCAAAGCATATGCACACGTACCTGACGAGAGAAGAAAGTAAGCTTGATGACAAAAGCGAGGCATTCATCTTCATCGGGTATGATGCAAACTCCAAAGGTTATAAGTTATATAATCCTAACACTAAGAAGCTTGTGATAAGTAGTGATGTAGAGTTTGATGAAGAATCAAATTGGGATTTTGGCTCCCAAAACAACTTCAATTTCTTTCCTGATTTTGAAAGAAATGAGTCGAGACCGATCGAGCCAACAATAGAAGTTCAGCAAGAGCCAACTACTCCATCCACGTCGAAATCAACAGCTGAAGGAGAGTCACCACCATCATTTCTAAATGATAGAGCCATTACACGTGCAAGGATTCTAGAAGATCTTTATGAGAACACCGAGTAGATAGATGATATCACACTATTCTGTCTATTTGCAGATTGTGAACAAATGACTTTTGAAGAAGCCGTCCAAAATAGAAGATGGAGAGATGCTATGGATGAGGAGATACAAGCAATCATGAAGAACAACACGTGGGAGCTGACCTCACTTCCAAAAGGACATAAGGCTATCGGCGTCAAGTGGGTGTACAAAGCAAAGAAGAAAGCTAAAGGAGAAATTGAAAGATATAAATCAAGGCTAGTCGCAAAAAGCTATAGTCAAAGAGCTGGAATTGACTATGACGAGGTGTTTGCTCCAGTCGCTCGCTTGGAAATAATAAGGCTTATCATTTCTTTAGCAGCTCAAAATAGGTGTAAGATTCACGAGATGGACGTAAAGTCAGCTTTCTTAAATGGAGTTCTCGAGGAGGAAGTCTACATTGAGCATCGAAAGGGCTATGTGGTGAAGAATGAAGAAGATAAAGTCTTGAAGCTGAAAAAGGCTCTATAGGGATTAGAGCAAGCACCACGAGCATCGAATAGCAGGATCGATAAATACTTTCAAGAGAATAGGTTCACTAAGTGCCAGCACAAATTAACATGCACTTTATGTCAAAGTCAGAAAAGATGATGTTTTGATCGTGTGTTTATATGTGGATGGCTTGATCTTCACAGGAAATAATCCAGACATGTTTGAAGAGTTCAAGAAAGCAATGACCATAGAATTTGAGATGACTGATATCGGGCTTATGGCATATTACCTCGGCGTTGAAGTTAAACAACAAGAAGATAGGATTTTCATCTCGCAAGAAGGCTACACGAAGGAGATTCTCAAGAAGTTCAAGATGGATAACTGCAGGCCTATTAACACACAAGTGGAGTGCGGGATCAAGCTATCAAGTATGACGGAGAAGAAAAAGTGGACCCGACATTGCACAAGAGTTTGGTTGAAAGTTTGCGGTATTTGACGTGCACAAGACCCGATATTCTCTATGCCATCGGTCTTGTAAATCGTTACATGGAAAATCCAACCACTACTCACATGAAGGCTACTAAAAGGATTCTTTGCTATCTCAAATGTACGATCGATTTTGGCTTATTTTATTCAACTACTAATGATTATAAACTTGTTGGTTATATTGATAGCGATTGGTCTGGAGATGTGGATGATCGAAAAAATACTACTGGTTGTGTGTTCTTCATGGGAGATACCCCATTCACTTAGATGTCAAAGAAGCAGCCGATAGTCACTCTCTCAACCTGTGAAGCTGAGTACGTAGCTGCGACAGCTTGTGTTTACCATGCAGTTTGGCTGAGAAATTT
This sequence comes from Rehmannia glutinosa, assembly GCA_016081115.2. Taxonomy (NCBI): domain Eukaryota; kingdom Viridiplantae; phylum Streptophyta; class Magnoliopsida; order Lamiales; family Orobanchaceae; genus Rehmannia; species Rehmannia glutinosa. The sequence goes on along the minus strand of JABTTQ020003007.1, from coordinate 187,362 downwards.
GCTGAAGGAACTCAGAATGATACAAGAAGTGCCAACTAAGATTTGTATCGACAACAACTCAGCTATGGCATTGGCAAGGAACCAGGTGTTTCATGATCGAAGCAAGTACGTTGGCACTCGCTACCACTACATACGAGAATGCATATCGAGACAGGATGTGCAAGTGGAGTATGTGAAGTCTCAAGATCAAATTGCGGATATCTTCACCAAACCACTCAAGCATGAAGACTTCATCAGACTTAAAAGTTTCATCGCAATGACAAATCAAATTTAAGGGGTGGTGTTGGATTTATAAACTTGACTGGGTCCAATTAATATTGGGCTTGGAAGACAAGTTTTGAGATAAAAGAAAAAATAAGAGCCCAAGCCCAAAAGGCCCAAGCAATAGTTAAATTTAACTAATTTATTAGAAGTTTAGTACACACACTTCACATTTGTTTAATTATAGGACCAAAAGTAAAATAATTAAACTTCAGTTTTTGAATATTAAATTAAATTATAAAAGCAATTAAAATTAAATTATTTTGATTAATACAAAATTAAAAATAAATAGAAATCTCTAAAACAATTAATGAATTTTGGGAAAATTAAAATAATTGCATCAAACTAGTAAATTAAGAATAATTTATCATATTTATGGAATTAATATTTGTGAGGAGAATTATATCCAAGAAATGGATATGGATTAGTGTGCAAGACGCATTTATTTCAGAAGGTTTAAAAGCATAATGCCTAAAATATTTTTTAAAAATTAATTAAATTAAAAAATACTTTTATTTAAAATTTAACTATTAATTATAATTATTCAATTTTCATAAATTTAATTTTTTTTCAAAGAAAAATAAAATTTACTTATGAAAGGACCAAATTTTTGAAATCTTTAAAGTTATAGGATCAAAAAGAAAATTACTAAGTTAAAGGGCTGAATATCTAGATATTTGAAAGTTAAAGGTCTAAAATACAAAGGTGGCAACTTAGAGAACTAATTTTATTTACAGGACTAGAAATTATATTTTCCCAAATTCTATTCCGACTACCAAGGGTTTGGGTCGAGGTTTTGGAAAATTTCAGTTTGGTCTTTTCTTTTGTCAAAAATGTCATTTTCGGACCCGAAATTAAAAATGTTGGATCTCACAGACTGGGAGGGATTTTGATGTGATTACAATTGTAAGATATCATATATAACACTAGAATGTTTCTACAAAAACAGTTTTGAAATAGGGTGGGTTTAAGTCCCTGAATTTTTACAAATTCCATTTCTAGTCCAAAATTCGATTTTTGCCCTTAAGGGTTTATTTGGTATTCGTTTGTTATGAAACTTGAACCATAAGTTCAAAATGTTATAAAATTTAGGTTATGAAATTTTCCAGGTGTCTGGGACGTTTTTTTTCTAGAAATTGTATTTTAGTCCTTAGAGATTGGAATTTTTACACTTTAGTACTTAAAGTTTCAAAAGTAGGTTTTCTCAACCCAAACCACTTTAACCGTTTAAAATTTCTCAAAATATAAGTTTTTCAGTTTGAGAAAGCCAAAATTTCGAGATTTTCAGAGAGGTCCCTGAACAGTTTTTTAAAAATTCATTTTTGCCCCTTAAACTTTCAAGTTTCCACATTTGAGTCTCTAAAATTCCAAAAATAGGTTTTTTTTTTATCTCAAAACCTTTAAACTATTATTATTAACTTAAAATATTAAATTTTACAATAATACATTCCAATATTCCGAAGTTTATAGATTGGTCCTTGGACAGTTTTTGAAATTACGGTTTAGTCCTCAACTTTGCAAAAATTGCATAAATGGCATATTTGTTCAAATTTGAGCACAAGGTCATATTTTCCAGAATATATATCAAGTATAGAACATGACTTTGAGCATATAACACATTCATTAATACATTAATCCTGAGATGAACAAGAAATCAAGATATATATGCAAGTATGTTACTATTGTGCAAGAAATCAAAATCATGCTCATTTTTGTGAAACTTCTTGAACTTGATGCATATCAAAAAAATACATGTAATGTATATATATATATATGTATATATATATATATATATTAAAATATTTTCATATACTACTTGCATTTTATCAAAATCATATGCCAATTTTCGAAAGATTTTCACCCACCTCGTAGTAATTTTTCGGGTTGATAAAAAATGGAGTCTTCTTCTTGGTATCAACTTCTTGACTCAAACTCTTGAAGGTCAGACCCTATATGGTATCCAAACCATATTTTTGTGTTAAATTAAAGTCTCAAATTTTATAGGAATTTAATAGGATTAAATGGTTACTACTTACCTTAATGTTTTCAAGTAGTCTCTAAAAATGAAGTTTTTCTTCAAGCTTCTAACGTCAACTTGAGATGGTGTAGGTCAGCCCCTAATCTCCAAAAATTCATATCCTTGAGTCAAAAATTAATTCTTCATGTTGTCAACAGGAAAATACTAAAACCATAATTTTCTCACCTTAAAAATGTGTAGTCTTGAATTTCCTATTCAAGCTTGTAGTCAAGTCTAAGTCTCTTAATTCCTAAAGAATAATCTTTTAGGAGTACCTCACAAGAAGGATTCATCATGTTAGAAATTGGAGGTAGATGTTGGAAGTTTCAAGACGATAAAAGTGAAAATGAAAGAGAAGAATTTTCTTACCTTAGCTTTTGGAATTTTTGATCCTATATGAGAGCAAGATGAAGAGAAACTTTTGTTTTCTTGTGTTTGAGTGTTAGATGATAGTGTATTGAGAGGGTTCGTGAGTTGTGGGAGAATGAGAGAAAAATTCCTACCTTAGAACTAGTAATGACCGAAATTTGAGACTTGTACTGGGAGGAGGATTTTTATTTTTGTTTGAGTTAAATGATGAGTTAGGATAATAATTGGGAAAATTAGGACATAAAATAATAACTAGGTTACTTTCTTTGGGACAATTGGCTAAAAGCTAGGTTTTAGGGAGGAATTTAAAATTTATTTGTTTGACCAATTGGGATAGTGGGGATTGTAGCAAATTTCTAAGATGTAGGCTTGGGAAAAAAAAGAACTATTCCCCATTTATTCTCTCTTTGCCGATTTTTTAAGGGGAAAATATATATTCTTTTTTTGTCCAATAATTATCTAGTTGGGAGATACAAAATAATAAAAACAGTAATAGAAGGAAAAATGAGTTATTTTTCCATTTTAAGTAATGAAATTGAAAATTAGGAAAAGAAATAAAAATATTTATTTTCTTTTCTTTTATAAAATTGAGGAAAAATAAAATATATAAATATCCATAAATAAATATTTAAAAATTTAAAATTAAGGATGTAAAATAACAAATATGTATTTTTTTTCAAAAATAAATTAGAAGTTGGTTGGGAGTGCATTATAGGTAAAGTGAAATATTTGGATAAGGTTTGGAATGTACTCCTAACTTATCGAGGGTCAAATATTTCTAAAGTCATCTATAGTCGATCAAGAATTAATGCTTAAGGAAGAATATAACCGGTATGCTCGAAATAGGGAAAGAGTAATCGTTGTTGGAAGAAATCCATAATTGAGTATCATATCACATCTATAATTGATATTGTGACACCTAGCCAATATTTTGTCACTATACATCATCGTAGAATATGTTGAAAAAAATTGGGGTCTCACAACATTTGTGTGCATATTTATGTATTCACATAAAAAACATAGATGTAATAATTAAAGTTAAAAAAGAATGTAAAAATGATTAACTTATATGAACTGAGATATAATACTTTACAAATAATATTATTCACTACTATTATCGGGTAGAGTTATAATATTCCTACTAAATCCGATATACATATCAAATTGTTTTTTAAAAAAAATACATTATGATAAAACATAGGGCGATCCTACTAAATTGCAAATGCATCAGATTTATTGAAAAATACACTAACTATTTTTTAACAGAAAAAAATACATTAATTTAAAGCATAGAACGGGTAGAATTCTCTGATAATTTAAAAGTAATATTAAAAAATAATGGCTATTACTCATTTAGAGTACTCGAAATGATTAATATTCAGTTTTTAACGATATTTAAGCATTAAGTTTTTAAGTTACTGATATTTTAATTTATTTCACTAATAAATAGGGTTGGGAAATGGACCTATTAATTGTCTTTGATTGGGTACTTGATCCTTGGAAATTCCGAAATATTTTTTTCTTTATATTTTATTTTGATTTTAATTTATCTATAGATTTGAAGTTTGTCAGATGCGAGTCTACTCTATATAATAGAGAAAAAAGTCTGTAAAAGATTCAAACACATCATCAACGATATATACAAAAGGAGAAAACAAAGTTGGCACATGTCAACACCTCATTAATTTTGACATATGTCAACCCCTCATTCTCTCATTCCATATGTCTACTTTATAATTATCCATGTGGCATTCCTATCTACAAATTAAAGGTGAATTAATAATATATTTTTAAATTTTTCTATTTAAAATATTACAAATTTAATTTAAAAGACAATAACAACTTTAAGAGATAAGGAGTAATCTAAATATCAATTATTTATCTATGCTATCATTTAAAACTATTATCTTTCAAAAAATATTTGGTTTATATTCACCTTTTAATTTCGATGTATGCTAACTCCAACGTATATTTCAAATTACTATTATTAGATCCAAGTTTGACCCACTAACCAATTATATTCACAATTAAATAAATAGCTTAAATTAATTTGTAATCAAATTAAATAAGCCCATCATAGAGACAAATAGCATACCCCAACAATTAAAATTAAAATAAACCAATTTATTCAATTATCGATCTGAGACCGGATAGTGATTCATGATTCTATCAATTTTTCTTTAATTTTCTCAACAAATTTGAGAAACACATCAATGAATCTAACAACCAATAGAAATTGGGGTTTGACATACATTTAAAAATATATTCTTTCAAAAATTATATTTAGTTTATATGTACCTTTTAGTTTCTGATTTTTTGTTACTACATGATTCAAATCTCAACTCTAAAATATAAAATATAAATACAAAAATAAAGGAATTTTTCACAATCTCGACTGTTGAAGATAAAATTGTAGTCCCAAATATAAATGATTTTCTCACAATCTCACGGTCAAAGTTAACCTATCATCAAATCGGGATGACTTTGACATCTCTAATCACGAATTAAAGCAATATGTTTTTCTTCATACTTTGAAATTTTCTAACAAAATATGTATGTGCTAAGTATATATATATATATATAGATATTTGTGTGTATATTTATGTATTAACATAAAAAACATAGATGTAATATTGTTAAAGTTAAAAAAGAATGTAAAAAATGAACAACTTATACGAAATTTCGGTGTAATACTATACAAAGAATATTATGTAATACTAATAAATACTAATACCGGTCTCTGCTAATTAAATTAATAAAAATATCACCGGGTCGATTTTTGTGATTCGTTTAATATATTTTGGCCCGCAAGACCATCTGATGGGTATTTTTGTCATTTACAAATCGTTGATTCGACCAAGCTACATATACATATACAGAATACCAATCTTCAATATTCAATTAAAAAATAAAAGTAATACTATTTGTAGGTCCCAAGGGGTGTGGTGAAAGGGTTAGATGGGGGGGAGGGTTGAATAAATTTTACCAACTTTTTGAATTCAGTCCTTTTAAAAATAATTTGATCATAGTTGACTCAAATCAGCTAAGCCCTTGGGGGACAGTTAGGTTGGCTTGCTTCAGCAAAGTTACCCACTCAACAGACTCGACTGAGATGTTGATAGTATAACTCAGTCGGGTCAGCTAACACTTAACTTTTTAGTTGGTTTGGTTTTTGTTCAGCGGAAGACTTAACACCCATGATAACTTTAAATTTGTTTTTAACACTTGTTATTATCAGCTGGGTTAGCAATATAACTTAAACAACATATATAAATATAAGCAGGAAAATAAAATGCTGTAAGTAAATGACACAAGCAAATTTTATAGTGGTTCGAGGATAGGATAATTCCTAATCCACTCTTCTCTAACTCCTGGAGGAATCCACTAAGTAACAGATCAGGTTATAAAGTGGTTCTCAGTCCGAGACAGTCTTGATCACACAGTTGGCTTTTTCTGAGACTCATCTTCTTCACAAGACAACTGCTTTGCTACTTCAGCTCCATTCAAACCATTGGAATTGATCACACAGCCTTCCAACGAGCTCAAATCTTCTGGTTCGACCTTGAACCTTACTACTGCTCCTTCAACCTTGGAGAGTATACCCTTTTAGTTCTTACAACTGTTTCATCTTCAACTGGATGAAGTATTCTTTCCTTCACAGAGCGTGTTGCATCGAGTTCCTTCTAATTTATAGGCTTGACGAATATCTTAGTAAGCTTGAGAGAATGTTTGTAGGTTTGCTTGGTTGTAAAATCTCTTAGAATTCGCAAGCTTGGTCTCCTATCTCCCACTTTTTTCCTCAGCCTTTTATAGTGCTCGTTTGAAAATTCGCCCGTTGAAGAGATAGGCTATTTTCAAAATTACACTTTTTGTTCGTTGGCTTGTCTTTTCTTGACTTGCAGCTTGTGATGGTGACATTTCCTCGTATCACTACAAGAAAAATGCTCAACCACAATACCCAAAATACAACGGATTTTAGCTAAAACATTGTCATTATAAGTATTCACAACGGATTTTTCTTAAACCGTTGTCAATGAGCGGATTTTTTGTTAAAGACAACAATTCACTCGAGCCTAAGACAATACTTTCTTGAAGCGTTGTCTATTAGCTGTCTTTTTATTTTTTGACAACATGTTTCTCGTGTCTTCGACAATGTTTTTGTATTCCGTTGTCGATTAGCGCCTAATATTTTTCAAAAGACAACATTTATTCATCCTTTTCGCCAACAGTTGGGTACACCGTTGTAATTAGCATCATCTTTTTTTCTTAAAGACAACAATTTTAACAACAGTTACTACCCCGGAGTCTATAGGCATTTTTGATGTATTTATTTATTATTTATTTTAATGGTATAACTAACACTTTTTGTTAGTTTATCAATTTTATTTTAGCAACTTTAGCATAATTATAAAAGTGCTGAGAGTTTTAAATTTTTATTTTGATATCAATTTTTTATCTCATGGTAGAACTATCACCTTTAGTTAACTTATCAATATTATTTTAGCAACTTTAGCTAATTCTAAAAGTGTTGGGAGTTGTATTTTTTTATCAAATCTTTATTTTATTTCATCTGAAAAAATAATAATCAAATATAACTAGCAACTCTATAGGTTGAACCTTTTGATTTAACAACTTATACATAAGTCTAAAAATATAACTAGTTAACTTTAAAGTTAGACTTTTTAGTTTAGCAACTTAAACATAAATATAAAAAAAAACTAGCAACTTTTAAGGTTGAATATTAGCAACTTAATCAAACAACTACAACACAATCTAAAAGTTGTAAGTGATTTCTAAAAAAACAAAATAAAAATATGATAAACAGAGACACGGTCAGACGTTGAGACGCTAAGAACGAGCAGAGAACGCCACCACCGGTTGGAGACAATTTTACTCGCGACTCTGCAATGGCGAATGCGATCTATCACTCCTTTCTCATTTCTCCAATATTTCATCTCTCTCTTCAAGATCGGAGACTCTTCTTTAACTTGATGTCTCAAGCAACGAGCTGCAGATATTATTTTCAGTGTTCAACACGGTAATCATATTTAGCTGTAATATTGTGCATATAATTTTCTCTTCATCCAGTATGTTAGGTTTGTGATTCACTACCATTTTATTTGCAGAATTGAAGCATTTAGAGTATTAATATATTCATTTTTGGCGGAATAATGATCTTCGTTAGGTTGAGTTAAAGCTTAGAGAGTCTACTCATAGGCTTGAACAACAATTGGTTGGTTTTTGATTGAAATACGGGTTTAGAATCTTCGTGATATAGGATTGGTTTAGATTAGAGGATTTCTTATAACGAAATTGGCTGAAACTCTGCCTTGAAAAAGAATGTCTATTAAGCTGTTTGATAAAATGCCTCGATCACTTTGCTTGCTTTACTCCCAATTGTCCGATCCCATATGCACCTTTGTGTTGGAGTGTTTTGCTTCAATTTGTTGGATTTTACATGATCCGAAGCTTGATTAACTACACCTTGGCCTATCTACTTGCATCATTTTCATTTTATACGCAATAGGCTAGGCTTACTTCACCTCACTGGAGCTTGAGCTATTTGTGACCAATGTTTTCTATTAATTTTCAAGGATTAATGCATTTTTGTTTCTTTGCCAGACTCGATCATGGTAAAGAGAACAAGCAAATGCAAGGAAACTGCTTCTAGATCTAGTAATTATGACCGGGTTCATTTTCGTAGCCTGGAGGCTCAAAAAAGGTTTTATTTATTTATCATGGTAAAGAGTTGTTTTTGGTTCTTCTCAAGAATTAATTTATTAATTTAGTAATTGGATTCTTGATCTTTGATTATATGAGTTATTCATAGCTATATGCAAATTTTCATAGTTTAAAGACTGCACATTCTGTAATTGAGTGAATCTGATTTTATACTTCTTATTTGCAGGCATGAACTTCAATTATGTAAATTGATGTATATACTTTTTATTTGCAGGCATGATATTGGAGTGTTTTGCAGCTGCCCTTAATGAAAGAATTTGTGTAACTTTGAGAACACTTGTTAGACATTTTGTTAAACACTTGTTAGATATGTTTCTGATATATTTGTTTTGTTAAACATTTGCAGACATGTACTAGATACAATCACTTGAATGTCATGTTTTGTTTTAATTTGTTATATGTTGTTTTCTTGTATTGTGTTTTGTTTTTTGCATATATGAAATCAAAATTTATATTACCACATGTGAAAAATAATAGACACCAAATAGAAAATACATTAGTCGCGGACCAAAATTACAACGGTTTTTATGGCTTGTTAAACTGGTGTAATACTTCAATACCACAACGGACTTGATCTGTTGTTGAACCAGTTACAAAGTACAACGGTTTTAAAGCCTTGTAGAACTGTTGTGATACTTCAAAACCACAACGAATATTAATCGTTGTGAAAATCCGTTGTTGTATTTCATAATTCCAACACAGTTACCAGTCGTTGTCCCAATTGTTGTCTTTCAGCATCTAAAGACAACGAATTCTAACCGTTGTCTTATTATTAACGACAATGGATTGTAACCGTTGTCGTTGAGCGGATTCTTTTTACAACGCCATCTACGACAACGGCTGATTAATGTAATACACAATAGAATATATCCGTTGTGTATTAGCGAAATTCTTGTAGTGTATTAAACGATGTCTGCAGCTTTTCATGGCCTGAGACAAGCTCAGTGCTTCCTATTGGTTTATTCTTTTTGCACGCTTCTGGGACGAGGATTTTAAGACATGGCAGCATGGACATATTACTGCTTTAAATTAATTTATTTTTTCTATTAAAAAAAATATTTAATGTATCTTTCAAAAATCAGCCGTTGTGAGTACTGGAATTTAGTAGGAATAGAATTATACCCGCACTATTCTTTTTTTTTTCCTTAATTAGTTGGGAGTACTGGTTGGAGGGGATGAGATAAATTCCAAAAAAACTGGAAAATACAGGGTTTGAATCCTGGTTAACACCCTTATGAAGAGCATGGTTGCAGAAATCGCTAAGCGCTAGTCGGGCGGCAGACCAGCGCCTAGCACCTAGGGCGCCTAGACCGCCTAGGCGGTCGCCTAGGAACAACACTAGTTTTTTATATTTTTTTTATTTTTATAATTTATCCGATTTTTGGCTGATTTTTCCCGCCTAGCCCGCCTAGGCACCCAATTTTTTGGCCGCCTAGGAGAGTGCCTAGCTCCGATTTGGTGCCGCCTAGGCTGATTTTAGGCCAAAACGATTTTTTTGGCCGATTTGGGCAAAATCAGATCGGCCTAGGGGCGCCTAGCGCCTAGTCGGTGCCTAGGCCGATTTTTACAACACTGATAAAGAGTGAGCGATACCACATGGGCTACAAGTTAGTGGTTACCCGCACTATGCTTTATGTTAATGTATTTTTTTTTTAAATGTGATGCATTTTGGATTTAGTAGAAAACAATTCTACCCGCTATGATAAAGTTGTCGCAAATGCTTTCTTTTGCAACAACAAGGTGTCGTCTCCAAAAATACCATTGCAAAAGACCCTTTTTTTAGTAGTGAGAACACTCGAAAATCCTACCACTTAGTTTGGGAGCAGAGTTACCATTGGAGACAGACGGTTGCAACAACAATGGTTGTGGGTTTGACTTGGTGGGCGATTTTGTGGCTTCTAAGGCTTGGTGTGATCGGAAAGTCCTTTCGCATAGTTACATTTTTGAGGAAATTTCTCGGCCATCAATGGAGATGAATCATAATTTTTTTCTAAATTAAGGATGGCTTTTGAGACTAAATAAAAATGTCACAAATTATCATTCAGTTGGCGCCATCTTACATCTTGCGACAAATTTTTACGTCCCTAAAGAGATAATTCGAGATGTCCCACCATTCGTCACTAAAGATATGCAAGCATAACAACATTTATATTCGTCACTAGATAACTTGTGGGGAAATTGTTCTCCGTCCCTGAATAATATTTTACCGACATTTTTTTATTGTCTTTATATTTATCAATATTGACATTTATTTTTTCTCTAAAATTATTCTTTGGTGACATTGACATATATGTCTATATATTTGGTGATGGTTCAGGGATGTTTAGTTCATCCCTGAAGAACTCTTTTTCAGCCGAACCATGTCCTTTATTTGTTTAGTAAACTTTGTACGCAAATAATTTCCATTGGACTTATTTCTTGGTAGCCAGTAATTTGCATAAGTTACAACAAACCCAACAAGTTGTTATCAAAGGCGAAACTTTTTATATTATAACAATACGATATAGTGAAGATTTTGTTTGCATAAGAAAAACAAGGAGAAAAACAAATACACACAGCAAGTATTTAGACCGTCTTTTATGATGCATAAATATTTAAAAAAACACAAACACCGAATTCTCTTATTTAATGTGAATTTATTTACATTGCTAACACAAACTTCAACTTCAGTTTAGTAAACAAAGTCATATTGTACCTTTATGTTTCATCCAACTAAATTTTTCAACACATCATATCCAACAAAAAGAGAATATTCAGAAGCTTTTAATCTATGCTTTTCTATAATATTCCCAATTTTCTTTAAGAAGACACTATAAAAAGCATAGACATTTCATTGCATCATTTCATATTTGGATCACAATAATACTAGGTAAAAAAATACTTACAAAGTTGTTGCTCCAAGTATGAGCACAAAACAAGCATGAGGTCAACTCAGATACATGGGTGATGCAAAAAGTGGAACATTGCATACCAAAAACCACAATCCCGTAATCCTAAATGAGAAGCTCTATTGAGATCTTCTAATTACTCTGTTGATCACATGTAAATTTGTAGATAATACAAGCTCATCAAACAATCAAGATACAGAATATACAATGTGATTTTCAAGTTTTTTAAATGAAGAACATTTTTTATAACATCTCTAAGTTCTTGTGGTATATTGCAATGTGATTTTCGAGTAAAGATATTATATCTTGTAATCTTAAATCATGGAGGAGTTTTGACATGTTTATGATAATCTAGTATGATAAAAACAATGGGCTTCAAAAGTTGGGAAACATTTGGTGCTCAAAATATGATAAAGAAATTTGAACCTCTAATTTCCATTAGATAGATAACACAGTTTCCAAAATAGATTAAAACACGATCTAGTTTTTAGAAAACTCACAATTACCATCAAGCTTAATGTATTTATGTTGAATATTTGCCACACCCCAAAAGTGGAGTCGCGACACAATGGTTAATTTACGCCAGTTCTCCATTCTAAGAATATAAACCACCCAGTATTTGAGCAATGTAAATTCCTAAATAGACATTGTTTATCATAACTTCTTGGAAACAAAATTAATTATCGCAGCGGAAATTCTAATACAAACAAATTATCCATGAAAGGTGTCCTACGCCCCTCTATTACATCAAAAGTAATTAATTATTCATAAACGAATATTTAAGACTAGATTGACGGATTGAGTCTAGGAATTACTCCGACGCTTTGTCTTCTTCATTGATGTCTTCATAATATGGTGGATGAACAACTGGGCATGGAAAAAGATGGGGGATAAGACAAAAATTCTCAGTGGATGGGTGATCATGTGTAAGTGTGGCTTATATAGATGCATGAAAACAATTATATGAAGAATGCGTGATTCATGATGCAACGTGGTATTCAAAATAATACAGTTTTATATAATTTGATGAAAATAGTTCATCATCATTCAGACACTATGAAAGAGTTTAAGTAGTTCAAGTAGTGGTTGTGTATGGAGTGTAACACCAACCCAAACAAGTAATGGTTGCGTACAGAGTGTAACACCAATCCAAGCAAGTAATGGTTGCGCACGGAGTGTGACGCCAACCTCCGTGCACAACCAATAACGTAACATTGGAATCGTGCGGATCAGACAACAATTTTTCTGTTCTATCTTATGACTCCCCAAGCACATTTGGCACATAACTATATCTACCTTATTACTACCCGCGCGAGCTCCAACAAGTATGGCTTACAAGGCCCAGAGTGTCATAATCATGATTATACTCATACTACGACCCACTTCCTTTGACACTCCATCCGCAATGTGGGATTAGGACGGTGGGGCCGCGCTGCTTGGTTTCAAAACACGACTAGTCCATTTCGACTATGAGCTCGACGAACCAAGTTGAATCAAATGTAATTAGATTCATGAAGTTCATATCATATCAACAAGGTAGTCGAATAAAGACATGGTGGTACATATAAAAGCAGTACAAGATATCAACAAGTTAAGTTTAAGTTTGTCATAAGGTGAGGAAGTCACCACGCGTAGTGCGTATGATCCGGAGATTTTCTAGGAAATTATTGATGTATAATTAAATATAATCACATCCATTTTCGGACTGTATAGAAAAAAATATTTATTTCGGGTTCCTTGATAATAGGAAAAATTTATAAGTAGACCCGTTTTAGAAGAATCATTACAACAAAATTGGTAATACACAACACAATAAAAATAAAATTTTTATGCTAAACTGTTGTATTTTATGTATAACACTACAATTATTAGGATAACCGTTGTATTTGAGCGCCATTTTTTTGGAAGGACAACGATTATTATACGACCATTGTATATTAGCAGGTTTTTTTATTAAATGACAACGATGTTTACAACAGTTTTAAAAAGCCGTCGTATATTAGCAGTTTTTTTCCAAACGACAAAGGATTTCACAATTGTTTACTAACACCGTTGTATATTATCGCCTTTTATTAAAATACAACGTTTTGGCAAACAATAGTATAAAGATTAAATATATATTTTTACATATAAAGACAACAAATGATTTTCAAAATTTATTAAATAGAAAAAATGTAAACAAAATGGGGGGGTCGACCCGTTCTACCCCATTTTAAATTAATTAAATAGAAAAAATGTAAAAAAATGATAAAAAATTATTATTTACAAATTCTATTATTATCAATCAATAAATATTAGATATATTGTAAGAATACATAGTAATTATATTGTAATATATATATTACATATATGATAAATATATATTAAAATATATTTTAAAAATAAATATACTCAGACCCACCCTGGTCACGGGGCGGTGCGACCCAAATGGGGCTAGGAATGGCAATGGTGTTACTCGTTGTCTTCTAAAAAATGAACTATTGTAGATGAAGGTGTTGTGAAAGAAGTACCAAAAGGACAATGGGTTATACCCATTGTCTATGTCTGCAAGGACAACGGATTGTGCAACGATTCATATTGTGCAACCATTAGTAACCGTTGTGTTTGAGGACAAAGAAAACGGGTTTTAACCGTTGTCCTTTTGGTACCCCTTTTACAATGCCTTCATCTACAATGGTTTGTATGGTTAATAAACAACATATAAAGTCCGTTGTATATTAGTATTTTTCTTGTAGTGATATTAATAGTACTTATCGAGTCTGAAATTGAATAAGTCATGGTCTCGACCTCAGAAAAATATAAGGTCAGTTTATAAATTCTCCAAATCGTTCAAAGATTTATTTTTTCAAAGAGTTTGGGTCGAGATTTAGGAAAATTTCAGTTTGGTCCCTTCTTTTGTCAAAATTGTTATTTTAAAATAGCACGTATAAAAGTAGGATGTTGGGACAAAAATAGTTTTGAAATATGGTCGGTTGAAGTCCCTTAATTTTCACAAATTCCATTTCTAGTCCAAAATTCGGTTTTTGCCCTGAAGGGTTTATTTGGTGATCGTTTATGAAACTTGAATCATGAGTCAACATATTATGAAATTAAAGTTATGTAATTTTTTAGGTGTCTAGGACGTTTATTTTCTGCAAATTTTATTTTGGTCCTTAGAGATTGGAATTTTTACACTTTAGTACTTAAAGTTTCGAAAGTCGGTTTTCTCAACCCAAACCACTTTAACCTTTAAAATTTCTCAAAATATAAGTTTTTCAGTTTGAGGAAGTTAAAATTTCAAAATTTTCAGAGGGGTCCCTGGACAATTTTTTAAAAATTCAATTTTGGCCCTTAAACTTTCAAGTTTCACTACTACACAAATGCTGATAGACACTGGTTTTAATCCGTTGTCTATTAGTAAAATAGCCGGTGTTAGAGCCACTGGTGTTAAAAGTCTGAACATTTTGACAATGATTTAGAATCGGTGTCATTTCCATAAAAGACACTGGTTTTGAACCAGTGTCGTTGAGATAAAATATCCGCTTTCCAAGGCCATGATGTTAAAAGTTTATGTATTGACAACCGGTGTCTTTTCATGAATAGACACCGCATCAAAACACCGGTTTTAAACTGGTATCTTTTCTTCCAAAGACACCGGCCCCAAACCGATGTCTATGGTGAATAGACATCGCTGGTTAACACTTGTTTTAAACCGGTGTTGTTTAATTCAAAGACATCGCATCAAAACCGTTGTCTTAATGTTTTTAGAGCAATACTGCAAAATATTCATATCAATAAGCAATTGTGATCCAACATATTATAAAAAAAACATCATTCCACCAACATCATGAAATCCACTACAAATTCAACATGAAATCTAATTCCACCAACCAACAAAACGTATAATATACTCAACTAAAGTCATTGAGATCTAAAATCCAACAAAATGTACTAGTAGCTAACAGAAATCAAATTCATTCCACCAACCAACAAAAAGTGTATATTCAACTGAAGACAACAAAATCCAACACGGATCAACCTTGCTCCTGTCAATCAAGCTTTCAAAATGGTTCTAACTGTCGAGAAGAGCATGCCTTTATTTAAGTACCTGAACCAAATAATAGCACGCTAAATCAAACTATTGTATAACAATTATATCTATTCCAAAAAGTTTCAGCAATACGCAACTTATGGTTACAAATTCATCTTCCAATCTGATAAAAAATGCAGAGAGCTCAATGACTTTGCAATACTGAGAAAATTCAAAGGCTAATGTCAGATATGGAGTCAAAATATAATAAAGATTAGGGGTGTCAATTTGGGTTGGGTCCGGGTTCGTGGGTTCGGGTTCGCAGGTTCGCGTGTCAGAAATAGCCGACCCGGACCCGACCTGTTTAATTATTCGTGTCAGAATCTTGAACCCGGACCCGACCTGCTTATTTCACAGGTAACCCGGACCCAACCCACTTAACCCGTCTAATAAATTATTTTAATATATATTTAATATTTTTAACTGAATAAATTTATTTTCTTAAGAATCATACACTATTCGATCAATAAAAAATATTACAATTCACAACATACAAAAAGAAATGACATAATTGCATAAATAACATAACATACTAATCATATTTTGAGGACAATATTCAAAAAATATGCATAATAATAACAAATACATAATTAATGAGGTTTTATCATTTGGGTTTTAAAAATATTTCTTGTTTGTTGTTTATTTCTTACAATTAATTATTTACTTAATTTTTTTTAAATTCACAAACGGGTTAGATGGGTTAAACGGGTCATAGTAGGTTGACCGGACCCGACTGTTTAATTGGCGGAGTTAGTCGGGTTCGACCAATTTCGACCGGACCCACGAAGTCTGGACCCATACCCATTAATTTCGTGTTAGGTTCGTGTCGGGTTTGCGTGTCGGGTCCTAAATTGACACCCCTAATAAAGATCCCTAAAAATTACCAAGAAAACAAAGTGCTCCTAGCAACCCACAAAATCAAAACCATCTTTCTTTTATGTCAAGCTAAAAATGAATATATTCTTTTCACTGTAGTCAAACCAAAATCAAAATTTGTTAGCTTGCAATCATTTTTTTAAGTGTTTGCAAACATTAAAAACTATATTGGTCAACATACACATGAACCTCCTTAAAGGCCTATGAATTTGTGATTTTACTTTAATTGCTCGAGTTAACATCCCATCATTTCCACAAACTTTTTCATCTCAAAGTTTCTTTCATTTTCTTTCTTAAGAACGGAGAGCTGCAAAATCTATAATTCTATTTTGGGCACAGTTGTTTCCTCCTACTCTTTTCTTCTCAGTTCAAACTCATAGGCTTTGAGGTCTGAGAATAGCTCATGGTTAGATATTCTTGAGAGGTCCATTGAATGTCTCAGGGCCATGACCTTCATTTCCCATTTAGCTGGGAGGGCTCTTAAAATCTTCATACACATTTCCTTCTGTGTATACTCTTTCCCAAGAGCTGAAAGCTCATTTTTAATCTAAGTAAATCTGGCATCCAGCTGATCCAGAGTTTCACCTGCAAGCATTTTAAAAGTTTCAATTTTTTGAACAACAATAGATAACTTATTCTCCTTAATTTGTTTTGATCCTTCACAAATTAAGGTCAGCTTATTCCAGATTTCTTTTGCAGATTTGCAAGATTTGACTTTGTTGAACATGGCTTTGTCCAACCTTTTGTAGAGAATATCCTTGGCCACATTGTCCAGGTTATATCTCTTTCTATATTCATTTGTCCATTCGGTTCTTAGTTTTTCAACCAAAATTTGGTCTAGCTTGAATGACAACTTCTTCTCCTTCAAATTTACTCTTGAGTACAACCGTGTTGAATTTGAGTATTTGCAGTAGCCCATCCTCTATCACAAGCCACATTTCATCATGTAATGCAAATAGATGAGCCTGCATGCGTATTTTCCAGTCATCAAATTCTTCAACGGTAACATAGAAATGCGTGTTAGATTTGCTTCAATGATAATAACTATGCTTAAAAGATGAAAGACTTTGAAAAATGCAAGTGTTAAAACTTTTTGAAAATATAGAGATCTAGTTCAGTAACCAATGCAAAAGGCTCAATGAACAGAGTTGACTAAAATCAGTTGTGTCCTTGGGGGACAACTAAGTTGGCTATTCAACTAAGTTACCCACTCAACAAACTCGGTAGAGTTATTGATAGTATAACTCGGATGCTTAAGCCAATTACTTAACTTGGCTGATTTGGTTTTTAACAGTGGAAGAGTTAACACCCTTGGATTTGTTTTAAGCTTATTTTAAACACTTGATTTTTAGCTCTTAGTTAATTATCAGTTGGACAACAAATATAAACTTATCAGCAGATATAAAATAAATATGCAGGAAAGTAAATGCTGAAAGTAAATTGACACAAGTATTTTATTAGTTGGTACTTGGTTCGACCTTGAACCTTTCTACAATCCTTCAACTTGGAATGTAGACCCCTTTTGTTTCTTCAAAAGTTTCCTCTTCAACTGGTTGAAGTTATCTCTCCTTCACAGCTTGTGTTGGATCGAGTTTCTTCGAGTTTAAGGCTTGAGGAATTTCTTGAATTTCTTTGTGAATTTTGCAGTTAATTGCTTGAATATTGCTTGCTCTTACTAGGTTTTGGTTTTTTTTTCCTCAATAGATTACTCAGCCTTTTATAGTGCACATTTTGAAATTTGCCAGTTGAAGAGATAGACTAGTTTCAAATGTCAATTTTTGTTCGTTGGCTTGTTTTGTCTTGTTCTGCAGCCTTTGTGATGATGACCTTTCCTTGTATTAAATGGCATTTCAGGTTTGCAGGTTTCTGACATAAGTTGCAGTGTTTCCCATTGGCTCATTCCTTTTGCACAATTCTAGGCCAAACACTTTTAGACCAGGTAGCTTGACATATTACTATATCGAGTAATATTCTCGACTTTATTCCAACAAATCTAAGTCAGTTGTCCTCACTTGACTGTTCCCTTTACCCCAGGTGACTTGAGTCTGATCCAATCATAGGATTGACTCAACTATCACTTCAACTGATAGACTTGGCTTCTTAAGATGACTTGACTGACACTTCACACAGTTATTCCTCAGCTGACTCTCCTTCAGTCGAGTCTTCCTTCTTTCTAGGCCATACTCAGCTGACACACAAAAGAGTCTTCATTCCAGTCTGTAGTTGACTTCTTGTAATCTTTGACGTAGCTGACTTAACTCAGCTCTTTCAGTCCTATCTATTACAATACATAATTACAAAAAAATGGGGTGCCAACTTCCTAGTTTAAGTTTTACATGGTATCATCAAAATCTAATAAATAAATTTCCTAACAGGGTCTTTAGTGGAATCCTTCGAGGTCTCAACCACTAGGATTGCACTTTCATAGCAAACAGTCTTAACTGACATTGCTTCCTTTCCATCCTTTGGCTTAGCTGCATAAGCAGCTGAGATTTCAGCAGAGATAATCTGAATTGTCTGAGCTTAGTCGACCCCACTCGGGTTTAGTGATTTCAACATTTTTGCCTCCAATCTTTAAGTTTGTAAGGTCCCCCACAGCCTCATCTACCCCGGTTGTGGTGTTTGCATTTTCCCCCTCAGTTGGTGCACCAGCTGAGTCACGAGAAGTGGGGTCACTGGAAACTTGAGACATGATTGTTTGTCCAGTTGAGTGATCAGCCAATAGGGAAGGTGTCTCAACACCTTTTACAGGGGAAGGCTCAGCTAAGGTTCCCTCTTCATCACCTTCATTAGCTTCATCATCGTTCTTCATGGATTCTTGTTCCTCGGAGTGCACAGGCGAGGTTGTAGCATTGATGGTCGTCACAATTTCCAAAATGTCAGGGCTAGGAGAGATTAGCATAGATGATGACTCTCCTGGACCCCTCTGCAAAGTATGCTCATGCAACTCCTTGGATTCTCTTATAGCTTGCTTCAACTCAGCCTTCTCCACTGCATCAGTAGGTTCCAGCTCTTCTACATCACTGTCGATGCTGGAGACTGGCTGTAAAGCACTTTCTAGGGCGTCTGTGAAGAAACGAGTGTGAGGCATTTGAGATTCCTCAATAGCCTTGGCCTTAGCTTTCTCATTCACTTTATCCTCGTCCTTTTTCCCATATAGAATCATTGCGCAAAAGTCAAGATCGAGAGCAGAGCTAAAAGAAATGTTCCCTAGAAAGCTTAGAACTATTTTTCCTCTTAAATGAATTCTTGACTTTGGAATTGATATCTGGCATACCCTCAGCTTCCAGGCCCTCCAAATCTGTAGCCTCGCTTGTACATCAGGATATGCAGGACATAACATTATCAAGTCATCATCCTCCTGCATGGGATCAAGGGGAGCCCTTTCTTCCTCAGCTATCTGAGAAGATTAAACAACTAATTCTTCAACGGTCTTATCATCTGTGTTCTTTTCTGAGTCTTCAGCTGTCTCCCAAAAAACTAACTCTTTCGACTCTGTTGTTCAGCAACAGCAGTCTCTTGCGTCTTAGTGGCTTCCACACCACTTTTCTCTTTTGAAGTATGTTGCTCTTCTTCAACAACCTCATTTTCTTCAACATCTGTGCCACACTCAGTTGGCTTAACTAATTCAAACATTTTCACAAGTCTTATCCTTGCCTTTACCAATGGAACTTCAGGTTCCACATTCTCAGGCTCCTCAGCTGTGAAAGTTGTCTATCCTATCTGCAGCTTCTTGGCTGCAGCTGGCTTGCGAGGCGCAACTGAGCACTTTTTCGTGATAATTGGAGAGGGAGTTGGAGATTCCTTCTCGACTGCGAGGGCAGGTGCAGGGTCCTTCTTGGCTACAGGGGCAGGTGCCTTCTTCTTCTTTTGGACGGGCTTAGGAGAAGAGGCTTTTGTAGACGCAGTTGTGTCCAAGGGGACGGGGTCAACTTATTCCCCCTCGCTTGTATCCATTCTCCTTGCACGGGCTTGGCGTTGGGCAGCTGAGAGGTCTGCCCTGAACATTTTCAAGTTCACATAGAAGGGTTTACCATTCCTAAGAGGAATACCCTTCACTTCCAACAAATAACCTAGAACCAGGCCATATCCGAGAGAGCTGTTGAATGTACTGTCTTCACCTATGAACTTGTTCAGCATATTTTGGCATAACTTGACAAACACAAACTCCGACCAGTTGACTTTACTCTCTTCCAGAATGTCAGCCATAACCATCAGCTTAGTCCGAGAAAACTGATTAAACCAAATTTCATGTCAACACACTTGGCTACCACGTCCATCAACTTGTGGTAGTCGTCTTTGATCAGTGACTGCTTAACTGTATAGATGGGCTTCACAGCAGTCTCAGGTTTGGCTATTTCCTTCCAGGCATCAGCCAAATCGATATCCTTCTTAGTTATCTCCTTCAAACCAGAAGAAGGGAGATGACAGTTAGCAGCTAAGTCTGCAACAATTAACTTAATCTCTATGACGTGGACCAATGAGCGGATCTCATTGTCGTAAACTTGGGAATTCACGTAGAACATCACACCCTCTTTCAAATAGGTGTGCGAGAACTCCATTGTTAGAAACTGCTTGAGACCAGCTTTCTCGAGCTTATCAGTAATCTTCTTTGCCAGGGCTTTGTCTACGCCTTGCTTGACTATGCCCTCAAAATCCACCGTCGCTCCAGTGTGGATCTTCTCAGCTAACTTGGCATAATCATATGAAGGTGCCATTTCAGAGTTTGGATTTGAAAACGAACGGATGAAGAACTAGGGTTTGCTTTTGGTTGCAGAGAGAAAACTTGGTTTCTTTGAGAGTAAGAGTGTTTGTGAGAGGAGAGAGAGAATTTGATTTCTCTATATATGATATATGAGGGGACAATTTTGGAATTCAAAATGGTGAGATTTGATCAACTGTTGAGATCACATCTTAGAAAACACATTCATTTTCGCGCATTAAATGTAGCAGCATTTATATCCAATCATGGGTAAAACGGGCATAGACTTTTACTAACACCATAATTACTGTTGACGTTAAGCCTAAAAATATTCCCGCTCACAGAAAACGATTGCATTTTGTCACTTTGCTCATAAATTACTCAGCTATCTTCATAAGTGACTTGACTCTGCTTTCTCTCTTCACTTAATAAACACTCAATTGTGCAGCTAACTCAATACAGTTGACTAGTCGTCTTGGCTATTTCACTTAGCTGAAAAGTGAAACTTTGCTTATTTCTAATTCTTTCTTCTTTAACTCTGCTGATTGAGTCTTCTGAGACTCCCAACTCAGCTCAATCAATCCAAGCTCATTCTTAAGCTCTTCAAACCTAGATTCACATAAAAGCTTAGTGAATATATCAACAATTGTTTATCAGTTGATATGTATTCCAATGTGATGTCTTTATTTCCAACATGGTCTCTTATAAAATGATATTTGACATCAATGTGCTTTGTTCTTGAGTGTAATACTGAATTTTGAGTAATTGCAATGGCACTTGTGTTATTACACATAATTGGAATTTCTCGTTCTTCTATATCATAGTCTCTCAGATGTTGCCTCATCCATAAGACTTGGGCACAATAGCTGCCTACAGCAATGTACTCTACTTCAGTTGTGGATGTAGCTATTGAATTTTATTTCTTGTTAAACCGAGAAACCAACCTATTTCCAAGCATTTGACAGGTACCTGATGTACTTGTCATGTCCACTCTACATCCAGCATATTCTGAGTCTGAGTAGCCAACTAGCATCAATCCTCCATCCTTTGGATACCATAATCCAACTTCTTGGCATCCCTTCAAATACCTTAATATTCTCTTGGCTGCAATCATGTGATTTTCCTTTGTAGCAGATTGAAATCTGGCACATACACCTACAACAAAGGTGATGTCTGGCCTACTTGCTGTTAAAATAGAGCAAAGATCCAATGAGAGCTCTATATCTTGTTTGATCAACAGTTTTGCCTTCTGCATCCATGTCCATCTTGACTGAAGTATTCATGAGAATCTTCACAAATGACTTATCTTCCATACCAAATTTATTCATTAATTCTTTGGTATATTTGGTTTGATTTATGAAGGTTCCATCTTTTATTTGCTTGAATTGAAGACCTAGAAATAAAGTCAGTTCTCCCATCATACTCATCTCAAATTCCCAGGCATGAGATTTGAGAATTTGTCACACAACTCTTTGTTTGTGGATCCAAAAATGATGTCATACACATATATTTGAACAAGCAGTATTGTCCCTTCATCTTGAATTCTGGAAAGTGTCATGTCAACCTTGCCTTTGGTGAATCCATTTTCTATAAGAAATTGAGACAATGTGTCATACCAGGCTCTTGGTGCTTGTTTCAAAACATAAAATGCACTCTTCACATCCATTTGATAGACTGTGAAGTTCTTGTGTGTAGCATAAGCAACAAACATCATAATTGCTTCCAATCTTGCAACAGGTGCAAAGGTTTCATCAAAATCTGCCCTCCTCTTGGCAGTACTCTTTTGCTATGAATCTTGCTTTGTTTCTTACTATTGATCGTTCTTCATTCATCTTGTTTCTAAATACCCACTTAGTACCAATAACATTTTGATGTGTAGGCCTTTGAACTAATTCCCAAATCTTGTTTCTTTCAAACTGATTCAACTTTTCCTGCATAGCTAGAATCCAATGTGTTATGGATCTAGTTCTTACTCCTCTAACATTTCCAATGATTAATTCAGGTGGATGGTCTCTCAGCCATCTCACATCTGGTTGGAGTAAGTCTGTGGGTTCAGTCGTCTCGCAGCTAAATTGTCTTGAACAACTTCTTCATCATCATTCAGCTGCAGACCTTCCAGCTGTCTCTGAGATTCAGCTATCTCATCTTCATCAGGGATGAGTGCTCTTACATCTGCTTCAATATAGGGACTCTTCTAAATAATAGGTTGATTTCTCTTGTCAGCTAACTCATCTATGTCTTCTCCATTAACATTAGGTTCATCAAAAACCACATGGATAGACTCTTCTGTGACCATTGTCCTTTTGTTCAGCACTCTATAGGTGTAGGTCCCAAGATGTGTGGTGTAAGGTTTTGAAGGGGGGAGGGTTGAATAAACCTTACCAAATTTTTGATTTTAATCCTTTTAAAATATCCAACAGAGTTGATTCAAACAGATGTGTCCTTGAGAGACATCTAAGTTGGCTATTCAGCTAAGTTACCCACTCAACATACTCGATTGAGCTGATGATAGTATAAATCGGCTGCTTAAGCCAAATACTTAACTTGGTTGATTTGGTTTTTAACAGCGGAAGACTTAACACCCTTTGATTTGTTTTAAGCTTGTTTTTAACACTTGATTTTTAGCCCTTTGTTATTTATCAGTTGGATAGCAAATATAGATCAACAAATATAAGAAAATATGCAGGAATGTAAATTTGCTGAAAGTAAATGACACAAATATTTTATAGAGGTTCCAAAATGGGGTAATTCTTCTAATCCTCTCTTCTCCAACTCCTGGAGGAATCCACTATGTAACAAATCAGTTTATAAGCAGTTATCAATCTTGAGATAGCCTTGATCACACAACTGGCTTCTCTTGCGACTCAGCTTCTTCATAGGGCAGTTGCCTTGCTACTTCAGCTCACTTCTCAAGTTCTTGGATTTTATCACGAAGCCCTCCAACAAACATGATAATGGTTCGACCATGACCCTTTCTAGAATCCTAACTTGGAAAGTAGACCCCTTTGATTCTCCAAAAGTTTCCTCTTCAACTGGTTGAAGTTATCTCTCCTTCATAGCTTGTGTTGGATCGAGTTTCTTCAAGTTTAAGGCTTCAGGAATTGCTTGAATTGCTATGAGAATATTTGCAGATTGCTTGCTTGAATATTGTTTGTTCGTTCGTGGTTTAGGTAATTTTTTCTCAATAGCTTCCTCAGTCTTTTATAGTGCTTATTTGAATTTTGCCCGTTGAAGAGATAGGCTAATTTCAAATGTCACTTTGTGTTCATTGGCTTGTCTTTTCTTGGTCTACAACTTTGGTGATGTTGATCTTTCCTCATATTAAATGCCATTCCCGGCTTTGCGGTGTATGCGCACGAGGTGCAGTGTTTCCCATTGGCTCATTCCTTTTGCACAATTCTGGGCCAAACACTTTTAGACCTGGCAGTTTGTCATATTACTAAATGAAGTAATATTCTTAACTTTAATCAACGGATCTAAGTCAGTTTTCTTGACTTGACTGCTGTCTTTACCCCTGGTGACTTGAGTCTGCTCCAATCATGGGATTGACTCAACTATCACTTCAACTGTTAGACTCGGCTTCTTGAGTTGACTTGACTGACACTTCTCACAGCTGTTCCTCAGCTGACTCTCTTTCAGTCGAGTCTTTGACTTCCTTCATGGCCTTACTTAGCTGACACACAGCAAAGTCTTCACATAGTCCGCGGTTGACTTGTAATCTTTGACATAGCTGTCTTAACTCAGCTTTTCCAGTCATATCTATTACAATACAAATTACAAACAAAATGGGGTGCCAACTTCCTAGTTTAAGTTTTACATGGCATCAAAATCTATCAGATAAATTTCCTAAAAATTTCCCCCTATTTGATGATGCCAAAACTTAAAACATTTAATATAAGTAAACAACAAACATATAGGCAGTGTAGTAACAAAGAATGTATGCTTTAAATCATCTTTTTATTGATCATATCATTCTTGTCCTTTACAAAGCTGTTTACAACAAATATCAGAGCTTTATATATAATATGACCGTACATTACATATCTAAGCTAAGATACAGACAGAGTGAAAATTATAGGGAAATTCACTGAGCTTATAATAGAAGACTTACACAAATGTATTTACATCAAAATACATGAAGAGGTTCGCAGCACACTTCAACGCCTTTGCTGCCTCCTTCCTCTCTCTTCTTTTTCAGCCCTTCTTCTGTCATCATCAGCTATCTTCCTCTTCTTCTCTTCTTCCTCTCTTTCTTCTTTTCATAGGCTCGTTTTGCAGCAGGGTCATCCCTTGCTTCCTCTCAAGCCATTCTCTTGTTGACCTGTCGTTCTCTTCATCAATTCTCTTCTTTGCCTTAGCCAACTTGCGTGCAACTTCTAAGTTTGCCAGGTGATCATGTCCAGCCCAGTATGTGATCCCTTTTTTCTGAGAATCAACATATGTCACATCTTTTGGTCTTGGCCGTTGTTGAGAACCTCTTCCACTGCCACCATGTCGTCCCCGTCCTAACTTAGTTCCTCGACCTGTTGGTGTATATTGCACTGAGGCTTTAGACTTTCTAGCTGAATGGCTGCTGGAAGTCTGTTGCTTCTCAGCTGATTTGCATACTTCCAATGCTTCTTCCCAATATACATCCCAAGCTTGAGGTAGAGTCATTCCTTGAAAATATCCTTCTGCTTCGAGAGTTTGAGACTCTTCTATAGATCTGGGCTCAGATCCAGCATCAGACATTATTATGTCCTTCGGGGGCTTGATCGCAGCATAAACCTTTCCGACTGAAGGACCACCATATTGCTTCAAAAGCTCTTCCACGCAAGCTGACTGCTTCTCAGCTACTTTATCAAATGCAGCTTCGATGGCCTTCCTTTTATCTTTCATGTCCTCCCAGGAAGATTCAAGTTGCTGAGAATTTAGCCTGTGACATCACCTAGCTGTGGGGTTTTAGCATACATCAACTTCAAATCCTTCGAACTTCCTTCCCCCATAGCTGTGTCACCTCCTTTCTTCATTTCTCCATTCAATCCCTTAAGGGTCTCCTCTTCCCCCTTTTTGGCATCATCACCAAAAGAGAGAGATATCCCATGGAATAACCCACTGTTGGGAAATTATTTTGTAGATTTTGATGAATGCCATGTAAAACTTAGATTAGAATGTTGGCACCCCATTTTCCTTGTAATTCACATTGTAATAGATAGGGTTGATCGAGCTAAGTCAAGTCAGCTCTGCCTGGAAATACAAGAAGTCAACTAAAGAAGTGAAGTGAAGACTCCGCTGTGGAACAACTGAGTATGGCCAAGACAGAGGACCAAGAACTCGACTGAAGATGTAACAGTTGAGGGATAGCTTTGTGAAGAGTCAGTTAAGTCAACTGAAAGAAGCCATGTCACAAGTTGAAGTGACAGATGAGTCTTCCAATAATTGGAGCAGACTCAAGTCACCTGAGGAAAATGCAGCTGCAAAGAGGAGTTAACTAAAAAGAATCCGTTGCACAGAAGTCAAGAACATTACTTAAACAAGTAACACACCCATGCTGCCAGGTCTTAAAGTGCTCAGTCCCAGAAGCGTGCAAAAGGAATAAACCAATGGGAAGAAGCACTGCACCTCGTGTCAGAACCTGAAAAGCTGGAAATTCATTTAATACGAGGAAAGGTCC
The DNA here is from genome assembly GCA_016081115.2 of Rehmannia glutinosa. Lineage (NCBI taxonomy): Eukaryota > Viridiplantae > Streptophyta > Magnoliopsida > Lamiales > Orobanchaceae > Rehmannia > Rehmannia glutinosa. The sequence goes on along the minus strand of JABTTQ020003007.1, from coordinate 160,785 downwards.
ACATCTCAAGATTGAAGACCAAGAAAAGACAAGCCAACGAACATAAGTGACTTTTGAAAATCAACCTATCTCTTCAACGGGCAGATTTTTGAAAGTTCACTATAAAAGGCTGAGGAATTTCATTGAGAAAAGGTTACCTTGATTACCTAAACCACGACGAGCAAGCATTATTAAATCTATAACCTGCAAAATATTCTCAAGATATTCAAGCAAAATCCTCAAGCCTAAATCTCGAAGGAAATCGATCCAACACAAAGCTATGAATGAAAGACAACTTCAAACTGTTGAAGAAGAAACTTTTGAAGAATCAAAAGGGGTCTACTTTCCAAGGAGGATTGTAGAAAGGTTCAAGGTCGAACCAATCTCAAGTTATTGAAGGGCTTCGTGATCAAATCCAAGAAGCTTGAGAAAGTGAGCTGAAGTAGCAAGGAAGCTGCCCTGTGAAGAAGCTGAGTCGGACGAGAAGCCAGTTGTGGGACCAAGGCATCTCCAGACTGAGTCCAAGAAGCAAGTCAGCTGCGTGATCAAGACTTGTCTCTAGACTGATAACCACTTTGTGAACTGATCATTACTTAGTAGATTCCTCCAGGAGTTGGAGAAGAGAGGAGTAGAAGAATTACCCCATCTTCGAACCTCTATAAAATTTACTTGTGTCATTTACATTTCAACATATTTACATTTCTGCACATTTATTTTATATCTGCTGATAATTTGCTATCCAACTGATAAATAACTAAGTGTTAAAATCAAGTGTTAAAACAAAGCTAAATCAAATTCAAGGGTGTTAAGTCTTCCGCTGAAAAACTCATCACAACCAAGTTAAAGTTTAGACTAAACAGCTGAGTTATTCTATCAATAGCTCTATCGAGTCTATTAAGTGGCTAACTTTGCTGATTAACTAACTTAGCTGTCCCTCAAGGACATAGCTGTGTAATTAACTCTGTAATATTTTAAAAGGACTAAAATCGAAAAATTGATAAGGTTTATTCAACCCCACCTTCTAAACCTTACTCACACCCCTTGGGACCTACAAGTGGTATCAGAGCGGTTGGATCATTGAGCCTTCCGCACTGGTTACTGAACTAGATCTCTAATCTTTCAAAGAAACATTAACACTTGCTCTTTCAAAAGATATTTTTATTCAGCAAAGTTATTATCATGGAAGCAAATTTGACACGCGTTCCTATGTTCACTATTGAGGAATTTGATGACTGGAAAATTCGCATGCAGGCTCATCTATCTGCTATACATGATGAAATGTGGATAGTGATAGAGGATGGCCCACTGCAAATATTGAAAGTGAACACAGCCGTAAGGAGAGCAACTGCAGCTGAAGGAAAAGAAGTTGCTGCTGAGGCAAGACCAGCCATGGTTGAGAAACCAAGGACTGAATGGACAAACGAGGATAGAAAAAGATGCAACTTGGACAACGTGGCCAAGAACATACTTTATAAAACCTTGGACAAAGCAATGTTCAACAAAGTCAAATCTAGCCAAACTGCAAAACAAATCTGGGATAAATTAACTTTAATTTGTGATTGCATGTGAAACCCTGGATTAGCTGGATGCTAGATTCACCGAAATAACAAACGAGCTATCAACACTTGGGAAAGAATATACACAAAAGGAAATGTGTATGATGATTCTGAGAAGTCTCCCAGCTAATGGGAAATGAAGGCCATGGCTCTAAGACATTCGATGGACCTATTAAAAATATCCAATCATTAGCTATTCTCAGAACTCATTTTGAATTTGAGCTAAGAAGAAAAGATCAAGAGGAGACAGCTGTACCCAAAACAGCTGCACTTAATGGAAAGAAAGCTGAAGTCAAGGAGGTTATAGACCAGGAGGAAATAGCCCTGATGGTTAAAAGATTCAACAAGTTCTTTAATAAGAACTACAAAAAATACAAGGGTGAAACCTCCAAGAGACATTCAGCTCCCTCCAAGTCAAAAGAAGATAGGCCACCCAAGAGAGTTGAGCATCAAAAGGTTGAATATCAGAGAGCTGATAATTCAAGGACTGAAAACAATAACCAAAGAGCTGAGAACCTGTGTTGGAACTGCAGACAGCCAGGACACTTTGCTATTGATTGTCCATATCTAGTAGTCAATAGATACAGGAATGAAGAAGAAAGAAGAGTCTTCAGAGAAAGAAGACAGGAAAAGAAAAAAGGTTATGTTAGCTGCTGAGACAGCTAAGACAACCAAGTCAAAGGAAGCAGTTGATTCAGAGAGTAGTGAAGATGACTACTCAAGTGATCCTGAAGAAGAAGCCTTGATTTGTCTAATGGCCAAAGAACAAGATCAACTAGATCAGGAAGATGAGGTACACTCTAACTCATCTCATTCAGATTCTAGTGATAGTGATTGTGATACACACACTTCATCACCCACTATTTTTATGATTCATTAGGATAAATGATGAAAGACTTTGAGCACATTGAATCCTCAAACACACACTACAAAATGAGGAAAACAACCAGCTCCAAAACCAAAACTCACAGCTGACAAAGGAGCTGAGTACTCTAAGTCACATAGCTGGTGAGAACAAAGAGCTGAAGCTTGAAAATGCCAAACTAATAGCAGAGATAGCTGTTTTTGAAAAGAGAGAAAATGATCTTAAAAATGTGATTGCCTCATTTACAAAGGCATCTAAATCATTGGATGACCTTATCATGAGTAAAAAAGAATGTGGAGATAAGACAGACATATGATTCAATTTCTTTGTCCATAGTCAAACTCCCAGAGTGATTTTGGAAAAAGGATCTTCAAGTAATGAAGCATCTCAAAAATCCAAAACACGAAATGTTGCACCAACATTCACTCCAAAGCACAACCACAAACAAATTGGACTTGGATATAAAGGAAAAGGAAAACAGCCAGTTGAGTATGCTGAGAGGACAACTGAGAAGAAATCCAGCAGAGTTCCTCAGCAAACTCCAAATAGAAAGTAGTCTGTGAAGAATAAACAGAGCTACCAAAAACCCCAGAAGTTTTATCAAAGAAACACATATGATGGGAATGGTAGAAATTATCCAAGCTAAGCTGATTGGAACAATGTGAAATATTAGCAATGACCTATGGAATACAAGCCTAAATGGCAAAGACCTAGATCTCAGCAAAGGTCATTCCAAAGGCAAAAGAGCTATCATCAGCACACATATGCACCAAGGCATTACACTCAAAGATATCACAACTATCCAAAGAAGGCAATTGCTAAAACACACACACATGCATACAGACAAAAGAGACAGTTGTATGTACCTAAAGCCCCCAAGCAATTTGCCAAAGTGAGTTATGATTATGGCATAGAAAGATGTCAACCTCTTAGAGTCAAATCATTTGGCTATAGGTTGGTTGGATCATCTTACAACATTAACCCCTCAGGACCCAGGCAAGTATGGGTACCTAAAAACTAATTTCCTTGATTGCAGGTTCAAGGAACAGCTGAGTGCCAAGGAACCTGGTACATGGATAGTGGCTGTTCCAGACATATGATAGGAAACAAGAAAAATCTGTCAAGATTCAAGGAGATTGGAGGCGCAAAAGTTATATTTGGAGGAAATGAAGCTCCGGGGGAAATAAAAGGCACTGGATCTATCAAGAAGAATGGATTAGATATCACAGATGTTGCTTATGTTGAGGGACTCAACTTCAATTTGCTCAGCATAAGTCAACTTTGTGACAAAGACTACAATGTTGGATTCAATATGGCAGTATGCCAGATTAAAGATGCTGAATCAAATGAAATAGTGCTACAAGGATCTAGAAAGAAGAATATGTATGTGGTAGATTGGTCTACTACTACACCAAACACTTGTCTGCTAGCAAAGAGCACAGTCGAATCAAGTTGGATGTGGCACAAAAAGTTGAGTCATCTGAACTTCAAGACAATCAACAAACTGGCAAGGAGTCATCTTGTGGAAGGATTGCCAGACTCAATGTACAAGAAGGAAAGTGTTTGTGATGCATGCCAGATGGGAAAACAGATCAAATCTTCATTCAAAGAGAAGCCTAGTCCTTCTTCAACAAGGATATTACATCTGTTGCATATGGACCTATTTGGTCCAGTTGAACCAGCCAGCATAAGTGGGAGGAAATACACCTTAGTGGTGGTGGATGGTTATTCAAGATATACATGGACAATCTTCATGTGCAAAAAGAAGGAAACCTTGGAGAAGTTACCTCGGTGATGAAAAGAGTTCAAAATGAAAAGGGCCAAACCATTATAAAGATAAGGTCGATAGACGAATCGAGTTTGTCAATGGGATAATAACTCGATCTTGTGTTGAAAATGGTATCACTCATGAGTTATCTGCAAGCAAGAACTCCACAACATAATGGAGTAGTAAAGAAGGAAAGAACTCTCAAGGAAGGTCAAGGACCATGTTAGTCAAGCCGGATTGCTAAGAGATTTTGGGGTCAAGCCATCAACACCGCATGCTATACTGGAATAGATGCATGATTAATAGACAACGACAAAGACTCCCTATGAAATCTGGACAGGTAGAAAGCCAAATATTGGGTACTTCAGAATATTTGATGTAAATGCTTCATTCATAACAATGGCAAGGATAATCTAAAGGCCTTTGATGCTAAAGCTGATGAAGATATCTTTTTGGGATACTCAGCTGAGAACAAAGCCTATATAGTGCTGAACATGAGGAAAATGGTCACAGAAGAGTCTATTCATGTTGTATTTGATGAACCTAATGTGAGTGAAGAAGACATTGAAGAGTTAGCTGATAAGCTGAATCAGCCAACTATGCAGAAGAGTCCTTATATTGAAGCTGAAACAAGAGAAATCAATCAATATGAAGAAGAGGTAGCTGAATCTCAAAGCCAGCTGGAAAGTCTGCAGCTGAATGATGATGAGAGAGTTGCTCAAGACAACACAGCTGCGAGACAGCTGAACCCAACTAATTTACTTCAACCTGATGTGAGATGGCTGAGAGACCATCCACCAGAGCTAGTCATTGGAGATGTGAGAGATGGTGTAAGAACCAGATCCAGAGCTCAGCATGAAGCAATGTTCACTTGCTTTATTTCCCAAATAGAACCAAAAGATGTGTCTCAAGTCTTAGATGACACACATTGGATTCAGGCCATGCAAGGGGAGCTGAATCAGTTTGAAAGAAACAAAGTATGGGAATTGGTGCAAAGGCCAACACATCAAAATGTTATTGGCACAAAATGGGTTTTCAGAAACAAAATGAATGAGGAAGGTTCTGTGGTGAGAAACAAAGCAAGATTGGTAGCCAAAGGCTATCGCCAAGAAGAGGGAATAGATTTTGATAAAACATTTGCTCCTGTTGCAAGATTAGAAGCAATAAGGATGTTTCTTGCCTATGCTGCACACAAGAACTTCATTGTATATCAAATGGATGTGAAAAGTGCATTTTTAAATGGACTGTTGGAAGAAGAAGTCTATGTGGAGCAACCTCCAGGATTTGAGCAGAAGACTCTTGGAGATAAGGTGTACAAGCTCAAGAAAGCTCTATATGGACTGAAGCAGGCACCAAGAGCATGGTATGATACATTGTCTCAATTTCTAACTGATAATGGATTTACCAAAGGGAAAGTGGACAAAACACTCTTTAGAATTCAAGATGGAGATAGTATACTGCTTGTTCAAATATATGTGGATGATATCATTTTTGGATCCACAAACAAAGAGCTGTGTGATAAGTTCTCAAATCTCATGCAAGGCAAATTTGAAATGAGCATGATGGGAGAGCTGACTTTCTTCCTAGGACTTCAAGTTAAACAGCTGAAGGATGGAACCTTCATAAGTCCAACAAAGTACACCAGGAATTTAATTAAGAAATTCGGTATGGAAGAAAAGTCTTCTGTGAAAATACCAATGAATACATCAGTCAAGATGGACATGGCTGCAGATGGCAAACCTGTAGATCAAATAAGATACAGAGAACTTATTGGATCATTGCTCTATCTAACAGCAAGCAGGCCAGACATCACCTTTGCAATAGGTGTATGTGCAAGATTTAAATCTGCACCTAAATAGAGTCATATGACTGCAGCTAAGAGAATCCTAAGATATTTGAAGGGATGCCAAGAAGTTAGCTTATGGTATCCAAAGGAAGGTGGATTCAAGCTAATTGGTTATTCAGATTCTGACTATGCTGGATGTAGAGTTGACAGAAATAGTACTCCGGGTACATGTCAAATGCTTGGAAACAGATTAGTTTCATGGTTTAGCAAGAAGCAAAACTCAATAGCCACATCTACAGCTGAAACAGTGTATATAGTTGCGGGCAGCTGTTGTGCCCAAGTATTATGGATGAGACAACATCTGAGAGATTATGAAATTGAAGAAAAAGAAATTCCAATTATGTGTGACAACACAAGTGCTATTGCAATTACTCAGAATCTAGTGTTGCATTCAAGAACAAAGCACATTGATGTCAGATATCATTTTATAAGAGATCATGTTGAAAAGAAAGACATCACCTTGGAATATATCTCAACCGATAAACAGTTAGCTGACATATTCACTAAGCCTCTATGTGAGTCAAGGTTTGAAGAGCTTAAGCATGAGCTAGGGTTAATTGAGCTGAGTTAATACTCAGAAGGCTCAATCAGAAGAGATGGAAGTTGAAAAAGTGAGAAATAAACAACTTTTTCACATCAGCCAAGTGAAACAGCCATACAGGAAAGACAATTGTATCGAGTTAACTAACAACTGAGTCGCTTAATGAGAAGAAAGAAGAAGAGTTAAGTCATTTGTGAAATAAGTTGAGTCATTTATGAGCTAAGTGACAAAAACGCAGTCGTTTTTAATGAGCGAGAATGTTTTTAAGGATGACGTCAGCGTAATAATGACGGGTACAGTCAAAAGCTGCAGAGTAAGCATATGATTGGATATAAATGCTACTGCATTAAATGCGAGGAATTAAATGCAGTTTGACGTGCTAATCTGAGCCGTTGATCTTGATCAAATTTCAAAAATCAAAAACACGTCCGTTCATAACCCTTATATACTCATTTTTTCAGTTTTCTCTCTCTCACACTCAAAATTGTTCATCTTCAAAGTAAAAGAAAGCAAGTTCGTTTCTCTCGCAAACCTTACCAGTTCTCAAGCAAGTTTATCAAGTTTTATTAGGTAAAATTCTCTACAAATGGCACCAAAGTTCGATTCTATCAAGTTATCGAAGCAAATCCACTCTGGATCGACTGTGGATTTTGAAGGGATGGTAAAGTAGGGTTCAGATGAAACCCTAGTGAAGAAGATAGCTAATATGTTAGAAAAGTCCGGTCTCAGGCCTTTTCTTACTTTGGAATACTCGCACACCTACCTTGAAGATGTGGCATAGTTCTATGTAAATGCTGAGGTGCAGGACGAAGGAATCAAGTCCTTCGTCCACCGCAAGGACATCATGATTACTGCTAAGGACCTTGCGGAGCACTGCTTATTGCCGTCTGAGGGCATGACGGAGATAGTTGAAGCTGATGTTAACTTGACTGCTGCATAGAAAGAAATAGCCAAACCAGAGTGTGCTGTGAAAGTAGTCTATACAACTGAGAAGAAGCTGTTGAAGGACGACTATCACAAGTTGATGGATGTCGTTGCAAAGTGTGTAGATATGAAGTTTAGCAGTTTCAATCAACTGTCAAAGACCAAGCTGGTCGTCATGGCTGCGATCATGGAAGGATAGAAAGTCAACTGGGCTAAGTTCGTGTACAATAAACTCTGCCAAAATGTTGGGAACAAATCGTACAAGGAAGATGGATTCTTTGGAGGATCACTTGGTTATGGCCTAGTAATTGGCAATCTGATGGAAGTAAAGGGCATTCCCCTTCAGCATGGAAAGCCCTTCCATGTAAACAAGAAGATGTTCAGGGCTAATCTTTCAGGAGCCCAGAAGAGAGCCCATGCGAAGAGGGCGGATACAAGTGAGGGGGAATCAGCTGAACCCGAGGACATAGCTGTTTCCTCCCCTCCCAAGAAGAGAGTTGCCCCTGTAGCTGCTAGGAAGAAAGTTGCCCCTGCAACAAAGAAACAGGATGCACCTGCCCCTGCAGCCGAGTCACCTGCCTGAGCAGCCGTGTCTTCTTCCCCTGCAGCCGAGGCTGAGAAGGAAGTCCAAATACCTTCTCTAGCCATAAGAAAGAAGAGGACTGCCAAGCCCAGGAAGGCAGCTCCGCCTAAGAAATATGTCCCGGCCCCTATCGCCAGAGAATCTGAAGAAGAAAAAGAACCAGAAATTCCTCTGGTTCAAACCAAGAGAAGAAAAAGAATCTCCAAGCTTTCAGAGCTTGAACAGACAGCTGAGTCTTCCACTCAACTAGAGAAAACCTCTGAGACTGTTGAGGAAGTGCAGCCTCCTGATATAATTGATGAAACCGCCAAGTCTGCTGAGGGTGATCAGCAGAGGCTTACCGAAGACCCAACTGGAGTGAGGATAGCTGAAGACATAGAAGCAACTGAGACAACTAAATCTCCTATTGAAAAAGTTGTCTCTCCGCCTGCTACGGACGCTGCTTAAGGCGAAGAGCAGCAGAACATACTACCTTCCATCCCAAAAAAAGAAGGACAGGAAGAGGTGGATGAGGATGATGACATCATCATGTACTCTCCTGTATATCCATACATCCAGCGCTGTCTACGTGAATGGCGGGCATGGAAGCTAAGACACTCAAGGGAGCAGTTTAAACACCCTGAGTTTATCGAGGAAGAAGATGAGTTGCTGCAATTTCTCGAATTCAACACTGTTCTTCAGGCTCTTGATGAGGATAACTGCCTAAATATTCTGCACATCTACAAGGAAAAAGAAAAGGCCAAAGCTGCTGAGGATGCAGAAGCACTCGAGAAAGCCAGTATATGTCCTCTTACTTGAACTTTGGAACACACTCACCCTCATATAGATGTGTTCTCAGAAAGTGATGAAGACATGGATCCTGTTGCTGCGCAAGAAGGGTCGGAGATGCAGCAAGCATTAAGGGAATCCAGGATGATGCACGAGCAACGCATAATTGAAGGACTAGGAGAGTCCTCAAAATCTCTCCTGGAAATTGACTCACTGGGCGTAGTGCAGCAGATTGCCACAACCATAGTTGAAACTACGTCCCCAGTTGTTTCAGAAGATGGGTCTAGGGGACTTGGCAATGAGACTGGGAATTTGGGCACCCAAGTTCAGCCAACCCCCACTGAAGGTGTTTCACCACCTACCCCCACAGCTGAGCACTCAACGGAAGTAGCCGGGAGTCTGGAGAAGAGTGACCCCATAGTCAGTCACTCAGCTGGTGTGCCAGTTGAGGGAGAAACTCCCTCCACTGCAGCAGGGTCGGAGAATGCTGCAGACGACTCCACAATGAAGAAAGGAGGTGAAATGGAAAAAGAAAAAGAACCACAGCAGACTGACATTGACGAAGCTCAGATAGTTGAGTCTGTCCCAGCTGAAGTGTCAACTGCTTTGCAGGCTGAGGACACTGCTATGGCAGTCGAGGCACAGGATGGAAATGCCCCAGGAGTTAACACTTTCGACACTAAAAGTGCAATCCAAGGGGTTGAGACTCCTTTGGATGCCGCAGTCCAAGACCCTAAGACAGTTGCGCCTGTCGAAGGGATTGTAGAAGACCTCGCTGCAGTTGAGACTGTTGGAGGTGTTGAAGGCCCAAGGGAGGTTGAGACTTCCCTAGGTAAAGGTGAAGAAGTCCAGAACATCCCTCCTATTCCAAATGTTAAATCTAAAAAGGAGATCAGTGCTCTTCATGATTCCCATGACAACCCTGACATATCCTTTCTGGGATCTGAAGACGAAGCTGATTCCACTCCTGTTGCTCATCCAAAGGACTCACCTGAGGATGTTCTTGCACAGACGAGTCAGGAAACTTTTAAAGTTGCTCGTCAAAAGTTCAACTTTGATGATGAACAAAGCCCCCAGGCTTCATCATCCTCCGATGACGCTGATGATGCAGCCGAGGACAAGGAAATTCACTTAGCAGAATTTATTGAGGCCGAAGAAGCTGTTAAGACAACTGTGTTAGATAAATGTTTTTATCATGATTTTGATGATTTTGTTCAAATGAGTTTTTAAACCAAAAATAATATCCCTAAATGTTGTCTAAATACTTCCGATCTATTTAAAATGTTTTTACTATTTTTCGAAGTATTTCTTGGAGTTTATTTTCGATAAACAATTGGACAACACTTTTGTTTCAGGCTCGACCGGTCACCCTATAGGGCAACCTGTACCTGAGTTGAGTTTTGAAACAAGAAAAGGGAAGTAGGAGAAATCAGGGAGGGAGACCGGTCGACCCAGTGGTCGACCCCTGGGCGACTGGTACCTGGGAATGCCCTCCCAAGTGTAGACTTTTCTGTTTCGATTTTTAAACACCCCAACCGGTCAAGATCAAGGGCGACCGGTCGAACCCCCCTTCGACCGGTCCCCCTGTGTAAAAATCGCAGCAAACTCATTTCAATCTTATCTCTGCGCGACCGGTCGAACCCCTGTTTTATCAGCAAACTATCCGTTGCATTTTTAGACAGCTTTTCCCGAATATGTGGGATTGATTTCTAACATCTATAATCTTGATTTTAAATGGTTTCTTTTGCAGCAAATCACTCCCCAAGGAGGAGCCTATGTCTGGAAATCAAGCCAAGACCTCTCCTATAAATAGGGCTTCATTCAAGAAACAAGAAACAACACATTAAAAGCATACAAGCAAACACTTTTATAAATCTTGTTGTATTAGCCTAAGCACTTGCACTTCTTTAAGGTCTAGGCTTTCAATTCTTGATTACACTTGTACTCATATTGTATTATTCATTATTGAGTTGTAATCTTGATTTTGGTCATCATTCAACACAAGACATCCTTGTGAGTATTCTTGTGGTAAGAATACCCTTGGGTGATCTAGGTGATAGGTGTTTGGAGAGTGTGGTACTCATCAAAGGTGGTGAAGGAAGATTGTGGTAATCTCCTTGAAGGTGTTGTAAGAAGGTTGTGGTAATCCTCAAGGTGTTGTTGTATTAATTTTGATAATTAATAAAATCTTTTTCTTTTTTGAAATCCATCCCTGATATCTTTGGGGTGGTAGAGATTAGGCCCTAGTGGGTTGAACCTCTATAAATCGACGAGTGTTGTTTAATTTCCGCATTTACATTCTCGTCTTTGCTTAATTATTCGAAAAAGAGGGCAAAATCTGAAAAACCGAGATAATCTATTCACCCCCCCTCTAGATTATCGTAGCCACTTGGACTAACAAGTGGTATCAGAGCCAAACTCTTTGGCTAGCTTGTCCCGAGTAAAGAGGAAAGATCCATGGCTACAAATGATGCTTATCTCACCACAGGCGCCTCCACCAACAAGCCACCACTATTCAACGCCAACAACTACGCATTTTAGAAAGACCGTATGGAGTGCTTCCTACAAGGGTGCGGGTTCGACATTTGGAATGTGGTTGTTGAAGGAGTTGATCAACCAACCAAGAAATTGGAGGATGGCACCTCGGCTCCTAAACCTTTTAAGGAGTTCGATGAAAATGACAAAAAGGCTTTCTCTCTAAACGGTAAGGCCTTAAATATGTTGCATTATTCTCTTACCGCCACCGAGTACAATCGCATAAGAGGCATAAGGTCGGCACATGAGGTTTGGGAAAAATTGGAGACAATTTATGAAGGGACTAAGAAGATCAAGCAAGCAAGAAAGACCATGATTGTTAAAGACTTTGAAAACTTTAACATGCATGATGGTGAAAGCATCTCTAAGATGGTGGAAAGGCTTGACAACATTGTCAATCCTCTTGTGGCCCTCGGTAAAGTCATCTCCGAAGAAGACAAGGTGACTAAGGTATTGAATACTCTTCTCGGCTCATGGTCCGAAAAGGTGACGGCAATCACGGAGGCACAAAATCTTGAGACACTCAAATTTGACAAGCTCATCGGGAACCTCCTCATCTATGAAGTCTATCTCAAGGAGAGGAAAAATTCCAAACCAACCATCAATCATTCGGGTATGCAAACTTCCTAAAAGTCTTGCTTCTTCTTCTAATAATGCATACTATGATAATGATGATGATGATGAGGAGACGGCCGCACTTGTTCGAAAATTTGCAAAATTTGTGAATAAAAATAAGGCAAGAAAACCGAGAGATAATGCTTGCTTTAAATGCGGATAACCCGGGCACTTAATTGCCGATTGCCCAAAACTCGATGAGGAGGAACAAAAGAAAAGAAGCATTTTTCGAAAAAGAAGGCTCTAAATGCGGAGGTCAAAACTTGGGATGAATTACTTGAAACAACCGACGAGGAAGGAGAAACCGAACATGGTCTTATGGCCATAGACGATGAAAATAATGAGGTACGCTCTAACTCTTCTATCTCCTCCTTAGTTGATGAATTGCAATGTGATTTTGATTAATTGCAAATTGAATTTCAAAATTTGATTGTTAAATACAAGACTTTGAAAAAGGAGCATAAAGAGCTTAAAATTGAAAAGGATAAATTATTTACTTCTTATGAATCTCTTGATAAAGCTCATGCTATTACTCTTAGTCAAGATCATACTCTTGAAACCGAAAAAGAATCGCTCACCAAAGATCTTGAATGTTTGAAAAAGGATGTGCATCGTTTTAACATAAGCATGGATAAAGTTACAAAAATTTTAGATGCACAAAGAGGTGAGCATTCCAAATTAGGATTTGGTTACAAACCATTTCAAAATGTTTTTAAGAAAAATAACCAAGGTCCGACTTTCGTACATGCTAGTAGCTATTATACTCCTACTTGTTTTTATTGTGGGAAAGTTGGACATTATGCTAAGAATTGCAAATTGAGAAATAGCTCTAGTCATATTTGGAGACCCAAAGGTCTCAAGACTAACCCCCATGGACCCCAAAGCTATAGGGTACCTAAACATAATTCCTTTGTAGGTCATAGGGGCTATAACAATAATGGAGGATTCAAAATGGCTCGTGGACAGCGGATGCTCACGCCATATGACCGGAAAGAGAGAACTTTTTACCAACATCAAGCTCCAAGAAGAGGGTATGGTCATGTTCGGCAATGGGAAAGGAAAGATCATTGGCAATGGAGACATTGGTAACTCTTCTTTCTCTCTTAGTAATGTTTTTACTAGTAGATGGGCTTAAGTTTAATTTGATAAGTGTTAGCCAACTCTGTGATTCAAATTATAATGTTGTTTTCAATAAAGAAAAATGCCTTATTCTTAAAAATGATGAAATTATTTGCGAAGCAAGTAGAAAAGGCAATCTTTACAAAATTTGTACAAGTGATTTGGTTAGTCAAAATATTTCTTGTCTTGTCGCCAATAATGATTTAACGAGTTTATGGCATAGGCGACTTGGACATGTTGGATACAAGAATTTGAAAAATATTTTCAAAAACCAACATGGAAAAGGACTACCCAAATTAAATTTGGAAAATCTTGGCTTATGTGACACTTGTCAAAAGAACAAATTAGTTAAGAGTAGTTTCAAGCCCAAAAATGAAATTTCCACAACCAAACCCCTACAATTGCTTCACCTTGATTTGTATGGGGATATTAGTACGGCTAGTCTAAGTGGAAAACATTACACTTTCGTTATTGTCGATGATTTTTCTAGATATACTTGGGCTCTTTTTCTTACCAATAAAAACGATGCCGTGAATGAGTTTGTTAAGTTGTGTAGACTTATTGAGAATGAAAATGAAGATACTATTAAGTCTATTCGAAGTGATCGAGGTGGAGAATTTGATGGTGAATTTAGAGTCCTTTGTGAAACCAAGGGATATGCACATAATTTTCCGGCTCCAAGGACACCTCAACAAAATGGAGTAGCCGAAAGGAAAAATCGGACATTACAAGAGATGAGTCGGTCCATGCTAAATGAATTTTCACTTCCAAAATATTTTTGGGCCGAAGCTGTAAGTACCGCTTGCTATGTCATTAGTCGAGTTTATATTCGTCCTAAAATGAATAAAACTCCATATGAGCTTTGGAAAGGAAGAACTCCAAATATTAGTTATTTCAAAATATTTGGATGTAAGTGGTTTATTTTGAATACTAAGGATCAATTGGACAAACTTGATCCTAAGGCCGATGAAGGAATATTTATGGGGTATTCAACCAAGAGCAAAGCATATCGGGTTTACAATAAGACTAGTATGGTTATTGAAGAATCTATTCATGTAAAATTCGATGAAGCCTCGGGTTTGAAAGAATACCCAATGATGCTAGTGATGAAGAAGATGTTATTGAACCCATTGTTCAAAATGATGCTCAAAATGATCAACCATCCACTTCATGTGTTCCTCAAGAAGACAAAGGTGATACTTCGGATCTTCCTGTGGCATTGAAATTTAAAGGAGATCACCCAAAAGATCTTATTATTGGTGATACCCTTGATAAAGTGATGACCCGAAGAAAATTTGCCGAAAAAGCTCTTATATCTCAAAAAGAGCCTAAAAATGCTAAGAAGGCTATTGAGGATGAGGATTGGTTTTTGGAGATGCAAGATGAGTTGAATCAATTTGAAAGAAATGATGTATGGGAATTGGTACCTTGTCCTCCTTCTCAAACTATTATTGGTACAAAATGGGTATTCCGGAACAAGCTTGATGATCAAGGCAACATTATTCGAAACAAGGCAAGGTTAGTAGCTCAAGGGTATTGTCAAGAAGAAGGTATTGATTATGATGAAACTTTTGCACCCGTAGCACGTTTAGAAGCTATTCGTATTTTACTTGCCTATTCTTGTTATAAAAGTTTCAAACTTTACCAAATGGATGTTAAATCCGCTTTCTTAAATGGTTTTATTCAAGAAGAAGTCTATGTAAAACAACCTCCGGGGTTTGAAAATTTTTCTAGGCCTAATGATTTTTATAAACTTAAAAAGGTCTTGTATGGTTTAAAGGAAGCACCCCGTGCATGGTATGATAGACTTAGCTCGTTTCTTTTGCAAAATGGTTTTACAAGAGGTAAAGTTGATACTACTCTCTTTATTTTTGAAAAAGGGCAAGATTGTTTACCTGTGCAAATTTATGTTGATGATATTATCTTTGGTGCTACTAATGAATCTTTGTGCAAGAAATTTTCTAAGTTAATGCAAGGAGAATTTGAGATGAGTATGATGGGGGAGCTCAACTTCTTCCTTGGGCTTCAAATTAAACAATGCCAAGAAGGTATACATATTTCGCAATCAAAATATACAAAGGAACTTATGAAAAACTTCGGCATTGAAGAAGGAAGAACCGTGTCTACCCTTATGGCAACTAATGTCAAAATTGACAAAGATGAAAAAGGCGAGTCCGTGGATGAATCAAAGTATCGAGGTATGATTTGTAGTTTACTTTATTTAACCGCTAGTAGACCGGACATTCTTCATGTCGTATGTCTATGTGCTCGTTTTCAAAGAAATCCCAAAGAATCTCATATGAGTGTCGTTAAAAGAATTTTTCTATATTTGAAAGGCACTATTCAATATGGTTTATTCTATCCAAAGAATGAAAAAATTTCTCTTAGAGGTTATAGTGATTCGGATTATGCGGGAAATATTGATGATCGGAAAAGTACTTCCGGATCATGTCAATTTTTAGCGATTGCCTAGTTTCTTGGTTTTCAAAGAAGCAAAATTGTGTTTCACTTTCAACAGTAGGCCGAATACATTTCTCGCAGCCTTTTTGTTGTACTCAACTTCTTTGGATGAAATAAACCTTAGCGGATTACAAATGCTCTTTTGAAAATGTTCCTATCTTTTGTGATAACATCTCCGCTATAAAATTGCTCAAAACCCGGTTCATCATAACCGTACTAAACATATTGAGATTTGACATCATTTTCTAAGGGATTGTGTTTCTAAACGAAAAATTGAGATATCTTTCATACCATCTCAAGATCAATTGGCGGACATTTTTACAAAAACCGCTATCTTCCGAGACTTTTGCGTCAATACGAGCTCGGTTAGGCATAATTCATATTGAATGAGGTTTACGTTTGCATTTTGTATGTTTTTAAAACTTAGGGGCGAAAAATCGGATTTTTGGTTGAAAATTCAGATTTTGGAAAATTGGACAAGACAGTGGGCTGACTGGGAAGAGGGCAACCGATCGCCCTCGATGTCGACTGGTCACCCTCAACGATGACCGGTTGCCCATAGCAATTTTATGGATTAAAACCGTAATGTCTTCATACTTAGTCATTTTACCTCATTTTTGCCATTTTTCGTCCCCTTCGCCAAATACACACAAATTTCACTCAAAATTTGTTTTCATGCATACATTTCATATCTTGGACTTAATATAGCTCGATTATCATCATCATTGCTCATCTTTATCGATTGAATGATAAGAATTTTACTCCCTTTGCTCAATTGGGTTGAACCCTTGAGTTCTTGGCTTTCTTAAATATTTCTTGATGTAATTGTCATATGATCATGATGAGCTTATTTATTATGATGTATTGTATTGTGTTTGGTATGATTTGGTGATGAAAATATTTGGCTTGATTCATTTATAAGGGCTTTATACAACTTCTTTTATTTTTCACGCCCACAACGTGTTCGATGAAATGTCACAATGAACATTTCAACTTCTACATGACTCTCTTGCTTTCAAATGTCTTAAATACTTATTGAGATCATGTCTTGGCAATCAAAACAAGCTTATTGATTATTCATGATACACTTCTCCCATTTCTTCGGTCTCTAAGCCTAATGTTTTTTTAAGGGTGATAAATTGTATCTTTGGCGCACTTTGATATACTTGTATGATGTTTTTATCATCCTAACATTCTTTTTGATGATTCCAAAGGGGGAGAAACAGGAAATCGACTCGTTAGCTCAAAGAAGCTGATAAAAGCTCGGCATAAAAGCTATAAGTTAAGGCTTCTTAAAGCTGATAAATAGCTTGTGCTTCTAGCTTATGCAATACTTCTTATTGATGTGCTTATTGATAGGGGGAGCTATTTATAAAATGTTTTTTAAACGGATAGTTTTCTCATAAAAACCGAAAAATTATTTTGTTTTCAAAATCGTCCTCGTGAAAATTGTTTTGGTTTGTAATCATCAAAAAGGGGGAGTTTGTTAGATTAATGTTTTTATCATGATTTTGATGATTTTGTTCAAATGAGTTTTTAAACCAAAAACAATGTCCCTAAATATTGTCTAAATACTTTCGATCGATTTAAAATGTTTTTACTATTTTTCGGAGTATTTCTTGGAGTTTATTTTCGATAAAAAATTGGACAACACTTTCGTTTTAGGCTCGACCGGTCGCCCTATAGGGCAACCTGTACCTGAGTTGAGTTTTGAAATAGGAAAAGGGACGTAGGAGAAATCAAGGAGGGCGATCGGTCGACCCAGAGGTCGACCGGTAGGGGCGACCGGTACCTGGGAATGCCCTCCCAAGTGTAGACTTCTCTGTTTCGATTTTTAAACACCCCCAACCGGTCAAGATCAAGGGCGACCGGTCGAACCCCCCTTCGACCGGTCCCCCTGTGTAAAAATCACAGCAAACTCATTTCAATATTATCTCTGCGCAACCGGTCGAACCCCTGTTTTATCAGCAAACTATCCGTTGCATTTTCAGACAGCTTTTCCCTAATTTGTGGGATGGATTTCTAACAGCTATAATCTTGATTTTAAATGGTTTCTTTTGCAGCAAATCACTCCCCAAGAAGGAGCCTATGTCTGGAAATCAAGCCAAAACCTCTCCTATAAATAGAGGTTTCATTCAAGCAACAAGAAACAACACATTACACAAGCAAAAGAGCATACAAGCAAACACTTTCATAAATCTTGTTGTATTAGCCTAAGCACTTGCACTTTCACTTCTTTGAGGTCTAGGCTTTCAATTCTTGATTACACTTGTACTCATATTGTATTATTCATTATTGAGTTGTAATCTTGATTTTGGTCATCATTCAACACAAGACATCCTTGTGAGTATTCTTGTGGTACAAATACACTTGGGTGATCTAGGTGATAGGTGTTTGGAGAGTGTGGTACTCTTCAAAGGTGGTGAAGGAAGATTGTGGTAATCTCCTTGAAGGTGTTGTAAGAGGGTTGTGGTAATCCTCAAGGTGTTGTTGTATTAATTTTGGTAATTAATAAAATCTTTTTTCTTTTTGAAATCCATCCCGGATATACTGGGGTGGAAGAGGATTAGGCCCTAGGTGGGTTGAACCTCTATAAATCGACGAGTGTTGTTTAATTTCCGCTTTTACATTCTTGTCTTTGCTTGATTATTCGAAAAAGAGGGCAAAATATGAAAAACTGAGATAATCTATTCACCCCCTCTAGATTATCGTAGCCACTTGGACTAACAAGTTGAGGCTCAGTCAGCTGGCCAACCCACTCAACAAGGCCCAACTGAGACCGAGTCATCTGCGCAGGCTCCCAAAGATGCAGCTGTACCGACTCAACCAGAGGCATCTCAGGCACAATCAACACAATCAATCCCATATGTGCGAGATGATGCATTTGAAGAAATATTCCCTTTTTCGATTGAGCTTCCGATCTTGAGGAAGATACAGCGATGCTTCAACATCCGAGCAGATCCTGTAATCCCTACCGACTCCATTGTTCCAGCCGACTTTGATTTTGATGCTGCATGGCTGCCAGGTGAATCCGAAGTGACAGATGAGATACGTGATGTCTTCAAGAAAATCTATGGAGAGATTGAGAAGATCGAACGGCACCAGGCCTCATTAGATATGCGTCTGGACAATAGGGATGCCACCCTTACAACAGACTAAAGAGGGATTGTGGTACGGATCAGGTAGCGGTGTCAGCAGCAAAGTACAATGCGATATGAACAAGTTCGATATTTTAAGGCATTGTACAACAAGATCTTTGGTTTGGAGTCCGACAATCTTGATATGAAGCGAGGATGCGGGCGATATTGATCGAATGCATGCCTCTCACACAACTGAAATGGAGCTGCTGCGTGAATTTCATCGAAAAGAAATTCTGCGTGTTGAGGAGAACATGAATACGAATTTCAGCCTTCTCATGGCTGAAATGAAACTTTTGGTAGCTGAGTCAAAGGCCACTCGTTCGAGAATTTCGACGGCACATGCCGCAGGACTCAAGCGAACTCGGCTCTCCCAACTGGATTTCATGCTCATTGGGATGTTTCTAGGGTTCCTCTCTCCTTCGATGATGCCAAAAAGTGGGAAGAGGAATACCTAAGGAAGTTGAAGGAAGAGACAGCTGTTTAGAAGAAGAAGGAGAAGGGAAAAGCTGTTGTGGGGGAAAGGTCAAAGGACTTGACCTTAATGCTTGCTGAAACCCCTCAGCAAGGTAATGTCACAGCCTCAATAATCAGTAAACTTCCAGTGACTCTGCCGATCCAACACTCTGTTGTGCCCATGTATGAGAAGAGAAAAATTGTGGAAGCATGGATGAAGGAGGTTGAAAGAAAGACAGATGCCCATGTTCTAGAAGTTCTGAAAACTTACGGTGGCATTCCGGCAGGGAAGGACATAGATGCCATTCCAGATGATGGAGATGAGCCAAGATCAGTTGAAGAATTTAAAACGCTTGAATCCAAAGGTTACTTCAAAAACATGTCTGTAGCCCAAGCCTGGGATCTGTACTGGGAGAAGGGTCTGAAGTTGTGCGGCGAAGCTGATAGACAACAGACTACCAACAACCATTCAGCTGGTAAGAAGAAGACTCACGTACAATATACACCGAGAGGAGGAGGAAGAAGTGGTGGAGGAAGAAGTTTCCAACCTAGACCTCTACCCAAAAATATTGAATATGTAGATCCAGGCAAGAAGGGAAGGATCTACTGGGCTGGGTATGATGAAGGAGCAAGATCAGTTGTGGCAAGGAAGGCAAGAAAGGAAAAGAAAAGACGATGCTGCGAAGAGAGCCAATGAAAAGAAGAAAGCAGCTTAAGATGAAAAGAAAAGAAAGAGAGCTTATGATGACAGAGCTGAAGAGGAAAGAAGAGGCAGCGAAGGCCATGAAATGTTGTTGCTAACCCCTTCGTGTATTTTACTCTTGTAAATACATGTATTTGTAAGTCATCTGTACATTCAATAAAATGTTGTTGTATTTCACACCACATTTCTAATAACTTTTGAAACTTGTGTCATTTCGTACACAATTTTACACCACATTTCTAATAACTATAAGGTATAAATATTTTTTCTACTTCAATTTTCATATATATATATATATATATATTCACAATTCACAAGCCTTCTTTCAATATTTTTCACAAATTCTTTCATTAATTAGTTTGTTTATTAAAATCACATATTAATTATATAATTTTATTTAATGTTGAAAACGAAGGGGTCAAGGACTAGGACTTTTATTGTTCATTTTTCTACATCGAATATCTGCGATTATAATGGTAGGGATTTTTATAGATTTCTCTTTATTTAATGTTCCATTATTGTACTTCATTGATTGCAATATATGTCAAGAGGAAATAAATTCATATAAGCTAGGGGCCATGGAAAGGGTCCGAGATCAAACGTATCTTCGGGGTGAACCCGCAATGCTATATGCAGGAACTGGCCAGTCAGAGGAAAAAGAGGAAATGAATGAATTTATTGTTGTAATTATGTGAATGTTTTTCATGTTATATTAAATATTGACAGATTTATCCATCTTGAGCGGGATGAAGCTCACCCCTATTATTATCATGACTTTCAGGTTGAGGAATCCGGTTGAATATATGATGTTGTGGATGGTGGAATAAATCATGCAATATTTATATTTTAAATAATTATGATCGGACTAAATTTTGGATTTATGTCTTTTTTTCCCGATTTATGCTTGGGATAATTGTTGGATATTTAATTTGGAGGATGTATTATTATTATTATTATTATTATTATTATTATTATTATTATTATTATTATTATTATTATTATTATTATTATTATTATTATTGTTTTTCCTTGAGAATTAAAATTCTAAATCGATTTTTTGATAATTATTGGGATCACTTTAATTTATAAATTCGTGTTTTCTTAATAATATTTAGAGTACTTTAATTTCATAAAATTGGGTCGTTACATCTTGAATAATCATCCGCCACTACTAAGGTGTATTTCTTTCCACTGATGCTAGTTGGCTCAACTGGACCAAATAAATCCATATGCAACAGATGCAATATCCTTGTTGGAGAAGGACTTGGCTTATCCTTGAATGAAGATTTGATTTGCTTTCCCATCTGGCATGCATCACATACACTTTCTTTCTTGCACACTGAGTCTGGCAATCCTTCTACAAGATGACTCCTAGCAAGCTTGTTGATTGTCTTGAAATTCGGATGACTCAACTTCTTATGCCACAGCCAACTTGATTCGGCTGTGCTCTTTGCTAGTAGACATGTGCTTGGTGTAGCAGTAGACCAATCTACCAAATACATATTCTTTTGCCTTGACCCTTGTAGTACTATTTCATTGGATTCTGCATCTTTAATCTGGCATATCCCCATGTTGAATCCTACATTGTAGCCTTTGTCACAGAGTTGGATGATACTTAGGTTGAAGTTGAGGCCTTCAACATAAGCAACATCTGTGATTTCCAATCTATTTTTCTTGATGGATCATGTGCCTTTGATCTCTCCTGGAGCTTCATTTCCTCCAAATATAACCTTTGCACCTCTAATCTCCTTGAATCTTGACAGGCTTTTCTTGTTTCCTGTCATATGTATGGAACAACCATTATCCATGTACCAGGTTCCTTGGCACTCAGTTGTTCCTTGAACCTGCAATCAAGGAAATCAGTTTTTAGGTACCCATACTTGTCTACGTCCTGAGGGGTTAGTGCTATAAGATGTTCCAACCAACCTATAGCCAATTGGTCTGACTCTAAGAGGTTGCCATCTATTAGTGTCATAATCCTAGTACACATTAGCAAATTGCTTGGGGGTTTTAGGATCATACAACTGTCTCTTTTGTTTGTATGCATGTGTGTGTGTTTTAGCAAGTGCTTTCTTGGGGTAGTTGTGATATTTCTGAGTGTAGTGCTTGGGTGTATATTTGTGCTGATAAAAGCTCTTTTGCCTTTGGAATGACCTTTGCTGAGGTTTAGGTCTTTGCCATTTTGGCTTGTATTCCATAGGTCTTTGATGATGTTTCACATTATTCCAATCAGCATAGTTTGGGTAGTTTCTACCATTCCCATCATATTAATTTCTCTGATGAAATTTATGGGGTTTTTGGTAGCTTTGTTTGCTTTTCACAGAGTATTTTCTGTTTGAAGTTTGCTGAGGGACTCGTCTGGATATCTTCTCAGTTGTCCTTTCAGCATACTCAACTGGCTACTTTTCTTTCCCTTTATATACAAGGCCAGTATGATTGTGATTGTGCTTTGGAATAGATGTGTGTTCAACATTTGGTGTTTTGGGTTTTTGGGATGCTTCATTACTTGAAGATCCTTTCTCCAAAATCACTCTTGGAGTTTGACTATGCACAAATGAATTAAATCCTATGCCTGTCTTGTCTCCACATTCCTTTTGACACATAATAAGTTCATCCAATGATTTGGATGCTTTTGTAAATGAGGCAATCACATTTTTCAGGTCTTTTTTCCTCTTTTCTGTAGCAGCTAACTCTGCTATGATCTTGGCATTTTCAGCCTTCAGCTCTTTGTTCTCATCAGCTATGTGACTTAGAGTACTCAGCTCCTTAGTCAGCTCTGAGTTTTGGCTTTTGAGCTCGCTGTTTTCCTCATTTATAAGTGTGTGAGGATTTTATGTGCTCAAAGTCTTTCATCATTTTACCTAATGAATCATAAAGATCAGTGGGTGATGAATTGTGTTTATCACAGTCACTATCACTTGAATCAAAATGAGATGAGTTAGAGTGTACCTCATCTTCTTGATCTTGTTCTTTGTCCATGAGGCAGATCATAGCCTCTTCCTCAGAATCATTTGAGTAGTCTGCTTCACTACTATCTGAGTCTGCTGCCTCTTTGCACTTGGCTGGCTCAGCGGTCTCAACAGCCAACATGGCTTTCTTCTTTTCTTGTCTTCTTTCCCTGAAGACTTTTCTTTCTTCTTCATTTATGTACTTGTTGACTATGGATAAGAGCAGTCAGCAGCAAAATGTCATGGTTGTCTGCAGTTCCAACACAGGTTCTCAACTCTCTGATCAGCTCTGTGTGTCCTTTGATTATCAGCTCTCTGATAATCAACTCTTTGATGCTCAACTCTCTTGGGTGGCCTGTCTTCCCTTGCTTTGGAGGGTGCTGAATGTCTTCTGAAGGTTTCACCCTTATTCCTTTTATAGTTCTTATTGAAGAACTTGTTGAATCTTTTAACCATCAGTGCAATCTCCTCTTGGTCTATGGCTTCTTTTGGCTCAGCTCTTGTCCCTTCACTGGCCAACAACGCAGTTGTCTTGGGCACAACTGTTTTCTCTTGCTCTTTCCTTCTCAGCTCAAACTCATAGGCTTTGAGCTCTAAGAATAGCTCCTGGTTAGATGTTCTTGAGAGGTCCATTGAATGTCTCAGTTCATTTCCCATTCAGCTGGGAGGCTTCTTAAGATCTTCATACACATTTCCTTCTGTGTATATTCTTTCCGAAGAGCTGAAAACTCATTTGTAATCTCAGTAAATCGTGCATCCAGCTGATCCAGAGTTTCACCTGCAAGCATTTTGAAATTTTCAAATTTTTGAACAGCAACAGATAATTTATTCTCCTTAATTTGTTCTGATCCTTCACAAATTAAGGTCAGCTTATCCCAAATATCTTTTGCAGATTTGATGCCAAAGCAAGGAAAGACTCTACTCCATAGCTTCTGCCTCGCTTGCCTTTGCTTAGCACGCATACATGTGATTCTTCTTCTATCTCTTTTGTTCTCCATTGGTAAATGAATACTAGCGAAGGAAAAGGAAGTTGCAATGAAAGCCTTTCAAGGGTTATACATTAGTGATTCTCTTACAGATTGGAGTTCGTCCCAACGATAGAAAGTGATGGAAACTCGGCCGGTGATTCGAAGGGTTAGCCTATGCACTACATAAAATTCTAGGCATTGCGGACCTATCGAGATGCTTCCTTGCAAAACCCAACAAGGGTTGTAACTCAATAGAGTGAGTGGGAAACCTTGTAAATGCGAGCAGGAGAATAGAGATCGGTTTGTCTTATCTTAGACTAGCCCTACTCCATCCATCTTGGCTATCTTGAGCTTATTCATAAGCTTGGGGCTATGTTTAATTTTCTGCTTACTACTAGGGCCTTCAATCTCTTAGAGCAGATGTGGACTGTAGATCATCCAAATGGGGACTCCTTTCTCGCGATAGATACATTCGAGACCTAGCCCAAGGAGCCTCATAGTGTTGTATTTTACCTTCCATTTTCACCCTATTCACCTTCACCAGATATCCGCCCAAGGCTTATGCTCAGAAGAAGAAGCTCTTTCAATCCCAACGCCTTCTTAACCACCGATGTAGCTTGTGAATAAACAGGGCTTGAAGAGAAATTTCGTATGCAAAATAGCCAAATTCTTGGATTTCCTTACTGTTGTTGACATAGGTTCAATCCTATCCAGCGGCAGCAGACTAGTCTTTATGGCCAGAAATTGTCCGCAAGCTGAAAAGTATGGAATTGCTCCTAAACCAAATCCCAAGATTTGAATTTGTTAAACATGGCTTTGTCCAACGTTTTGTAGAGAATATTCTTGGCCACATTGTCCAGGTTATATCTCTTTCTATCATCGTTTGTCCATTCAGCAATAACTTCTTCTCCCTCTGCTGCAGCTGCTCGTCGCACAGTTGTGTTGACTTTGAGTATTTGTAGTGGCCCATCCTCTATCACAAGCCATATTTCATCATATAATGCAGATAGATGAGCCTGCATGCGTATTTTCCAATCATCAAATTCTTCAACAGTAACATAGAAATGCGTGTTAGATTTGCTTCCATGATAATACATATGCTTTAAAGATGAAAGACTTTGAAAAATGCAAGTGTTAAAACTTTTTGAAAATATAGAGATCTAGTTCAGTAACCAATGCAAAAGGCTCAATGAACCAACCGCTTTAATACCACTTGTAGGTCCCAAGGGGTGTGGTGTAAGGTTTAGAAGGGGGGAGGTTGAATAAACCTTACCAAATTTTCGATTTTAATCGTTTTAAAATATCCAATAGAGTTGACTCAAATAGTTGTGTCTTTGAGGGACAACTAAGTTGGCTATTCAGCTAAGTTACCCACTCAACAGACTCGATAGAGCTGTTGATAGTATAACTCGATTGCTTAAGCCAAATACTTAACTTGGCTGATTTGGTTTTTAGCAGCGGAAGACTTAACACCCTTTGATTTGTTTTAAACTCGTTTTTAACACTTGATTTTTAGCCCTTGGTTATTTATCAATTGGATAGCAAATATAAATCAGCAGATATAAGAAAATATGCATGAATGTAAATTTGCTGAAAGTAAATGACACAAATATTTTATAGAAGTTCGAAGATGGGGTAATTTTTCTAATCCTCTCTTCTCCAACTCCTGGAGGAATCAACTATGTAACAGATCAGTTTACAAGAGGTTATCAGTTTGGAGACAGCCTTGATCACACATCTGGCTTCTCTTGCGACTCAACTTCTTCACAGGGCAGCTGCCTTACTACTTAAACTCACTTCTCAAGTTCTTGGATTTGATCACGCATCCCTCCAACAAACCTGATAATGGTTTGACCTTGAATCTTTCTACAATCCTGACTTGGAAAGTAAACCTCTTTGATTTTTCAAAGTTTCCTCTTCAACTGGTTGAAGTTATCTCTCCTTCACAGCTTGTGTTGGATCGAGTTTCTTCGAGTTTCAGGCTTGAGGAATTGCTTGAATTGCTCTGAGAATATCTGCAGATTGTTTGCTTGAATATTGCTTGTTCGTTCGTGGTTCAGGTAACTTTTTCTCAATAGTTTCCTCAGCCTTTTATAGTGCCTATTTGAAATTTTGCCCGTTGAAGAGATAGGCTAATATCAAATGTCATTTTGTGTTCGTTGGCTTGTCTTTTCTTGGTCTGCAGCCTTGGTGATGTTGACCTTTCCTCGTATTTAATGGCATTCCAGCTTTGCAGGTGTCTGGCACGAGGTGCAGTGTTTCCCATTGGCTCATTCCTTTTGCACAATTCTGGGCCAAACACTTTTAGACCTGGTAATTTGTCATATTACTAAATGAAGTAATATTCTTGACTTTAATCAATGGATCTAAGTCAGTTGTCTTAACTTGATCACGCTTTTACTTTACCCAGGTGACTTGAAATCGCTCCAATCATGGGATTGACTCAACTATCACTTCAACTGTTAGACTCGGCTTCTTGAGTTGACTTGACTAACACTTCTCACAGTTGTTCCTCAGCTGACTCTCCTTTAGATGAGTCCTTGACTTCCTTCTAGGGGTGTGCACGGTCCGGTGCGGTCCGGAGATTTAGAAATCATCAGACCGTCCCGAAGTTCGGAGATCCCAAAATTAAATCTCCAAAACCAAACCATAAAAAATATCTCCGTCCCGAACCGTCCCAAAAGTTCGGTATGTTTTAGGACGGAGATTCAATTCTAATGGGACGGTACGGAATGATTTGGGATGGTTCAGAGAAACGGAGATTTAAATATTTCACAAATAAAACACACAAAAAAGGTGAAAATAAAAATCAGGGTAAAAATCATTAAATGGTTATGCTTCAATCTTTTTTTAGTGCAATTTCAAAAATACATACTAAAACTATTAGTACTATACGAGTTTAACTTTTTGATAATTTATATTTAACTTTCACGTAAAATTTCTTTAATTAATATGTAAGTGCTAAATTTTTAATATTCTAATTCTAAATCTTTCTTTCATGATATAGACAATAGTACTGTAGTACATATTAGTTTAATATCAATTTAACTTTTAAATCATTTTTATCTAATTTATAGTTGAAAGTATTGATTTTTCGTTTTGAATTTTAACATAATATGTTTCAGATATTATGTGATTCATATTAGTGGTAAAAGTCTAGAATCTCAACGAATGACAAATTTAATAGCCTCTAATATTACACAATAATATTCTATAATCTTGGCATATAGTCATGGGCTCTTGACTTAGGAAAAATATAATTGACTAATAACTTTGATAAACTAATATGAAACAAAAATCTATAATCCCAATGTCTTAACTTCTTGGTTAGACGATTACTCTAGTTTATGTGCAATGTACTAATCATTTAAACTAATTTTAATTCAATTACTTTTCCTGACTAGAGGATGAGTCTAGTTATGATTCTTAATAAGTAAAATATCGTCAAATTAAAAATTTTGTACAAATCAAATATGATTTTATAATTTAATTTATTTGGTTCATTTAAATAAATAATATGACGTAACTATTTATGAATTAAATATATATTCAATTATTCATTTGATTCATTGATAAAATATACCAAATTTATGATTTGATAATTTTCAGTATTATATAATATTGAATTTCAAAGAAATGTTTAGTTAATTTAATATCAAAATATAAATAAGATAAAAATATTACACATGTATATATAAAAATTATTGTAAAATCGGTACTAGTTTCGGATATTCGGTTCGGTACAGTTCAGTATGGTTTGGTACGGTTCTCGGTACGGATATTTGAAAAATCTCCAGAACCATACCATGAAACTTTTCGGTATGGTTCGGTTCGAGGAAAGTCAAAAAGTCAACAGATATTTTCGGTTCGAATATTTTTCGGTTCGGGTTCGGTGATCTCCAAGTCCCGTGCACACCCCTACTTCCTTCATGGCCTTACTCAACTGACACAGAGTAGAGTTTTCACATAGTCTGCAGTTGACTTCTTGTAATCTTTGACATAGTTGTGTTAACTCAGCTTTTTCAGTCCTATCTATTACATACAAATTACAAACAAAATGGGGTGCCAACTTCCTAGTTTAAGTTTTACATGGTATCATCAAAATCTCTCAGATTAATTTCCTAACAATTTCCCCACTTTTGATGATGCCAAAACTTAAAACATTTAAAGTAAGTAAATTAAGTTTGTTGGTTGTCTTGAAATTAAGTTGACTCAGCTTCTTGTGCCATAGCCAACTTGATTCGGCTGTGCTCTTTGCTAGCAGACATGTGGTTGGTGTAGCAGTTGACCAATCCACTATATACATGTTTTTCTGCCTTGATCCTTGTAGCACAACTTCATTAGATTCAGTATCCTTGATTTGGCAAACTCCCATGTTGAATCCAACATTATAGCCATTGTCATAGAGTTGGCTAATACTCAGCGGATTAAAATTGAGCCCTTCAACATAGGCTACATCTATGATCTCTAGTCCATTCTTCTTTATGGATCATGTGCCTTTGATCTCTCTTGGAGCTTCATTTCCTCCAAATATGACTTTAGCATCTCTTATTTCCTTGAATTTTGAAATATTTTTCTTACTGCCTCATATGTCTGGAATAACCACTATCCATGTATCAGGTTCCTTGGCACTCAGTTGTTCCTTGAAATCTTGTACATACACCTACTGCAAAGGTGATGTATGGCCTGCTTGCTGTTAGATAGAGCAATGATCCAATGAGAGCTCTATATCTGGTTTGATCAACATCTTTACCATCAGCATCCATGTCTGTTGGGAAATTATTTTTAGATTTTGATGAATGCCATGTAAAACATAGAATAGAATGTTGGCACCCCATTTTTGTTGTAAATTGCATTGTAATAGATAGGGCTGGTCGAGCTGAGTCAAGTCAGCTATGCCTGAACATGCAAGAAGACAACTAGAGACTTGAAGGAAGACTCCGCTGCGAGGCAGCTGAGTGTGGCAAAGAAGAGAAGACAGGAACTCGACTGAAGGTGCAGCTGAGATACAGCTGAGTGAGGAATCAATCAAGTCAACTCAAGACAGCCAAGTCTTAAGTTGAAGTGACAGAAGAGTCATCCAATGATTGGAAGCTGACTGGAAGTCACATGGGGAAGTTAAGAAAATGCAGTCGAGTCGAGATAACTGAAAGAGATCCGTTGCCGAAAGTCAAGGAAATTACTTAAACAAGTAATACTTCCATCTCGCTTTTCTTAAAGTGCTCGATCCCGAGAAGGAAAGTGCAAAAGGAATAAACCAATGGGAAGCACTTTGCACTGTGTCGAACTCGAAAAGTTGAAGAATCATTCATACGAGGAAATGTCAATTCCAAGGACTGCAACAAGACAAGCCAACGACCACAAGTGTCTTTTAAAAATAAGCCTATCTCTTTAACGGGCAGATTTTTGAAAGATCACTATAAAAGGCTGAGGAATCACTCTGAGAGAAAAAAAAAACCTGAACCACGAACATTCAAGATAACATTCGAATTGTAACCAAAAATTACTCTCAAGTCATTGAAATTCAATCCTCAAGCCTACATTACGAAGGAAATCAATCCAGCACTCACCTGTGAAGGAAAGATGACTTCAATCAGTTGAAGAGGAAACATTTGAAGAATCAAGGGGTCTACATTCCACGGAGAATTGTAGGAAGGTTCAAGGTCGAACCAGTCTCAAGTTTTTGGAGGGCTTCATGATCAAATCCAAGAAGCTTGAGCAAGTGGGTGTAGTAAGTAGTAAAAGCGGTTGCCCTGTGAAGAAAGGCCGAGTCGTGCGAGAAGCCACCGTGTGACCAAGGCATCTCTGGCGAGTCCCAAAGGATCAAGTCACCAGTGTGATCAAGACTTGTATCTGGACTGTTAACCACTTTGTATATTGATCAATACTTAGTGGATTCCTCCGGGAGTTGGAGAAGAGATGAGTAGAAGAATTACCCCATATTCGAACCTCTATAAAAACTTATTATGTCATTTACATTTCAGCACTTTAATTTCTGCATATTACCTTAATATCTGCTCATAAATTTGCTATCCAATTGATAATCAACAAAGTGCTAAAACCAAGTATTAAAACAAACTTAACCAAATTCAAGGGTGTTAAGTCTTCCGCTGAAAATATATCACAGTCGAGTTAAGTCTTTAGTCAAAACACCCATTGGGACCTACAAGTGGTATCAGGGCGGTTGGTTCATTGAGCCTTCCGCACTGGTCACTGAACTAGATCTCCAAATTTTTCAAAAGTTGTTTTAGCACTTGATCTTCCAAAACTCTTTTATTCAACAAAGTTATTATCATGGAAGCAAATTTGACACGCATCCCTATGTTCACGATTGAAGAATTTGATGATTGGAAAATTCGTATGCAGGCTCATCTATCAGCATTACACGATGAAATGTGGATAGTAATAGAAGATGGGCCACTCCAAATCTTAAAAGTGAACACAGTTGCAATGAGAGCTGCAGCTGAAGGAGAAGAGGATGTTTCTCCCAGACCAGCGATGGTTGAAAAACCAAGAGCTGAATGGACAAATGATGACAGGAAAAGATATAACTTGGACAATGTGGCCAAGGACATTCTTTACAAAACTTTAGACAAAGCCATGTTCAACAAAGTCAAATCATGCAAAACGGCAAAAGAAATCTGGGACAAGCTAACCTTGATTTGTGAAGGCTCAGAGCAAATCAAGGAAAATAAACTATCTATTGTTGTACAAAAATTTGAAAATTTTAAGATGTATGCGGGAAAACCTTGGATCAATTGGATGCTCGGTTCCACGTAAATTACCAATGAGCTATCTCGCACTTGGAAAAGAATATACACAAAAGGAAATGTGTATGAAGATTCTAAGAAGTCTCCCAAATGAGTGGGATATGAAAGTCATGGCCATGAGACATTCCATGGACCTATCAAAGACATCCAACCATGAGCTATTCTCGGATCTCAAAGCCTACGAATTTGAGCCGAGAAGAAAAGACCAAGAGGAAAACAAATGTGCCCAAAACAATTTGCTCTAATTGTTAAGGATGGCAACAGTGAGGTCAAAGAAGTCATTGACCAAGAGGAGATCGCCTGGTGGTTAAAAGGCTTAACAAGTTCTTCAATAAGAATTACAAAAGAAGCAAAGGTGAATCCTCCAAAAGACACTCGCTCCCTCCAAGTCAAGGGAAGAAAGACCACCCAAGAGAGCGAGCATCAAAAAGTTGAATATCAAAGAACCGACAATCCAAGGATGGAAAGAACTGATCAAAAAGTTGAAAATATATGATGGAACTGCAGGCAACCCAGTCACTATGCCATTGAATGCCCATATCTTGTAGTCAACAAATACAGGAATGAAAAGGAAAGAAAAGTCTTCAGAGAAATAAGACAGAAAAGAGAAAGGCAATGTTGGTCGAGAAACTCATCGAGACAATCAAGTCAAAAGACACAAAGAGACTCGGAGAGTAGTGAAGGTGACTACTCAAGTGACTCGGAGAAGAAGCCTTGATATGTCTAATGGCTAAAGAACAAAACCAACCTGACCAAGAAGATGAGGTACACTCTAACTCATCACACTCAGATACTAGTGATAGTGATTGTGACACACACACTTCATCACCCACTGATCTTTATGATTCATTAGGCAAAATGATGAAAGACTTTGAATACAATAAATCCTCACACACACTACTAAATGAGGAAAACAAACTTACTCAAGAGCCAAAACTCACAAACACTAAGGAGCCGAGTACTCTAAGTCAAATAGGTCGATGAGAATAAAAGTCTAAAGGCTGAAAATGCTAAGTTAATAGCAGAGATAGCTGCTATAGAAAAGAGGGAGAATGACCTCAAAAATGTGATTGCCTCATTCACTAAGGCATCTAAATCCTTGGATGATCTTATTATGAGTCAAAGAGAATGCGGAGATAAGACAGGCTTAGGATTTAATTCCTCTCTACTATGTCAATCTCCAAAAGTGATTTTGGAAAAAGGATCTTCAAGTAATGAAGCATCTCTAAAATCCAAAACTCCAAATGGTGCACACACATTTATTCCAAAGCACAATCATAAGCAAACTAGGCTTGGTTATAAAGAAAAAGGAAAACAACCAGTTGAGTGTGCTGAGAGGACAGCTGAGAAGAAATCCAGCCGAGTTCCTCAGCAAACTCCAAACAGAAGATACTCTGTAAAGAAGAAATAGAGCTACCAAAAGCCCCAGAAGGTCTATAAAAGAAACACATATGATGGGAATGGTAGAAAGTACCCAAGCCAAGCTGATTGGAATCATGTGAACTATCAGCAAAGATCTATGGAATATAAGCCTAAGTGGCAAAGGCCTAGAACTCAGCAAAGGCCATTCCAAAGGCATAAGAGCTATCATCAGCACACAAATGCACCTAGGCACTACACTCAAAGATATCACGACTACACAAAGAAGGCAATTGCTAAAACAC
This sequence comes from Rehmannia glutinosa, assembly GCA_016081115.2. Taxonomy (NCBI): domain Eukaryota; kingdom Viridiplantae; phylum Streptophyta; class Magnoliopsida; order Lamiales; family Orobanchaceae; genus Rehmannia; species Rehmannia glutinosa. The sequence continues at coordinate 128,580 of JABTTQ020003007.1, read as the reverse complement.
ATGCACATGCATACAGACAAAAGAGACAGCTGTATGAACCTAGAACCCCCAACCAATTTGCCAAAATTAATTATGATTATGGCACTGATAGATGGCAACCTCTTAGAGTCAAATCATGTGGCTATAGGTTGGTGGGATCATCTTATAATACTAACCCCTTAGGACCCAGGCAAGTATGGGTACCTAAAACCTAATTTCCTTGATTGCAGGTTCAAGGAACAGCTGAGTGCCAAGGAACCTGGTACATGGATAGTGGCTGCTCCAGACACATGATAGGAAACAAGAAAAATCTATCAAAATTCAAAGAGGTTAGAGGTGCAAAAGTCATATTTGGAGGAAATGAAGCTCCAGGAGAAATAAGAGGCATTGGATCCATCAAGAAAAATGGATTAGAAATTACAGATGTTGCATATGTTGAAGGCCTCAATTTCAACTTGCTAAGCATAAATCAACTCTGTGATAAAGGCTACAATGTTGGATTCAATATGGGTGTATGCCAAATCAAGGACACTGAAACTAATGAAATAGTGTTGCAAGGATGCAGACAAAAGAACATGTATGTGGTAGATTGGTCAACTGCAACACCGAGCACTTGTCTCTGCTAGCAAAAGCACAACTGAATCAAGTTGGTTGTGGCACAAGAAGCTAAGTCACCTGAACTTCAAAATTATTAACGAACTTGCAAGAAGTAATCTTGTGGAAGGACTTCCAGACTCAGTATACAAGAAGGAGAGTATATGTGATGCATGCCAGATGGGAAAACAGATCAAATCATCATTCAAAGAAAAGACATGTCCATCTTCAACAAAAATATTGCACCTGCTACATATGGATCTATTTGGTCCAGTTGAACCAGCTAGCATAAGTGGGAAGAAATACACCTTGGTGGTAGTAGATGACTACTCAAGATATACATGGACAATATTCATGTATAAGAAGAAAGAAACTCTGCGAGAAACTACCACAAAATGATGAAGAGAATCCAAAATGAGAAGAGTCAAACCATTATCAAAATAAGATCTGACAGAGGAACTGAGTTTGTCAATGGTATAATAACTCGATCTTGTATTGAAAATGGTATTGGTTATGAATTATCTGCAGAAAGGACTCCACAATGAGAATGGAGTTGCGAGAAAGAAGGAATATAACTCTCAAAGAAGCGGCAAGGACCATGTTAGGTTGAAGCGGGGCTCGCTAAAAGATTTTGGGCTGAAGCAATAAACACAACATGCTATACTCAAAATAGATGCATGATAAACAGACGGTGACAAAGACTCCCTATGAGATTTGGGACGGGGAGAAAGCCAAATGTTGCATATTTTAGAATATTTGGATGCAAATGCTTCATCCATAACAATGGCAAAGATAATTTGAAGGCTTTTGATGCTAAAGTTGATGAAGGTATCTTTTTAGGATACTGAAAAGCAAAGCCTCTGAGTGCTCAACAAGAGAACAATGGTTACGAAAGAATCCATCCATGTGGTGTTTGATGAACCCAATGTAAATGGAGAAGACATTGAAGAGTCACCGATAAGTGAATCAACCAACCATGCGAAGTGTCCCTATGTTGAAGTCAAGTGGAATTATAAGTCCGGATGAAGATGAGAGAGTGAGTCTCAAAGACAATGGAAAATCTGCGGACTAAGTGATGATGATGAGCTGATCAAAATAACACAGCTTCAAGACGACTGAATCCAGCTAACTTACTCCAACCTGATGTAAGATGGCTGAGAGACCATCCACCAGAACTAATCATTGGAGATCTAAGAGAAGGTGTAAAAACCAGATCCAGAAGCCAACAAGAAGCTATGTTCACTTGCTTTATCTCACAAATAGAGCAAAAAGATGTGTCACGAGCTTTGGATGACACACATTGGATTATGGATGAGACAAAGAAATGAGAGACTATAAGGTTGAAGAAAAGGAAATTCCAATTATGTGTGATAACACAAGTGCAATTGCAATCACTCAAAATCCTGTGTTGCATTCAAGAACAAAGCACATTGATGTCAGATATCACTTCATAAGAGATTATGTTGAAAAGAATGACATCACCTTGGAATATATCTCAACTGATAAGCAATTAGCTGACCTATTCAGAAAACCATTATGTGAATCAAGATTTGAAGAACTCAAACATGAATTGGGGTTAATTGAGCTGAGTTGACACTCAGAAGACTCAAAGAAAAGAGATGAAACACGAAAAGATGAAAAAGAGCTGAACTCTTAAATCAGCTAAGTAAATCAGCCGTATCGGAGAATCAGCTGCATCGAGTTAGTTGACATCTGAGTATTTATGTGCAAAGAGAGAAGAGTTAAATCAGCTAAGGAATAAGCTGAGTCATTTATGAGCAAAGTGACAAAAACGCAGTCGTTTTTACTAAGCGGGAATGTTTTTAAGAATGACGTTAGCATAATTATGACGTGTACAGTCAAAAGCTGCACACAAAGCTTATGATTGGATATAAATGCTGCCGCATTAAATACAAGAAATTAAGTATAAATTGGCGTGCAAAATCTGAACCGTTGATCTTGATCAAATTTCAAAAACCACCCGCACGTCCTTTCATAACCCATACTTATACCATTTCGTCTGATTTTCTCTCACTTTACCAAAACTGTTCATCTCTCTCGAAGGCAAAAGAAATTTTCTCTCAAAACCCTAACAAATCCTCAAGTTCATTCTCAAAGTTTCGTTCGGTAAAACATCGAGAAATGGCATCTACTCATGACTTCATCAAGTTGGGAAAGAAAATCCACACTGGGTCTACTGTGGACTACGACGGCATGATCAAGCGAGTCCGACGACACCCTTGTGAAGAAGATAGCACGTTGGAAAAGTATGGGTCAAACCGTTTTGACGATGGAGTTTCCGATGACCTACGTGGAAGAGGTTGCACGTTCTCGTGAACGCTGAAGTTCACGATGAGGGCATCAAGTCCTCTGTTCACGGAAAAGCTTTCACCATTACCGCCAAGGATGCGCGGAACACATTTTGTTGCTTGGCGGAAGGAGTCTCGGAGATTCTTGAAGGCGATGCTAACTTGGCTGCTTTGCTTGGAAGGAAGTAGTCAAGTCCGATCGTCTACGAAGGTGGTCTACACAACGACTAACAAGAAGTTGTTGAAAGAAGACTACCACAAATTCTTTGGACATTGTTGCCAAATGCATTGACATCAAATTTGGAAGCTTTGACCAGACTTTCTAAAGCTAAGTGATCGTAATGGTTGCGATCATTGAAGAAAAAGAAAGGTGAACTGGGCTAAGTTTGTATACGGCCGAGACTCTACGAGAATATTGGGAATAAATCCTTCAAGGAGGGATGGTACGTTTGGAGGTTCCCCGGGTGCGGCCTGTAATTGGTCGGATGATGGAAGTAAAAGGAGTTCCTCTTCGACATTGAAAGGCATTCCATGTAAACAAGAGGATGTTTCGATCTAACCTTTCCTGAGACCTAAGAAGAGCATATGCAAAGAGAGGGCGTCACAGTGAGGGGAATCACCGTCTGAAGAAAGCAGTTGTCTCCTCCTCTCCCCCAAAAGAAGCTGCCCTGCCCGGTGCTAAGAAGATCTACGCCCTTGCGGCAAAAAGAAGAAAAAAGCGAAAGATGGCCCCCCTGCGGTAGAGTCACTGCCCCCACGCCCGTGTCTCCCCTGCCCCTGCGAATCGGAGAAGGGACCTCAAATACCTTCTCCGGTTGTCAAGAAAAGGAGAACCGATAGGCGAGACGGCCGGCTCCTCGAAGAAGAAGCAAGCGGCCCCCCCGCCCAGGACTCGAAAGAAACTATATTCGAGCGAAAATTCCTTTGGTAAGGACTAAAAGAAGACTCTTCAAGCGTTCCGAGCTTGAGAAACCGTCTGAGTCTGCCACTCAGCTGAAACAAATACCGGAGACTACTGAAGGGGTAGAGTCTCCAGAAATCATTGATGAATCAGCCAAATCTGCTTTGGCCGATCAGTGAGAGGCACATTGAAGACACAATTTATCGATAGAAACATTTAAAACAAAAAACAGTGAGAAAGCAAACTCTCCTGATGACAGGTTGTATCCCCTCTGCAATGACGCGCTCTGAGGGTGTGGAGCACCAAAGTTTGCTACCCTCAATCCCACGAGCACGAGGGACAACGGGAGAAGATGACAAGGATGATGATGTGATGATCCTATCCCCACCATATCCAGACATCCAAATCGTCTGCGAGAATGGAGGAAATAGAAGTTGAGTCGATCCAGGGAACGATTCCAAAGACCGGAATTCATTGAAGAAGAAGACGAACTGTTGAACTTTCTTGGATTGACCAATGTGGTCCAAGCGGCTACCGGATGAAGAAAATCGCATAGATATCTTGCGGATCTTCAAGGACAAGGAGAATGAGAGACTTGCGAGAGGAGCGGCTCGTGAATAGGCCGATGTTGTCCCCTTCGGAACCATCGATCATACACATCCTCATCTCGACATTCTCTCGGAAGTGATGAGGATCTGACCCCTGCTTCTCTGAAGAATTGGAGATGCAGCAAGCCATGCGGGAATCCAGGGGCCCTACGAGCAACGATTGTTGGAAGGTCGGGGGAATCTTCCACATCACGATTGGAGATTGATCCGATGGGAGTGGTGCGGCATATTGCCCTTTGTTATGTGCCACCACTTCCTCACTCGAAAGAAGGTGATAAGGGAACTTGCGATGGCGGGATTGTGGGGACCCCGATCGAGCCAACCCCTAATGAAGGTGTCTTACCACCTTTGAACTGAATACTCAAAGGGAACAGTAAAGTCCGGAGACGAGTGACCCCATTCCAAGTCACTCACCGGTGTGCCACCAAGTGAAGGGGAAACTCCCTCCACTACGGCAAAGGTCGGAGGATCTTTGTAGCTAACTTCACAATGAATCTCGGAGGCGAAGTGGAGAATGAACAACAAAATACACAACAAGTTGTCACTTGACGAGGCTCGAGGCAGTTAAAATGACTGTCTCTCGGTGAAGAAAGCCAAGCCAATCGCTCTCTGTAGACCAATGACGCGGCTGGCGATGCGATCGAGGCCTGAGGAAGGAACTCGCCCGGGAGTTAATACTGCGGGCACCGAAAGTGCAATCCATGGAGTTGAGACCCCGGTGGATGCCACCTCGAAAGACCCCAAGACAGTGACACGAAGGGACTCCCAGCCTCGGCTGCGATTGAGGCTGGGGGGTAATGAAGGCCAACGGGAGGTTGACACTTCTCGGGGTAAAGAGACGGACGCCTGAGAACATCCCTCCTACTATCATTGATCCATCGAAAAGGAGATAAGTGTTCTTCACGATTCCCAAGACAACCCGATATAACCTTTCTCGGGATCCGAAGGTGAAGACGAAGGTAGTCATCCCCTATTGCCGATCCAAAAGACTCACGGAGGATGTTCTTCCAAGCACGAGTAAGTCGACCTTAAGACTACTCGCCAAACATTTAATTTTGATGATGCGCCACCCATGGAAATCTCATCATCGTCCGATGACGCTCCCGATATGGCCGAGGACCGTCTCATGTGGAACAACCAACTGAGACCGACAAGGCTGTTAAGAACATTGAGGCTCGGCAAAGGGGTCAACTTCACAACAGACCCACGGTTGAAACAGTCAGTCAATCACGCGAGCTCCCAAAGCTGCGCGCGGATCGACTCCACCGGAACTTCACGAGCACAAGTTGTCATTGAGCGATTCCGTTTCCCATGATGATCCTTTTGTAGAATCATTTCCCTTCTCTCTGGAAGTACGACCTTCCCGAAGAATCAACTAGAGATCAAGAACACTTCCATAAACTCGATCTGTTATTCCAACGAACACCATCATCCCATCGACTTTGACTTTGATCTTTGCTTGGCTGCCACCGTGAGACAGAAGTAGACAATGAGGTTCGGGGAAGTTTTAAAGGCCATATTTGCGAGAGATAGAAAAGATGGAGAGGCACCAGGCCTCACCGACATGAGGTGGATAACGAGACGCAAACCTTACTACCGTCTGCGAGGCATAATTGTCAGGATCCGAGAATGGTGGCAACAACAGCAGACCATGCGCATAGAACGAGCTCGATATTTCAGGACATTGTTCAATAAATTGCTAGTCTGGCGGGCTGAGAATGGTGATGCAAAGACAAGAATGCAAGAGCACATCGAACGAATACATGAATCTCACACCATAAAGATGCAACTGCTGCGTGAACATAATAAGAAAGAACTCCTGCGTGTAGAGGAGAACATAGATCAGAAGTTTAGCCTCCTAATGGCCGAAATGAAGCTGGTAACAGTTGAATCCAACGCCACCCGCTCCGAATTCCGTGCAGCATACTCCGCAGCAGATTCGAAGCATAACTCAGCTATCAGCCACTTAGACTTCATGATTGCTAACTTGTTTCCAGGGGTTCCTCTCTCCTTTGATGATGCCAAAAAGGGGAAATAGGAATACCTAAAGGCGTTGAAAGGATCTAAAGGCAAAAAGGAGGGCCTTGTTTGTGAAGGAAAGACAATTTGAGGAAGAGAGAAGAGAGAAGAAAGGAAAATATGTTGAGGGGGAAGGTTCGAAAGATATGACCTTGATGATTGTTAAAACCCCCCAACAAGGTCTTGTCACAGCTGATATCATCAACAAACTCCCAGAAACTCTGCCACTCCAACATTCTGTTGTACCCATGGCTGAAAAGAGAAAGATAGTTGAAGCAGGGATGAAGGAAGTGGAAGGAAAGATAGATGCCCGAGGTATGGATATTCTAAAACAACATGGAGGCATTCCAACAAACAGAGACACCTATGCCATTTCAGATGTCGGAACTGAGCCAAGATCTGTTGATGAATTCAAGACGCTCGCATCCGAAGGTTACTTCGCAAATATGTCCATGGCTCAAGCCTCGGGATTTATCTTGGGAAAAAGGTCTCAAACTATGTGAAGAAGCTCACAGCGGCGGACTCTTGTGATCCTCTCTGCTGCTCACTCGCTAGTCACTCGGTTGGGAAAAAGAAGGCCCCGATGACAAGACACGCCCGAGAGGAAGAGGAAGAAGCGATGGTGGAGGAAGAGGTTTCGACTGGACCTCCCGCCAAAAACATTGAGTACATAGATCCAAGCAAGAAAGGAGGGATCTATTGGGCTGGATTCGACGAAGTAGCTAACCTACAAGTGGCTGAAAACAATGTTGAGTATGTGAAGAGGATTGAAGAAGAAAATAGAAGACAAACTCAGCTATGGGAGGAAAGACAAGAATGAAAAAGAAGAGATGAAGGCTTTTAAAGGCTTATGAGAAAAAGAAGGCGGCTGAAGATGAGAGAAAGAGAAAAAGGTTAGAAGATGACATAGCTGAAGAAGAGGAATGAAGGAGGCAGCGAAGGAGATGAAGTGTTGTTGTCCACCCCTTCATGTATTTTACTATGTAAATACATCTTTATGTAAGTCTTCTGTACATCGAATAAAAATTGTACAATTTCCATACTTTGCGTAGATATAGAAACAAAGATGATTACCTTAAGTTACATTTTAAGCTTTGATACACTCTGTAAACAACTATGTAAAGAACAAGGATGTTATGATCAATAAAAGATTGATTCTACACATACATTCTCCGATTCTACATTGTCCGTACGTATCTTTGTTGTTTAATTATTGTATGAATGTTTTAAGTTTTGGCATCATCAAAAAGGGGGAAATTGTTGGGAAATTATTTTTAGATTTTGATGAATGCCATGTAAAACTTAGAATAGAAAGTTGGCACCCCATTTTTGTTGTAAATTGCATTGTAATAGATAGAAATGGTCGAGTGAGTCAAGTCGCCTATGCCCGAACATGCAAGAAGACAACCGGAGACTTGAAGGAAGACTCCGCTACGAGGCGGTGAGTGTGGCAAAGAAGAGAAGACAGGGAACTCGATCAAGCTGCAGTGAGATATCTGGTGAGTGAGGAATTAGTCAAGTCAACTCAAGACAGCCAAGTCTCAAGTTGAAGTGACAGAAGAGTCATCCAATGATTGGAAGCTGACTCGAAGTCACCTAGGGAAGTTAAGAAAATGCAGTCGAGTCGAGATAACTGAAAGAGATCTGTTGCACAAAAGTCAAGGAAATTACTTAAACAAATAATACTTCCATACTGCCTTTCTTAAAGTGCTCAGTCCCAGAAGCGTGGAAAAGAAATAAACCAATGGGAAGCACTGCACCTGTGTCAGAACTCTGAAAAGCTGAAGAATCATTCATACGAGGAAATGTCAATTCCAAGGACTGCAATAAGACAAGCCAATGACCGCAAGTGTCTTTTAAAAATAAGCCTATCTCTTCAACGGGCAGATTTTTGAAAGATCACTATAAAAAGCTGAGGAATCACTCTGAGAGAAAAAAAAAACATTCAAATTCAATCCTCAAGCCTACATTACGAAGGAAATCAATCCAACACTCACCTGTGAAGAAAAGACGACTTCAATCAGTTGAAGAGGAAACATTTGAAGAATCGAGGGGTCTACATTCCACGGAGGATTGTAGGAAGATTCAAGGTCGAACCGATCTCAAGTTTTTGGAGGGCTTCGTGATCAAATCCAAGAAGCTTGAGCAAGTGGTGGTTTTAGTAGCAAGGCGGTACCCTGTGAAGAAGGCGAGTCGTGCGAGAAGCCACCAGTGTGACCAAGGCATCTCATCGAGTCCCAAAGGATCAAGTCACCAGTGTGTGATCAAGACTTGTATTTGGACTGTTAACCACTTTGTATATTGATCAATACTTAGTGGATTCCTCCAGGAGTTGGAGAAGAGAGGAGTAGAAGAATTACCCCATCTTCGAACCTCTATAAAAACTTATTGTGTCATTAACATTTCAAGATTTTTTAATTTCGCATATTACCTTAATATCTGTGATAAATTTGCTATCAATTGATAATCAACAAAGTGCTAAAACCAAGTATTAAAACAAACTTAACCAAATTCAAGGGTGTTAAGTCTTCCTGAAAATATATCACAGTCGGGTTAAGTCTTTAGTCAAAAGCAATGAGTTATTCTATCAATAGCTCGGTCAAAGTCTCGTTGAGTGACTAACTCTGGCGATTAACTAACTTAGCTGTCCATCAAGGACTCAGCTATGAAGTATTAACTCTGAACGTTTTAAAAGGACTAAATCGATAAGTTGGTAAGGATTATTCAACCCCCCCTTCTAAACCTTACACTCACACCCCTTGGGACCTACAATGTCCATCTTGACTGAAGTATTCATTGGAATCTTCACAGAAGACTTCTCTTCCATACCAAATTTCTTCATTAAATATCTGGTATATTTTGTTTAGCTTATGAAGGTTCCATCCTTCAATTTTTTGACTTGAAGTCGTAGGAAGAAAGGCAGCTCTCCCATCATGCTCATCTCAAATTTGTCTTGCATGAGGTTTGAGAACTTGTCACACAACTCTTTATTTGTGGAACCAAAAATGATGTCATCCACATATATTTGAACAAGCAGTATACTCTCTCCATCTTGAATCTTTAAGAGTGTTCTGTCAACTTTGCCATTGGTGAATCCATTGTAAGTTAGAAATTGAGACAATGTATCATACCATGCTCTTGGTGCTTGTTTCAATCCATACAATGCTTTCTTGAGCTTGTTGACCTTATCTCCAATAGTTTTCTGCTCAAAACCTGGAGGTTGTTCAACATAGACTTCTTCCTCTAACAGTCCATTTAGAAATGCACTCTTCACATCCATTTGATACACATTAAAGTTCTTATGTGCAGCATAATCAAGAAACATCCTTATAGCTTCCAATCTTGCAACAGGAGCAAAGGTTTCATCAAAATTTATACCCTCTTCTTGGAAATACCCTTTGGCTACCAATCTTGCTTTGTTTCTTACAACAGATCCTTCCTCATTCATCTTGTTTCTGAAAATCCATTCCGTGTAAATAAAATTTTGATGGGTTGGCCTTTGAACTAATTCTCATCTTTGTTTCTTTCAAACTGATTTAGCTCTTCATGCATGGCCTGAATCCAATGTGTGTAATCTAATGCTTGAGACACATCTTTAGGTTCTATCTGGGAAATAAAACAAGTGAACATAGCTTCATGATGTGCTCTGGATCTGGTTCTTATGCCATCTCTAACATCTCCAATGACTAACTCTGGTGGATTGTCTATCAGCCATCTCACATCAGGTTGGAGTAAGTCTGCTGGATTCAGCCGTCTCGTAGCTAAGTTATCTTGAACAGCTCTTTCATCTTCATTCAGCTGTAGACCTTCCAGTTGTCTTTGAGATTCAACTATCTCATCTTCATCAGGTTTGAGTGCTCTTACTTCAGCTTCAATATAAGGACTCTTCTGCATAGTTGGTTGATTCAGCTTATCAGCTAACTCTTCAATGTCTTTTCCATTCACATTAGGTTCATCAAAAACCACATGGATAGACTCTTCTGCGACCGTAGTCATCTTGTTTAGCACTCTATAGGCTTTACTCTCAGTTGAGTATCCCAAAAAGATACATTCATCATCTTTAGCATCAAAAGCCTTCAAATTATCTTTGCCATTATTATGGATGAAGCATTTACATCCAAAGATCTTAAAATATCCAACATTTGGCTTTCTCCATGTCGAAATCTTATAGGGAATCTTGGTCAATTGCATGTTGATTATACATCTATTTTAAGTATATCATGTAGTATTTATAGCTTCAGCCCAAAATCTCTTAGGCAATCCAGCTTTAGCTAACATGGTCCTTGCAACTTCCTTGAGAGTTCTGTTCATTCTTTCAGCTACTCCATTCTGATGTGGAGTCCTTGCAACTGATAACTCATGCGCAATATCATTTTCAACACAATACTGAGTTATTATCCCATTGACAAACTCAGTTCCCCTATCAGATCTTATTTTTATAATGGTTTAACTCTTCTCATTTTGAATTCTCTTCATCAGCTGAGGTAACTTCTGCAAAGTTTCCTTCATTTTACACATGAAAATTGTCCATGTATATCTCCAATAATCATCCACCACCACTAAGGTGTATTTCTTTCCACTGATGCTAGCTGGCTCAACTGGACCAAATAAATCCATATGCAATAGATGCAATATCCTTGTTGAAGAAGGACTTGGCTTATCCTTAAATGAAAATTTGATTTGCTTTCCCATCTGGTATGCATCACGTACACTTTCTTTCTTGTACACTGAGTCTGGCAATCCTTCTACAAGATGACTCCTTGCAAGCTTGTTGATTGTCTTGAAATTCAGGTGACTTCTATCCCTTATCCCTAAATCCCTAACCGCGGCCAATTCCCCTCTCTCTCTGATTCATCATCTACTTAGCTTCTTGTGCCACAGCCGACTTGATTCAGTTGTGCTTTTATAGTTCAGGTGACCAATCTACCACATACATATTCTTCTGTGTTGATCCTTGCAGCACTATTTCATTTGATTCAGCATCTTTAATCTGGCACACTCCCATGTTGAATCCCACATTAGAGCCTTTGTCATAGAGTTCACTGATGCTTAACAGGTTGAAGTTGAGGCCTTCAACATAAGCAACATCTGTGATTTCCAATCTATTTTTATTGATTGATCATGTTCCTTTGATCTCCCTTAGAGCTTCATTTCCTCCAATTATGACTTTAGCACCTCTAATCTCCTTGAATCTTGACAGGTTTTTCTTGTTTCCTGTCATATGTTTGGAACAGCCACTATCCATGTACTAGGTTTCTTGGCACTGTTGTTACTTGAACCTGCAATCAAAGAAAACAATTTTTGGGTACCCATACTTATCTGGTCCTGAAGGTTAGTGCTATAAGATGCTCCAACCAACCTATAGCCAAATGATTTGACTCTAAGAGGTTGCCATATATCAGTGCAATAATGATAATGTGCATTAGCAAATTTCTTGGGGGTTTTAGGTTCATACAGCTATCTCTTTTGTCTGTATGCCTGTGTTTGTTTTTTACCAATTACTTTCTTGGGGTATTTGTGGTATTTCTGAGTGTAGTGCTTGTGTGCATATGTGTGCTGATAATAGCTCTTTTGTCTTTGGAATGACCTTTACTGAGGTTTAGGTCTTTGCCATTTTGGCTTGTATTCCATAGGTCTTTGCTGATGTTTCACATTATTCCAATCAGCATAGTTTGGATATTTTCTACCATTCCCATCATATGTATTTCTCTGATGAAATTTCTAGGGTTTCTGGTAACTCTGTTTGCTTTTCACAGAGTATTTTCTGTTTGGAGTTTGCTTTGAGGAACTACATTTGGATTTCTTCTCACCGTCCTCTCAAAGATACTCAATCAAGCGCTTTTTCTTTTCTTTGTATCCAAGGCCAGTATGTTTGTTATTGTGCTTTGGAGTGAGTGTGGGTACAACATTTGGTGTTTTAGATTTTTGGAATGTTTCATTACTTGAAGATCCTTTTTCCAAAATCACTCTTGGAGTTTGACTATGCGTAAAGGAATTAAATCGTATGCCTGTCTTATCTTCGCATTCTTTTTGGCTCATAATAAGTTCATCCAATTATTTGGATGCCTTTGTAAATGAGGCAATCACATTTTTAAGATCTTTTTCCCTCTTTTCTGTAGCAGTTAACTCTGCTATGATCTTGGCATTTTCAACCTTCAGCTTAGTGTTCTCATTAGCTATTTGACTCAGAGTACTCAGTTCTTTAGTCAGCTGTGAGTTTTGGCTTTTACGCTGGTTGTTTTCCTCATTTAAAATTGTGTGTGAGGATTTTATGTGCTCCAAATCTTTCATCATTTTGCCTAATGAATCATAATAATCAGTGGGTGATGAAGTTTGTGTATCACAGTCACTATCACTTGAATTAGAATGAGATGAGTTAGAGTGTACCTCATCTCCTTGATCTGGTTGATCTTGTTCTTTAGCCATAAGACAGATCATATCTTCTTCCTCAGAATCACTTGAGTAGTCAGCTTCACTACTATCTGAGTCTGCTACCTCTTTGCACTTGGCTGGCTCAGCAGTCTCAGCAGCCAACATGGCTTTCTTCTTTTCCTGTCTTCTTTCCCTGAAGACTTTTCTTTCTTTCTCATTTTTGTACTTGTTGACTGGTGGATAGGAATAGTCAACAGCAAAATTCCCTAGTTGTCTGCAATTCCAACACAGGTTCTCAGCTCTCTGATCAGCTCTGTCTGTCCTTTGACTGTCTGTCCTTTGATTATGAGCTCTCTGATAATCAGCTCTTTGATGCTCAGCTCTCTTGGGTGGCCTATCTTCCCTTGCCTTTTAGGGTGTTGAATGTCTTCTGGAGGTTACACCCTTGTTTATCTTGTAGTTCTTATTGAAGTGCTTGTTGAATCTTTTAACCATCAGGGCAATCTCCTCCTGGTCTACGGCTTCCTTTGGATCAACTATTTTTCCTTCATTGGCCATCAATGCAGCTGTTTTGGCACAGTTGTCTCCTCTTGTTCTTTTCTTCTCAGCTCAAACTCATATGCTTTGAGGTCTGAGAATAGCTCATGGTTAGATGTTCTTGAGAGGTTTATAGAGTGTCTCAGTGCCATAACCTTCATTTCCCATTCAGTTGGGAGGCTTCTAAAGATCTTCATACACATTTCCTTTTGTGTATACTCTTTCCCAAGAGCTGAAAGCTCATTTGTAATTTTTGTAAATCTGGCATGCAGCTGATCCAGAGTTTCACCTGCAAGCATTTTCAAATTTTCAAATTTTTGTACAACAACAGTTAATTTATTTTCCTTAATTTGTTCTGATCCTTCACAAATTAAGGTCAGCTTTTCCCAAATCTCTTTTGCAGATTTGCAAGATTTGACTTTATTGAACATGGCTTTGACCAATGTCTTGTAGAGAATGTCCTTGGCCACATTGTCCAGGTTGTATCTCTTTCTGTACTCATGCGGAATACCAATTTTGTCTGCTATAGAGTAACCCAACCAGTTGTAAAGCCGAATAAAACCTCGGAATTACACCCAGGTATCCACCGAGAATCTTCCAAGCAATCCGCAATACAAGGCCTAATCCCACCAAATAGAAAAGGGATGAACGACCTACAGAGGGCACCGTCCGAAGTCACGTAGCGTCTCCTTAATGTATTGAAAATCACAGAATCAGAATTCATAACTTTCCAACCCAGCTTCATCAAAAAGCAGTATAAGCCACCATAATAGACTGTACGCCCAAGCCCCCTTTAGCCCGGGGCGTGCAACATCGACCCCAGTTGACCACCACCAAACCTTTGGAGTTAACGTCCCCAGTCTAAATGAAATTACGCATGGACCTTTCCATTTGCTTGAGCAATGATCTATGCCACTTGTAAACCATCATCGTGTGCACAAACGAATTAGTAATCACCGAGTTAACCAGGCAGACATGACCAGCAAGAGATAAAGAAGTCCCTTTCCATCTTCTAAATTTAAGAACCACCTTATCAAAGACGGGTTGTAAATCCACAGCTTTAGGGGCGCTTTTAAATATAGGGGCTCCTAAATAAACCATAGGGAGGCACCTAATTGGATACCCATGAAAGTCTGAACGCAGCCGCGCACGTGATTCAAGACTCAGTGCCAAACTACACTTTTGACTTACTCGGATTGAAAGCCTGACCCGAGATGTGAGCATATAATGTAAGGATCTGAAGCAGGATACGAGCGTTCGCTGAAGAGGCCCCATACATAATAACAATGTCATCAGCGTAAAGGATCGAAGATGGAAAAATAACATGTATTGGCACAAAAAATGGCCCTAACTGATTCTGAGTAACCACAGTTTCAACAAATTTGCTCAGAACCTCCTCCGCGGTACAAAATAGTAAAGGAGATAGAGGGTCTCCTTGCCTAACACCTCTAAAACAAGAGAAGTATCCCACATGCGAACCATTTAGTAAAATCAAAATTCTTGAAGACTAGAGAATGACCTCAATCCAATGGACAAAAATCTCCGAAAAACCAAATCGATGCAAGAGGTGAAACAGAAAACCCCACTTTAACGTGTCAAATGCTTTGCGGATATCAATCTTTAAAATCATATTATCATCGTTCTGGCCATGCAAAACGTTAAAGCCCTCCGAGACCAAAGCTATACAGTCATGACTGCCTGCCCGAAATAAAACCAAACTGTGTGGGCGACAGATAGTCAGTGATGATAGTACCCAAACGCGTGGCTAAAATCTTAGTAATAATCTTGAAAAGAAAATTACTCATAATGATCGGACAAAAGTTGTCAATAGTGTTAGCATCCTTTATCTTCAGAATGAGAGCCATGAAACTAACATTCAACCCCGAAAGAAGGGTCGAGCTAGTGAAGAAAAACTGAACCACAACAGTTATATCTTCCGACATAATGTCCCAACAATGCCGATAAAAAGTCCTAGTGTAACCGTCCGGGCCAGGAGAGTTGTCTCGATTCCAAATCAAACACCATTTTCTGAATCTCTGAGTCCGAAAGAATAGCCGTTAGGAGAGCGTTATCCACGGCCCCCACCCTCGGAGAAATCACCTAATCGACCATAGAATAATCCAGAACGGTGCCCCAGGGTCCGAGAAAATCTCTTTATAGAAGGAGGTAATGTGAGTCCCAAGAACACCCGGATCATCCAAATAATTACCATCAATTATCAAACCCTGAATACCCGATCGGCTACAACAAATCTGACAATGACGATAAAAAAAGGCAGTATTACGATCCCCATCCTTAAGCCAAAGCGAACGAGCTTCTGCCTCATGAACTCAGATTGCAATAATAACATGTGGGACAACTGCTTTTGAGCCTCAAATTCCAAACCGCGACGAGCAGCAGAGAAACCCAACGTCTCAATATCCGCCTGAATCTGATGTACTTTCTCCATCTAGCAATCCACCTAACGATTAACATCCCTGAAGATGTGTTTATTCCAATCCTTAAAAGTCTGCCGCAACGTTTTGAGCTTCCACATGACACGCAGCAGAGGTTTAAGCGATGCACGTGGAAGGGCCCAAGAAGAAGTAATGAGACCCCAAAACGAGTCATGATAAATCCACATACGCTGGAAACAAAATGGAACCGGACCCCTGCTGACAGAAGATGACCAAGAAACCAAAATAGGATGGTGATCCGAGCCTATGCGATGGAGAACCAAACCCTTGACAACTTTCCAAAGAGAGAAAAATCGACACATTGCTAGGGTTCGATCCAATTTAGCCTGGAGAAGGGATTGTGGCATACGGGTAGAGCACCAAGTGAACGTGTTCCCCGTAGTCAGCACAGCAAACAAACCAACATCCTCCACAAAGTCCCTGAAGTCTTGACAAGAGGTCTGGGATAGAATACCACTGCCCAAACGCTCGTGATGACCCAACACAGCATTGAAATCCCCAATGAGCAGTATGATTACATAAACCATGAGCAAAGCCAATATGAAAAATCATTGATCCTAACTGAACCTACAGAACAATACACTGAGAGGAAGACCAAACCTGTTGCAAACAGAGATGCCCGGATCACAGAAAACCCAAATATCAGCCCGACTGTTAGCACAAAAGTTTTGAGTGACGAAATTCAAACCCAGACTATTCCAATAGGAAGCCAAAATCGAAGAAATATCCACCTTAGGTTCAAAGATAGCCAAAATAGAAGGTTTATGCTTCTGACATAAAGCCTTAAGAACATTACGAGAAGCAATGTTCTCAATCCCCCAGATATTCCAGAAGATGCAATTCATTGAGACGAATGGGGGGCTGCCCGTGTTGTGCGCACGGTAAAGATAGAAGTGTGATGTGTCGCAGAATCCAATGATTGAGCATTGGCAACCTCATCAGCATAATCCGCCCATCTTTTTACAGCCACAAAATCTAATTCATTTGGCCCTAAGGGGTCCAACTCAATAGTGAGAGCGTGAATGGCTAGAGAGGGGCCTTGCGCCACATTCTGAAGTAACATGGATTTGGCCGCATATAGAGAGCTATCCCGGAAAGCACGACTAAGAGCACGGATGGGCTTTTCCAACAGGTGCTAAGTAGTAAGAGGCAGACTTGTAGGAAATGAATCATTGTCAGGGACCAAAGCCTTGGGAACCGTTTGCCGAATGGGGATAACCGGAGATGAATACATAGGATGCCGGTCTGAGGTATCATCATCCATGGCTAGAGCCTCAAAAGCATTGCCAAGGTGAATATCGTTAGGACAAGTGACTATGGCATAGGAAGGGGAGCCTGGTCGTATAGTCGAGGCCATATTTTCCATTGAGTTATCAATGGCCTTGCCCTTTACTATCGTCTGCTGCATAAGACGATAAACTTTACGAACTCTGGAACGACCTCGTTGAACTAAATTGGGACGTCCATCTGGAGCCCTGGAACGTCCTTGATTAGGACTAATACGCCTTTCTGTAGCCGAGGTTCTCGTAGAATTGAGACGGCGAGAAGCAGCCGAATGTCCCGTAACATTATAGTTGGAGCAAAACTCAGGTAGTTTCTCATAGCTAACAGCCACGAACGAACACTAACCAACCCGTTCCACCATAATATGATCCTCCAATGGTTTTGCGAGATCAATATCAAACAACACACGAATGAAATGCCCCAGAGACCCATCAAGCGATCGATCAATTTGGATCGGATTACCAATAGCATTGGCGATCCCCAAGATAGTATTAGGGTCCCAGTATTCCAAACTGAGCTCAAAGATGCGAACCCAAATATTGGCTATAGAAGTGTGCAACTTGTAAGGATTAAAATCTGGGACCCAAGGAGAAAGTCGAATAGTTCCCAGATTAAGCGCCCAATTGATATGTAGTTGAGCACGAGCTCGATCCTGCGCATGAAAAACTTTAGCACACAAATATCCCTTGCCCAAGGGAATTAGTTTCTAGTCATTTTTAATGCCCCATAGCTCGGATAGCCTTTTATGCAGAAGCATAGTAGACCATGGCTTGTTACCTTTCCCCAAAATAACCCGCCCAATCAAAGAGTAAGAGAACTCAGCAAGCCCTTCCTGGTAAACATTTTCATCAATCGTAATAGAATAATAATCCCCTTTCCTAATGAGTTTAGGGATAGATGCAATCTTACCAGAAACCATATGAGAAATAAAGCAGTATTACCTGGGTCCTGGGGGAAAGTAGAATCCAACGAATGGGTATTACCTGAAACCACTTTCGTGAAAGAGATTACCCAAATTAATTTGAGCATTAGCGTTATGAGCCGAAAGTCGAGGGTTCGATGCACGGGGGGAGACCATGGTGGAGGAGCTTCCAGCCAGTTGAGTAGCATTTGTGGGAGGGCATGAAGGAGGATTGCTCTGAGGATGGCAGATGGCAGACCGTGGCCCAGGGGTCATCACCCCCCTAGGAGGTGGCAGCCCTAGGAGGAAGAGCAGCCGCCGGCCCCTCATAAGATCCCATAGAGGGGTCGGTCCCTCCCATGGTTATTGGCACCCATGGGGGTAAGGGATTGCCCCCCAAAGCCGCTACAAGCATAGGTGAGGGGGGCGCGCACCCCTAATTCCCTCCACATGTGAAGGCGCAGCAGGAGACGTGAGCAGATGCAGGTACACCTCCTGCGGAACCAGGCCAGCGGGTGCGTACGGTGAAGGGGACGAGCTTAAGGTGTTTGTGGATGGCACAAAATTCGACGGTAAACCATAGCATGAGAACGGCGCAAACGATGGGCCAATGGAGACCCATTTCCCATCGTTAGGATGTTCGATGCATCGCACGAAGCGACGAGCAGCGGACGTGAGATTCAATTGGGACGAGCAGTGGACGTGAGATTCAATTGGGACGTAAGTGATGGTTGATAGTGTGCATGAAAAGGCATAAAGTTGGAAGTTAACCAGAAAAAGATTCCAATGAAGCCATGTTGGAGACGATCGGCGACGGCACCGGTGACATTAGACGGGACAGCCGGATGGAATCAAGGAGAGAGAAGAGAGCATTCAAGACAAAATTAAACTAAATACGATTAAACTTGGAGAAAAATATATGGAAAAAAGTCTAGGATTTCGGAATCATCTCATCAAACTCGCAAACAGAATATCAACTAATTGATCATGCGGTTAATAAATATAACAAACATGTAAACATAAGACCTAAATCTGATAACTCACGTATTCACAGATTAGGGCTATCCCAACATAATTTTCTATTTTCATAAAGCCAAAGTTAGATAATACATCTCGGATTCATATCTAACCCCCCTAAATAAATTTAGTCCAGGAATAATATCTTCTCTCGATATCAAATATTCCCTCAAAACAATCAAGAGTTGATCAGACAATCAATTATCAAATAAAGCAATTCATTCAGGAAAGCAAATCAATTAGTCAATACTCATGTTTGTTTGTTTGACTCAACTCATCCTAACCCTAGAACAAAGAAATTAGCTGATGAAGAAATTCATCAATTCAATTAAACAAGAGTAATAATCACAAACATCATCATGAAGCAATTAATATCAAGAGAAAATCGAATAGATAAATAAATGTGGAGAAGAATTACACTTTTTCAAGTTCTAGAGAGATCAACCAAGAAAACCCTAAAACTAACGTGAAAGAGAGGGAGAAAGAGAAGATAAGAATTCCAAATCTTGTTTCTAGCTTGAATGTCTCAAAATCTAAAGCCTAGACTCCCCTTATATAGGCCAAAGGCCCTAACAACTTGGAAGAGTCCAAATCTTTAAAGAAGTCTACTAAAAATCGATCAAATCATTAATATATACGTTCAAATTTTCTGTCTTAAATGGTCATCGAACGGCATGCTACTTCACAAACAGCCAGGGGAACGGTCATCGAACGGCCACTCTGAAAGAGACGTCTTTTTGGGAATGGCCAGGGAACGGCCGTTCCCTTTACCTTTTCTTTCAACACGAATGACATTCTCCTTTGGGAACGGCCAGGCAACGGCCGTTCATCATGTTTCTTCCTTCTTCACTTCTCTTAGCCAACTCTTCATTTCTTCTTCTTTCTACCTACATTTTCCCACCAAAAACAAGCATAACCCACACAAAAATAGACTCAACAACAAAACACGCAAACACACAAGCAAAAAGACGAAATTTACTATGAAAATATAGGAATGAAATCAAAATAACCACACAAAATACTAACAAAAACACACAAAACATTGAGTTACCTCCGATGAGGAATATTTAGCATATGGTCAACTTGGTTACTGGGGCGACTTTGCCAGGTTTACCACATTACTGAATGAGTCCTAAAGAGAGTGAGGTTTTGCAGAAAATGTTGGAGGAGTTGCTGGAAAAAGTTTGATTCGTGAAAGTATGAGTCAATGCATAGTACCAACATTGCGTACTACAAAGAAAGATGGAGTTGATGTATTGTGTTGACAGTCGGGCTATAAATAAGGTCATTGTACAATATATGTTTCCAATTCCTCGACTTGAGATATGTTGGAAAAAATAGAGGGAGGAAAGATGTTAAATAAAAGATTTGCAGAGTGGGTATCACGAGATCCACATTAGATCGGGAGACGAGTGGAAGATAACTTTTAAAACCAAAGAGGGCCTTTATGAGTGGCATGTTATGCCAATCGGGTGGTCTAATGCACCCAATAAATTTATGAGGTTGATGAACAAGGTGCTAAAACCATTTATGGGTAAATTCGTAGTGGTTTATTTTGATGATATCTTAATCTATAGCACATGTTGAGCACAAGGAGAATTTGCGACAAGTCTTGACTATTTTGCAAGAATATAAGTTTTACATTAACTTGAAAAAATACAGTTTTGTACAATCCAGACTCATTTTCTTGGGTTTTGTGATCAGTGGTGAGAGGATTCGTATTGATAAGGAGAAAGTGAGGGCGCTCCACGAATGGATGGTTCTGAATCAGTGTCTGCAATATGGAGTTTCCATGGATTAGCAACCTTCTACAGGTGATTCATCTGTAATTTCAGTACTATTGTTGCACCGTTGACGAACTGTTTGAAAATTTGAAAGTTTCAAACAGGAGTTGGGCAGCATATGAGTTTCGAGTTGATCAAAGAAAAATTGTGCACAACCCCTGTACTTGCACTTGCTAACTTTGATAAGGTGTTTGTAGGAGTGTGATGTTTGTGGCATGGGAGTCGGTGCATTCATTTTCCAAGAAGGACGACCTATTGCTTATTTCAGCGAGAAATTGAGTGACGTGCATCAAAGATGGTCTACCTACAATCAAGAATTTTACCATGTTATTTGGGCTTTGAAACATTGAGAGCCTTATGTTATTCAATATCAGTTTTTCTTGTATGTTGATCATTAGGCATTAAAATACATCAATAGTCAGAAATGTATTAGCAAGATGCATTCCAGATGGGTTGCTTATTTGCAACAGTTTTCTTTCACACTAAAGCATAAACCAGGATATCAAAATAAACCTATGGATGCTTTGAGCAGACGTGCTACATTGTTGGTAAAGATGAGTCAAGAAGTTTCTGGATTTGAAGTATTTTGTGAATTATATGCCGATGATGACGATTTTACAGGGATATGGAGTAAACTTCCTTTTGAGGATTTTATAGACATGAGGGTTATCTCTTTACGGATAGTCGTTTTGGTATTCCTCGTACATCTTTGAGAGATAAGTTGATTCGGGATTTACATGGTAATGTGTTGAGTGGTCACCTCCTCGGGAGAGAGAAAACTATATCTAGCCTAGATGAGTATTATTATTGGCCTCAATTGAGAGACGTGGTAAAGTTTGTGAGTAGATGACATACTTGTCAGACAGCTAAGGGGCAAGCGCAAAATACAGGTCTTTATATGCCTTTACCAGTTCCGAAAGCTATTAGGGATGATTTATCAAAAGGTTTTTTTCTTGGATTACCGAAGACTCAGCGTGGGTGGATTCTGTTCTTATTGTCGTTGACAGATTTTCCAATATGGTACACTTTATTCCATGTAAGAAGACTTAGGACACTTCACACATTTCACGGTTGTTCTTTAAGGAAGTGGTTCGCTTGCATGGAGTCCCTAAATCCATTATTTCAGATCGTGATATGAATTTCCTTAGCCATTTTTGGACTACATTATGAAGGATGTTTGATACTTCTTTGAATTACAGTAGCACTGCTCATCCATAGATTGATGGTCAGACAGAAGTTGTTAATCAGACGCTTGGTAATCGTATTCGTTGTATTTATGGTAATAAACCGAGATAGTGGGATCATGATTTACCTTAGGCCGAGTTTGCTTTTAATAATGCTATTTATAGTTCTATGGGAAAGTCACCTTTCTCTGTCGTATATCAAAGGCCGCTATTATATGTTACTGACTTGGTGAAATTACCTCAAGGCATTGTGTTTAGTGTTGCAACATCTATTATGGCTAAGGATGCACAAAATATTCCGGCTGAAGTTCTTCAGAAGTTGCTGGAGACAAAGCAAAAATTTAAAAAGAGAGCGGATAAGCATCGACGAGTTAATTTGTTTGAAGTTGGGGATGAGGTGATGGTTTTTCGTCACCGTGAAAGGTTTTCAGTGGGCCAGTATCATAAGTTCTAGCGGAAGAATATGGTCCATACAAGATTGTGCATAAGATCAATGATAATGCGTATGTGATGGATTGCTGATTTATCGCGTTATCATCCCATTGAACCTTCTATTTATCCGGATCACTCGAGGATGAGTTCTTTTCAAGTGGGGAAGACTGACGTGGAACGAATTAAAGATGAATTTTGGGCTACAGTGGATCGAAATAAGAGGGGCAAAATAGTAAATTCATAACTTTTGGAGATGATGGCCGATTCCTTATTAAAATCATTTTTTCGGAAGGCAAACGATAAGACGGAAAGAATGCATCAACTTTGCTACTCATATAAGATGTCCACGTCTGAAATTCCTTCGTTTAGGCCTGTTTCTGGGCCATTTAAGTGTTTTCAGTTTTTAGGATTTTGTTTCCTAGTTGGATTAGGATTTGTTTAGGGTTTTTGGTTTTCTTTAAATTCCTTTTATGTCTTTATTTTCGAATTATTCATTCACAAATTATATTATCAATTTAAGTTTTCTTTCTTTCGAAGATTATTTCATCTTCTAATTATCCATTATGTGTCAGTTTTGGAATAATATATTTGGCACGACATACGCATTCCCTTGTTGCAATGAAGCTTCAGCCTTGGACTTCAAATGTAATATTATTGGAAATTGCAGACTATGATCGATCAAGTGTAAACATGTCAAAAAAAATCATATGACAAAATATACCACCAAAACATTAAAATCCTTAAATTTTATGTGTCGATTTTTGTTGATTTGACTTGTCAATTTTTTAGTGAAATATTAAAATTCCTAAATTTCTTAGACTCATTAGCACACATCGGTCATAGTTAGCAAATATAGTAAAATCACAAAATTTCGATCAAAATTGGACTAAATATCCAATTTTTTTGAATGATATTGGACCAATATTTAAAGGTGACCACTTAGAATACTAAATCTCAAGTAGTCCAAGTTACATAACTGAAAATACTATTTTCCCAAATGCTAATTTTCCAATTAAATAGTGTTGTGTTTTTTTTCTAGGTATAGGTAGAATTATTCCATGAAAGAGAGTTGTTGATGCACTATAAGAAAATTCCAGTTTACCAACAGAATTTACTCACAGAAATAATTCTGTCACTAAATTTTACAGTTACCTACAAAATATCTGCAGAATAAAAAATATTATTTTTTCTCAAATTATACCGACAAATTACCGATATTTTTTCCATTTACCGACAGATTTTCTATAGGTATTTACCAACAATTTTAGATTCTATAGGTAAATATTTTACCTACACCAATTTTACCTACACTTTATAATTATCTTAATACTTACTTATATATTTTTATGTAGGTAAACTGGTTTTTCTTGTAGTGATGGGAGCTCACCATGTGCTTAATAAATTCAAAATTCCGTGTCATACTATAAATTATTTCAAGTGTGTGTTTGTTTCACTTTAAAGTTTGTTGTAATTTCGTTGATTCTAACTTTGATTATGGGATAATGTATGCTTATAATAGATATGGATCCAATGGGTCCTCCCATTTTGGGTGAGTCCATAGGGACCAATTCTAACAATAGATTAAATTTTTGGGTGGTCTAGATTTTTAGGGGGGTTTTATATTTATTTTTTTGTTTCAGCAACTAAGAAGGGTAGGGTGGTCATTTTACAATATAGAATCAGTTATTAAGATTTGATGATATTTCAATCACGTTCAATTTTTTTCCTTCTTTCACGCGACGTGTGCCTTCAGTTATTCGTTCATATTCACGTTTTTTCAGCATATTCTTTTGTTAATTGCTTATGTAATATAATCATATTGCATATGTAGTATAACCATATTGCACGTGTAATTTAGTCATATTGTTCGTACACATTTAAGTTGCATGATTAGTGTAAATATATTGCTTGTGTACTATTCAGTTCTTGCATATTTAATATTAAAATTGTATATTTTGTGTAGGTGTGTGCATGTAAGTAATAATAATTTGCTTATTTGAATTGTGTGTTGCATATGTCGTATATGTTTGTTGTCTGTCTAATGTGTCGGTGTTGCTTATGTAAAATATTTTTGCGGTGCTAAGTTCATGTATATGTGTTGCATATGTAGTGTATATTTATTGCTTATTTAGTTTAGGGTTGTTGCTTATTACTTGCTTAATTATGTAGATAATGTATTTATGTTGCATATGTAGTGTTTTTTCATTGCTTATGTAGTATAGGTTTGTTGCTTATGACTTGCTTATGTAGTTAATGTATGCGTGTTGCATACGTAGTATATATTCGTTGCTTATGTAGTATAGACTTGTTGCTTATGTAGTATGAGTTTGTTGCTTATGACTTGCTTAATTATGTAGTTAATGTATCTGTGGTGCATGCGTAGTGTATATTCGTTGCTTATGTAGTATAGGTTTGTTGCTTATGTAGTATGGGTTTGTTGCTTATGAATTGTTTATGTAGTTAATGTATCCAATGGTCCATACGTAGTGTATATTCTTTACTTATGTAATATAGGCTTGTTGCTTATGACTAGCTTATATATGTTGTTAATGTATATGTGTTGCATATGTTGTGTATATTCGTTGCTCATGTAGTACAGGTTTGTTGCGATTTTTGTTGGAACTATTTTGATTCTATAGCATATGTATATTCTGTAGCTTTAATGGTATATAAAAGTACTATGACACATCTATACAAGCAACAAATTACATCTTCATAAGCAACCTTCGAACTGTAGTCGAGTTCTAGCAACTATGGCGAATTGTCTGCAACTTTTTTCACACAGTAGTGTGTTGAAGAAGGATGAAGGATTTCTCACAATAGTACGTTGAAAAAGGAGGAGGATTATTCATGCACGTTAATTTTGCTATGAGATTTGGAAGGATTGCGTGATCATAATATAATCAGTTGAATCCCGTGAATATTGGGCTATTTAGGAGGATGACTAATTTACCCCATGTGTTTAATTAACTGGCTTGTAATTTTGCCTCTTAAATGGCAGCCCTTGAAAAAAATTAGATATATGGCTAGAATTGGTCACCATGAACTCACCTTAATTATGAGGTGATCTCATATAACCCACTCCCGCTTATAATATTCCTTTGTTGTTTATGTGTGATCCTTATATATAAATGAATGATGAATTGTGTTTATTTATCTCCATATTATATGATTACTGCTTAAATAAAAAGGGACATGTTGGGTAGTGTCATCAGGTTATTAAATGGTGCAATTCATGTAATTGAATAGGGAAATCAAGCATTGAAAGCCTTCATTTCGCCTAACTGTTTGTAGCTTTAACTGAAAAATTGGTTGAGTACAACAAAATTGCCTTCGGGATGCCAATGCATGCATTGCAGGTTCTCCAAGTATTTAATTGCCAATTTGTAGTAAACAAGATATGGCACCTTGCCGGCTAAACCCCTTCAATTACGGCACGTCAAATTTTTATATCTAATTTGGTATTATTTTTATTTTCTCATATATGCACTCGATTAAGGATTGAAAAACAAAAAACCACTCCATAATTTAAATAAATTTTTTGATTTGATGAGATTTGAAACTCGACTAGATTAGCAAAACAATATTATATATGTGTAAAAAAAGTCAAGCCACACAAACTTACTCCGTGTTAGTCTCTATTAAAATTAATTCATTGAAGCTTGACTCAATTAATTATAAACCTAGTTAAAATATAAATTTTGAAACTAGATAAAAAGATAAATAAGCTTGAATAGTTTGTGTCAACTCGATTGTTTTACATTTATACAAGTTAAGTGTATGATAATTTCAAATATATATTTAATATAACAATTTGTATGTATACAATACAAGATGTAACACGAAATAAAAAAAAAAACAAAAACTGCAATAAAAGGATTTTTTTTTTGAGGATGCAATAATAAAAAGGACTTAAACCTTGTAAATTTGGTGTTGAACAACTGTTTACATGATGTCAATTCTAAGCCTTGTAATTACTTAGTAAATCTAGGTTATCGTTTCGATCACTACAAGAAAAATGATCTATCCCAACACAAATATAATGACGCTACCAAAAAAACGTCATTATAAATAAGTATTTAATGACGCTTTTTAAAAAGCGTTGTAAATTATAAAAATTAGTGACACTTATTAGAAAGCGTTAGCATTTTAGTAAATTTAATGACAGTTTTATTGAAGTGTCATTATCTTAATAAAATTACCGACTTTTTTTATAAGTGTCACGATAATTATAGGATTTACTTACGTTTTTTTTTATTTGTGTCCTTAAAATGACAACGCTTAATAAAAAACGTCATAAAATTGATGACACTTTCTAATTTACTTACGGATTTTTTTATTTGTTGCCAAATTTTTAAAATTTACTTACACTTTTATTGTTTGTGTCATTAAAATGGAGACACTTGTTAAAAAACGTCATAAAATTGTTGACACTTTCTATTTTACTTACACATTTTTTTATTTGTCGCCAGATTTTTAAAATTTACACTTTTATTGTTTGTGTCATTAAAATGACGACACTTATTAAAAAACGTCACAAAGTAAAAAATTGAAACATATATCCCACATCGAAATATTGAAGTGTTGAGAGTGAGTTTGAGAGTTAATAAATAGAGACCATGTGGTGTATAATTGACTAACAATAAATATATTCAAAATGAGTCAAAAATTAAATAATAAGTTTAATTTTTTTTTAAAAATAATAAATAATATATCTTTAATAAATTTTACAAACGCCAAAAATTTAAAATTCGTCATAATTTTAATGACACTAATTTTTAAAAGCGTCGCGATTTTAAAGACGCTAAATAGCGTCCTTAAATTTAACAACACATTTAGTGTAAGCAAAGATTCACTTAAAATATATTAAATTTTTATTAATTGTGACAGAAAATAGCGTCACTACATAATGACGTATTTGATAAAAGCGTCAGGAAAATGAGATTTACCTACGCATAGATCTTGCGTCACGGATATTTTCGTGACATCAAATTTAACAACGCAACTCATGACGCTTTTAAAAGCGTAGGTAATATACCTTGTGACGCTAATAAGCGTCACCAAGTGAAAAGTTTAGCGTCACTAAACACAGTTTTTTTTTGTAGTGGATCTCTATCCAAGCAAAACTCATAGATAAAAAATATTTGACTCGGAACTTCACAATGATTGAATTTCGACTTTGAAAAGAAAAAATAAAAATTAAACAAAAAATCATAATAATCTTCTCCCTTGAATTAATTCAGTATCAGAGATACAGGCTCCAATTTGTCAAAACTCTAGGAACAATATTTGGTGATAAAACTTAATTTATCTAGTGTAGTTTTAGGCCAAACAATCTAAAAGAAGATAATCGGCTCAATACACCTAATAATGGCTACGGGTTCGTGTAAAATAATTCATCACTTCTGGGGTGGATTCAAACAATATAAAGTGATTTGGTAGGAATTGGATATATTTTGTTTTTACTAAATTGAATGGAGATGACCCGGCCCATTCGAATTTTATAATCAATTTATTATATATTTTATTTGAAATATTATAAAAAAAATTAATTTTAATAATGTTTTTTTTTTATATTTTTTTCTAATGTTTAGCCTAACAGATCTATCTACCGAATTTAAGTTATAAATATTTAATTGCTTTAAAAGGTTATGTCTGGAATTCCGTCAAATTCGATCCACCGTCAATTTCTTGACTTTTGTGATTATTCTCGTGAAAGATCATAGTCAAGCATTTTGTACCACAAAGTTCAGCTTATCTTATGTCTACACGTATGGATGCCGTGGACCTGATTGTGATTTCCGGTTTTGTTGATGCTGCTCATGGAAATATACACCAGCTATAGTATTTATCGTAGATCTACACACAATAAACGTCAAACTATGTGATTTTGTATAAATTGTTACACATCCATAATAAATCTACGGTTATGCACTTAGAGTGCTCCTCCAATATATAAAGAATGGAATAAACTGGGATTTCCGTTGAAAAAGTAAATGTATATCAAAATAGAAAGTTCTTGTTCTATTGCAGTTGCGTTTTGGGTTGAAAAACAAAAAAAAAAATTTATAATAATCGGCTGCTAGGAAAGTCATTTGACATTTCCTCATCTCAAATAATAACCAAATCACAGACAACTTGTTTCAAGAAACCAATAAAACATACCTAGAAACTTTTTGAAAGGCTGCTAATATAAAGTATAGTTACGGAAAAACCGCCAATGATATAATAATACAATTTAAAAAATTTAAGTTAAGTCGTAAAATTGAGAAATTAGACCTTATAACTTTCAATCTTAAATTTGAATCCCAATATATATAGACTCCCTAGTTTAATTCTAGAGTAGTCGATTATTGGTAATTGTCACTTATAAATTTATTAATTATTACTCACTCAGTTTAAATCTATGTTTCATAACTTTCTTGCACGTTCATAAGAATGTCATTGTTCGAAATATAGAGAGCCTTTTGGAATCACTTTTCAAATAGACTTTTAGTTTTAGACTTAAAAGCAGTGGTAGGCCTATGTTGAAGGGGAGGGGGTCCTGCCCCCTTCCCCCCAAATAATTTCATGTTTATATATTTTATATATAATTATTGAGCAATTTTTTTAAAAAAATAATCTTATGAATATTTGGTTCTTAAGTTATTTGGGATCCCAATTTGCTGATAAAATGTTTACACTGGTCAAAATCTTTATTTTTTGAAATTGTGGGCCTACAGTCTACAAACTTCCATTTCATATTTCAATACACCATAATGTGTATATTAATATTTCAACTTTGCAGAAAACTTATTCGTTTCTCGCTTGACGATTTTCGTGATATGCAAGCTAGACTTTCTGAATTTTAATATATTAGGATTGCAATTACATATTTTGAGATGCTTAATGGTGAGTATTTACTTTTTATTTGTTTATTTGATGAAAAATACAATATATTCCTATATTTATTATTATATAAAATAAATATTTGATTTTCCAGTTATTGGTCCCCCTCGATATCGAATTGTAGTTCCCCCAGCTTAAAAGTTCATTTGAAATATTATTAGTTTTTCAAACTGCACTTAATTAAATAAAAAAGTTCGTATATTTTATAAATGAACTTTTATTGCATACCTGCTCCCAAACATGTGCAAAGTTTTTGCATATGGATCACATAAATAATATGCCGATATTTTACAAACCAATTTTTCTTTTATAAAAAAAATTAATATTTGTTTGCTTGTTTTATTGAACCTCGTGCACATCCAATCAAATAAGAGTAGGTCTCTTGTAGGACCGTCTTACGGATAGATCCGTAAGACGGATCCTTCATCCCAACCCGCGTCTGCGCCCCAGCCCAACTGTTAAACAGTTATTTAAAAAAAAAAAGCGTTCCACAGGGGAATTGTAGCCGCGACCTATACAAACTTAAGGTGGTGTTCTACTACTACACCACTAGTACTTGTTGTGCAATGTTAGTGTAACCATTTATATAAAGTCATTCATAAATATGCATGGTAAATTGAATAAAAATTAAAGAACGTGTCTAAATAAAGAGACTAAGAATCGAACCCAAGTATATTAAAAAACATGATACATTATTTCAATAAAGGGATACTTATAAAAGTGTTACTTTAACTAAATCATGTTTATTTTTTATTTTCCCTCTTTTTTGGTTCCTAGTTTGTAATTGTATTAAGAAATCTGATATTTTATCTCAACAAACGGATAATTTTACTTATAAAAGTGTTACTTTAACTATATCATATTTATTTTTTATTTTTTCTCTTTTTTTGTTCCTAGTTTGTAATTGTATTAAGAAGTCTGATACATTATCTCAACAAACGGATACTTTTACTTATAAAAGTGTTGTTTTAACTATATCATATTTATTTTTTATTTTTCCTTCTTTCCTTCATTTCTAATTTGTGACTATATTAAAAAACATGATACTCTATCTCAAAAAATAGATATTTTAACTCTGTTATATATATATATTTATTGTAATATATTCATAATTTGTGACTATATTAAAAAATAAGTTACTTTATCTCAAAAAACAAATACTTTTACTTATAAAAGTATTAATTTAACTCTATCATATTTATTATTCATCTTTCTTTCTATTTATTATTAAAAAGTAATACTTTATTTAAAAAACAGATTTTTCTACTCTTAAAACATGATATTTTGTCTCAAAAAATGTATATTTTTACTCATAAAGGTGTTAATTTAACTCTGATATATTTATTTGTCCTTCAATGTAATGTAATCATAATTTGGGGCTATATTAAAAAATATGATACTTTGTCTAAAATAATCGTCTGATTTCTCATAAAATCATTTTTAATCGGTAAAAAAAAAGCAGAAAAAACAAAAAAAAAAAAAAGGAGGCGGGAGGCTGCTTGTTGACCATGGACGCAACAAAAGATCCATGGATCCACGAATCAAATAGGATCCGTCTTACGGATTATGACCCGTAAGACGGTCCTATATGAGTTTTTGCCATCAAATAAATGGATTAACAAAAAATACTTAAAAATAGTTACCTATAAATCACGTGCTTGTAATAGCTGTCACGACTCTTCAACATACATATGTATGCAGTCTACGAGAAGCCAAGTCAAAGATGTCGTGCTTCAAACGCCAATATTTCTCTCTATATATAATATATATAGATCATCATAAACTCATTAAGTTCCATACAGATCTCTCTCTCCATCACAACTTTCATCTAAAATTCATTGTAACTCATGGAAGGTGAAATAAGCATGTTGTTAAAGGTGGCCCTCTTCATTTTGGTCCAAGGCTTGGTTTATCTCATTCTCTCACAGTCTTCAAACGTTTTCTCCAAGACTCCCAGATCGCACAGCTTCAAGACTGCCCGTACACTCAGCATCCGCCGCTGGGCCGCCGCTCTCGCTGACATTCCAGCCGGCGGCGAGTCATCTCCGTCGTCCAGGGGCTTTTTCCGGTCATTCAGCCGGAGAGAGAACTAATTTCGATGTGGGTTCGTTTCATTTTTTCTGTATATTTTTTTGATTAAATTTGTAGATTTGTAGCAGATACAAGGCTAGCTGAGCGTGCGGATTGAAATTCTATATTCTTTGATTTGTTCTTTTTCGTTTTGTCAAATAACAAGACTTATTTTAGTTTGTTTGCTTTTGCACAATAACTTTTTGTATTTGATTATTTCCTATATGTAAAATTTTAGTTGTAAAATGCAAATATAATAATAATAATAATTATTATTATAATAGTATATAATTTACGATAAAAGTATGTGCTCTTGATTATTCTCAAGTTGATTCAATTTGGTAAAATGGAAGAAAATGGCACAAAATTCCCTCCTATTTTATTTGGGTTTAGGTTTTAACTATCAATATTCCATGATTAAATTTATTTGTTATTAAACAAGTCATTTTACTATCTATTATTTGACTGAGTAATACCTAATATATGGAATCATTTATATAGAAAGGATGAAGGGTCCAATGGTTTGACAATTCTGATGAGGGATCAATTGAGAGAATATTTTTGATTTTATTTTATTAAATCATCATCATTTATTTGTTGATTATCTCTAGCAATTTGCACCATTAATATTCCATAGTATTCCAATTTAATGCTTAGTTTTATACACTAAAATTATTAATCTAAAACAAAATAGAGAAAAAAAAAAGTTAGCATACCTACAATGTTGTGGAATTTCGGGTGCATAACTGTTCACATCTTCAAATGGCGTAGGCTTGCACAGACTGCGCAGTGCTAGCTGGAGTAACTCCAATCGAAGATAGAACACTTTCTTGGAGATGTTATAATCGCTTATAATGTTTTTTTCTGAAATCATAGTTTATAAATTTATTGGGTACTATTTAAGTGGATAGTATAAAAGTTTCCTCATGAAATACCTTGATTGATGGTATAAAACTTCCATTTCAAACTCTGGACTCTAGTAGACAAGATCTTCTGCTCCAAAAAGGTGTTATATCCTATTCCACTATATATACATTGCAACATGTATAAAGTTACTATATTAATTTTGAAGTACAAATCAAGTTAAAATTGTGGGTTTTTACTATGTTAGTTTTTATACACGTAACAATCATCCGTACGGTGGAATAGAAGACTAAACATCTTTTGGAATAGAGATCACGTTCGGGACTCTAAATACGTACATCGAAATTGCATAAACTTATTTTTTAGTAGTAAATTAATAGAAATTACTTGACCTCTTTTCCTGCAAACTTTTCAAGGCAATTCGACTTTTTTTCCTAAACTTCTTATATTCTAGAATTTGGGCCAAATTTGCATGCAAAATTGGGGAAATTACATGCAATTATACGCTGATTTTTGTATCCTTACCACACAATACGCTCCAATTAATTTTGTATATCTATTTTTTCACTTTTGTACCTAATTGTTTTTTACGCTCCTTGCTATTTTTTGATTATTTTTATTTTTTTTTCGTTTTTTTGTTCCTGCATTTTTTTAAATGTTATATAAGTTGTTTCGATGTTGTTTAAATTTGTTTCATTGTTGTTTCTATGTTGTTTCTTTGTTTTTTCGATGTTTTAAAACAACTTTAACCTATTTTTTATGTTGTTTTTTATTCATATATTATATTGTACATTGTTTCTATTGTTTCGGTGTTGTTCTATACTATTTTTAATGTTGTTCTAATAGTTTTTTGTTGTTTTCATGTAGTGTTCAATGTTTAAATATAATGTTTACCTATTTTTAAGCTCTTTTTATTAATGTGGTGTTTTAAATATTTTGTACATTGTTTCTGGGTTGTTTCCATAACCTTTTTAATGTTGTTCCGATTTTTTTTGTTGTTTCAATGAAGTTTTCGATGTTTAAATACAATTTTTACCTATTTTTATTAAAAGAAACATGTTTGAAACTCAGAAACATGTTTGAAACAATGTTGAAACAAAGCGTAAAAATATTCGGGAAATTTTGCTGGAGCGTGTTGTTGTGTAAAAAAAGGGGCGAGAGCGTAAATTTAGGTAAAATTATACCGAAAAGTATAAAAGGCAGACATTAACTTAAAAAGATAGGTATTTATGTCAATTGCACTGCAAAATGCTACTCGACATAATATAGTACCCTAAAAGTCCATTATAAATGGGCTCTTTAAAGTCCAACAAAGACCATTTAAAATGGACCTCCAAATATTATTGGATCGTAAGAACGGATTGTACAAATAAGCATTTTTAGGTTGTATTTAGATTTGAAGAAATTGAATTTAAGTAGAAGATTTTGTGGAATGTTTTTCAAATAATTCAATATAAAATGGATTTGTTTTTTTTAAGTACAAATTCGGATAAGGAAGGGAGTTAGGTGGGAATCAAACCCTAAACCTTTTGATATGGGCTTGAGGGTTTTTAACAGCAGGACCACTATATGATTCCACAATGTAAAATGTATTTGAAATCTATTACAATCATTCAAAAATAGCCCAAAATGGGAGTTAAGGATTTGAAATCGATTACATTATGATATTACCCAAAAAAAACCTCAATAGATATGTTATTGTGGATTTGGATTCCTAATTAATTTGAAATCCTTCCATCCAAAAACAACCTTCAAAAAAAATTTAACACAATCTCCAACATGAATACACACTTTAGTTGTCCGTTGTCACTTGTAATCCAAAAACATAGTCTGAATATTATACTTCTTATCTGTTTCATTTAATGTTTAAATATATGGGTGAAATGTCACATGTACAATAGTAACATCATCTTTGACACCGGACAATAGGACATTATGTAGTAAATTGAAACACCCAAGTGAAATATTGTGTGGAGTAGAATATCCCATATGCAAAAATCCCGACTTGTGTGTTCAAAAGTACTGAATTTGCAAACTCTAAAAAAAGTGTTAATAAGCAGTAAATAAACAAAAGGGTAAATTAGTTTATCTTTCCACAAATTGATTATCGAATATATTTTTTTTCTTTTGATAAGTTTTTATCGAATAATTATAGTATAACTAGTTCTTAGAATAGTTGATTTTTACAAAATTCTATATCAAACGTGAGCGTAGAAGCTCTTTTCTTTTGTTTTCATTTTTTTTAAAGAGAAGCTTTTAACTATTACAAAAAGTTGGTTATAATGTTTTTTGTTTTTTTTGTTGAGTTCAAAGCTGGTTACTACTTACTATATATATGTTTTTTTTTCCTTCTTTTTGAACAAAAGTTGGTTATTATATTTGAACGATCAAAAAGTGATTCAAACTGGCGTCGTTACATGTGTTGATATTTATACATACATATATATATATATGTAGTTTACATATATATATATATAGGATATGGATCAAATAGGTCCTCCTACTTGGGGTAAGTCCATGGGGACACATCCTAACCATAGATCAACAATTTTGGGTGGTCCAGATTTTTAGGGCTTTTTTATGTTTATTTTTTTGTTTCATAATTAAAAAGGGTAGGGTGGTAATTTGGCACTTTAGAATCAGTTACTAAGATTTCATTATCTCTTTCACGCGATTTCACCCACTCCTCACGCACACTCTCTCTCCAGCGTTTTAGTTTCAAAAGAAATTCTCTTTGCTTATGTAGTATAGGGTTGTTGCTTATGACTTGCTTATGTAGTTAATGTATCCGTGATGCATGTGTAGTGTATATTCATTGCTTATGTAGTATAGATTTATAGCTTATGTAGTATGGGTTTGTTGC
This sequence comes from Rehmannia glutinosa, assembly GCA_016081115.2. Taxonomy (NCBI): domain Eukaryota; kingdom Viridiplantae; phylum Streptophyta; class Magnoliopsida; order Lamiales; family Orobanchaceae; genus Rehmannia; species Rehmannia glutinosa. The sequence continues at coordinate 93,518 of JABTTQ020003007.1, read as the reverse complement.
TTATGACTTACTTATGTAGTTAATGTATTAAGTGGTGCATACGTAGTGTATATTCGTTGCTTATGTAATATAGACTTGTTGCTTATGTAGTATGAGTTTGTTGCTTATGACTTGTTTATGTAGTTAATGTATCCGTGGTGCATACGTAGTGTATATTCGTTGCTTATGTAGTATAGATTTGTTGCTTATGTAGTATGGGTTTGTTGCTATGACTTGCTTATGTAGTTAATGTATTAAGTGGTGCATACGTAATGTATATTTGTTGCTTATGTAGTATCGGATTGTTGCTTATGTAGTATGGATTTGTTGCTTATGACTTGCTTATGTAGTTAATGGTATATATATAAAAGCACCATGACACATCTACACAAGCAACAAATTACATCTTCATAAGCAAACTTGAATCGCTTCTAAAGAACTATGGCAAATTATCTGCAACATTTTTCATACAATAGTGCGTTGAAGAATGATGAATGATTTCTCACGATGAGTAGTGCGTCGTTGAAGAAGAAGAAAGATGAGATTTGTTCACGTTGAATTTGATGTGAGATTTGCATAGATTGTGTGATCATAATGTGAATGAATCTCATGAATATTGGGTAATTTTGTAGGTTGACTAATTTACCCCTTTCTCTAATTACCAACATTTAATCTGAATTTTTAGCTCTAAAATCACAACCATTGAAAAATCTAGATATGTGGCTAGGATTGGTCCCTATGGACTTACCCTAAGAGGTGGTCTCATATAACCCTCTCCCTATATATATATATATATATATATATATATATATATATATATATATATATATTTAGTTTGTAATATAAGTGGTGCATGAAGAAATAAAATGCCATGCATTTGTGATATGCTAGGTGCACACATGTGTAAATTAGTTAAAAGGTTACAACTTTTCATTTGTGGCTTCATTTAACAAGTCACACCGCTTGGCCGATCAAATAACTGATTGTGTTAAGATTTAGGCAGCGTTTTATTCCGAAGAGACACATCTTCTTGTGTGAAGAGTTTCAATTGAATCTTGCATGGCACCTGATCAAACTTCAACGGCAGATGGCCTCAAAATATGTATAAATATTTATGTAAGGCCGGATTGTATGGGTTCAATTTTTTAGCATTCTTTTTTCTTGTAGAAGCAATCCAAAAACTTGATATTTTGGTTATTTCATTTTGTCTATTGTATCCTAGAAGTAATTTGCCACAAACTCGGTTATCAAATAGTGGGGGCAAATAACACTTTAAGAAAAATGTCCAACACGCTTTAGACTTGTTTTATTCCCTTCAAGTTGTAATACCAAAAATCTCGTATCTTTTGTTTTTTCTCCAATTTCTCTATTTCGTATCTTGTTCATACCCGGTTAATATATATATATATATATATATATATATATATATTCAACAATCTTAAAGTGTTATTTGAGTTTTCATGGAGTCCACTCAAGAATCCACAATCAAAGTGATGAATCAAGACTTCGTGAAGTTGGACCGGCTGGATGGCACATGCACCAACTTTATTCGTTGGAAGGACAAAATGATGTTTTTCCTAACTGCTCTGAAGGTTGCCTATGTTCTCAACCCGGATCTTCCAGAAATCCCTCCACCAAAGGATGGCGAATCTGACGAAGTGAAGAAACAAAAGGAGAAGCGCCAAGAGGATGAAGTGATGTGTAGGGGTCATATTCTCAATACCTTGTCAGATACCCTTTACGATTTATTCACCCCTATGAAGAGTCCGAGGGAAATCTGGGCAACACTTGAACATGAATATGCATCACAAAAGCAAGGAGCATATAAGTTTTTAATTAAAAAATATTTTGAATTTAAGATTGATGATTCTTCGTCTCTCATGGATCAAATTCTTAATCTACAAGTGATAGTTTCAAAACTTAAAGATTATGGGGTGGAAATTTTAGAATCTATGCAAGTAGGTGCAATAATTGCTAAATTACCTTCTTCTTGGAATGATTAACAAAAGAAGTTGCTTCATACTTCTGAAATTTTGACCATATCTAGTGTTTTGAAACATCTAAGAATTGAAGAAGGTGCTAGGATTCTTCATAAGAAAGAATTTGATAGTGATCCTAGAGTGAATATGGTTCATGAGAAGAAGTTTAAGAATAAAAGAATGAATTTTGAAAATGCTGATTCTGAAGACAAGAAAAAGAAAAATAGAGTTTGCTATAATTGTGGTAAGAAAGGTAATTATAAGGCTGAGTGCAAATCCAACAAGAAGCAAAAAGTTAATTGTGCTAATGCTTCTAGTGCTAATCTTGTTGAACATGCTACATAAATTATAGCAATGTTATCTCTTGGTACTATGACTGAACTCCACTTGGCTACACCAACCTCTTCTAAGGATTGGTGGTATGATTCCAGTGCTGCCATTCATGTTTGCAATGACAAGGAACAATTTAAAAACTATGAAATTATGGATGGACAACAAGTAGTTATGGCAAATGGTGTGAGGGCCAAGGTGCTTGGTAGAGGAGATGTTCATTTGGACTTCACCTTCGGCAAGAAGATGGTACTCACTAATGTTCTTCATGTTCCAGATGTTGTGAAAAATCTTGTCTCTGCGGATATTCTTAATAAGAATGGGTTAAAGGCTGTACTAGAGTCTAATAATGTAATCTTGTCTAAGAATGGTGTATTTGTTGGAAAGGGGTATTCTTGTAACGGACTTTTTAAACTAAGTATCAATCAAGTTAATAATGTTTCTCTTTATCTGATTGATTCTTCTTATTCTTTGTGGCATGGTAGATTAGCACATGTTAATAATAGAGTTTTGAATTACATGTCTAAAAATGGATTTATCTCCTATAATGACTATGTGAATAAGAAGTGTGAAACTTGTGTTCAAGCAAAAATTACAAGATTACCTTTTCCTAAAGTTGAAAGAAACACACAATTGCTTGATCTCGTGCATTCGGATGTGTGTGAATATAATGGTTTTATAACAAGAGGTGGAAATAAATACTTTGTTACTTTCATTGATGATTGCTTTAGATTTGTGCATGTTTATTTGATGAAATCTAAGGATAAAGTATCTGGTATGTTCAAAGCTTACAAGTCTCTTGTAGAAAATCAATTAAGTAGAAAAATCAAAATTTTGAGGAGTGATAGAGGTGGTGAATACTTATCTGGTGAATTTTCTAAATTCTGTGAAGATAATGGTATTATACACCAAATTAGTGCTTCATATACACCACAACAAAATGGTTTGGCTAAAAGAAATAATAGAACGTTACAAGACATGGTGAATTCCATGCTCTTAAGTTCGGGTTTGCCAAACAATTTGTGGGGTGAAGTTTTGTTGGCCGCCTGTCATGTTCATAATCGGATTCCTTCATTAAGGGCTAAAGTGTCCCCATATGAGTTATGGAAAGGAAAAAAACCAAACTTGTCATACTTTAAAGTTTGGAGTTGTATAGCCTATTATAGAGTTCAGGACAATAAAAGAACCAAGTTGGGACCTCAAGACTTAAAAGTGTTTTTGTTGGCTATGCTGAAAATTCTAAAGCTTATTGATTGCTAGATATTGATTCTAAGGTAATAGTTGAATCAAGAGATGTTGAGTTCTTTGAGGATAAGTTTCTCAAAGATTCAATGGTGAATGTGAATCTATCACAAGTGCTTAGTTCATCTCAAACCGCTAGACTTCTAGTGAACTTAAAAGAAAAGAAATTGACACTCTATTGAACCTAGGAGAAGTCAAAGACAAAGGAAGGAAAAGAACTTTCTTCCGATTTTATATCCTCTCAAGCTATTGTCTTCCTTGTAGAAGGTAATATGAACTCTCTACTTAATAAAACACCAGTTTTATTTAGTGTAGAGGATGATCCTAAAACATTTAGTGAGGCTATGAAGTCTAGAGATGCTGTATTTCGGAAAGAAGCGGTAAATGATGAAATGGATTCAATATTGTCTAACAATACTTGGATTCTAGTTGATTTACCTCAAGGTTTAAAACCAATAGGCTGTAAATGGGTATTCCGTAGGAAGTACGTCACAGATGGAACTATTCTAACTTATAAAGCAAGACTAGTAGCTAAGGGATTTAAACAAAATGAAGGAGTCGATTACTTTGACACTTATGCGCCGGTTGCTAAGATTACCTCAGTTAGAGTACTTCTTGCTTTAGCTTCTATATATAATATGCATGTACATCAAATTGATGTAAAAACAGCCTTTCTAAATGGTAATTTAGATGAGGAGGTGTACATGGAACAACCAGAAGGCTTTGTCTTTCCTGGTAATGAACATAAAGTGTGTAAGCTAGTTAAGTCTTTGTATGGACTAAAACAAGCTCCTAAACAGTGGCATGAAAAATTTGAATCTGTATTACTCTCAAGTGGATTTAGGTATAATAATGCTGATAAGTGCATTTATTTTAAATTCAATGAAGAGTATGGTGTGATTATTTGCCTTTATGTGGATGACTTGCTTATTATAAGTACTATTTTAAAAGGTGTAGTAGATACTAAGAAGTATCTTTCTTCTAAGTTCAAGATGAAGGATCTTGGTGAAGTTGATACAATCTTAGGTTTTAAAGTTAATAAACATAGTGGGGGTTTTGCTCTTTCACAAGCACATTATGTTGTTAAAATCTTAAAGAAGTATCAACATTTGAATGTGAAAGAAGTTAGTACTCCTTTTGATCCTAACTTTAAGTTGTATGAAAATTCTGGTAATCCAATAGCTCAACTCGAGTATGCTAGTGTAATTGGAAGTCTGATGTATGCAATGAGTTGCACAAGGCCGGATATTTCATATTATGTTTGTGGACTTGCCAGATATACTACAAATCCTGGTAAGGATTATTGGAAAGCTGTGACAAGAGTTCTTGGATATCTTAAAAAGACTAAAGATTTAGGACTGTACTATAATAACTTTCCAAATGTACTAGAAGGTTATTCTGATGCTAGTTGGATTACTAGCATAAGTGATCAAAAACCTACTAGTGGTTGGGTATTTATGCTTGGTGGTGGTGTAGTTTCTTGGGCTTCAAAGAAACAAACAATAATCACACACTCCACCATGGAAGCTGAATTTATTGCTCTATATTCAGCTTATAAGGAGGCAGAGTGGCTTAGAGATTTATTGTTTGATATAGATCGGTGGTTGTAGGTCCCAAGGGGTGTGAGTAAGGTTTAGAAAGACGGGGGGGTTGAATAAACCTTACCAACTTTTCGATTTTAGTCCTTTTAAAATATTACAGAATTAATTACACGGTTAAGTCCTTAAGGGACAGCTAAGTTAGTTAATCAGCAGAGTTAGCCACTCAACAGACTCGATAGAGTTGTTGATAGAATAACTCAGCTATTTAGACTAAACCTTAACTTGGCTGTGATGAGTTTTTCAGCGGAAGACTTAACACCCTTGAATTTGTTTTAACTTTGTTTTAACACTTGATTTTAGCACTTAGTTACTTATCAGTTGGATAGCAAATTATCAGCAGATATGAAGTGAGTATGCAGAAATAAAATGCTAAAATATAAATGACACAATAATTTTTATAGAAGTTCGAAGATGGGGTAATTCTTCTACTCCTCTCTTCTCCAACTCCTGGAGGAATCCACTAAGTAATGATCAATTCACAAAGTGGTTATCAATCCAGATACAAGTCTTGATCACACAGCTGACTTGCTCCTTTAGGACTCAGTCTGGAGATGCATTGGTCACACAACTGGCTTCTCGTCTGACTCAGCTTCTTCACATGGAGGCTACCTTGCTACTTCAGCTTACTTTCTCAAGCTTCTTGGATTTGATCACGAAGCCCTCCAATAACTTGAGATTGGTTCGACCTTGAACCTTCCTACAATCCTCCTTGGAAATTAGACCCCTTTTGATTCTTCAAAAGTTTCCTCTTCAACAGTTTGAAGTTGTCTTTCCTTCACAGCTTAGTGTTGGATCGATTTCCTTCGAGATTTAGGCTTGAGAATTTTGCTTGAATAACTTGAGAATATTTTTGCAGGTTACAGTATGAATGTTGTTTGTTATCTCAGGTGTGCAAGGTTCAGGTGACCTTTTCTCAAAGTGATTCCTCAGCCTTTATCGTGAACTTTCAAAAATCGGCCCGTTGAAGAGATAGGCTGATTTTCAAAAGTCACTAGTGTTCGTTGGCTTGTCTTTTATTGGTCTTCAATCTTGAGATGTAGACCTTTCCTCGTATTAAATAAATGTCCAGCTTTTCAGAATCTGACACGAGGTGTAGTACTTCCCATTGGTTTATTCCTTTTGCACGCTTCTGGGACTGAGCACTTTAAGACATGGTGGCAGGGAAGTATTACTTATTTAAGTAAACTTCTTGATTTTTGTGCAACGGATTCTTTTCAGTTAACTCCTCTTTGCAGCTGCCTTTTCCCCAGGTGACTTGAGTCTGCTTCAATCATTGAGAGACTCATTTGTCACTTCAACTTGAGACTTGGCTTCTTGAATTGACTTGACTGACTCTTCATACAACTGTATCACAACTGATACTCCTTCAGTCGAGTCCTTGATCTTCTTTCTTGGCCATACTCGGTTGTTCCTCAATGAGTCTTCACTTGATCTTTAGTTGACTTCTTGTATTCTCGGGCATAAGCGACTTGACTCGGCTTTGTTCAAATTATCTCTATTACAATACAAATTACAAGGAAAATGGGGTGCCAATTTTCTAGTCTAAGTTTTTTACATGGCATTCATCAAAATCTAAACAATAAATTTCCCAACAATTTCCCCCTTTTGATGATGCCAAAACTTAAAACATACAAACAAAATGCAAACAGTAAATATACATACAGACAATGCAGTAACAAGAAATGTATGCGTAGAATCAATCTTTTTATTAATCATAACATTCTTGTCCTTTACACAGTTGTTTACAATGTGTATCTGAGCAATCAGAGCATACTTATATCTACGCAAATTATAGATTTTTCATTGAATGTACAGAAGACTTACATGCATATGTATTTACGAAAGTAAAATACATGAAGGGGTTAGCAGCAACACTTCATCGCCTTCATTGCCTCCTTCTTTCCTCTTCAGCTCTGTCGTCATCTGCTCTCTTCCTCTTCGTTTCCTCTTCAGCTGTTTTCTTCTTTTCGTAAGCTCTCTTCGCAGCTTCATCTTTTCTTTTTCTTTCTTGTCTTTCTTACCACAGCTGATCTTGCCTTTTGTTTTCCTCTTCAATCCTCTTCACATATTCAGCATTTTTCCTCTCCACTTCCAGATTGGCTACTTCATCGTATCCAGCCCAGTAGATCCTTCCCTTCTTGCTTGTATCTACATATTCAATATTTTTGGGTAGAGGTCTAGGTTTAAAGCCTCTACCTCCACCACTTCTTCCTCCTCTTGTGGGCGTATATTGTACCGGAGTCTTCTTCTTACCAGCTGAGTGACTGCTAGTAGTCTGCTGCCTATCAGCTTCTTCGCACAACTTCAGACCTTTCTCCCAGTACAAGTCCCAGGCTTGGGCTATGGACATGTTTTTGAAGTATCCTTCGGATTCGAGCGTTTTGAACTCTTCAACTGATCTTGGCTCATGTCCGTCATCTGGAATGGCATCTGTATCTTCTCCTGCCAGAATGCCTCCGAACTGTTTCAACATTTCTTCAACACGGGCATCCGTTCCCTTGTCAAACTCCTCCATCTCTGCTTCTACAATTTTTTTCTTTTGAGACATAGGCACAACTGAGTGTTGGAGCGACAGAGTCACTGGAAGTTTGCTTATGCTAGCTGTGACATGACCTTGCTGAGGGGTTTCAGCAAGCATTATGGTCACATCCTTTTACCTTTCCCCCTAACTGCTTTTCCCTTCTCCTTTCTCTTCTCATCAGTTGTCTCTTTCTTCTTCTCAATAGCTGTCTCCTTCAACATCTTCAGGTATTCCTCTTCCCCCTTTTTGGCATCATCAAAGGAGAGAGGAACCCCTGGAAACATCCCAGCAAGCATGATGTCCAGTCGGCTGATAGCTGAGTTTTGCTTGGAGTTTGTTGCGGAGTATGCTGCTCGAAATTCTGAGCGGGTGGCTTTAGATTCGGCTGCTACCAGTTTCATTTCAGCCATGAGAAGGCTGAATTTGGCATTCATATTCTCATCAACGCGCATAAGTTCTTTTCTGTGAAATTCACGCAGCAGCTCCATCTCTGTTGTATGAGAGGCATGCATTCTGTCAATATTTTCCTGCATCCTGCGCTTCATGTCAGCATTATCAGCGCTCCATACCAGCATTTTGTTGTACAATGCTTTAAAATATCTGATTTGTTCATATAGCATTGTACTCTGCTGCTGACACCATTCCGTGATTTTGACCACTATCCCTCGCAAGTCTGCTGTGAGGTTGTCATCCCTGTTTTCTAGCCGCATATCCAGTGAGACCTAGTGCCGTTCAATCTTCTCAATCTCACCAAGGATTTTCTTGAAGACTTCACGTACCTCAGTTGTCACCTCGGTTTCAGCTGGCGGCCAAGCAGCATCAAAATCAAAATCTGCTGGAACAATTGAATCAGATGGAATAATTGGATCAACTCTTATGTTGAAGCGTCTCTACTCACGAGTTGTTTCTTCTTCAAGATCGGGCAGCTCAATCGAGAAAATGAATGTTTCTTTGAATGCATCATCACGTACATATAGTATTGATTCTACAGTTGTTCGTGCATGTGATGTGCCTGGTTGAGTCGAGCCTGCTGCAGCTTTGGTAGCCTGCGCAGATGACTCGGTCTCAGCTGTGCCTTGGTGAGTAGATTGGCCAGCTGACTGAGCCTCAGTTGTCTTAACAGCTTCGTCGGCCTCAGTAGATTCTGCTAAATGAATTTGCTTGTCCTCAGCTGCTTTTTCAGCGTCATCGGAGAATGATAGAACCTGGGGGTTTGGTTCATCATCAAAGTTAAAAGTTTGATGAGCAACTTTGAATTCATGCTTACTCGTATTGGAAGAACATCCTCACCGAGTCCTGCGGGGGGGTGGACTCGGCCGTTTTGAGCCCGGGATTGTTGTGTCAAGATTGTTCGGGAATCATGAAGTGCGTTGATTTCCTCTTATGAGTCGGAATGATGACTTGAGGAATGCTCTTTTCTCCTTGATTTTTACCCAGGAAGTCTCAACCTCCCTTGGGCCTTCATTACCTCCTGCAGCCTCAACTTCAATGGGGGCCTTGTACATTTCCTTCCGACGACGCAATGCCTTAGTCTTAGGGTCTTCTCGTAGATGGCATCCACAGTCTCAACTCCTTGATTGCACTTTCATTGCCAGTGTTAACTCCCGGCGCATCCATCATGTGCCTCGACCGCAACAACAATGGCGTCTTTTAGCTTTGCAAAGTTGTTGGCACTTCAAACCGGGACAGACACAATGTTCGAGCCGTTATTGACAACTTGTTGTTGTTCTTTTTCTCTTTCTTTCTCCACTTCGCCTCCTTCCTTCATTGTGGAGTCATCCGCAACATCCTCCCACCTAGCTGCGGTGGGTGTGAGTTTCCCCCTCGGGCGCACCAACCGAGTGATGATGGTGAGGTCACTGCTTGAGACTCCCACTGTTTCCATTGAGTATTCACTGTGGGGGCACGTGGTAAGTGTTGGGAAATTTATTAGATTTTGATGAATGCCATGTAAAACTTAGACTAGAAAGTTGGCACCCCATTTTCCTTGTAATTTGCATTGTAATAGATAGGGTTGTACGCAGCCGAGTCAAGTCGGCTATGCTGGATATACAAGAAGTCAATCAAGATCGAAATGAAGACTCCGCTATGAAACAAATTTGAGTATGGCAAGGAGGAGAAATCAAGAACTCGATCAAGGAGTATCAACTGGGATACAACTGTGTGAAGTGTCAGTCAAGTCAACTCAAGAAGCCAAGTCTCAAGTTGAAGTGACAGATGAGTCATCCATTGATTGGAAGCAAACTCAAGTCACCTGGGGAAGTTAGAGAACTGATCAAGTCAAGACAATCGAAAAGAATCCGTTGCCGTGAAAGTCAAGAATATTACCTAAACAAGTAATACTTCCATGCTACCATGTCTTAAAGTGCTCAGTCCCAGAAGCGTGCAAAAGGAATAAACCAATGGGAAGCACTGCACCTCGTGTCAGACTCTGAAAAGCTGAACATTCATTTAATACGAAAAATGTCAACATCAAGGACTTGCAACAAGACAAGCCAACAAACACAAGTGACTTTTGAAAATCACCTATCTCTTCAACGGGCGATTTTTGAAAGTTCACTATAAAAGGCTGAGGAATCACTTTGAGAAAAAAAAACCTTGCATACCTGAGAATTCAAGCAAATATTCATACTGTAACCTGCAAAATATTCTCAAGTTATTCAAGCAAAATCCTCAAGCCCAACTCTCGAAGGAAATCAATCCAACACCAAGTTGTGAAGGAAAGACAACTTCAAACTGTTGAAGAGGAAACTTTTGAAGAATCAAAAGGGGTCTACATTCCAAGGAGGATTGTAGAAAGGTTCAAGGTCGAACCGGTATCAAGTCATTGGAGGGCTTCGTTATCAAATCCAAGAAGCTTGAGCAAGTGAGCTGAAGTAGCAAGGCAGCTGCCCTATGAAGAAGCCGAGTCGACGAGAAGCCACTGTGTGACCAAGGTATCTCGGATGAGTCCCAAAGGGATCAAGTCACTGTGTGATCAAGACTTGTATCTGGACTGATAACCACTTTGTACTTTGATCAATACTTAGTGGATTCATCCAGGAGTTGGAGAAGAGATGAGTAGAATAATTACCCCATCTTCGAACCTCTATAAAAATTATTGTGTTATTTACATTTCAAAGATTTTTATTTCGCATATTACTTTACATCTGATAATTTGCTATCCAACCGATAATTAACAAAGTGCTAAAACCAAGTGTTAAAACAAACTTAAACCAAATTCAAGGGTGTTAAATCTTCCATTGAAAATCTCATCACGACCAAGTTAAGGCTTAGACGAAACAATCGAGTTATTCTATCAACAACTCAATCGAGTCGTTGAGTGGCTAACTCTATTTGGTTAACTAACTTAGCTGTCCCTCAAGGACTTAGTTTGTGTATTTAACTCGTATTATTTTAAAAGGACTAAAATAGAAAAGTTGGTAAGGTTTATTCAACCCCCTTCTAAACCCTACTCACACCCCTTGGGACCTACAAGTGGTATCGGGCGGTTGGTTCATTGAGCCTTCCGCACCGTTCTTGAACTAGATCTCCAATCTTTCAAAGAAGTTTTTAACACTTGTTCTTTCAAAAGCCATTTTTTTAGAAACAAACAAAGTTATTATCTTGGAAGCAAATCGACACGTATTCCTATGTTCACCATTGAAGAATTTGATGACCGGAAAATACGTATGCGAGGCTCATCTATCGGCTTTACATGATGAGATGTGGATAGTGATAGAGGATGGGCCAATGCAAATAATGAAGGTGAACACGAGATGCGAGAAGAGCTGCTGCAATGAAGGAGAAGAGGTCATTGCTCCTAGCCCGGTATGGTTGAAAAACCAAGAGTCAATGGACAAATGATGACAGAAAAAAGATACAACCTAGACAATGTTGCCAAGGATATACTTTACAAGACTGGGACAAAGCCATGTTCAACAAAGTCAAATCTTGCAAGACAAACAAAGAAATGCAGGATAAACTAACCTTAATTTGTGAAGGATCGAGCAAATTAAGGAAAAAAAATTATCTGTTGTTGTTCAAAAATTTGAAAATTTTAAAATGCTTGCAGGTGAGACAATGGATCAGCTGGATGCTAGATTCACTGAAATTACAAATGAGCTCTCAGCACTTGGAAATGAATACACACAAAAGGAAATGTGTATGAAGATACCAAGGAGCCTCCCAGCTGAGTGGGAAATGAAAACCATGGCTCTAAGGCACTCGATGGACCTATCAAAAACATCCAATCATGAACTATTCTCAGACCTCAAAGCTTATGAATTTGAGTTGAGAAGAAAAGATCAAGAGGAGATAGTTGTACCCAAAACAGTTACACTTATAGTAAAGGATGGGAAAAGAGCTGAGATTAAGGAAACCATTGATCAGGAGGAAATTGCCTTGATGGTTAGAAGATTCAACAAGTTCTTCAACAAGAACTACAAAAGAAACAAAGGTGAATCCTCCAGAAGGCATTAAGCTCCCTCCAAGTCAAGGGAAGATAGGCCACCAAAGAGAGCTGAGTATTAAAAGGTCGAATATCAAAGAGCTGACAACCCAAGAAATGAGAGAGCGGACCAAAAAGTTGGAAACCTGTGTTGGAATTGCAGACAACCAGGACATTTTGCCATTGACTGTCTATATCCTGTAGTCAACAAATACAGGAATGAAGAAGAAAGAAGAGTCTTCAGAGAAAGAAGACAAGAAAAGAAACAGGCAATGTTGGTCAGCTTGAGACTCTTTGAGACACTAAGTCAAAAGAAGCGTGAGACTCGAGAGAGTAGTGAAGTGACTACTCAAGTGACTCGAAGAAGAAGCCTTAATCTGTCTAATGGCCAATGAACAAGACCAACCTGACCAAGAAGATGAGGTACACTCTAACTCATCTCACACAGATTCTAGTGATAGTGATTGTGACACACACACTTCATCACCCACTGATCTTTATGATTCATTAGGCAAAATGATGAAAGCCTTTGAGCACATCAAATCCTCACACGCACTATTAAATGAGGAAAACAGCCAGCTCAAAAGCCAAAACTCACAACTGACTAAGGAGCTGAGTTATCTAAGTCACATAGCTGATGAGAACAAAGAGCTGAAGGCTGAGAATGCTAAACTAATAGCAGAGATAACTGCTATAGAAAAGACGGAAAATGATCTCAAAAATGTGATTGCTTCATTCACAAAGGCATCTAAATCATTGGATGACCTTATTTGGAGCCAAAAAGAGTGTGGAGATAAGACAGGCATAGGATTCAATTCCTTTGTGCACAGTCAAACTCCCAGAGTGATCTTGGAAAAAGGATCTTCAAGTAATGAAGCATCTCAAAAACCTAAGACACCAAATGTTGCACCCACATTAACTCCAAAGCAAAACCACAAACAAACTGGCCTTGGATATAAAGGAAAAGGAAAACAACCAGTTGAGTATGCTGAGAGGACAACTGATAAGAAATCCAGCAGAGTACCTCAGCAAACTCCAAACAGGAAATACTCTGTGAAGAAGAAACAGAGCTACCAGAAACCCCAGAAGTTCTATCAAGGAACACATATGATGGGAATGGTAGAAATTACCCAAGCCAAGCTGATTGGAATAATGTGAAATATCATCAAAGACCTATGGAATATATGCCAAAATGGCAAAGGCCTAGAACTCAGCAAAGGCAATTCCAAAGGCAAAAGAGCTATCATCAGCACACATATGCACCCAAGCACTACAATCAGAAATATCACAACTACCCAAAAAAGGCAATTGCTAAAACACACACACAGGCATACAGACAAAAGAGACAGTTGTATGAACCTAAAACCCTCAAGCAATTTGTCAAGGTGAATTATGATTATGGCACAAATATATGGCAACCTCTTAGAGTCAGATCATTTGGCTATAGGTTGGTTGGATCATCTTACAGTACTAACCCCTCAGGACCCAGACAAGTATGGGTACCTAAAAATTAATTTCCTTGATTGCAGGTTCAAGGAACAGCTGAGTGCCAAGGAACCTGGTACATGGATAGTGGCTGTTCCAGACACATGACAGGAAACAAGAAAAATCTATCAAAATTCAAGGAGATTAGAGGCGCAAAAGTCATATTTGGAGGAAATGAAGCTCCAGGGGAAATAAGAGGCACATGATCCATCAAGAAAAATGGATTAGAAATCACAGATGTTGCATACGTTGAAGGCCTCAACTTCAATCTGTTAAGCATCATCCAACTCTGTGACAAGGGCTATAATGTTGGATTCAATATGGGAGTGTGCCAAATCAAAGACATCGAATCAAATGAAGTAGTGTTGCAAGGATCCAGACAAAAGAACATGAGTGTGGTAGATTGGTTGACTGCCACACCAAGCACTTGTCTTCTAGCAAAGAGTACAGCCGAATCAAGTTGGCTGTGGCACAAGAAGCTGAGTCACCTGAACTTCAAGACAATTAACAAGCTTGCAAGGAGTAATCTTGTAGAAGGACCGCCGGACTCGATTATGCACGGAAGGAAAGTGTTTGTGATGCATGTCAGATGGGAAAGCAGATCAAATCATCATTCAAAGAGAAGTCAAGTCCATCTTCAACAAGGATATTGCATCTGTTACATATGGACTTATTTGGTCCAGTTGAGCCAGCCAACATAAGTGGAAAGAAATACACTCTAGTGGTGGTGGATGACTATTCAAGATATACATGGACAATCTTCATGTGTAAAAAGAAGGAAACTTTGAAGAAGTTACCTCAACTGATGAGAAGAGTTCAAATTTAGAAAAGTCAAACCATTATAAAGATAAGGTCTGATAGAGGAACTGAGTTTGTCAATGGGATAATAACTCAGTATTGTGTTGAAAATGGTATTGCTCATGAATTATCTCTGACAAGGACTCCACAAAAAACGGAGTAGCGAGAAAGAAGGAACGAACTCTCCGGGAAGCAGGACCATGTTAGTCAAGCCGGATCGCTTAAAAGATTTTGGTCCGAAGTTATAAACACTCGCATGCTATACTCAAAATAGATGCATTATAAATAGATAGCTGACAAAGACTCCCTATGAAATTTGGACAGGGAGAAAGCCAAATGTTTCTTATTTTAAAATATTTGGATGTAAATGCTTCATCCACAACAATGGAAAGGATAATCGAAGGCTTTTGATGCTAAAGTGATGAAGGTATCTTCTTGGGATACTCAAATGAAAGCAAAGCCTCTGAGTGTTGAACAAGAGGACAATGGTCACGAAAGAGTCTATCCATGTGGTTTTGATGAACTTAATGTAAATGGAGAAGACATTGAGGGGTTAGCGATAAAATTTGAATCACCAACTATGCGAGAAGAGTCCCTATGTTGAAGTCAAGTGAGTAATCAATCAAGATGAAGGTGAAATAGTTGAATCTCAAAGACAAATTGAAAAATCTGCAGCTAAAATATGATGAGAGAGCTGCTCAAGGCAATACAGCTGCAAGACGACTGAACCCAGCTGACTTACTCCAACCTGATTTGAGATGGCTGAGAGACCATCCACTAAAGCTAGTCATTGGAGATGTAAGAGATGGTGTAAGAACCAGATCTAGAGATTAACAAGAAGCTACGTTCACTTGTTTTATTTCCCAAATAGAGCCAAAAGATGTGTCCCAAGCATTGGATGATACACATTGGATTCAAGCCATGCAAGAAGAGCTGAATCAGTTTGAAAGAAATAAAGTATGGGAACTGGTACAAAAACCAACCCATCAAAATGTTATTGGCACAAAATGGGTATTCAGAAACAAGATGAATAAGGAAGGTTCTGTGGTAAGAAACAAAGCAAGATTGGTAGCCAAAGGGTATTGCCAAGAAGAAGGAATAGATTTTGATGAAACATTTGCTACTGTTGCAAGATTAGAAGCAATAAGGTTGTTTCTTGCCTATGTTGCACACAAGAACTTCACTTTATATCAAATGGATGTGAAAAGTGCATTTTTAAATGGATTATTGGAAGAATAAGTCTTTGTTGAACAACCTCCAGGATTTGAGCAGAAGACTCTTGGAGACAAGGTGTACAAGCTCAAGAAAGCTCTATATGGATTGAAACAAGCACCTAGAGCATGGTATGATACATTATCTCAATTTCTAACAGATAATGGATTCACCAAAGACAAAGTGGACAGAACACTCTTCAGAATTCAAGATGGAGAGAGTATACTGCTTGTTCAAATATATATGGATGATATCATTTTTTGATCCACAAACAAAGAGCTGTGTGATAAATTCTCAAACCTCATGCAAGGCAAATTCGAAATGAGCATGATGGGAGAACTGGCATTCTTTCTAGGACTTCAAGTTAAACAGCTGAAGGATGGAACCTTCATAAGTCAAACAAAGTATACCAGAGATTTAATGAAGAAATTTGGTATGGAAGAGAAGTCTTCTGTGAAAATACCAATGAATACATCAGTCAAGATGGATATGGATGCAGATGGTAAACCTGTGGATCACACCAGATACAGAGCACTATTTGGATCACTGCTCTATCTAACAGCAAGCAGGCCATACATCACCTTTGCAGTAGGAGTATGTGCAAGGATTCAATCTGCTCCAAAAAAAGCCACATGACTGCAGCTAAGAGAATCCTAAGATATTTGAAGGGATGCCAGGAAGTCACTTATGGTATCCAAAGGAAGGTGGATTCAAACTTATTGGTTATTCGACTGACTATCTTTGGATGTAGAGTTGACAGAAAAGTACTTCAGGTACATGTCAAATGCTTGAAACAGATCGGTTTCTGGTTTAGCAAGAAGCAAAACTCAATAGCCACATCTACAAACCGGGCGAGAATACATAGTTGCGGGCAAAATTTGTTGTGCCCAGTCTTATGGATGAGACAAAGAATGAGAGATTATGATGTTGAAGAAAAAGAGATTCCAATTATGTGTGATAACACAAGTGCTATTGCAATCACTCAGAATCCTGTGTTGCATTCTAGAGCAAAGCACATTGATGTCGATATATCGCTTTATAAGGGATCATGTTGAAAAGAAAGACATTACCTTGGAATACATCTCAACTGATAAACAGTTAGCTGACATATTCCCAAAGCCATTATGTGAATCAAGATTTGAAGAACTCAAGCATGAGCTAGGGTTAATTGAGTTGAGTTGACACTCATAAGACTCAAGGAGAAGAGATGGAACGAGAAAAGATGAAAACAGAGCAGAGCTCGTGAATCAGCCGTGTCGAGAAAGTCACCAGACGAGTTAGGCGACAAATGAGTCACTATGTGAATAGAGAGAAGAAGAGCTGAGTCAATTAAGGAGTAAGCTGAGTCATTTATGAGCTAAGTGACAAAAACACCGTTGTTTTTAATAAGCGGGAATGTTTTTAAGGATGACATCAACGTAATAATGACAGGTACAGTCAAAAGCTACACGACAAAGCATATGATTGGATATAAATGTTGTCGCATTAAATGAGGGCAATTAAATGCTAATCGGCGTGCTAAATCTGAGCCGTTGATCTTGATCAAAATTTCAAAAACCGAAAGCACGTCCTTTCACAACCCTTATATACTCAATCGCTTGATTTTCTCTCTCACATTACTCAAAACTGTTCATCTCTCCAAAGTAAAGAAAGCATTTTTCTCTCAAAACCCTACCAGTCTTCAAGGCAAGTTTGTCAAGTTCGTTCGATAAAACTCAAAAAATGGCATCAACTTATGATTTCACCAAACTAGGGAAGCAAATCCACAATGGTTCTACGGTGGATTTGAAGGGATGGTTAAACATGGTTCCGATGAAACCCTTGTGAAGAAGATAGGCGACAAAATTGAGAAATCTGGATCAAACCCTTTCTCACGATGGAGTTTCGTATGAATTATGTTGAAGAGGTAGCATTCTACGTGAACGCCGGTTCATGACGAGGGCATGAAATCCTCTATTCACGAGAAGGATCTTACAATCACTGCTGAAGATCTAGCGGAGCATTGTTTGCTGCCGTCAGAAGGTGTGCTGGAGATATTTGAGGCTGACATAGATTTGGTCGCTGCATGGAAGGAAGTGGCCAAACCCGAGTGTCTTTATAAAAGTCGCCTACAGGTGACCGAGACAAGAAGCTAAAAGATGATTATCACAAACCTGCGTTGGACATCGTTGCCAAATGTGTAGACATAAAGTTTGGAAGCTTCAATCAGCTGTCCAAAACTAAGCTGATCGTTATGGTTGCGATCATGGAGGAGAAGAAAGTCAACTGGGCAGAATTCGTCCACAGCAGACTCTGCCAGAATATTGCTAATAAGTCCTTCAAGGACGATGGGTCATTTGGAGGATCTCTAGGCTATGGCCTTGTAATTGGTCGCTTAATGGAGGTGAAGGGTGTTCCACTCCGACATGGAAAGTCGCTCCATATCAACAAGAAGATGTTCCTTGGCCAAACGCGTTTGAGCCCAAAGGAGAGCCTATGCCAAGCGGCGATACTGGCGAGGGGAATCGGTGATTCTCAAGAAACAACTCGTCACTTCCCCTCCGAAGAAGAAAGCGCCCATGCAAATGAAGCCAAATTGTCCCAAAGAAAAAAGAAGAAAACCGCACTGCCCTGCCCGAAAGGCGGAGAAAGGAACCTCAAATACCTTCTCCACCATCAAGAAGAAGAGGACTACCAAGCCAAGAAAGGTAGCTCCTCGTGCAAAGAAAGATGCACCGGCCCCCGCCGCCAAGGAATCCGAAAAAGCCGCATCCGAGCTAGAAATTCCTCCGGTAAAGACAAAAGAAGAAGACTCACCAAGCGTTCAGAGCTTGAGAAAACAATTTGAGTCTCACTCACCGAAAAGATCTCTAAGATCGCTGAGAAGTGCGGTCTCGGATATTATTGATGAAATAGCCGAGTCTCTGAGGCCGATCAACAGAGGCAAATCGAAGACCCAGATTGTGGACGTAAATAGGCGAGAACAAGAAGCAAGCAGAGATAGATAGTCAATCTCCTGAGACAGACCCGTGTCTCCACTGCGACAGAATCTTTCGAGGGTGAAGAGCGGCAGGTGCTGCTACCCTCCATTCCCGGGTGCCGGACGAAGAAGAAGATGCCGATGATGTGATCATGCTCTCTCCACCATATCCAGACATCCAAAATCGTCTGTGAGAAGGGAGGAAATGGAAGCTAGGTCGCTCGAGGGAACAGTTCGAAAGACCTGAATTCATTGAAGAAGAGAAAGAACTAATGGAGTTCCTCGGGTTGACCACAAAGTGGTCAGGCACTTGATGAAGATAATCGCCTAGATATCTTGCAGATCTTCAAGGAAAAAGAGAATGAGAGATTGGCAGAGTAAGCTGAAGCTCGTGAGAAGTCCAACATTTGTCCTTTCACTAGAACCACCGATCACACCCATCCTCACTTCGATGCCTTCTCAGGAAGTGATGAGGACTTGGATCCTGCTGCTGCGATGGAGGAGCTAGAAATGCAGCAAGCCATGCGGGAATCCAGGATGATGCATGTGCAAAATAAATGACGGAAGGACTGGAGAGTCTTCCAAATCTCGATTGGAGATTGATCCATTGGGAGTGGTACGTGCATTGATTGCATCATTATTGCTTTTAACCACTTCCCACTCACTCGAGAGGATGGATCTAGGGAAATTGGCAATGAAACCGGGAACTTGGGGACCCAAGTCGAGCCAACCCCGTTGAAGGTGTCTTACCACCCCCCCACTACCGAACACTCACAAGAAAAAGCCGGGAGTCCGGAGCAGAGTGACCCCAACATAAGTCACTCACCGGGTGTGCCAGTGAGGAGAAACTCCTCCCACCGCAGCTAGGTCGAGGATGTTGCGGTGACTCGACTCCACACTGAATCTAGGAGGCAAAGTGGAGAAGGAACAAGAAAAGGAAACACAGCAAGTTGTCACTGACGAAGCTCGGACAGTTGAATTTGTCTCAGCTGAAGTGCCAACTGCTCTGCAGGCTGAGGATGCTGCTTCGATGCGGTCGAGGCACATGATAGTTCTCGCCCGGAGTTAACACTGGCACCGAAAGTGCAATCCCGGAGTTGAGACTCTTGTGGATGCCACTTTGCGAGAAGACCCAAGACAAATGCTGCGCTGTCGAAAAAGGATTGAACAAGGCCCCACCGCGCTTGAGACTGTAGGAGATAATGAAGGCCTAAGGGAGGTTGAGACTTCCCTAGGTAAAAATCAAGGAGATAAGAGCATTCCTCAGACCATAATTTCTAATTCAGAAGAGAAAATCTGTGCTCTCCATGACTCCCATGATGATCCTGATATAACCTTCCTGGGATCTGCAGATAAAGCTGAGTCTACCCCAACTGCACATCAAAAAGACTCAGTTGAGGATGTTCTTCCTAGTACGAGCAAGCCAGACTTCAAGGCTGCTCGACAAACGTTTAATTTCGATGATGAGCCAAGTCTTCAAGACTCATCATCTTCCGATGACGCTGATGGTATAGCCGAGGGCCCAAAAATTCATTTAGCAGAAAACACTGAGGCCGAAGAAGCTGTTAAGACAGCTGAGGCTCAGTCAGCTGGCAAACCACTCACCAAGGCCCAGCTAAAACCGAGTCGTTTGCGTAGGCTCCTAAAGCTGCAGAAGAGTTGACTCAACCAGGCACATCACAGGCTCGAACGACTGTACATTCCATATCTTACGTCCGTGATGATGCTTTCAAAGAAACTTTTCCTTTTTCAATTGAGGTGCCTGACCTTGTTGAAGAAACAACCCTTGAGCGGAAACGATACCACCAACCTGATCCAGTGATTCCCACTGACTCTATTGTCCCAACAGAATTCGATTTTGATGTTGCTTGGCCACCAGCTGAGACCGAAGTAACAACTGAGGTGCATGAAGTCTTTAAGACTATCCTTGGAGAGATTGAGAAAATTGAAAGGCACCAGGCCTCGCTGGATATGCGGCTGGATAATAGGGATGCCACTCTCACATCCGACTTGAGAAGGATTGTGCTGCGGATCAGAGAATGGTGTCAACAGCAGAGTACAATGCGATTCGAACAAGTCAAATACTTCAAGGCATTGTACAACAAAATGTTGATCTGGAGCGCTGATAATGCTGACATGAAGAAGAGGATGCAAGAGAACATTGACAGAATGCATGCCTCCCACAACACTGAAATGGAACTGCTGCAAGAATTTCATAGAAAAGAACTTCTGCACGTAGAGGAAAACATGAATAACAAATTCAGTCTTCTTATGACTAAAATGAAACTGGTGGCAGCCGAGTCCAAAGCCACCCGCTCAGAATTCCGAACAGCATACTCCGCAGCAGACTCCAAACACAAATCAGCCATCAGCAGACTAGACTTCATGCAGGCTGGTATGTTCCCAGGGGTTCCTCTCTCCTTTGATGATGCCAAAAAGGGGGAAGAGGAATACCTAAAGATGTTGAAGGGGTCAGAGAATGAGAAGGAAAAGGAAACAGTTGCCGCAGAGAAGAAAGATACAGTTGTTGAGAAGAAGAAGGAGAAGGGAAAAGTAGTTGAGGGGGAAAGATCAAAAGACATGATCCTAATATTTAAAACCCTCGGAAGGTCTCACAAATCTGGTGACATAATCAGCAAACTTCCAGTAACACTGTCGCTCCAACACTCTATTGTACCTATGTCTAAGAAGAGAAAAATCGTAGAATCAGGGATGAAAGAAGTCGAAGGAAAAATGGATGCCCGTGTGATGGATATACTGAAACAATACAGAGGCATTCCAGCAGGAAGAGACACTAATGCCATTTCAGACGTTGGAAACGAGCCTAGATCAAAACGCTCGAATCCGAAGGATACTTCGAAGGCATGTCCATGGC
Source organism: Rehmannia glutinosa (assembly GCA_016081115.2). Lineage (NCBI taxonomy): Eukaryota > Viridiplantae > Streptophyta > Magnoliopsida > Lamiales > Orobanchaceae > Rehmannia > Rehmannia glutinosa. The sequence goes on along the minus strand of JABTTQ020003007.1, from coordinate 72,108 downwards.
CCAAGCCTAGGACTTGTACTAGGAAAAAGGCCTTAAGTCGTGCGAAGAAGGCGATAAGGCGTGACACTCACGGCGGTCACCAACACTACTACGACAAAGTCACCGACAAAAGGAAGGCCCGTCTGATATACACCCGAGAGGAAGAGGAAGAAGCGCTGGAGGCAGAGGTTTCGGACCTAGACCTCTACCCAAAAACATTGAATACATAGATCCAGGAAAGAAAGGAGGGATCTATTAGGCTGGATATGATGCCATAGCAAATCCGGAAGTAGCTAGGAAGAATGCTGAGTATGTCAAAAGAATTGAAGAAGAAAATAAAAGACAAGATCAGCTGTGGGAAGAGAGTCAACAGAGGCAAGAAAGAAGGAGAAAAGACGAAGCTGCTAGAAGAGCCTACGAGAAAAAGAAAGCAGTTGAAGAAGAAAGGATGAGAAAAAGGGCAGAGGACGACAAAGCTGAAGAGGAAAGATTGAAACAGCGAAAGTGATGAAGTGTTGATGTCCACCCCTTCATGTACTTTACTGATTGTAAATACATATGTATGTAAGTCTTCTGTATGTTGAATAAGAATTGTGTAATTTCAATATTTGCGTAGATATAGCCTGCTTTGTTTGCTATGATACACTTTGTAAACAGCTTTGTAAAGGATAAGAATGTTATGATCAATAAAAAGATTGATTCTACGCATACATTCTCTGTTACTGCACTGTCTGTATGTATCTTTGATGCTTACATTCTGTTTGTATGTTTTAAGTTTTGGCATCATCAAAAAGGGGGAAATTGTTGGGAAATTTATTAGATTTTGATGAATGCCATGTAAAACTTAGACTAGAAAGTTGGCACCCCATATTCCTTATAATTTGCATTGTAATAGATAGGGTTGTACGAGTTGAGTCAAGTCAGCTATGCCTGGATATACAAGAAGTCAACTGAAGACTGAAATGAAGACTCCGTTGTGAAACAGCTGAGTATGGCAAGGAGGAGAAGTCAAGTACTTGACTGAAGGAGTATCAGCTGGGATACAACTGTGTGAAATATCAGTCAAGTCAACTCAAGAAGTCAAGTCTCAAGTTGAAGTGACAGATGAGTCATCCATTGATTGGACGCAAACTCGAAGTCACCTGGGGAAGTTAGAGAATTGCAGTCAAGTCAAGACAACTGAAAAGAATCCGTTGCACAGAAGTCAAGAATATTACCTAAACAAGTAATACTTCCATGTTGCCATGTCTTAAAGTGCTCACCCGAGAAGCGTGCAAAAGGAATAAACCAATGGGAAGATCGCACCTCGTGTCGGACTCAAAAAGTCAACATTCATTTAATACGAGGAAATGTCAACATTAAGGATCGCAATAAGACAAGCCAACGAACACAAGTGACTTTTGAAAATCAGCCTATATCTTCAACGGGCAGATTTTTGAAAGTTCACTATAAAAGGCTGAGGAATCACTTTAGGAAAAAAAACCTTGCATACCTGAGCAAAGCAAATATTCATCTTGTAACCAAAATATTCTCAAGTTATTCAAGCAAAATCCTCAAGCCCAACTCTCGAAGGAAATCAATCCAACACCAAGTTGTGAAGGAAAGACAACTTCAAACTGTTGAAGAGGAAACTTTTGAAGAATCAAAAGGGGTCTACATTCCAAGGAGGATTGAGAAAGGTTCAAGGTCGAACCTGTATCAAGTCATTGATGGGCTTCGTGATCAAATCCAAGAAGCTTGAGCAAGTGAGTCAAGTAGAAGTAGCAAGCGGTTGCCACGTGAAGAAGGCGAGTCGGACGAGAAGCCACCGCGTGTGACCAAGGTATCTCGGATCGAGTCCCAAAGGATCAAGTCAGCTGTGTGATCAAGACTTGTATCTGGACTGATAACCACTTTGTACTTTGATCAATACTTAGTGGATTCCTCCAGGAGTTGGAGAAGAGAGGAGTAGAATAATTACCCCATCTTCGAACCTCTATAAAAATTATTGTGTTATTTACATTTCAGCATTTTTATTTCTGCATATTACTTTACATCTGCTGATAATTTTCTGTCCAACTGATAATTAACAAAGTGCTAAAACCAAGTGTTAAAACAAACTTAAACCAAATTCAAGGGTGTTAAATCTTCTGCTGAAAATCTCATCACAGCCAAGTTAAGGCTTAGACGAAACAACTGAGTTATTCTATCAACAGCTCAATCGAGTGTGTTGAGTGGCTAACTCTGCTGGTTAACTAACTTAGCTGTCCCTCAAGGACTTACCTGTGTATTTAACTCTGTATTATTTTAAAAGGACTAAAATCGAAAAGTTGGTAAGGTTTATTCAACCCCCCTTCTAAACCCTACTCACACCCCTTGGGACCTACAGTAAGACACCTTCATTAGGGGTTGGCTCAACTTGGGTGCCCAAGGTCCAGTGTCATCGCCAAGTCCCTTGGATCCGTCCTCTGAGTGAACTGGGGATGTGGTTGCAGCAATAATTGTGGCAATCTGTTGTACCACTCCCAACGGATCAATGTCCAGGAGAGATTTCGAGGACTCTCCTGGTCCTTCCATTATCTTCTGCTCATGCATCAATTTGGATTACCGCATGGCTTGCGGCATATCCAACTTCTCCTTTGCAGCAACAGGATCCATGTCCTCATCATTTTCCGAGAGCATATCAATGTGAGGATGAGTATGGTCGCTGGTTCCAGTGAGAGGACAAATGCTGGCTTTCTCACGAGCTTCTGCTTCCTCAGCTGCTCTGGGTTTTTCTTGCTCCTTACGAATTTGCAGCATATTTATGCAGTTATCCACATCCAGGGCCTGCATCACAGTGTCAATCTCAAGAAACTTGAAAAGCTCCTCTTCTTCCTCAATATACTCAGGGTGTTCAAACTGCACCCTTGAGTGACTCAGCTTCCATTTCCTCCACTCTCGCAGATGGTTCTGAATGTCTAGATATAATGGAGAGTACATGATCACATCGTTATCTTCATCCTCTCCTTGTTGCCCTTCCTTTTCAGGAATGGAAGGTAGCATACTCTGCTGCTCTTCTCCTTCAGCAACATCTGTGGCAGGTGGAGACACTGTCCTTTCAACAGGGGATCCTGTTGTCTCCGCCGTTTCTTCATCCTCAGATGTTCTGTCCACATATGGGTCTTCGAATTGCCTCTACTGACTATCCTCAGTAGACTTGGTTGTTTCTTCAATAACTTCTGAAGACTGCACTTCTTCAGCAGTCTAAGAGATTTTCCCCAGCTGAGTGGCAGACTCAGCTGTCTTCTCAAGCTCTGAGAGCATGGTGAGTCTTCTTCTTCTTTTTGTCCTTACCAGAGGAATTTCTGGTTCGGATACCTCTTCTTCGGATTCCTTGGCGGCAGGAGCTGGAGCATCTTTCGTTGACTAAGGAGCTGCCTTTCTGGGCTTGGCAGTCCTCTTCTTTCTGATGGCCGGAGAAGGTATCTGGGCTTCCTTCTCCACCTCTGCTGCAGGGGCAGGTGCGTCTTTCTTCTTTGCTGCAGGGGAAGCTTTTTTCTTCGCAGCTGCAAGGGCAGCTCTCTTCTTTGGAGGGAAGCAGTTGTATCAACAGGTCAGCTGATTCCCCCTCACTGGTATCTGCCCTCTTGGTATAGGCTCTCTTCTGGGCGCCGGACAAGTTGGCTCTGAACATCTTCTTGTTTACACGGAAAGACTTTCCATGTTTAAGGGGAATGCCCTTAACCTCCATCAAATGGCCAATAACTAGGCTATAGCCAAGTGATCCTCCAAAAGATCCATCCTCCTTGATGGATTTGTTGCCAACGTTCTGGCAGAGTCTGTTGTATACGAATTCTACCCAATTGATCTTCTTTTCTTCCATGATCATAGCCATGACGATCAGCTTGGTTTTGGACAGCTGATTGAAGCTGCCAAACTTCATGTCTACACTCTTAGCGATGATATCATTCAGTTTATGATAATCGTCCTTCAACAGCTTCTTGTCAGCTGTGTAGACCACTTTCGTAGCACACTCGGGTTTGGCCACTTTCTTCCATGCAACAGCCAAGTTGACATCGGCTTCATATATCTCTGGCATGCCTTCCGACGGCAGTAAACAGTGCTCCGCAAGGTCCTTAGCAGTGATTAATATGTCGTTGCGGTGGATGGATGACTTAATCCCTTCGTCATGCACCTCGGCGTTAACATAAAACTAGGCAACTTCTTCAACATATGTCATTTGATATTCCATCGTGAGAAAAAGGTTTGAGTCCAGATTTCTTGATTTTATCTGCTATTTTCTTCACAAGGGTTTCATCGGAACCCTGCTTTATCATCCCCTCAAAGTCCACAGTTGAAAAGCTTGCTTTCTTTTGCTCGGGAAGATGAACAATTTCGAAAAAGTGAGAGAGAGAGGATTGAAAACCGTATATAAGGTCTGTGAAAGGACGGGTTTTTGGATTTTGAAATTTGATCAAGATCAACGGCTCAGATTTAGCACATCACATTGCATTTAATTTCTCGCATTTAATGCGGCAGCATTTATATCCAATCATATGCTTATTGTCGACTTTTGATCGCATCGCTATTATTATTACTGACGCGTCATCCTTAAAAACATTCCCACTCATTAAAAACGACTGCGTTTTTGTCACTTAGCTCATAAATGACTCAACTTACTACACAAATGACTCAACTCTTCTTCTCTCCTTTCGTTAACCAACTCAGCTGTCAGCTAACTCGATACAACTGAGTTTCCGATACGGCTGATTCACTTGGCTGATTCATGAGACTTGTTCTATTTTCATCTTTTCACGTTCCATCTTTTCTCATTGAGTCTTCTGAGTGTCAACTCAGCTCAATTAACCCTAGCTCAAGCTTAAGCTCTTCAAATCTTGATTCACATAGGGGTTTGGTGAATATGTCAGCTAACTGTTTATCAGTTGAGATGTATTCCAAAGTGATGTATTTCTTATCAACATGATCTCTTATAAAATGATATCTGACATCAATGTGCTTTGTTCTCGAATGCAACACAGGATTCTGAGTGATTGCAATAGCACCTGTGTTATCACACATAATTGGAATCTCTTTTTTTCAATTTCATAATCTCTCGTTGTTGTCTCATCCATAAGACTTGGGCTACTACAGCCGCCCGCACTATGTACTCTGCTTGTGTGGATGTGGCTATTGAGTTTTGCTTCTTGCTAAACCAGAAACCAATCTGTTTCCAAGCATTTGACAAGTTCCTGAAGTACTCTTCCTGTCAACTCTACATCCAGCATAGTCAGAGTCTGAATAACCAATAAGCTTGAATCCACCTTCTTTTGGATACCATAAGCCAACTTCTTGGCATCCCTTCAAATATCTTAGGATTTTCTTAGCTGCAGTCATATGGCTTTCGTTTGGAGCAGATTGGAATCTTGCACATACACCTACTGCAAAGGTGATATCTGGCATGTTTACTGTTAAATAGAGCAGTGATCTAATAAGTGCTCAGATCTTGTTTGATCTCTGACTTTACCATCCGCATCCATGTCCATCTTGATGATGTATTCATTGGTATTTTCACAGAAGAATTCTCTTCCATACCAAATTTCTTCATTAAATCTCTGGTGTACTTTGTTTGACTTATGAAGGTTCCATCTTTCAGTTGTTTAACTTGAAGTCCTAAGAAGAATGTCAGCTCTCCCACCATGCTTATTTCAAATTTGCCTTGCATGAGGTTTGAGAACTTATCACACAGCTCTTTGTTTGTGGATCCAAAAATGATATCATCCACATATATTTGAACAAGCAGTATACTCTCTCCATCTTGAATTCTGAAGAGTGTTATGTCTACTTTGCCTTTGGTGAGTCCATTGTCAGTTAGAAATTGAGACAATGTGTCATACCATGCTTTAGATGCTTGTTTCAATCCATATAGAGCTTTCTTGAGCTTGTACACCTTATCTTCAAGAGTTTTCTGCTCAAATCCTGGAGGTTGTTCAACATAGACTTCTTCTTCCAACAATCCATTCAAAAATGCACTTTTCACATCCATTTGATATACAATGAAGTTTTTGTGTGCAACATAGGCAAGAAACATCCTTATTGCTTCTAATCTTGCAACAGGAGCAAATGTTTCATCAAAATATATTCCCTCTTCTTGGCAATACCCTTTGGCTACCAATATTGCTTTGTTTCTTACCACAGATCCTTCTTTATTCATCTTATTTCTGAAAACCCATTTTGTGCCAATAACATTTTGAGCAATGCCATTTTCTACACAATACTGAGTTATTATCCCATTGACAAACTCAGTTCCTCTATCAGATCTTATCTTGATGATAGTTTGACTCTTTTCATTTTGAATTATCTTCATCAACTGAGGTAATCTTTGCAAGGTTTCCTTCTTTTTGCACATAAAGATTGTCCATGTGTATCTTGAATAATCATCCACCACTACTAAAGTGTATTTCTTTCCACTTATACTGGCTAGTTCAATAGGACCAAATAAATCCATGTGCAACAGATGCAATATCCTTGTTGAAGAAGGACTAGACTTCTCTTTGAATGATGATTTGATCTGCTTTCCCATCTGGCATGCATCAGATACACTTTCCTTTTTGTACACTGAGTCTGGCAATCCTTGTACAAGATGACTCCTTGCAAGCTTGTTGATTGTCTTGAAGTTCAGATGACACAGCTTTTTGTGCCACAGCCAACTTGATTCGGTTGTACTCTTTGCTAACAGACATGTGCTTGGTGTGACAGTCGACCAGTCTACTACATACATGTTCTTTTGTCTGGATCCTTGCAACACTACTTCATTTGATTCAGTATCTTTAATTTGGCACACTCCCATATTGAATCCAACATTATAGCCCTTGTCACGAGTTGGTGATGCTTAACAAGTTGAAGTTGAGGCCTTGACATATATGCAACATCCGTGATTTCTAATCCATTTTTCTTGATGGATCCAAAGTCCTCTTATTTCCCTGAGCTTCATTTCCTCCAAATATGACTTTTGCGCCTCTAATCTCCTTGAATTTTGACAAATATTTCTTGTTCCTGTCATGTGCCTAGAATGCGACCACTATCCATGTACCAGGTTCCTTAGCACTTTCACTGTTCCTTGAACCTCGCAATCAAGGAAATTAGTTTTTAGGTACCCATACTTGTCTGGGTCCTGAGGGGTTAGTGTTGTAAGATGATCCAACCAACCTATAGCCAAATGATCTAACTCTATGAGGTTGCCATCTATCTGTGCCATAATCATAACTCACTTTGGAAAATTGCTTAGGGGCTTTAGGTTCATACAATTGTCTCTTTTGTATGTATGCTTGTGTGTGTGTTTTAGCAATTGCCTTCTTTGTGTGATTGTGATATTTCTGAGTATAGTGCCTGGGTGCATATGTGTGCTGATGATAGCTCTTTTGCCTTTGGAATGACCTTTGCTGAGTTCTAGGTCTTTGCCATTTGGGCTTATATTCCATAGATCTTTGCTAATGTTTCACATTATTCCAATCAGCTTGGCTTGGGTAGTTTCTACTATTCCCATCATATGTGTTTCTTTGATAAAACTTCTGGGTTTTTGGTAGCTCTTTGTTTATTCTTCACAGTACTTCCTATTTGGAGTTTGGCCGAGGAACTCTGCTGGATTTCTTCTCGCTTGTCCTCTCAAAGATACTCAATCAAGTTGTTTTCCTTTTTCTTTATATCCAAGGCCAGTTTGTTTGTGATTGTGCTTTGGAATGAATGTGGGTGCAACATTTGGTGTTTTGGATTTTTGAGATGTTTCATTACTTGAAGATCCTTTTTCCAGAATCACTCTGGGAGTTTGACTATGTACAAAGGAATTGAATCATATGCTTGTCTTGTCTCACATTCTTTTTGGCTTAAAATAAGGTCATCCAATGATTTAGATGCCTTTGTAAATGATGCAATCACATTTTTTAGATTATTTTCCCTCTTTTCTATAGCAGCTATCTCTGCTATTAGTTTAGCATTCTCGGCCTTGACTCTTTGTTCTCATCGGCTATGTGACTTAGAGTACTCGGCTCCTTAGTCACCGTGAGTTTTGCTTTTAAATGGGCCGTTTTCCTCGTTTAATAATGTGTGAGGATTTAATGTGCTCAAAGTCTTTCATCATTTTGCCTAATGAATCATAAAGATCAGTGGGTGATGAAGTGTGTGTGTCATAATCACTATCACTAGAATCTGAGTGAGATGAGTTAGAGTGTACCTCATCTTCTTGGTCAAGTTGATCTTGTTCTTTAACCATTAGACAGATCATTGCTTATTCTTCAGAATCACTTGAGTAGTCAGCTTCACTACTTTTTGAGTCTGCTGCTTCTTTCAACTTAGCTGTCTCAGCAGTCTCAGCGGCCAACATAGCCTTTTTCTTTTCCTGTCTTCTTTCTCTGAAGACTCTTCTTTCTTCTTCATTCTTGTATTTATTGACTACTGGATATGGACAGTCAATAGCAAAGTGTCCTGGTTGTCTATAGTTCCAACACAGGTTCTCAACTCTTTGATCAGCTCTTTCTGTTCTTGGGTTATCAGCTCTCTGATATTCAACCTTTTGATGCTCAGCTCTCTTGGGTGGCCTATCTTCCCTTGACTTGGAGGGAGCTGAATGTCTCCTGGAGGATTCACCCTTGTTTCTTTTATAGTTCTTGTTGAAGAACTTGTTGAATCTTTTAACCATCAGGGCAATTTCCTCCTGGTCAATGGCTTCCTTGACCTTAGCTCTCTTCCCATCCTTGACTATTAGTGCAACTGTTTTGGGTACAGCTGTCTCCTCTTGATCTTTTCTTCTCGGCTCAAATTCATAGGCTTTGAGGTCTGAGAATAGCTCATGATTGGATGTTGTTGTGAGGTTCATTGAATGTCACAAAGCCATGACCTTCATTTCCCATTCAGCTGGGAGGCTTCTCAGAACTTCATACGCATTTCATTTTGTGTATATTCTTTCCCAAGTGCTGATAGTTCATTTGTGATTTCAGTGAATCGAGCATCCAGTTGATCCAAGGTTTCACCTGCTAGCATTTTAAAATTTTCAAATTTTTGTACAGCAACGGACAATTTATTTTCTTTAATTTGCTCAGATCCTTCACAAATTAAAGTTAATTTATCCCAGATTTGTTTTGCAGTTTGGCAAGATTTGACTTTGTTGAACATTGCTTTGTCTAAGGTTTTGTAAAGTATGTCCTTGGCCACATTGTCCAAGTTGTATCTTTTTTGTCGTTTGTCCATTCAAATCCTTGGTTTTTCAACTAGGGGTGGTCTTGCCTAAAGAACAGCCTTTTTCTTCTCCTTCAAACAATACGCTCTCCGTCTGTTGTCTTTACTTTCGATTTGCAATGGTCCATCCTCTATCACTATCCATATTTCATCATGTAAAGCGAGATAGATGAGCCTCCATACGAATTTTTCGGTCATCAAATTCCTCAATAGTGAACATAAGAATGCGTGTCAAATTTGCTTCCATGATAATAACTTTCTTTGAATAAAAATAGCTTTTGAAAGAGCAAGTGTTAAAAATTTCTTTGAAAGATTGGAGATCTAGTTCAAGAACTTGTCACGGAAGGCTCAATGAACCAACCGCTCGATACCACTTATAGGTCCCAAGGGGTGTGAGTAAGGTTTATAAGGGGGTTGGATAAACCTTACCAACTTTTCGATTTTAGTCCTTTTAAAATATTATAGAGTTAATTACACAAACTAAGTCCTTGAGGGACAACTAAGTTAGTTAATCGTGAGTTAGCCACTCAACGGACTCGATAGAGTTTGATAGAATAACTCACTATTTAGACTAAACCTTAACTTGGTTGTGATGAGTTTTTCAGCGGAAGACTTAACACCCTTGATTTTGTTTTAACTTTTTTTAACACTTGATTTTAGCACTTAGTTACTTATCAGTTGGATAGCAAATTATCAGCAGATATGAAGTGAGTATGCAGAAATAAAATCTTGGAAATATAAATGACACAATAATTTTTACAGAGGTTCGAAGATGGGGTAATTCTTCTACTCCTCTCTTCTCCAACTCCTGGAGGAATCCACTAAGTAATGATCAATTCACAAAGTGGTTATCAGTCCAGATAAAGGTCTGGATCACACAGCTGACTTGATCCTTTAGGACTCAGTATAGAGATGCCTTGGTCACACAGCTGGCTTCTCATCCGACTCAGCTTCTTCATAGGGCGGCTGCCTTGCTACTTCAGCTTACTTTCTCAAGCTTCTTGGATTTGATCACGAAGCCCTCCAATAACTTGAGATTGGTTCGACCTTGAACCATCCTACAATTAGGGGTGGCAAATCGTGTTATCGTGTCGTGTTCGTGTCACACTATCGTGTTTTCATATTATCTATTTTATTTGATCTTTAATATAACAATAATTGTAATTTTAAATTAATTTTTAATTTCGTGTTCTTATTGTGTTATCGTGTCGTGTCATATTGTGTCGTGCTTTATCGTGCTTTTTGTCTCTGTAATCGTGTTTGTAATCGTGTCGTGCTATCGTGTCGTGTCACTGATTGTCACCCCTACCTACAATCCTCCTTGGAAAGTAGACCCCTTTTGATTCTTCAAAAGTTTCCTCTTCAACAGTTTGAAGTTGTCTTTCCTTCACAGCTTAGTGTTGGATCGATTTCCTTGAGATTTAGGCTTGAGGATTTTGCTTGAATAACTTGAGAATATTTTTGCAGGTTACAGTATGAATGTTGCTTGTTATCTCAGGTGTGCAAGGTTCAGGTGACCTTTTCTCAAAGTGATTCCGCAGCCTTTTATAGTGAACTTTCAAAAATCTGCCCGTTGAAGAGATAGACTGATTTTTAAAAGTCACTAGTGTTCGTTGGCTTGTCTTTTCTTGGTCTTAAATCTTGAGATGTAGACCTTTCCTCGTATTAAATGAATGTTCAATCTGACACGAGGTGCAGTACTTCCCATTGGTTTATTCCTTTTGCACGCTTCTGGGACTGAGTACTTTAAGACATGGCGACATGGAAGTATTACTTATTTAAGTAAACTTTTTGACTTCTGTGCAACGAATTCTTTTCAGTTAACTCCTCTTTGCAGCTGTCTTTTCCCCAGGTGACTTGAGTCTGCTTCAATCATTGAGAGACTCATATGTCACTTCAACTTGAGACTTGGCTTCTTGAGTTGACTTGACTGACTCTTCATCAAACAGTATCACACCGTGATACTCCTTCGATCGAGTCATTGATCTTCTTTCTTGGCCATACTCACTGTTTCACTCGGTAGTCTTCACTTCGATCTTGATTGACTTCTTGTATTCCCAGACATAGCTGACTTGACTCAGCTTGTTCAGCCATATCTATTACAATACAAATTACAAGGAAAATGGGGTGCCAACTTTCTAGTCTAAGTTTTACTTGGCATTCATCAAAATCTAAACAATAAATTTCCCAACAGTGGCCTCGTCCAACCAATAACCTTATATTGTGATAGTGAGGCTACTATGTCTATAGCATTGAATAAAGTGTACAATGGTAAGTCTAGACATATAAGCTTAAGGCATGCATTTATTAGAGAAATGCTTAATAATGATGTTGTTACTATTGTGTTCGTTAGAACTTATAATAATTTGGCGGATCCGTTGACCAAACCTTTAGCTAGGGATTTGGTGAATTCGACAATATCAGGAATGGGATTAAAATCCCTGATCTATAATCACTAGTGATGGTAACCCAACATTCTTCTAGTACTACCCCTAGATTGAAAGGTTTAAAGGGTAAAAACAAGTTACTAAGTGATTGTGAGCACCTAATTAAGTGTATATCATTCCAAGTATAAAGTGCATATTTGTTACTCTTAAGTGAGCAGGTTGAGAAGCAAACTCTTAATGGAATTATTTCTTGGTGTTTTATTTATGTTAAATTAAATAAAACTTGAAGTACCTATATGGTCATAAGAAGTGGTGCCGCTTCTAACAAAAGTTTTGGGTGATCTTTTGTGCATGATCATGAACTAGGATGAGCATATGGCCGGTAATAGTGCTCAAAGTATTTGTGAATAAAAGAATGCAGTTGATGTGGTTCATGTGTGAAATATTTCTAATCTATTTTTAAGTGTTGGTTTAAGCAACCTGCCCACCAATTACTTAATTTAGATTTGTGAATTATTTACACTAAAGAAAAGTTTAAATCGAAAGTTACTTTTCTTATGCATGATATCTATGAATGTTAGTTTGAAATTATATTACAAACTAAGTGGGGGAATATTGATATTTATATATATATATGTAGTTTATATATATATATATATATATATTTAGTTTGTAATATAAGTGGTGCATGAAGAAACAAAATGCCATGCATTTGTGATATGCTACGTGCACACATGTGCAAATTAGTTAGAAAGTTACAACTTTTCATTTGTGGCTCATCATTTAACAAGTCACATCGCTTTGACGATCAAATTACTCATTGTGTTAAGATTTCGGCGGCGTTTTATTCCGAAGAGACACATCTTCTTGTGTGAAGAGTTTCAATTAAATCTTGTATGGCACCTGATCAAACTTCAACGGCAGATGGCCACAAAATATGTATAAATATTTGTGTAAGGTCGGATTGTACGAATTCAATTTTTCAGCATTCTTTTTTCATCCAAAAACTTGTTATTTAGTTGTATCATTTTGTCTATTGTATCCTATAAGTAATTTGCCACAAACTCGGTTAGCAAGTAGTGGGGGCAAATAACACTTTAAGGAAAGTGTCCAACACGCCTTAGACTTATTTTATTCCTTTCAAGTTGAAATACCAAAAATCTCGTATCTTTTGTTTTTTCTCCAATTTCTATTTCGTGTCTTGTTCATACTCGGTTAATATATTCAACAACATGAATTACAAGAAAAAAGTAAGTTGAGTTGCATTGTTCCAGCAATGCCTCAAAATAGCGCAGGAAAGCCCTGCGGTATTTTACAAATGCTATAGTGCAATTGTTTTAACAATATTCCTTTTTTGTTTAATTTGTCTTATGTTTTTCTTAATTTTAAGTATTGTTATTAATTTTATATTTTAATTAATCTAATAGAAAATAATATTAAAATAAATTCAATTATATGTTATATGTTTTTAATTATTATGATGTATAATTTGAATTTAAAATACTACACACAAATTTATAAATCTTACATAAAGTTACATTTTAGAATACTGAATATACTCGTTTTTAAAATTTTGTTGCTCGGTTTAGACAAATCAAAGATCCAGAGGCTCATTTTATACTTCGAAATGCATTAATAGATCATTTTTGGGAAGAATATTCTAATTTAGAGAACTAGTCGCTATCATTAATTTCATCAAATTTTATATTTTTTAATTTTATTAATTTTGGAAAAATATTTAATAAATAGTATATTAAATGAAATTACTTATGTAATATTTTTATCAGTTATAAAGTAATAAAAATTAATATTAAATGAATAAAAGAAGGAATCTTATGGAATATTTATTTTTAATGCTGAAAATAGTGTAAACTGCTGGAGATTGAATGCAGATTTTGTACTACAGTAGTACAGATTCTACATTAAAGTGGTAGAGACTACTGGAGATTATCTACACAATCGTACAAATTATGATGGATTTCCAAAGTAACCCTGAGAAAAGTTACAGAAAAAGGGTTTACCCCCATAATTCCACTTGTTTTTTTTCTAAGACCATCCTAAGTAGTTTGCACTAGGGTTGTGCACTGGACCTGGAGATTACCGATATCCGGACCGAAAGATCTCAAACCAAAAATATCCGTTGATTTTTTACTTTCCCGAACCGTGCCATCGTGCAAAATATTTATGGTGCGAATGCGAGATTTTAAAATACCCGTCATCAAAACCGTACCAAACCACTCCGAACCGAGGACCCAAAGCTAGAACCGATTTTAAAGAGTTTATATAAATACATATATATTATTTATATGTTGTTTTTATTTTGATGTTGAATTAACTACAAACTATTTGAAATTAAATTGAATAAAAAGCATATTTCTGAAAAAACCATATTAATACTGCAACTATTATGAATTTTAAAAAACTTTAATATTACTAGTAGAGTAAATCATTTGAAACTGAAATTAGTTAAATGATTAGTAAATTACACTTAAAAGAGAAACAAGTAATAGTACCATATTATAACAATATAAAAAAGATCATATTTTAATTTGTTTACCACATCACATAAATTATAAATATAATTTTATTGATTATGTTAAGTTGTTGAGTATGAAACATTGAGATTATAAATTTATACAAGGTTTTATTTCATGTTAATTTATAAAAATTATTAGTTAATTATATATGTTCTATGTCAACAGAATGACAATTGCCCAAATAGTAGACTATTATTGTATTATAGAGGTTATTAAGTTTAGAATTTTGGATTGTGTTACCTATTATAGTTTTAGTTTTTTTATTTGAGACTAAGCTAAAAAGAGACTAGAACTCTAGATGTATATATCTGTTTTGTGATTTTTATATTGATTTTCTTTTTTTCTTTTTTTTCCCAGATTTGTATGTTTTATTTATGGCTAATCTCCGAATCTCCGTCCCAAACCGCACTGTACCGTCCCTTCCCATTAGAACTGAATCTTTGTACCGAACCATCCCGAACTTTCGGTACAGTTCGGGACGAAGATTATTTTCTATGGTTTGGTTCTGGAGATTTATTTTCAGAATCTCCGAATTTCGGGACGATTCTGGAGATTTCCAAATCTCCGAACCGTCCCGTACCATGCATTCCCCTAGTTTACACTACTTTGATGCAAAATTCGCAATACTTTAGTGCAGAATCTGCATTTCATCTTCAGCAGTTTGCACTACTTTCTGCACTAAAAAAAGAATATTCTATAATACTAATTTTTTTATTCATTTAATATTGATTTGTATTACTTTATAATTGATAAAAATATTACATAAGCCATTTTATTTAATATAATATTTATTAAATATTTTATTTATAAAATTAAACAAATCCAAAAAATATTAAATTTAATGAAATTACTGCAAAATTAAAAAGAATTCATAAAATTACATATTATGTATCTAAAAAATTATCACATATAAACGAATTAATTTTAGTATTATTTTTTATTAGTTTAAGTCAAATATAAATTTAATAGTATTTAAAGTTAAGATAAACCCATAACAAATTAAAAAAAAAAATAGCGCTACTACAGTGCAACGCCATTTGTGCTGGTAGCTAATGTGAAAATAATGCAAGAAATATCACAGTGTTGGAGTTTACAAATAGGGTTGGGCGCTAACTATTCTCCAGCACTGGTCGAGATGCTCTAAGCATGTGGGATCAACATGACATCAGCAATGTGTATCATCAGCCGAAATCTTGCCGCAGATGTTACATTAAGAGGGTGTTTGGCTGTGCTTAAAAGCTCTTCAAAACATCTTATAAGATGTTTGAGAGCTTATAAGGTCTTTAAATTTGTTTGGTAATTTTTTTAAAAAAAAATCTTATATGCTCTCAAAATAAGATGTTATGAGCTTATAAGCTATTTTTAAAAAAAGTTGGGGAATTCCAACTATTTTTCAAAATAAGATCTTATTTTAATAACCTCTTTTATTTTTTATTATTTTAATTACAAAATTGCCATTATTAATATCTTAAAAGCTCAATCATCTTATTTTATCAAAACACTTCAACAACTTATTCTTAAAATAAGATGTAACATCTTATAAGATACAAAAATATCTTATCAGTAGGTCTCTTGTGAGACGGTGTGAGACCATGAGACTGTGAGACGGTGATACTTTTTGTGTGAAAAGTGATACTTTGTCTAAGTACACTAATTTAAGTGTATTTAGATAAGTATATATCATTTTTTACACTAAAAATACCACTTTTTACACTAAAAGTATCACGATCTCACAGACTTTCACCGTCTCACATAAGTTTTTGCGATATCATATAAGATATAAGAGCTTATATGATCTTTTAAATAAGCTTAGCCAAACACCCTCTAAGTAATGTAATATAACTTAATAATGGGCCGTCACAAATAAAACTTCGATAGACTAATTTAGTGGGCCTATTCTATTCATGGGTTAAAATAAGGGCAATTGACAAAAATGCCCCACTTTTTAGAGATAATGTCAACCTTTTACGCTTTTTGGTACTATTTTATCCAAATTTACGCTCCTGTCCTTTTTTTCCACAGCTTTACGCTCCTCGCCAAAATTTTCGGACTTTTTTTACGCTTTGTTTCAAGATTGTTTCTAACATGTTTCAAACATATTTCTTTTAATAAATTTTAGTGAAAAAATAAATTTTGCCCTCATTAAATAATCCATTTTATACTCGAAGTCTCATAAAAAAGTCAATAAATGTAAACATAAAACAACACATATTAAAACCAAACAAATTAAAAATATTATAGACACAAAATGGATAAAGAAATATAATTCAATTTTTTATCCAATGAATGAAAACATAAAAAACATGGAAACAACCAGGAAGCAATATAGAAATAAACCAGAAACAAAATAGAAAACATCATATGAGCAAAAAGAGTTAAAAATAAGTAAAAAAATATATTTAAACATCGAAAACTACATGGAAACAACAAAGAAACATCGGAACAACATTAAATACGGTATGGAAACAACCCAGAAACAACGTAAAAAATATTAAAAACATCACATGAATAAAAAGAGCTTAATACTAGGTAAAAATTGTATTTACACATTAAACACTACATGGAAACAACAAAAAATATTATTAGAACAACATTAAAAATATTATAGAACAAATATTATAGAACAACACCGAAATAATAGAAATAATGTACAAAATAATACATGAATAAAAAACAGCATAAAAAATAGGTAAAAGTTATTTTGAAACATCGAAACAACAAAGAAACAACAAAGAAACAAATTTAAACAACATCGAAACAACATATATAACATATAAAGCAATACAAGAACAAAAAAAATGAAAAAAAATAAAATAATTAAAATATATGCAGGAGCGTTAAAAAAGGAAAAAAAATAGGTACAAAAGTGATAAAACCGTATTTTGTGGTATATTTACCAAAAAGAGGGTATTTTATGTAATTTCCCCTTAAAATAACAATAAGTTTTAATAAATTAAGTCCATTTGTTCACCGTAAATAAAATTAAACTACAATGCTACAACTAGGCTTATGTAGAACTAAAATTTACTTAACTCAAAATACTATAACAAAAAATTATGTTACCTACAATAAATACTTTGGTAAGTATTAAGATAACTTTAAAGTGTAAGTAAAATCATTGTAGATAAATATTTACCCACTACAAGAAAACAAAGAAATTCCAACGGAAAAAATCTGTTGGAATTTGGCCAATTACCGTTGGAATTATCGATTCCAACGGAAATTCCAACATAAAATGCATCGTTGGTAAAATGGCCGTTGGAATGGCAAAATTCCAATGGAAAAATATTCCAACATAATTTCCAACGTTATTTATCCATTGGAATATATAACTATTGGAAAGAACTCCAATATTTTTTCCAACGCTAACTCCAACAGAGTTCTATCATTGGAATATATTTAATCGTTGGAAAAAACTCCAACGGTTATTCCAACGGAATTATACTATTGGAATTTAGTCAAATGGTATATATCCGTTGGAATATTCAATCAATTTATCTCATTATCTATTAACTATGTAGTTTCAATATGATTGAGTACTCCAGAAGAGAAGGTATATTTTATTGATATAGAATTATAGATTATACTATCAAATCATTTCCTACTGAAATTTTTCAATGGTATTGGAATTTCCAATGGAATTTCCAACAACATGTTGTACCATTGGAATTTCCGTTGGTATTTTAAAAACTCCAACAGAAATTCCAACGATTGGTTTACCGTTTGGAATTTTTGTTGGAATTTTCCAATGGTTTATTATTACTGTTGGAATCATTATTGGGATTTTCCAACGGTTAATTGTGGTATTGGAATTTCTGTTGGAATTTTAAATTCCAACATGAATTCCAACATTTTATACCAACAGTTTTGTTTTGGAATCTTCATTGGAATTTTCCAACGGTTTAATATAGCATTGAAATTTCCATTGAAATTTTCAAAATTCCAACAGTTTTCTATATCGTTGGAATTATTTTGTTACAATTTGATTGTTTTGTTGTAGTGACCTACAGAATTTAAAACTGTTAGTAATATCTACAGTATTTATATCGGTAAATTTAAAAACTATCGGTGATCTGTCGATAATTTGGATAAAAAATTATATTTTATTATGTAGATAACTGTAAAATATAATGACAAAATTATTTGTATAGGTAAATTCTATCGGTAACTAGAATTTTGTGAAAATTATTTTTTTTGCGATACATATAGGCCCAAATAACTTCAAGATAGGAAATCGATCAGCCAGAATTAAAGCGAGTTAGCAAGTGAATAAAGGAGAGGCAAAAAAATTTTTTTGGTCCTTTATCTAACACTACTTTGAGATTCCATCCTTTTTCTTATTGCTTTTGACAAATAATCCTTTTTCTCAACAAAAAATTGAGATTTGGTCCTCTTACCTGCTATAGAAGGTTACTTTGACCTGTTGAGCTGATGTGACATTTTTATTTTCAAAATATTTAATTTTCATTTAGAAAACAATATTTAAATCTTACATGGCATCCTAAAAATTCGAAAAACCATTTTGAAATCTAAAAATTAAATTTCTAAAATTTGATAAATTATTTAAAAAACTAAAAATAGTAAAAAAAATATTGAAATTATTTTAAAATTACAAAAAAAATACGAAAGTTGTTAAAAAAATATAAACTGTTTGAAAAAATCTGAAATTTATTTGAAATATTGAAAAATATTTTATTTTTGAAATAGAAAAACTCAAAATTATTTTGAAAAAGTTGTTTTTAAACTAAAAGATGTTTAAAAATCTGAAAATTTGTTTAAAAAACTAAAAAAAATTGTTAAAAATCTAACAATTATTTGAAATATAAAATTAAAAAGTTGAAAATTGTCTAAAAACAAGAAAATTAGTCTAAAACTCTGAAAATGGATTAAAACTAGAACTTTTAAAAATTTTAGAAAAAAAATTGAATTATTTTTTAAAACAAATCCAACAATTATGACAAATATATAAAAATAATCAAATTTTTAAACAAATTTTAGATTTTTTTCCTTTGATTTTCAGATTTTTTTACATATTTGGCATAATTTTTAGATTTTTGAAAAATAATTTATAGTTTTTTAAAAACAATTCTAGGTTTTTAATCTATTTTTTATTTTATAAAAAAATCAGATATTTTTTTTATAAAAATTTAAAAAAATCTTTGTTTTTAATCCATTTTTGTTTTTTTGAACAATTTCGACGTTCTAAAATAGTTTATAATATTTCACATACATTTCAGATTTTTTAAAACAGTTTATAGTTTTTTTAACAATTTTCATATTTATTTTTTTGTAATTTTTAAACAATTTCGATTTTTTTCTATTTTTAGGTTTTTACGAAAGCTATCAGATTTTATATATTTTAAAATATTTTTTTGAATTTTTAAAGACATTGTTACAAAAATTCAAATAATTTCAAAATTTTTAGATAATTTTTTCAGATTTTTCAAAAAAAAAATTTATTTAATTAATTTTTCCATCATTTAAGTCAACTAGGATGCCATGTAAGATTTAAATATTGTTTTCTAAATGAAATTAAAAAAATTGAACATAAAAATGTCACGTCAGCTCAACAGGTCAAAGTAACTTGTTATAGCAGGTAAGAGGAACAAATCTCAATTTTTTGTTGAGAAAAATGATTATTTGTCAAAAGCAAAAAGAAAAAGGATGGAATCTCAAAATGGTTTTAGATAAAGGACAAAAAAAAAAAAATTTGCCATAAAGGAGATGCTGTGCTTTTATTTCTAGTCAAAGTTAGTGGAAGGCATTTCAAGGCATCTATAATCATAATTAATGGCATAATGCAGACACATCCTTCAATGGTATTAGTGAAACAACAGTTCGGAGATTCCGCGAGATTTTATGGTGTCCCACTTTCCTTTCTTGGAAATAAGTTGGTTGCTCCGAGAAAATAAACGGGTGAATTTTTTAATAGGGTCTAAATTTTATTTTTTTCTCAAATTGGACTCTTCCTCAAATTTTGGGTTTTCATTTCAAGACCCAAAATTTTAACCTTCTCAAATTAAGATCCAATTTTTATTTTTTTCTCAAACATGGCCTCCCCCAAATTTTGGGTTCTCTTTCAAGTTTTAGAATTTAATAAAAAAGGAAATATTACTATAATCTATCACGTCAACCACAAAAATTAGTTTTCTTCATCTTTTCGTTTTTTCGCTCACTTTTTTTACCTAACACATACTTATTATCAATTTTGTTTAACGTGTAGAAACCAAAATCTATAAATATAAATGTATGTAGCTAAGAAGATGAAAAAAACCGCAAAATATTTATCGGATACTAAAAAAATGTGATATCCAAATTATGAATGAAAAAATAGTAAAATATTTTCAAGTTACTAAAAAAAATAAGACATCCAAATTATGATTGAATTTTACAATTTAAAATAAGCATTGATTAGAAAAAAAAGAATGAGCAAAAAAATAAAAAGAGAAAGACAATTAATTTTTGTGGCCGGTGTGATAGATTACATTAATATTTCTCTTTTTGTAAAAAGTTAAAACTTGTATTGAGAGCCCAAAATTTGGGGGAGGCCTGATTTGAGAAAACAATAAAAATTGAGTCTTGATTTGAGAATGTTGAAATTTTGGGTCTTGAAGTGAGAACCCAAAATTTGTGGGAGAACCCAATTTGAGAAAAAAAATAAAAATTAGGTCTTTGATTTGAGAAGGTTGAAATTATAGGTCTTGAAATGATAAATTTCTTAAATTTGGATCCTATTATGAAATTCTCCCGAAAATAAAACACTCTTTTGGTAGTTCATCAGGGTTAGTTCATTATTAGTTTACGGTTTACCATCATTCATATTAATGTTATGGAAATATCAGCCTAACAAGCATCTTGATTAATTTATAGGATTTGGAGTGTAATAATTATGAGGGAAATTACAAAATTGGTCATGTATCTATAGGGGTGTTGCAAAATTAGTCCTGTAACTTCTAAAGTTGTAATTTTAGTCCCGTGACAATTTTGCCCTTTAGCAAAAATAACAATTTTAATTATATAATTTTTAGAATTTCACAATTTTAGTCTTTTATTTTTTAGTTGTGGTCATTTCGGTCGTATTATTCCAAATAACCAATTTTAGCATATTTTTATGTATTTTTGTATTTTCATAGTTAGGAAATAATACATGTAGAACTCATATCTTAGATTTTGATCTGAATTCATACATCTAAAATTCTTCCATCATTAGACAATCTATAGTGATAAATAAATTCTACTCAAGTAAATAAAATATAGGTTCAGGTTCTGATACTATTTTAAACTTAATCTTAGGTATATTGATTTTTGGCTGTCAAGGGCATTTTGGGAATAGTTAAAATATTGAAATAGCCCTTAGGACCAAATTTGCATCAACTTAAAACTTATAAGACTAGAATTGCACAAATATAAAACTTACGGGACCAAAATTGCAAAAAATGCAAAACATACAGGACTAAAATCGCAACTTCAAAAGTTATAGGACTAATATTGCAACACCCCTATAGATACGGGACTAATTTTGCATATTTCCCTAATTATGACTCAATCCGAACATGGGAGGGGGTCCTCTATTCTAATATTGTATTTCATCTTTTATTTCATCATACGGATTGTTAACACGTGTATGAGGATTATCATATTAAAAAATTTTGAGCATAAATTATAGGTTTTTTATAGACAAGTGCTAATCCATTGTTCAATTTTTCATACACGTGTCAACAATTTGTACGGATGTAGAAGATAGAATACAATATTAGAACAGAGGATCCCGTCCGTCAAAACATTCCACATTCACTAAGAAATTTGGACAAAAAACAACACATCACAATATTTGCCTCTGTAATAATCAATCCCTTTCCATTCCTAAGGATGTCAACAGGGTACACAAGGAAGAAGAAACGTGTAAACAGTACAATGACATTGTGCTTTCAAGCAAATAGACTTTTCATTTATTTAACCCTAAAAACAACCTGAATTATTGTTAGTAAAGTCAATGATTAAACAAACTTCAATACAAACTCAGAATCCTAGCTGGATGACAGCCTCGTTGACAAGTAGCCTATACTTAAAAAAACCATTGACTTTAATTTTATCATAAAAGAGAAATAAAAGAGTGATGTAATCTGGCTAAGGGCAACAATGGAGCTTTTTGGAGGGGTTTTTGTAGAGAAAAAGGCTGTAAAAAAAACATCAAACTACTATAAGGATAGGTTTGAGGTTTTTTAAGTGGGTTTGTACCCAAGGAGCATATTCTTTTGAAAAACTAAAAAGAAAGAAAAGAAAAAAAAGTTTGTATAAGGATTTTTGAAAAATATGATATTGAGTGTGGGGTCCATAAATAAGTTGTTGAAAGGTTTTTTGATAGTGGAGAAAATAGTGAAGTTTTTTATTTTTGATATAAGATCGATGTGGCGTTTTAATCCAAAAAAAAAATGGTTTAAAGCTTAGACCATGGGTGATGCCCTAAGGACCTCTATAGAAAGTCAATACCATGAAATTGATCCATTTTTTTTTTTTTGTACAAGAATACTGCAATATAAGAAAGGGAAAAACTTCAAAAAAGTGAAGTAGCTATTGGATACCAAAAAAATTCTCATTTTCATTCTGCTAGAGAGTTTTTTTTACCCCAAAATACGATTGATTATGAAAAATTTCAGAAAATATACAGTTTACTCACTTTAATTTTTTCTCCCACCAATCACTTCTACACATTTTTCCGCAAGTTTTACTATTCACCAACTCACATAATTCTAACTACGAATCATATCCAATCATTATTTACTATTTTTATATTATATTTTAATCTCATATCTAATTCACTCTCAAAATTCATTCTTATTCTTTCATTACAAATTTCTAGCAGAAAAAGAATTTCCAAAATGAAAGGATATCCAGTCGCACCTGAAATTCTTCACCAAACAAAGATATCCACAAACTCCCGCTAGTTTTCGACTTTTATTTAATGCCTATACACAAAAATCTCCAAATATTTTCTTCAATATATATTTTTTTTGTAAATTATATACATATTGCTTGTATATATTACGAGATGCAGTATGAAATTGAAACAAAATATTCGAAGTGATATATATATATATATATATGCACACGATGCATCATGGTCGGACTAGAAGATATATAGGTGGAGTACACACTAAACAGTAGTAAGCAAATATTCCTTAAATTATGTCTAATAAAATTTGATATTGTTCTAAATAGTATAAACAAGAAATGACGGGTAGGTGCGAATTAAGCCGGAAATCTACATCCCGTACGAATGATGGAAAAACATGTTGCTAACCGTTGACTATTTTGTTTTTCTAGTGTTTTTTTTTTCATAAGTAAACTACAACATAGACATCATCATCATCGTGCCAGGTTTTTTTATTCCATGTGTATTGGTTTTGAAGTTGATTTACTATATTAACTATATTATCTCTTTAAAAAAACTTCCACGTTAAAAGTTCAGAAATAGTAGCCTATGAGACGAGGATCCATCCGATCATCACTTCCAAAAGGCAAATTTGTTATCCCCATTTTTGGACTTTCTAATGCTTCAATTAGGTTCGGGGTTTTTATTTTACTTTAATGTTTTATCTCGTATTTCATCTTATATGTATTCACTCAAGTGTATATGATTGACTCCCCTCAAAAAAAAAAAAAAAAAAAAGTGTATATGATTAACATCAAATGTATATTTCAGTAAATATATCATATACTTATGATATGAAATATGAGACCACACACTAGTGTGTTTGGGATAGCTTATTTAAAAGATCTTATAAACTTACATTTTAATCGTATGATCTTTTTATAGGTTATAAGATATTAGATCGTATTGTAGAAATAATTTATTGAAGTGTTTGAATAAAATAAGATGATGGGACTTTTAATATGTTGGTCATGATAGTTTTGTAACCAAAACATTGAAAATTAAAGAATTGGTTAAAATAAGATATTTTTTTTTTAAAAAAAAGCTGAGATCTCATTATTTAAAAAAAAATTAAGCTCTAAATGTTTATCTTAGGATCTTATAAGTTATTTTAGAAAAAAATTCACTAAACACGTTTTTAAAAGCTATAAACTCACAAACAACTTATAAGATAGTTTGAGGAGCTCGTAAGCTAGCTCAACCAAATAGCCTCTTAAATTTTTTTGATAGGAAAAAATTTTATTAAGTGAGCACAAGGGGTGCCCGCCTTTACAAACACCCTCTTAAAATTGATATGAAGAATCGGAGTCCACCTAAGCAACTCCGAGCTATTTGGTATTGCTCATCTTTTGCAAGGGTGTCGATCATGGTTTGAAATAAGGCTAAGTATTTGAGTATCTTTGAAATTTATCTTCTCCCCTCCAATAAGTTCTTACAACATCTTTTAAGTTCTTACAACATCTTAAAAAGAAAAAAAAGGACACTCCAGTTCTTCTAAATTCTACTATATAAATGTCCAAAAACACTCTTTCACCAACACAACCACAAAAAACCAAATCTCTCTCAATCTCTGTCCTCAACACAGAAAAAAAAAAGGTATTTACCGATTCGATCCGAGCTCTTGGAGTTGGCACAAGAAGAGAAACATGAAATCACAATCATTTCACACAACAGCTTTAGCCCCATCAAAGTTGATCATCCACAATGACTCTCACACAATCTCAAAACAAAAGCCGAAGATACGCATAATTCATATAGTTGCACCACAAATCATAAAGACAGACGTCGAAAATTTCAGAGAGCTTGTCCAAAAACTAACAGGTTATAAACCGAGAGCAAATACTAAGAAGAATAAGAAGAATAATGTTTCATCCCAGCCAAAGACATATGGTAGTACTTATTCAGAGAGAATGAAAAAGGAGAGGACTGATCAAGAAATACATGGAGGAGAGAATACAAACAACTCCTTTATGAGTACTTTTCTTGGAGATGTAGATGGATTCATGCATAACATGAATGAGTTTACTCTACTTCCATTCAGGTCTTCTCAAATCAATACATTTGGTGATCACATGCCTCTCAGATAGTTTTAAATTTCAATTTTTTTTTTTTGGGCAGATTGATTGGAGACTATTATATTACTAGTTTTGTGTGCAGCAGAGAAGGGTTCTACATATTTCATTCATTTTTTTATTTTTTTTTTGTTTTGGGTAAATCACAAAAACTATACCTGAGATTTACCCCAATTACAAAAAAGTCCAATTGTTTTTCAGAACTACAAATACCTGTCCTTGAGGGGGCAGTTTGTCAAATAGAAACAAATTTCAAGGGTGTATTTTTAATTTTGAAAGATATCTTCATTATTTTGTGATTAGACAGAATCTCAAGGTTAATTTTTGTAATTATATATTTCTAATTGTGTTTTCAAGAGGGTGTGGAGTGATTTTGAGTTCTTGGCAAGGTTTAGATAGTTAGACACATAGAAGTTAGTCTCACACGTGAAGGGTAACTGCATTTGCAACTAAACAAGAAAGCTTTCGCTGTAAATTGAAGCAGTAGAATGTCTAAAACAATGGGAAGAGCATTGGCTGGAGGCTGATAATATATTCGAATAACATCTACGATGATGATGATTGGTGGGACGTGGGATATGATCACTCGGATCAATTTGGATGTCGAATCTGGAAGTCTTAGGTGTGGTTGATCAGTCGAAAAGAAATGATCGATGAACATGTTTTTAAAAAGGATTGGTCAGATTCCCAGTTTGTGATATATGTTTGGTTTCAAATATTGTGTGTCATGTAACAGATTTTAGTGAGCAATTTCCAGGAATAGTTGGGAATAATGCCTATTGTTAGTTGTTGTGCTTTGTCAATTTCTCATCCAAAGAAAAAAACAAGTTTTTCCTTCCTTTTTTCCCCTTGTTTTTCTGTAAACAACAACGGATTTTTGATGTGTAATTGACAATGTTGGGAAAAAATATTACTTGATCACATTCCCAATTTTACTAATGGATTACAAAACACAACACAACAACAGAAACAGAATCACTTCCGACGGAAGATAATATTCACACACATATAGCTGCAGATACCAGAAAAGGGCAATCTTGTATAGCTGGTTTGTCATTAACTTCTAACTATATAGGCTAAAATCCATACTTGGTCCACTATCTTAGGGATACTGGCATAGTAGCCCACTAATTCAGGGGTGTGCCAAACTAAGTACACTAATTTATAATTTGTGGCAATTTCAGTCCAAATTTCGTCGACGATTTCGAATTCTCGCCGGAATGTTGCACGTGACCTCACGTGACCCCTTAAATTTGGGGATTTTCTGATTTCCGGTGAGCAATGCTTACGTGGATAGATAGAGAATGTAATTGGATTGCTGTAGTGGAAAACAAATGCCACATAGACTGCCAAGTGTGGAGATCTCTTGGTTTCATTTTTTGTTAATTACTAGTAGTCCACCCGTGCGATGCACGGATTATATATTAGAAATAATAATTTTATTTTTAGAGATAGTAAATTGAATTTTAATAAATATTTTAATAATTAAAATATATAGCCAAATAAATATCGATTAAAGATAGAAGAATAAAGTCTAAGGAGATATAAAAAAAAAACTTATTCTTTACTCAGTCTTTCGCATGTAAAAGATATAACTTGGGCCGCACACTCAACATCTTTATGTTAGACATCTAGTTATCAATTATTGGTAATTTAATTTGTTGGTTGGAAAATTTATAATATATAGAATAGAGAGAAAATACGCAACAAACTTTTAATTAATTTATTCTAAATGGCTAATAGTAATATGATAACATTTTTTCGCTTTTGATTTATTGGAAGTGGTAAAAACGTTATATACTTCAGTTTTATACTTTCATATTTCGATATTTTTAAATGGGAAAGAAAGTTATTTTTTGAAAACCTTATAAAATTTAAGAAAATAAAGTATTTTTTAGAATCGTCATAAGTCAACAATGTAGAAATCAAGTAACATGTGATGCACCATTTGCATCTTCTAAAACAATATTTGTAGAGATTGTTATATCCAAATTTTCAAAAACAAAAGATAAATAAATATGAATAAAAATAGAACAATATATTTAAGTACACGCACACTGCATTGAATAACTTAATGTGTAGAAAAAACTTATTTTTAAATACAATATTTTAATACTACTATTTTTATCAAAATTAATTATCCGATTTGAACCATAAAATATTAATTTTTTTAGTAGAATAAAATATTAAAATTTTATATGGACCTAACAATAACCATATCCATAAATTTTTATGTGGCAGGTATAACTTATAAGAGAAAGAAGTGCATATATGGGCCTACAAAGACTGGTCCAAACAATTTAAATTCTAAAGGCTTGTTGTAAAAAGAGATACAACCAAATGACCCATTATTTGGCAGCCCAATAAATAAATGGCAGCAACTGAAAATCTGAAAATTGTTGTCTCTCGATTTGCTCAAACTCTCCTTTTCTCTTCCTCAAAAAAAAAGGAAAAGAAAAACAAACACTCATTTTCTACATGTCTGGAACCATCTATTCCAGTCTGCCTCTTCAAGCAAAATCGATCCACAGAAAATATGTTGCAAAATCGATTCTCCATCCTGAAAAAAAGAAAATACACACTGCAAAGAAAAACCGAGCATATTAATTTTCTATTTGAAATTCTTGTTTGTATTTTATTTTATAGATCTGTGTTTTCATATTTTCCTTGTTCAATAGTTCGTGTTCTCCGTCTTCTAGTAGATCTTTATATATCTATATTTTTTCAGATCGATTCAATTAATTTCGCCTGGATCTGTATATATTCGACAAACTTCGATAATTTGTTTTTGTAACAAATATGGACCGATTTCTCAATAAAGTTAAGTCTTTTCATATTATCTTTTTACATTTTTCCCCGTTCAATATTGTAAAACTGTAAATCATTCTTTATAGTCTCATGGATATATATATATATATATATGTATGTATATGTTGATCGATTGATTATTTTTGGATTTCCATATCCATACCCTATGCAAAATCTTTTAGACATTACTACATTGCATGTTGTTCATAAATTTTTAATTTGTTTCTGGGCAGCAACTTCAGATCTTGGTAGTATTACAAACCCTATTTTTTCACTGTTTTTTACAATAAAAAAGTTAATATCAATATTCGTTTCTAACATATCTAAATCTATCTCGATATTTAGGGTGTTTTAACTCGAAATAATTCGGTTGCAATTATTGTTTGCGTGATATGGCTCTATTTTGATATCCAATATTTTCGAAGGAAGGCTAAAAATCTTCAGAAGTAATGGGATGCACGGATGGTTATTAATCTGTAACAGGTGAGAATTATTTTCTAATGTTTGCAATTATCTTTTTAAGGCAAACAAATTATGACTGAGTTTATTTTTAGTCATTTATGACTGTTTTGATTTTTAGGGATTTCCTACCTCAAAAATTTCACACGTTATTTTTCTAACAAAATAGATGATTTGGGTATTTAGGATTTTTTCGAGTCTAAAATTCAGATACTCTCTTTTTAATGGATTTTGGTTAATTTTGGTTTTTGTGTTCTTTTAACTGAATAAAACGTCAGATATACATAGCAGGGTTTTTTTTATTTAATTTTAGGATTTTGTTTAATGGAATAAAATTTCGGATACATTCTATTATTAGATATTTTGATATATCTTTTCCTTAAAAACTTTAAGTTTTTATATATTATTAGAATATACTTGGATATATCATTATATCACATGAATAAAAAAATCTTTATAGAACCACAAAACTTAATGACATTTTAAAATTTGGTCATATGACATTTTAAAATTTATGTTTCGTTCTTCTTTTGTTATTTATGTTGAATTTGGTCATTTGACATTTTTGCAAGGAGATGAGAAACTTTGTTTAAGGATATTTTGTCATCTTTTGAATGGTATTGGTCATATGTCATCTTTTAAGATGTTGTTGCTCATCCACCTTTGTTTTTAATGCATAGTCAATCAATAAAAAAAATACAGTTAAAATGAAAGGAAAATGTGAGGTAATTGATCATTAGTATAAGTGCATTTTAATAGTAATTGGTACTAATTAATTTTGTTCAAAGAAATATGTACTTTTTATATATGTTTCTGTAGATCACTTCACATTCATCTATTGTTGTAAAATATGAGTGTTAGATTTAAGAATGATGAAAAGGATGGGAAAAAAATTGGAATGGTGCTTGTTTTTATGCCTGATGAAAACAATGAAGACAAAGATGGAAAAAAAATTATGTAGATGAGAAGAATTAATGATTTAAAGAAAAAATATAAACATACCTCTGTGCAGTTAATCTCAATGGCCAATACATTTCTGTAGGATGTGTAATCTCCTTGGCTAATGCAAATGATGGAGTCGAGCCAGTCTGCGCATGCTTAACCAATGTAATGGAGAGATTCTGCCAAATTTTTCATTTATACGTTAATAATCTGAAAATATGGATTCTAATTGGTTATTGCATATCATGGTAAATCTTTGTTACATATGTATTATCTTGATTCTTGTCTAGCGCAATAATATTTGCAGTATTGGAAACTAAGTACTATTGAAAATAAAAACTTCAAGTGGACATACCTATATATCTCAATTGTTCTCATATGCAGGTGTACAATAAAGATGACTATTTGGATGCGCCCGAAAGATTTTATCAGGATTAATATTTTCAACCAAGCTAAACACCCGAGACGTTTTGCAGCTTTACTGGATTGTGAGGACGGCCTGGTTTGACATGACAACTATTTATATCTGGACAATAGTGGAAGGAAAAAAATTAATTGTTAAATGCCCAAGAGTGTTAACTAATTTAAATTATTATATTACATATACTGGGGCAAGATTTTGAATTTCAAGTCCACCAAGACAAAAACACAGTTGCAATCAATTAAAGAAAATATCTTAAGCTCGCACATCAATGTATTTTTAATTGTCTTAACCTTTATTAATTCCAATTATTTATATTTTGATGCAGAAGTCTGGGTTTTGTTGCATATTCAAAATGTTAAAAATAAAATATATATTTTTTTAGTTCCCAAGACCGACCAATTTCAAATTTTAAAAAATTTTGGCGCTCAAGAAACACTTGTCATAATGCCATAGTCATGCATTTGTACTATGAAATTATTAATTAAATATGCTAGTTTAGGTAATCAATGCAGTTGTCACATGCATTAATAGTCCAGATATCATTAATTAAATGCCCCATATTACACAATATTAACTTTTTGAATCACATCGTTCAAGACTCAAGTGCTTTCAATGTTGGTTGTTTTTTTGCCTTTCCAAGACCTTAAATTGCGCCTTCTATTGATTAAGCATGCTTTATTTATATTTTAATAATTGAGAATACATTCCAAACAGTAACATGAACTTTCCATATTTGGTAACACAATTTTTGGCGGGATTTTGCCAAAATTGGAATGCTTTCTTGCTTATATATATATATATATATATATATATATATATATATATAGATATAGGTTTTACAAACAAATATAAATAATAATAAAAACTTTTTATTAATTCTTAATTAATGTTATTTAAATTTATACACTTTATGAATAATTTCAATTAATGTAATTCAATTATAAATTATTAATAAATATAAGTGATATACTTCAATATTCATTTCTTCAAAATTATTGAAGAAAATAGAAAATACATTTTCATACTTCATAATCTATTATCTTATTATTTTTTACACTTAATAATAAATGTAATTAATTAATTTGATTATGATTTTTAATTTATTTAACTACCTTTAATTTATATAGGATTCAATTTATCTTAATGAATACAACTGAATTATCATATTCTAATTAATTTAATTTATTATTACTTTAACTAGTACAATGCAACAGTTCAATTGCAAATTATATATATATATATATATATATATTTTAACTAACTAATTTTTATCTAACTTAAAAATATAGTTAATTAGTAAAAATTGGGGTTGGCCTTAGCACCCATCCCACCGCCGCCGTCGAGGTTCAACATCTTCACCATCTCCACAAGCACCCTCGTCCGCTGTACCCAAGTAATAAAACGACCACCTCCGCCGCGGCCGCACACTACTATGTAAACCACCACCTGTTTTCCCTCTCTTCCCGACCAAATTAACGAAAACCTTCACATATCTGACTATAAAACTCATTTCTCTACTCTACATATCTGAATAACCTATACAAAAGCACCTGGTTTGATGTTGGTTTCTCGAACCACCTTCTGCCTACACGAGCTATCCATGGTGGTGGTGGGAGAAGAAGAGTTGGCGATGGAGGCGTAGATTTGGGGAAGAATGGTCGACGATGGTGGTTCGATAAGAAGGCGGCGGTGGTGGTGCAATTTTTGGGAAGGATGGTCGACGATGGTGGTTTGATAAGAGGGCTGACCGTGGTGGTGGTGCAATTTGGGGAAGAAGATAAAACAAAAATAAAATAAAATTAATAAATTAAATCTGATTGTGATAATTAGTTTTCCTCCAAAATTATTTCCACATAGATATTATAGATTAATTTAATGCATTTATTTCCACCAAGGATCGGCCTATTTGCCAAGTCAAAAATTTGCTGGAAAAATCGAAAATCCCCAAATTAAAGGGGTCACGTGTGGTCACGTGCAACATTCCGGCGAGAATTAAATCGCCGATGAAATTTGGATCGAATTGCCACAAATTATAAATTAGTGTACTTAATTTGCCACACCCTCGAATTAGTGGACTACTATGCCAAGACCCACCCAAGATAGTGGACCAAATATGCATTTTAGCCCTAACTATATTTGGGGATAATAGTTTGACGTGCACTTAGACAACTGAAAGTACAATAAAAGAAATATGTGTTAATTAAACAAAGCATATATATGAAAATAAATGGAATCAACCCTATTATGTATCTTACAAGATTTTCTATTTCCTATTGGTTTTAATTTTATTTCATATTTCACTTCATCAGCTATCGGATCTGCTTTGGGCTTAATAGCCGATACTTATACTTAAATGAAGAATATGAGAAGTATGTGTTCATATGAGAATGGAAAAACTACAAAGTGGTGAATTAAACGAACTTAATCAACACTATCTCTATTTTATTTTCAATTAATATATTAGAAATGACAAAAAGATTACAGTGGGTTTTTTTTAGTCTTTTTGGCTTTTTAGCCATTTT
Organism: Rehmannia glutinosa; assembly: GCA_016081115.2. Lineage (NCBI taxonomy): Eukaryota > Viridiplantae > Streptophyta > Magnoliopsida > Lamiales > Orobanchaceae > Rehmannia > Rehmannia glutinosa. The sequence goes on along the minus strand of JABTTQ020003007.1, from coordinate 39,857 downwards.
GGAGTGCGAAAAGACATAACTGCCCTTAAGTAATTTTACTTCACATTTTCGAGTGAAACATTTCCAATCCAAAAAAACAACTCGAACGGCATACACAATGACCCCCAAATCTTTCGAAATCCTCGACTGAACGGTGACAGTGACGACGATGGCGACCGAATCGACCGATAACCAGGTAACCTCCAACTCCACCTTTGTTTAATTTCATGTTTTTTTGTTGATTTAGTTGGTCTATAGTTGTTTTAGGTTAGGATTTGTTGTAGTTTTTGTAGAAATTCTAGGGTTTTATAAGGGATTTTGTGTTTGAGGGGAGCTTGTGATATTGTTAATAGCGGAAGTGAGAGGGGAGAAGACGACGACTGGCTGACGAGTTACATGTGTAACTCGAATTCGAGTTACTTTTGATGTAACTCGAAATCGAGTTACATGTAACTCGCAATAAAATTACTTTTGGATTGCGAGTTACATGTGTAACTCGAAATCGAGTTACACATGTAACTCGCAATTAAGTCAGTTTTTTGCGAGTTACATGTAACTCCAAATCATTTCGCTTTTAAGGTGACTCGATTTCGAGTTACATGTAACTCAATTTCGAGTTACATGACAACAAGCCTAATACTGAGTGTTTGTGTTTTTCTTTTTTTGACAGAATTTGGCAATGGAAATGGGGTTCTGCACAGAATTGGAGGGGAAACTGAATGTATACTCCAAGCACCACTTGATAGCGGATATCAAGAAGGAGTTGACTGAGTCGGGAATTTAGATGAGTTTAGGAATGGGCCGTTTGGGGCATTTCTGGACTTCGACTAGGACGCATACTTGACCTCCAAGGGTATTCTCTGATTGCTCGGTAGACAGATTTTGGTGGAGGGATCTGAGATCGGGAACTTGTGGTTCCGCGTTGGTGGGCGGAACCTCAGATTTGGGTGGTGAGAGTTTGCGATGTGTACGGGGCTATCCTTGGCCCCTCGGCGATTGACCCATGCTCCTCACAGCATATCCCTCCTGCAGGAGGAGTACACCGACAATTTTTCGACGGGGAGTCCTTGATACCGACGAAGGCAGTGCCGCATTTCATCGTGGGTTGTTTCGTGAGAGCGACTGAGGAGAATCAAGATGGCGTATATCTTGTTCGTCATGAAGTATCTGTTAGCTTTCGATCCGCGGGTACCGTTCCGTTATGGTTGTGGGCCTTTGTTGAGGATGCCTCCAGGTTTAGGGCATTCCCATGGGGCTCCTACGTGTATGGGCTCCTCCTCCATTATCTTGATTATGGGATCCTAGCCCCTGCTGATCCTGAGAGAGACGTCCAGTTCCACATATATGCCTACTTCTACCCTATACAGATATATATAATTTAAACATGTATCACTTTTAACACGAGCATTTCATATTCTAATCAGGTTCATTGCTTATTTGTTTTTTGTTTGATACAACTATGGGCATTTGAGGCTATTCCTTCTCTTGCTCGGGACCTTGCCCAGGCCTTTGGGTTGGATGGTTATCCTAGGGGCAGACATGTTAGATGCCCCAAGAGGACCTTCAGCGCGGTGGCGTTATTTGACAGCCCCAAGGTAATTTTCATTTTTTTTACGAAATCATATGAGTAATAGTGGTATTGATAATATTTTTGTCGTAATTAAGTTAAAGTTTTCCTATTTTTTTCACAGACGATATGCGCACCGGTACAGCCCACCAAGGTATTGATAAGCACGATGCTGTGATTTTAGTGCTTTGTTATACAAAATGTCTATCCCATGTTCAGCAGACAAATCAGCAATAATATCCCTAGGTTTAAGGGATCGTCCCTCCTTTAGTAGTTTTGGCGCAAATAGGGCTCCAATAATCTTTGAAGGCAATTGTCAAGGAGCATGTCTACTTAAATTGGCTTCACATGTATGAGGTTGCTCGAATTTAGTCACCTTCCAACTTCCTCCTTGGATAGCCTTTGCACGAAGTAAGAAGGTGCATCCTTTATGTTTGCAAACAGCCTCGTAACGTGAAGTCGAAGACCGGGTTGTTCTATACTCCACACGATGGTGCAGATGGTAGAAGCCCAACTTTGTTACCATTTCTTCCTTGCTTTCAAGCACTGAACCTTTGAATAAGTCACGTTCAATTTTAGGTGATTCTTGTGGAATGGAATCAGGGTTGGGATACTGATAAGACGTTCCAGGAGCCATCCAAGCATATTTACACCTAACCATTGGGAGCTCCGTATGATCAACATTCTCATTATCTACTTCGTTGGCATCAACATGAGGTGGCTTATGGATTGGAAATCGTCTATTCTAAAGAACATGCTCATCATTGTCTCCTATGATATCATTGTTCACATTATTCCCTTCACGGTCATCGGGAACAAAATAGTCATCTTTTTCCCATCCAAAGTGATCATAAATCAATCGACGGACTAATTCATTGTCAATGTCGTACTCTGGATCGTCATCTTCTTCCTCAGATGTGTCACCGTCATTCCCTTCATGGTCATTGGGAACAAATTGTTCATCTTGTTGGTTATGTTGATCACCAACAAAATCTTGGTCATCATAATGGCCACCACCCCCGAAATCGTCATTCCTCCCAACATCATCATACCGCCCAAAATCATCATTAAATCCACCACCACCACCACCACCACCATCATCATCATCATCATCATCATCACCATCCATATGATCACTATTATTGATTCTCGGTTGATGCTCCAATACAGGAGATTTACTTGGACAATTACATGTTGCACAAACATTGGTTGAGGCTCCAAGGTCCTAAATTTACTTGGACAATTATCGGGCGCAGTATGTTGCATATAGGTTGGCATACACTGTGGTGGACCATGTATATAATTCTTGCCATAGTGAGAATTATATGGATTTAAGGGCATGAATTGACTGCTGATACCATATGAATACAATTGAGCAACCATGAGGTTCATAAAACCATGTGGATTGCTATTTCCAGTGTACGAAGTCCACACCATCCCATGATCTTTTGGTTGCAAGGTCACAAATATTCGGGGATCTTCGAAAATGTCAGCTACACGTCGAAGATCTCGTTCACACATAATCAAAGACTTAACCTCAGAACTACCCCCAGTTGGCATTAAACAGTGTAATTTGTATTCACACAAATGTCGATCACCATTTACAACATTATGAACAATATCCACAAACCCACTATATTATATTGTTCACAACGACGTAAAAACGAGTACCTCTTCACCATTCCTATAGAAACTACCATCCCAAAAACTACTATGGACAATTATCATTTTATCATCCTCCATCTGAAACCAAGAACAACAGACAAAAAAAACACTGAAATTCAAATATGGACATGTAACTCGAAATAATGTAACTCGAGATTAACTCGATTTCGAGTCACATCTAACTCGATTCGAGTCACATGTAACTCGATGTCTAGTTACATCTAACTCGACATCGAGTTACATGTAACTCGAATCGAGTTAGATGTGACTTGAAATCGAGTCAATCTCGAGTTACATTTGCAGGCTGTTGTTCGAGGTTATTTCGAACTGGTTTTTTTTCATGTCTATGGTTTTCAAATCTATTCTACACCAACCTCAAACTAAATACGGTAGTGAAATGAATAAAGGATGAGCTAGAGAACAAAATGCTTACATTATTTTGAGATTCCGATCGAAAAAATGGGTCGCTGGAAATTCGCCGAAAAATTTTATCTTTGAAATCTGAAGACAACATACCTCTTGAGAGAGAGAAAGTGAAAGTGAAAAGGAGAAATAGAGGTATATGATCTAATGTAATATGATTAAAGGGTATGATCATCATTTCATAGCCCAAAATGGCTAAAAAAGATGTGTTTGAATAAATTGGCTATTTTTAATCTTTTTAAGTTGGAAATGGCCAATTTGACCCATTTCCACAAAAGATTATAACCCAAAAATGGAAGTTAGCGTTGGAGCACATAAAGGGTAATAGACTTGTATCAAAAGGGCAGTATGCCTTTGAAATCGATTAGTTGCATTTGCGTTTTATATCATCAAATTTTTTCTTCTTTCACTGATCCTTTCTTTATATAACTTTTTCCATTTACTTTTGTTCTCTGTTTCTTTTTTTTTTTGTTTAGCTTATATGGGTTGCCACTCGAGAGGCCAAAGAGTTTTACCATGCAATGGCTTCAAAAATACTGCAGGAAAAAGCAGCTTCAGCTTGAAATTTCACAAAGATATAGGTAGGGGTGGCCAAATGGAACCAATAATGGGTTTCAAATTGAAACCGAAACCATGATCAACGGTTCCGGGAACCATTGACTGGTCAACGGTTCCAAAACTGGAACCGGAACCGTGTTGATCGGTTCCGGTTCCTTGGTCTCAAAAACCGTGGAACTGGCAATTTTAACCGTCGGTTAGAACCGTATGTGGAACCGGCAATTAAAACCGCCGGTTTCAAGGTTAAAACCAAGAATTTTTATGTTTTTTGGTTAAAATATGCTAAAAGAAATGTTAAATATTTATAGTAATGTTTTGTATTCGTAACTACATGAGACACGTTTTAAACCAAATTATGTAAGCAAACTATGTGAACTTTGATTCGTCTATACTGCAATAGCATATATAGACAATTTAATATTATTCCAATATTAAATATAAAACTTAATTGAATATTAAGTCCAAGTTTTTTTCTTCCTTTTTTCTTTCTTTTGTAACTGAAATTGATAAACCATTTTAAAAAACAAAAAAAATTATTTAAAGATAAACAAACGGATCCTGTTAAAATCGAACCGAATCATGGAGGAACGGATTCCAAACCGAATTGGAACCGCTCGGCTTCGGTTTTGGAACCGAAACCGAACCGCTTCGGTTCGTTTTAACCGAACCATGAGACAATGGTAAATGAGGAACCGAAACTCGGTGGTTCCGAATCGTAGCCACCCCTAGATATAAGGGCCTTTTAACAATTTTCTCAATAATAGTCGCCCGAGAAAAGCAATTTTTTTTGGTATTGAGTTGTCTCTCGTAACGGGCTGATTTGAATGATTCCTTTTATTCTTTAGGGATAATTATAAAAAATACTCCTGAGGTTTGACCTAATTACAAAAAAATCCAGCTAGCTTTAAAACTTACAAAAAGCACCCCTGAGGTTGATTTAGTGTTAAAATTAGGGGGTAATCTGCAATGATTTTTCAAATATGAAGGGAGATTCTGAAATATATTTCAAACCTCAGGGGTACTTTTTGTAAATTTTAAAGTTAGCTGGGTTTTTTTGTAATTAGGTCAAACCTCAAGGGTACTTTTTGTAATTATCCCTATTCTTTATCCCCAATTTGGAATGTACTCTCAATGTTTATCAAAATGCAGTTTAATTTCCAATGCAAAATGTTCATGTTTCTTTTTCTTTTTTGAAAGGAAACCTTATTAATCAACATGGAACGTACAAACATCATCTAGGTGGGCTACCACAAAGGACGGAGGCTCCATCCTAGTCGACGGACTAGCATATGAACTAGATGCTCGTGCAATAGTATGAGCTACTAAGTCCGCTTATATTCTTACATGTTGAACCGTAAAGTTTGGTTCAGATGTTATGACACATTTACAACTACGAATTATTTTACCAAACTCGGACCAATCCGTTTCTTCCCTTCCAAGTGCATCCACCACTCCTTTAGCGTCTAGCTCAAAAACAACGATGACTTTTAGCCCATTTAATGTTTCGAAACATATTAGATTCGTTGTTTTTTAGATTTTATATGAGACGATTTTTACTTTCAAATTTGTTAGCACTAGATAGAAATTATTTGCAGTTCGCATTGTTTTTCTTAATTCATAAAATAAAGTCTTCATAAAAAAACTCCTTCAATTATTACTAAAATTCTTTTATATGCATCACACAATTTATAATAGAAATTATATAAACAGTAGTTTTTAAAATTTGTTAATTAATAAATAAAAACCTAGAAAGAGAATCATAAAAAAGGAAGTTGCTAAATAATTTGTTAATTGGCTTGTGCAAGAGGTAGGGCTGTAAACGAACAGAGCTTTCGACAAACAGCTCGTGAACGAGCTCGGTTAGCGTTCGTTCATGTTCGTTTATTAAGCTTAGTGAACATAAACGAACAAGAAAATTTGTTCGTTTATGTTCATGAACTGTTCACGAACATGTTCATTTAGTGTTCGTTTGATGTTCGTTTATTATTCATTTTTTAATTATTAATTATACATTTAATTCTTAATATTCATTACTTTATTATAAAAAATAAGCTTATTTTAGTTTAATATTACAAGCTATTTACATTTGCAATCATCATAATGGTCATTTACTTTGAGTTGAGTGTTCATGAACAAGGTGTATTTAACATTTTTATACATAGTTGTTCATGAATAATTAATGAGCATGTTCGTGAACCGTTCGTGAACGTTTGTGAACATGTTCAATTATTAAACAAACGAACACAAACAACCTTTTAAAATAAACGAACGAACACGAACAACCCTCGTTCGTTCGGGCTCGGTTCGTTTACAGCCCTAGCAAGAGGTGAGATAGAATCTTGTGTTGTAACTTATAAGGCGATCTCCTGTGAGTGCTATCTGCCGTCCCTACTGTTCCACTTAAAAAAAACAGCCACACAATAATATATACAATGTGGCAAATATCGTTATTGGTTCATTAATTTATTTCTTTTCTTTGGAATCCACTTCAAGTCTAAAACAGCAGCACAGCAGCAGTATGGCCTCTCTGCCTACTTCAGCAACACCCGCGTCGCTCACAATCGGAGCCCTCCACCGTCCCTCCGCCGGAGTTCATGCCCCTTCCCTCATCTTTGCTCCTCCCGCCCGCCATAATCCTTCCGCCCATCTAAATTTACGGTACATTTTTTTCACAATTTTGTTTTTCAACCTCCAATTTACGCAGTGTTTTATCTAGTTCTCTGAAACTCTGTGCCTATTAATTAGAGTTTGAATTGGATTTTTGGAAAATTGAGCTGAAAATAAAATTAGTTGTAATGCTTTGAGTCTATTTTAGATTTGCAAATGAATTTAGGGCATTCGTGGTTGAGACTGAAATTCTCCATTTTTTTTTTCTTTCATGCTAATATTTGTCTCTTTGTGGGTGCCATTTAGGGATTTGTATCTTAGCTAGGCTCTGAATTGAAAGAAGAATGTTATTTAACAGTTGTTAAATTTTCTTGCGTAGGAGCATTGTTAGCCTCTGCCAAGTGTAAATTAAAATTTAAAAAAAAATGTTATGATCAGATTAATTGTGTTAAATTATCAAAGTATTTACGAGTAACAATATGTAGCATCTAATTTGTAGTTTGAAGATAAAGGCAATAATATGTGGTCTTGAAGTGAACTTGGTTCTGGAACTCGGTCATTATCAGTCTCTATTATATCTGATTAGGTAGAGCTGTAAGATTAATGCTATAATTGAACGGTCTATTCCATGCCGCCCAAGTGGGTAGCTACCCACTTGGGGTCTTGGCCCTTGGATCATCACCCACACATACACAAGTGGCGTCTGGCCCTTGGATTATCAGACACACATACACACCTATGTCGGTAGCTACCCACTTGGGGTCTTGGCCCTTGGATCATCACCCACACATACACAAGTGGTGTCTGGCCCTTGGATTATCAGACACACATACACACCTATGTGGGTAGCTACCCACTTGGGCGGCATGAAATTTCCCTAATTGAACATTCAAATGGGTTTTATTATTCTAGTTTAATTGACTGAAGTACTTTGCTAGAGTCATGGTCGATGAGGATGCATTTGCTCTGATAGAAACACTCTCTGATTTGATGTCCTAGGCCACATTATATTGTTAAGTTATTTTTCGAAAGCATCAGTTTGGATGAATTGGTAACATTTTTTTTAACAAATTTTTTACCTCAAATGTTACAATGAGTCAATAAATTGTAAGAGACAAATCCTAGATTGGTAGTATTGGACGAAGATAATCAAACATACTCAGGTAAACTTCACTGCAATAAAGTTTGGATGTGCATTGAGTTTCATACACTTGGCCTTACTACCAAGCAAACACTTGGTGTTTCTTACACAGATTTGTTCACGTAAAAGATTTTTGGTTTCTCATTTCAGGTTAAGAAATGAAATAATAGTGCAAGTTAAGAAAAGATTGTGTCCCGTATTTGCATCAAATTCAAATGCTTCAGAGGGATCGGATGACACAAAAACAAGTGATGCTGCTCCAGGCCCTCCTTTCCTTACTATTTTGGCTGGTCTGGTAGTTTTCTTGGTCATATGTTGGATCATTGGATCCATAGCAACGTGGCTTATTGGCTTAATAGTTCATCCACCTCCATTAAAATGAGTCGGAGTTTGTGTTGTATTTTTACTTGTAGCTTAGTTTGTCCAAGTTGATTCTTGAATAATCCACTTCTGTTTCTATGAAAATTTGGGAAAACAGTTCCTGTCTTTTAACGTTATCCAACATGTAGTGTTGAGTGCTTTGGATTTTTATGAACAATTTAGTCACCGGTAGGTTCTTTTTGCACTAGTGACGTTACTAGGTAAAAGTTCAGAGTGTACATATTGCTTGGTTGGTGGTTTGGGTTGACCTTTACGAGAGAGCACAGAAGAAATCTTGTTTCCTGGGTAATGGTTTGCAATTATGCACAAACCCAGTTTCATTTTGCATATGAGTAAATACAAAAGAGAAACTGGTTGATCAAGAGCATCTCCAACCCTTGCCTTTAGCTTTGTGTGACTAACTTTATTTTAAAGAAAAATTTAGAGGGATCAAGTTTCAACTCCAATAGATACCTCTATATTTCACTCTAAATTAGAATATTCCATTTTTATTCTTTTCTATATTGAATCAATATATTTATCAATAACGTGTTGGATTTGCAACAATTGCAAATCGGCCTTGGAGAACTCCAAACGCACGCTCTACATCTTTCCTACATGATTATTGTTTCATAGCAAAATATTTCTTTTTCGAATTACGTGGGCATAGCGTGGACCGTTTGGGCTATATGCCATCGGCTAAATAATACCATGTGTTGTACTCTTTTCCTTGAATGGCATAATATGCTGGAGGAGCTATACCTTTCGCAAAGTTAGAAAAAAGATGGATCTTTTCAACACATTAATATCATTATTAGATCCTAGCATATCATCAAAGTATGCATGCCATATCCAAAGATTAATCAGCTTCGGATCTCCACTGCCACTTGCGTATTGTCTTGCCCAAGCTGTTGGACAATTTTTACAATTCCCAATGCATACAATCTAGACTACATGAGAAGCCACGTTTTTACCAATATAAAGTAGTCTAGCAACGTCACTTGTTGTAGGTGATCTTAAATATTGCTCTGAAAATATCTCTACAATAGCACGACAAAATCTTTTTACACATTCTATTGCAGTAGACTCTTCAATATTGATGTACCTTCTGAATCGCATCCGCTGGCATTGCATAAATGATGCTATTATTTTTTGAAGTGTAGACAACCCAAGTCTCTTGGTCGCATCCCTTCGTTGAACAAAGTAACCATCATGATTTTTAACAACATCAACAATACGAATAAATAAATCTCGAGACATTCGAAAACGCCTACGAAACATTCTTTATTATGTGTTGGATTCTCATAAAAATAATCGTCGAAAAGATGTTGAGCTACTACTTCTCGATCACGATGAACTATTTTATGACCAGGAACTGAGCCACCATGGGTAGTCAGGGCATTTTGGTTTCCAAAATATTCTGCAATGATAAGATTGTTGTTATAAATTTGTTGAGCTATCAATTGTTGCTCTGCATCATAACTACTGATTAAATATTCAAACTCATCATTAGATGGACTTGAAGAAAATAAATACATAAGAAGAGCCAACGTGATTGGAACTCATTCGAGTAAATTTGTGTGTATAAATAATGAGAAAAGTGTGTGCTTCTTTTATAATTGTTCAATACTTTTGCTTTTAGAATAGTTGTAAATCATGTCACATGTTTGTGCAGGCTTTTATAAAAGTGTGTGCAGGCTTTTGAAATATTGTAGCACAATCAACTCACATGTTTCTGCAGACTTAGCATTTGAAATAATTGAGCATAATAGAAATAATTGTACTAAAAGCTGCAACCTTATCAATCCGTTTGATATTCTTCAATTCTACACCATTTAATTATTATCTTATTTGGATTTCATGTCTTTGAATCTATACCGTTTATTTAATGTCTGCATCCTCTATAAATAGGATATATTATACACATACTTCCACACACTATCAATCTTATATTGATCTATATATCACATTCTTAAATTATCTTATTACCTCAAATGGTATCATCCCAAAATTCCAATTATACTTTTGATAAAGATAGACACTTTTGTCATGTGTATGTTAACATGCTTTATTCATTATGCAGTTTGATTGTGCAAAACAACTGATAATGATAGATTCAAAATATAAAAAAGAATTCAAGCTTGAACATGTGTGGTCCATTATAAAAGATTTTTCGATGTTTGACCAAAGGATTTCGAAATGTTTGGGGGTTATTTTCAAGATCTTGGAGGATCGGAAAATGGATTTGGGCCTTACTAAAAAAAAGTAATGTATTATAAGTTCGAGTTATATTATTATGTATTTCGTATTTTGTCTCTTTATGTTTATTTTATGTATTTTAGGCAGTGTTCTAAAAATCGCTAGCGCTAGTCGGGCAAGAATCGGGGCCTAGCGCTAAAGCGAGCCCGGACAGGTTAGCGGGACTTGAGCGGGATTAGGCGGGGCCTAATTGGAAAAATAACGTAGGCGGAGAAGGGGGGTCTAGCGCCTAGGCGGGAACTAACCGGAGCTAGGCGGGGTCTTTTAGAAAAGTGATTTTAGGTTATTGTAATTTTATTGTATTTGATGTTTTTTTTGGTTATTTTATGTATTTCTGCTTATGTATTCTAATTATACTCGTATCTGAAGTAATTTATTTTATAATAAATCTTTTGTTTATTTTATTAGTATGCATATATTATATTATTTATATATCAAATGCAACACTAGCACTTCATAAATAAACATGTCAAGAAAAAAGGATAAATTATACAACTTAAATTAATATAAAAACTAAAAATAAAAAGAGATATAGAGGGGTGAACAATCACCGCCAAAATCAGCGGTGAACTATTCACCAACTCTTCTTAACCGTTAATTATAGAGGTGGGTTTGAGCACTCACCTCCCTTCATTCTTAAGGATGGGGTGCCTTTATTTTACAAGATGATTGGAGATGCTCTAAAACAATTTTTGTCAAGTGGCTCGGATTTCTTGGATTTATGTAGGTCCCAAAACGCAATTATCGTGGATCGAAAAGAGTCCCGCTATGTGTGGTTCTTAGTCCCGCTCTAAGCGTGGTTACTAGGGTTTAGAAACTACACCGCCGCCATGGAAGAAGTTGTCTGAAAATGGCAAAAATTATCGATTACAGAAACAGAGGAGGAGGAAATAGGAATTAGAGAATCACTGGTCGAAGACGGCAGAAGCTTAATTCATAGAGGCTTAATAGGGAGACTTCTGACTCGTCGCCCTTACAACGAAAAACAATTCATGGATACTATCACAAGACTATGGAGAGTGGAAGGAGGTTTCAAAATTACGGAGATTGGACTGGACACATATTTCTTTATCATCGAAGACTCCCGCGAGGTGGACATAATACTCAACTTGGAACCATGTACCTTCAATAGATCGTTAATTATCCTGAAGGAGTACGAGGGGCTGAATGTGCGGGAAGTAGGGGCCTTGACCCATATCCGATTCTGGGTCCAAATCCATAACTTGCCGAATGAGGGCATGTATGATAAAATTGGAATGGTCAATGGAGATGGTTTGGGTATTGTTTTGGAGGTCGATGCTGACGAAAAAGGTCGTTGCCTTGGACATTTTATGCGGGTGCGGGTTCTGATTGATATTACAAAACCGCTATGCAGAGGTGCGCCCATTCGATTGGGTTCTAATGGAAATTGGGTCTGGGTGGATTTTAAATACGAAAGAATACCAAATTTCTGCTTTGCCTGTGGGATAGTGGAGCATGGGCTTACTATTGCAAACTAGAAGGGGCTAATGCAATCTCAACTACTACTGACAATCTTCCTTATGGGCGTTGGCTTAAGGGCGAGTCCATGGTGCGTTCAATCCATCTCTCAACAAATAATGGGTTAAAGGGCTCCCCCGCTTTGCCGTCACCGTCAACCTTTGATTCTAATTCAGACTTTAGCCAAACTTATCGGGAATCTAAGGACACATGGCGTGATAGTAGCTCTGAGAATCTGCTTCATTTTGGGACATGTGGGAGAGGCCAACTATCTCATGGAGCGTCTGCGAAGGAACCTATGTAGACTTCTGCTGGAGTGGCTTTATCCCCTGTTCATGCTACTACTCGAGCAGCTACTTCTAGGACTAGCACAAATAATATTCTGACTTCATCGGTTGTCAAGGAGAGTTCGAGTAAAGATAAGGAAGTAGTACATAAGAGGGTGTCGTGTGGGGGCATTCCCCTGCCCACATCCATGAGTCCTTCAAAAATTATCTTTGGGGCGGGATTGTAAAATTACTATATGGCCCACGTGCAAATAATTAAAGATTTGATTATTTAAATAATGAATTTTAAATATTTAATTAATGGTTTAAATAAATAAGTTATCAGATAAGTTTTAATAGGACAATTAAGAGGTGGTTTCTGCTCAATCTCTATGTACGTTGATAGAACGTGTTTGAGATCGTTTCTACGTATTATTATCGCGATAATCGCTATCGAAACTCGATCCTCTCTCTGCCTATAATAGAACCCATTCATGAACTAAAAAATCTGTCATTAAAAAAATTATCATTTTGTTGGATTAACGAAGGCCAAGAGAGAGAAAGTGGTTTCTTCCATCTTCAACAAAACAAAGACATGGCTTCTAAAGGTTAGTACCCTGATTACGAATTAATTGTGAAAATCATGAAGTTCAAGATCCGAGATTCGATTTTTGTTTATTCGATTTTATGTATAATTATGCTTACATGTGGTATCAGAGCTTCCGGATTAAGAACTCATGATTTTCCAATTAAGATTTATGTTTACAAATTGGGGATTATGTTTCCCGCATCAATTTCATCTCAATTTGGAATAGTTATGAACAAATTATGATTATACTTGTCAACATAGTTTTCTGGTATATTTTGGCTTTCCACGGGCTGTTAATTTGTTTTGCGTGAAGCATCATTAAATCTGGATTGTTTTCTTAAGATAACTTTGCGATGATTCATGTGTATGTATGTTTGGCGAAACTGTGAATTTTTCCCCCATTGTATTGCCTTGACGGATGAACTTAATTTGGATCAGACATAATTCATGTGGGTATGACTATGATAAAGTCTATGTTCAGGATGTTCTGTTAATGAATTATAAGGTGCTGCTATAAATTGACAAGTCATATTAACCCACTTTTGTATCATGTTCCCACTTATATTGAATGTTGTGTTTATATTTTGATAAAATAATGATGATGTTGTCTCAATGACTGATGACTTGTTTTCTATTCAAATTCACTTATGTTTCATCTGTGCATTAACCAAACATGCTCATGAAAGTCTGACGATGACTCAAACTTATTATATGTTCTCATGAAAGTCTGATGATGACTCAAACTTATTATATGTATAAATTCATCTGATGACATCACATATTTATAGAATGTGATGGTTACACTTTATGATTTTGTTTTATGTAGTATGATTATTATTTCAATTGTGATTCAAATATTAAGGTGTGTGCTTGAATTTTAAGATAGATGGTTAGTTAGTCATCAAAGTGGCCTAACTGTAAAGCGTATCTCATTATATAGTATATTTATTATTTACTTTGACATCTATGTTATGAATAATTTGTTAGTCACCAAAGTGTCCAAATTAAAAAGTGTTTATAGATGTTATATTAAAAAAATATCAATTACCCATGACTATGTGATGCTATTAATCGAAATGACATGATGATATTTTGTAGTGAGTATTGAAGTTCATTGATTATAGAATATTTATGGGTCACCCAAAGGTTGATCAATTGTTTTTATAATCAAGAACATAACTTTGGATAATTAATATACTTGATTAGAAGTATATACAAAGATAGCATGCATGTCTAGTTAGAGTATATTTAATTACCAATAATGTGAACTCAACTTTTAGCATCAATTATGCTAATGTAGTGCATTGTTGGATCACCCAAAGGAGAACTTCAGTGTACATTTATTGTCTTATTTGAATCTCTATTAAGTCATGTCAAAGCATTAATGTATCAATCAACTCTTTTAATTGAAGTACTTGATCATGTTTCTCTTCTTTCATATGATTTGTCTGTTCTAGTGTATAATGGGCTTAACTTCTCTGAATGGTGCGAGCAAATCCAATTCCAAGTCGAGAAACTCGCTGCTATTACTGACACTAGCAATGATGTTGAGAAATTGGTCTATACTGCCTGAGAAAGATCAAACAGACTGAGCTTGATGTTTATGCGAATGAGTATAGCAAACAACATCAAGTCTACCCTTCCTCACACTAAAAATGCTAAGGAATTCATGAAATTAGTTGGAGAGCGTTCCCAAACTGCTGATAAGTCTCTTGCTGGGACATTAATGGCTACTTTGACCACCATGAAGTTTGGTGGTTCTCGTAGCATGCATGAGCACGTCATTGAAATGACAAACATTGCAGCAAGACTAAAGTCCTTAGGGATGAACGTGGATGATAACTTTCTCGCAGTTTATCTTAAATTCATTGCCCTCTGAGTATGGTCCGTTCCAAATGAACTATAACACCATGAAGGACAAGTGGAATATGAATGAAATTCATGGTATGCTAGTTCAGGAGGAAACACGAATTAAGAATCAGGGGACTCATTCTGTTCATCTCGTAACAAATCAAGGAGCTGGTAAGAAAACCGGAACAAAGAAGGGAAAGGGCAAGAAAGGACCATTCAAAGTGAATGAGTCAAATGCCCAGGTCCAGAAAAAGGAACATAACAACCTTAAGTGTCGTTTCTGTGGAAAGCCAGGATACTTCCAGAAAGATTGCCTGAAACGTAAGGCATGGTTCAAAAAGTAAGGTATGATTAACGCTTTCGTATATTTCGAATCAAATTTAGTTGAAGTTCCTCATAACACTTGGTGGTTTGATTCCGGTTGCACCACTCACATTTCAAATACGATGTAGGGATTCCTTACGACCTAAACCATAAATCCAAATAAAAAATACGTCTTCATGGGAAATCGAGTCAAAGCTCCAGTTGAAGCCATCGGAACTTATCGCCTGATTTTAGATACTGGACACCATTTAGATTTGTTTCAAACTCTTTATGTACCTTCTATTTCTCGCAACTTAGTTTCTCTTTCCAGACTTGATTCTATTGGATACTCTTTTAATTTCAATAATGGATATTTCAGTTTCTTCAAACAAAGTCTTCTTATTGGGTTCTGGTGTTCTTAATGATGGCATATATAAACTTAGGCTTTATAAGCTTTTAGGCTTTATAAGCTTTTTGCTGAGACTCTTTTAATCATGCATCATAATGTTGGAACTAAACGTGGTTTAGTGAATAAAAATTCTGCTTACTTGTGGCATAAACATTTGGGGCATGTTTCCAAAGAAAGGTTAGAAAGATTAGTAAAGAATGAAATCCTCCCGGAATTAGATTTTACTGATCTTGGTATTTGTGTGGATTGTATTAAAGGCAAACAAACAAAACACACAAATAAATGAGCCACTCGAAGCATACAACTTCTTGAAATAATACACACTGATATTTGTGGGTCTTTCAATAAGTTCTCTTTTGGAAAAGAAAGATATTTTATCACTTTTATTGATTACTTTTCAGGTTATGGATATGTATATCTATTACATGAAAAATCTCGTTCAGTAAATGCCCTCGAGGTATTTGTTAATGAGGTTGAAAAACAATTAGATAGAAAAGTGAAAATTATCAGATTTGATAAAGGTGGTGAATATTATAGAAAATATAATGAATCCGGGCAATGCCCAGGCCCAGTTGCCAAATTCCTTGAAAAACGTGGCATATGTGCTCAATACACTATGCCAGGTACACCACAATAAAATGGTGTAGCAGAAAGGCATAATCGTACTCTATTGGACATGGTTAGGAGTGTGTTAAGTAATTCTTCATTACCCATATCATTGTGGATGCATGCACTTAAAACTGCCATGTATCTGTTAAACATGGTTCCCAGTAAGTCAGTTACTAAAACTCCTTTCGAGCTTTAGACTGGTAGGAAACCTAGTTTGAGGCACCTACATGTTTGGGGTTGCCTGGCAGAAATAAGAGCGTATAATCCATAAGAAAAGAAATTGGATTATAGGACAATCAGTGGTTACTTGATTGGTTATCGTGAAAAGTCCAGAGGGTATAAGTTTTATTGTCCTAATCATAGTACAAGAATTGTTGAAACTGAAAATGCTTGGTTCATTGAGAACGGTGAAGTTAGTGGGAGTCAAGAACCACGAAAAGTGGACATTCAAGAAGTTAGAATGCAAATTCCTTTGCCTATAACTTCTTCTAAAGTTGTTGTTCCTCCAATTATTGAATAGTCTAATGTTGGACATGAACAACAAATTAATGACCAAGTCACCCACAATGAAGATAACATTAACGAACTTACTATAGTGTATGAACCACAACAAATAGCACTAAGAAGGTCTAGTAGACAAAGACGATCTACTATTTCTGATGATTATGTGGTTTATTTACAAGAGTCAGAATTTGACTTAGGAATTGATGATGACCCAGTTTCATTTTCACATGCCATTGAAAGTATTAATTCTAATAAATGGTTTGATGCCATGAAAGATGAGTTGAAATCTATGGAACATAATGAAGTCTGGGACTTTGTTGAATTGCCTGAAGGTTGTAAAAGAGTCGGGTGTAAATGGGTCTTTAAGACTAAGCATGACTCAAATGGCAATATCGAATGGTACAGGGCCAGACTTATTGCCAAAGGTTTTACTCAGAAAAATGATGTTAACTATAAGGAGACATTTTCACCAATCTCTAATAAAGATTCGTTTAGAATTATTATGGCTTTGGTGGCTCATTAGGATTTAGAGTTACACCAAATGGATGTGAAAACTGCCTTTCTGAATGGAAATTTGGAAGAAGATATTTATATGGATCAACCTGAAGGTTTTGCATAGAAGGGAAAGAACATATGGTGTGTAAACTTAAGAAATCAATATACGAACTTAAATAAGTTTCATGTCAATGGTATCTTAAGTTCAATGATACCATCACGTCTTTTGGATTTAAGGAAAACACTATTGATCGGTGTATATATCTAAAAGTCAGTGGGAGCAAGTTTATCTTTCTGATTCTGTATGTTGATGATATCTTGCTTGCAACGAATGATCTTGGTTCATTGTATGAAACCAAGAAATTTCTCTCTAAGAACTTTGAAATGAAGGATATGGGAGAGGCAACTTATGTGGTCAGAATAGAAATATTTCGGGATAGATCACAAGGATTGTTAGGGTTCTCTCAGAAATCATACATTAATAAAGTTCTAGAGAGATTTAGAATGGAAAAATGCTCATCAAATGTCGTTACAATTCAGAATGGAGATATGTTCAGTCTTATGCAATGTCCAAAGAATGAATTGGAACGCAAACAAATGAATGATATTCATTATGCATCAATTATTGGGAGCTTGATGTATGC
This sequence comes from Rehmannia glutinosa, assembly GCA_016081115.2. Lineage (NCBI taxonomy): Eukaryota > Viridiplantae > Streptophyta > Magnoliopsida > Lamiales > Orobanchaceae > Rehmannia > Rehmannia glutinosa. The sequence goes on along the minus strand of JABTTQ020003007.1, from coordinate 22,149 downwards.
ACAGACTTGTACGAGGCCAGACATCAGTTTTGCTGTTGGAATGCTTGACATATATCAGAGTAATCCAGGAATGGATTACTGGAAAGCTGCAAAGAAAGTCTTGAGGTACTTGCAAGGAACAAAATACCATATGCTTACTTATCGAAGGTCTGATCATCTGGAGGAGATTGGTTATACAAATTCGGATTATGCCGGATGTGTTGATACAAGAAAATCCACATTTGGTTATTTGTTCCTATTAGAAGGGGGAGCAATATCTTGGAAAAGTGCGAAGTAGTTTGTCATTGATGCATCCACTATGGAAGATGAATTCGTGGCATACTTTGAGGCCACAATTCAAGGAAATTGGCTGCGGAATTTTATTTCAAGACTTGGAATAGTCGACAGTATTGCCAAGCCGCTAAAAATTTACTGTGATAATTTAGCAACAGTCTTCTTCTCTAAAAACGACAAGTATTCCGAGGTGCTAAACATATGGAACTAAAGTATCTTGCCGTTAAAGAGGAAGTTCAGAAACAAAAAGTGTCAATTGAGCATATCAGCACCGATGTCATGATTGCGGATCCGTTGACTAAAGGATTGCCTCCAAAGACATTTATTCGACATGTCGAAGGGATGGGCATTCTAAATGTAACTTAAGAATTATATGTTTTATGTATTTTACACTTTGAGTTCTCTTATGTAATATTTTTGAAATTAACTGATATCCTGTAGGTCATTGATGTATACATGAACGTTGACATTACTTTAACGGGATATTGTCTAACTTAGACATCAATATGGACCATTATTGATATTTTAGTTATGAGTTATTTTAAGTAGAAAACTAATATTGTGGTATATAGAAGGAACTATGTCGGGTTAATGACATAGAACCGCCATGACCCATATCTGACCAATGAATGTTAAACTTATATTTATGTTATGCGCATTACGTCTTAACATTTAAACCATGAAGATTTATTTGTCACATGGGCCAAGTGAAAGAATGTAAAATTACTATATAGCCCACGTGCAAATAATTAAAGATTTGATTATTTAAATAATGAATTTTAAATATTTGATTAATGGTTTAAATAAATAAGTTATCAAATAAGTTTTAATTGGATAGTTAAGAGGTGGTTTCTCGCTCCACCTCTACGCACGTTGATAGAACGTGTTTGAGATCGTTATGCCGAACTTATTGCGTATAATCGCTATTAGAAACCTGGTCCTCTTTCTCGCGTATAGTAGAACCCATTCATGAACTGGAAAATCAATCACTAAAAAAATTATCATTCTGTAGGGATTAACGAAGGCCAAGAGAGAGAAAGTGGTTTATTCCATATTCAACAAAAGAAAGACATGGCTTCTAAAGGTTAGTACCCTGATTACAAATTAATTGTGAAAATCATGAAGTTCAAGATCCGGGATTCAATTTTTTTTATTCAATTTTATGTACAATTATGCTTACAAGGATCACTCCCCGTTGGTAGTTCACGCTCCAATCGTAAATGGAAACATGAAGCCAGGAATCGACACATGAATTCTCATGAGGGGGAGCATGTGGACATAGTTACTCCCTTTAAAAGGAAGCTTTTGGTGCAAACGAGCTCGAATGAGCTATCTCCAGAGCGTCGACTTCTGTTTGACACCAATGAACTAGCTCTATTGGTGGAGGTTGCGGTGCAACCCCGCTGGGAACAATGAAAATCTTATTTTGGAACGCTCGTGGATTGGGGAATCCAAGAGTGTTCAATAATGTGCTAATGTTTATTCGCAATTTATCCCCAGATATTGTCTTCTTTACGGAGACGAAGCTTTTTGGTATTAAGGCAAAACGTTTTCAGGAAGTTATTGGTTTTCAGAATGGGATTATGGTGGACAGTGTTGGAAGAAGTGGTGGCTTGCCTTTCTTGTGGAAAAATGATGTGGATGTCTCGATTAAATGTTGGGGAAATTATTTTGTGGACTCGATTATTGTGATGAATGATAGAACATAGCGGTTTACGGGCTTTTATGGGAATCCTGATCGCATTCTCAGGCCATCATCCTGGACTCTCCTTCAACGACTTCATGCTCAATTTGACCTTCCGTGGTTCACCGACTTTAATGAAGTATTGGCGCACTACAAGAAACACTGGGGTCTGACATCAACTATTCCACTGTGTCGCTATTCCAAGATGTCATAAACGATTGCGGCTTGATGGACTTGTTGTTTGAAGGCCCGTGCTTCACTTGGCGGAAGAGTCTAAATGACCTGAACAATATTTTGGAACGGTTAGATAGATTCCTTAGATCACAAAGTTGGGTGAATGCCTTCGACGGGTTCAAAATTCAGAACTTGGATTTCTACTGATCGGATAATAGAGCTATCTTGCTTTGTACTGTCATCAACCATCTTCGGAGGTAGTCTAGGCATAGACGAGATTTTCCTTTCCATTTTGAACCACTTTGGCTTACATCAGACTCTTTCTCGGATACCTTAAAATCATGTTTGCATCCTAAGTCTAGTAATGGGTTGTCATTCAAAGAGAAACAGAGATTGTGTGGGTCTAATCTGAAACTCTGGAGCAATCACGAATTTGGGAATATTCGCAAACGGGTCGATGTAATTCAAGCTAAATTGTCAAAACTGAGTAGTGCTCACCCAACGACTCTAAATTTTAATGAGATAAGAAAGGCTGAATTTGAGTTGGAACGGGCTTTATCGTACGAAGAATATTATTGGCAACAAAGATCACGGGCAAACTGGCTTCAAGGAGGGGACCACAATACAAAATTTTTCCCTATGAAAGCTTGACCAGAGAGAAAAATAGGATTACCCGATCTAAAAACGAGCTCGGACGGTGGGCTTATGAAGATTCCGATATTTCCAAAATAAATTGAAGCACACTTCCTAATATCTTCATGTATACTAACCGCCAGGGATCGGATATGGAATGTGTTATTGAAGCGGTTAAATCGTGTCTATCAAACAATATCCTTGACGACATAGACATGTCTTTTACTGAAGAAGAGGTCAAGGTTGTCCTCTTTAGTATGGGCCCTACTAAGGCCTCGGGGCCTGACGATTTTCACCCAATATTTTTTCAGAAAATTGGAGCATTGTTCGGCCAGATGTCGTGAAAGTAGCTTTGGGTGTTTTAAATTTGGGTCAATCGATTAGTGCATACAATGAAACGACTATTGTGTTAATTCCTAAAGTGTCCAAGCCTTGTCAAGTCTCCGATTACTGGCCGATTAGCCTTTGTAGTGTTATCTATACGAAGACTATCGCTATCAGACTCAAACCATTGTTGTCATCAATTATCTCAGAAGAACAAAGTGCAATTATCCCCAGGGGACTGATGTCAGATAATATTTTGATCGCCTTTGAATCGATTCACTCTCTGCGCAACAGGGCCAACGGGAAAGAAGGTCTTATGGGACTTAATTTTTTTTTTTTTGAGGAATTATGGGACTTAAATTGGATATTAGCAAAGCATACGATCGGGTTGAATGAGGGTTCTTGATGGAAGTTATGAAGAAAATGGGTTTCCGCCCGAGATGGACTAAACTCATCTTTGATTGTATTTCTACATCGCGTTTTTCTGTCCGCTTTAATGGGTTGAATTCGGGCCAGATTATCCCTTACAGGGGCCTTCGTCAAGGATGCCCGCTTTCACCATACTTATCTCTGTTGTGTGTTGAAGGTCTATCTGCATTGTTACACAAAGGCGAAAGGGCCAATCTTATACGTGGGATCTCTGTCACTAAGAACGCTCCTTCTATTAGCCACCACCTATTTGTAGACGACTCGAACATTTTTGGAAGAGCTCGGATTGAAGATTATAACCACTTTTGACGAATTTTGGATATGCATTCTAATGCTTCGGGCCAACAGGTAAGTCTTGATAAATCCTATCTTTTTCAGTCCGAATGTCATAGCTTCTGCACAACAGACTATATGCAATACCATCGGTATTACAAAGGGCTTTGCGGACAATGATAAATATTTGGGGCTTCCGGCCTTCATTGGTAGGAACAAAAAATGAACCTTTCGTGCTATTTACGAGCGGTTTGTCCCTAAATTACAATCACGAAAAGCTGAAGTCCTCTCAATGGGGGCAGAGAAATTTTAATCAAAGCGGTTGCTCAAGCTTCAACTAATTATGCTATGAGTATTTTTAAGTTCCCTGCTTCCTTTTGTAAGGAGATACAAGGCTTTGTGGCAAGATTCTGGTGGGGAGGGAATGAAACGAAAAACGTATTTATTGGATGAAGTGGGAGACACTCAAACGGCCTAAGGGGCTCGCAGGAATTGGGTTTAAAGACTTCGAGTTTTTTAATCAGGCCCTTTTGGCCAAACAAGCCTAGAGACTAATTATTCACGGCTCCTCGTTGGTTGGTCGAGTCCTCAAAGCAAAATACCACCCCAACTCGTCTTTCTTGGTTGCTAGTATTGGGAGGAACCTGTCATACAGTTGGAGGAGCATCATGTGGGGGAGGGATATTTTACGGCTTGGCCTTAGATGGCGTATTGGAGACGATCACCAAGTCCACATTTATAGAGACCCTTGGATGCCTAGGCCAACTACTTTCAAACCACTTTCTCCGGTCAGCTTGAATGGGCCCAATGGCTGATCTTATTGAAATCACCAATGGAAGTGGAAAGTCGTAGAACAAGTTTTTTGGCCGTGTGATTGGGAGATTATTATGAAGATTCCTATTGGGCATTCTGGGTACCGGGATAAAATTATTTGGCACTTCGAAAAGACTGGTATTTATATGGTCCGCTCCGGGTACAGAACTACGCTTAGCCAGGCCTTATCAGCTGGATCTTCGGTGTCAAATGAATTGAAACATTGGTGGAAAAAATTGTGGAATTTGAGGATACCAAAAAAATTAAAATTTTCCTCTGGCGTGCTTTCAATAAGATCATCCCATGTGCTACTGAAACTTGTCAAAAGAGTTGTCAATTGCTCGACGATCTGCAGTAGGTGCGGTTTATATCCGGAAACAACAAAACACGCCCTGAGAGATTGCAAAAAGTCTACTACAGTATGGGATATTAGCATTTTCAGAGAAATGGTTCGTAAATTAAGACGGGCGTCTTTTGAGGATTTTTGTGTCGGTGTTTTTTATCTTTGACTATATTTGAGCTTGAGATTTTTGCTATGATTCTGTGGGCTTTGTGGTTTTCTAGGAATAACAGGCTTTTTAACAACAGATGGGACACCCCTGAAGGCATTATTGGATTAGAGGGAGCACACTCTTGAGTCGTACCAAAGATGTAGAGATGGCTTGACTGTTCGAAATAGTGTATCTCCAACCCATAGCCATTCTACTTGGTCCAGGCCTTTAGATGGAGATCTGAAATTAAATGTGGACGCTTCTATCCACCCTAATCTTGGCGCGATTGGTGTAGGAGCTGTCATTCGGGACTCCACAGGCTCGGTTCGTGCGTGTATGCTAAACGAGTGTTGGGGTCTTTTGATATTTTAGCGGAGAAGCCATTGCACTAAGGGAGGGCCTCGAGTTTGAAAGCTTTGAGCTTGAGAATTCATCAGGTTGAGACGGATTCTCTGTCACTTGCAGCTGCATGTTCAAAACAGACGCAACCTTTGGGGGATGAGACACTTCATGTAATTGAAGATATAAAAGCTCTGCAATACTCGAAAGGAAGCCGTATTATGTGTTCGTTTATACCACGCCAATGTAATGGTGTGGCACATTTGCTAGCTTACTCTGTTTTTAATCGTGCTCCCTTTGAGTACGGGATGTTTGCTGTTCCCATTTGGCTAAGATCAGTGATCTTAGCAGACTTATGTTAACTTGATGAAATATTTTCACTTCAAAAAAAAAAATAAATAAATAAAACCCACAATTATCTTGCATATATTATTCAACATAATTTATCTGCTTTCTCATAAATATGTAACATTAGATGGTGCATCAGTAAAGCGTTAGCTCTAACTGCCACTAAATGTAACATCTGCATATTTGAAGTATTCTACAAAATTAATGCTTTCTCATAAATATGTAACATTAGATGGTACATCAGTAAAGCGTTAACTCTACCACCAATTCTAACATCTGCATATTTTAAGTATTCTACAAAATTTAGACCTAAGAGAATGATAAACAAACTGAACTGGGGTGGCCAAAGTTAAAGGTTTGCAATTTCAAAAACAGCGCAAAAGAGGGGAAGGGATAATTTACAATCTTTTATTCTGTTCACATAATTCCAGAAAATTACAAGTACAAATTTTAGAATTAGGTAAAAAGGAAATGCATGCGATAGTAATTTTAGCCACATGATCATAACTTTGAGCTACCAAAGGTGTTTTTTTTCTTCCTTATAAAAACAATTTGACACTTCAATATTCAAGATGCCATGAGTGACACCCTTTATCAAATAACAATGCGTAGCACCAGCACACTTTTCCTTCGAACGCTTCTGACATGATTTGATCAAGTGCATAGTGTCATCTGGTGCAAAAGCTAGTAAGAATTCATAAATGTTATCTGGTAAATTTCTAAAACGATGCTACTCAGGGCCTTTCGCTTTGCCTTCAAGGCTGTCTTCTCCAGCCACAGAGGTAAAATTACGTCTTTCATCAGAAGTTGCAGTAATAACCGCATCCACACATCAGCCGTAGTGCTTAAGAGAGTCCGTACATGTGGGTCCATAGACATAGTGGAGGATATCAACTCATCCACATCATCAAGCTTTGCAGATAATTTGTCCAGCTCTTTTGCTATCTCCATCTAATTTGAGAAAAAACAATAAGCTTTAGTGAAAGAAGAATCAAGCAAATGAAGATAATGGTAAAAAAAGGGGTAATTACAAAAAGAAAACCAGAGGTTTTTGCAAATTACAAAAATTATTTTGATGTTTGATTATGTATTACTCTTTAGCCCAATCATAAACAAAACCATTTCAAATAGCCCCCTTACATTTGTAAATATATTACAATTACGCCCTTCCATCAAACACAAAATCAAACCTCAATGGGTAATTTGCAATTTTCAAACATCTCTAGCTCTTTTGTGTAATTAACCCAAACCTCATGGGTAGTTTTTGTAATTATCCCTAAAAAAGGAAAAAAAGAAGGGAATATTGCTGTGAATTAACTTGAATTACCTCATTAAGATGTTGAGCAGATTTTGGCGGAAGTTTTCTGACCTCCAACCCGAGGGTTTCAATCTTGGCACGCAACTCCACTTCTTCTTGATTGGTTAATGATTCCACCTGGAAAAGAATCGGATAAAGATGGGAAATCAAGAAATTATTAAATGAAATGGCTTGATTCCTCAAATATAGATGCTCCAAAGTAATATTGCTTTATGATTACCAGAAGAAACTAGTTAATGTAGCAACTTGAATATTGAAACAAGAGAAGTCTTTATGACTTGCTATGTTATCTATTAATTTCAAAATATTGCCTTATCGTATGTATGCGGGTATAGATGTATATGCTATCATGCGCATTACGTCCAGTTGCCTTAGAAATTTTAAACCTCCTTCAGACTAGAAAAAGAAATTAAGATCAAAGACTTACCGTTTTAACATCTATGAAATATAACGCATAGCAGTACATGAGCAACTACATGAATGAAATGATGCCCTTAATTGTCCTCAAAATCACCAAAAGGACCAAAATATGGTTATCGACAGAATATGTTTACTGGTCCATCAAGTTCTGTATGGCTAGAAACAAAAAATAGTTCGTCTTCAAAATTCAATATCACTCTCCACAGCTTAAAATTATTTCCAGCTTTTCATTTTTTCGTGTTTCTTTGGCAAGTTCAAGTTCTAGGATCTTCATCAAAAACGGGTTTCTACTTCCACCATATGTAACTATCATTATAAATACATCCAGAAGTTGAGATGAAGATCATTAGTCTGCTGAGTTATTTGATGGTGCAAATATAACTCAAAGAATCGATTAAATTATGACATCTTAGACTTTTGCAGTACTTATTCTTAAACCTAATATTCAACTACTAGAGACTGATGATTGTTTTAAGGGATAATTGCATTTTGCCCGCAAAACTATCGTACTAAACTTTAGAAATTTCTCTTTTGCATGCCTAAATCATTTTGCACTTAATCCTGCGGGAGCTGATTAGGACCTGTCACGATTTGACACATGTCAACTTTTGGTTGGTCAATGGGGCAAAGTGCAATGAATCATATAAGTTCAGATGACAAAATATGTAGTTTCAAATTAAGTGGGCAGAGTGCAAAAACCCTATAGTTTGGGACGCAATTAAGCCTTGTTTAAGTGGCAACAGAGAAAGGTGAATTTCTTCACTCTCAATCTAGATAGCACTTTTCTGTACAAGTGACTCAATCGTCCACGCTGCTATGCAGTGCAATTGTGATTCAGCTTGAGTACTCCAATGAGATCATGCAAACATCACTACTATATCAATTAAATTCTCTTTTTTCTTTTTTTTTTACTTTTCCAGATTTTCTATGATAAATGGGGCTTGGGTAAAACTCATCCCCAAAAGCTAGCTCAAGAGGAGAAGGGGTGCCCAACCATTTATACACAATAACAACCCAGCAAATTGGCGATGTAGGACAAACGCAAACTCAAACACCCGCCCTCACGACAAGTGTGCCAATCAAAATGGGCCAGGGTCCAATTCCCACCATCGCCTCCAAACCAAACCTGGGGTGCTTTCGATAGAATGATAAATGGGCTTGGGTAGAACTCATCCCAAAAGCTAGCTCAAGGAGAGAGTGCTCAACCCACATTTATATACAATAACATCCCAACAAATTGACGATGTGGGACAAACACAAAAACTAACATTCCAAAAGAAAAAGAGAAATTATCATTCTTATCCATGCTGCAAAAATTACAAACATTATATCTGAAAAGGTTCTAAGATTCAAGAACAAAGGAAATTGGAAGTATGACCAAAACTCATAGCCAGGATATACTAAGAAATGAACATAAATATATCTTTTATTTTTAGTTCAAACACTGTGCAGGGAGGAGGGGTGATCAGAATCGAAACCCAGATTTGTAGTCTGGGCTTTAGAGACTCTAAACACTAGACTAGACCACTATCCAATTCCCGAACATAAATATATATCTTCAGACTTCATGTAATTCGCAACAGTAATTACATGAACATGACAAACTCCACATTAGTTCAAAATCCAAGAGCACATACATATCAAAATACCGATAACGCGAATTTAAATTTACTACTCAGCATCACAACCCAATAAAAACCTTAACTTTTTGCAGACACGGCAGTCTAAAACAATGCACAAAATTACTCCTATTTAGCCAGATCCCACATCTCAAAATAAAGGGAAAAAGATAAATTCAATGAAAAAATGGAAATCCCATATCAGAATATCAAAATTATGATCGTTAATCATCCGTCAATTTTGGAACTCAAAAGCGAATAAGATAGGCATATATATTATTCCATATAATGATAAACACGCTGTTTATCCGTTTATACCTGCTGGAGGAGATTGGAGAGCAGCCCAAAAAGCTTCGCATCCGCGGCTGCTGGCGGTGGTGGCGCTTTTCCTCGCCCCGCCATTCCTTTCTTATGATGCTTTTGCGTCCGAACCAAACGCGGTCTTGTAGGAAACTATATAGTTATCGCCTCGTGGAGACCGGAGAACCCAGTATATGTCGCGCTTTTCCTTACAGCTACAGCCCCAGTGCCTTGAGAAAACGTTAATATAAATTATGCTAGTTCAAGCATTTTCTTAAATTATAGGGATGATTGAAAAAAAGAGGAGGTTTGGAATAAAAATAATTATAAAAAACAAAGATTAGAAAAAGTTTTTTTTTTTCAAATTTATATATATCACCTTGAAGTTTAACTCTATCTTATATTTTTACCCTAACCTATAGTTGAACTAACGAGATTTGTTGACGTCATTAAATATTTTACAATTACATCTATCAACTTTTCTAAATATTACGAATAGTCTAACCCCATTTCTGAATATGAGTCTAAGTCCAAGTATTTTTTCCGGACCTAGGTCTGACCCATTTAATTTTTCTATTTTTTAAAAACTCATTTTACATATTGTTAATGATATTTGATATATTTACAAAACATAAATTTCATTAAAATGTATATCACAATTTTTTTCAATTATTAAACAGGTCTAATGGGTCTAACCATCAGATCTGGGTCAGACCGTATTTGGAGTTGTATCTTTACAAACATTAGCGGCTCAGAGCTTAGGTCCAGAAGAACCCCACCCAACCCATTGACACCCCTAATTGATTTTATGTGCCAGTTAATTATCCTCGAAGAGTATAGATGTTAAAAGGGCCGACGGACCGGACCGTTTAAATCGAAAAAAGAGGGTTAGGCCCAATTATTTTGGCCCGTTTAAATTCGGTCTTCTTTTGGCCCGAACAATTTAGTGTGAAGCCTGTTAGAGCTAGCCCGCCAATTTTTAAATATAATACATAAATGTAATTGTAATATTTTATCTATTTTATATTAGCTATCACTAGTAATATTTTTTAAATTCGCATAATAATTTTAGTTTGTATGGTCTGAGTATTTATTTTTTAAAGAATTTTAATTATTTTTTTATTCATTTCAATTCTGATAACTCATTTATCATACATTTACACTTTTCATTTGTTTTTATAAATTGATTTTAGTAATATATACATGAAGATAAACTTCTTGCCAATAATTGGCTTATTTATTTGATACATTTTAGGTGAAGAAGAGCGGAAGATAATACTTTATCCAAGATAAACGTGGTTGATGATGATGCTTGATTAGTAGTTATTTAGTAGTGTACTTGCGTCGTATTTGTGTGATTTTATCTATAATGCTTAAAATTTGAGTATTTAAACTTTAAGACATTGTGCATATAATGCAACTATAAACTATGCGTGGTTTAAATATTATGGATCGGTAGTTTTGTATATTTAGTTTGAATGTTAAATATATGCATGTTTTAATTTAAAATTTTAGATTTAAATATAAAATTTAATTTTTTTTGGCTTGTAGCCCGATAGTGGCCAATTTAGTCCGAAGCCCAGTAGGGTTAGGGTTAGGTTCATAATACACTGGCCTATAAGATATTGGCCCATTTAATTCAAGCGTTTAGCTATAAACATGGTAGAGGCTAGCCCAAACCGCTAGTCGAAATTTCATTTAACATCTTTGTCAAGAGTAAGAATTGAGGGGTAGAACAATCATTATATATTTGGCTCACTTTTACCAATAGAACCATTTCTAAAACACAATACTATTAAGTGGTTTTGTTAGCTGTGGGGTCCACAATTGATATTTACAGTGTTGTAAAAATCGTCCTAGTCAGCCGCCCCAAGGCCAATCCAATTTTGCTAAAATCGCCCAAAGAAATCGTTCAACCCAAAAATCGGGATAGGCGGCTAGAAATCGAGCCTAGGCACCTACTTAGGCAGCCAACAAACCGGGCCTAGGCGACAAAAATAGGCCAAAAATGGCAAAAAAAAAAAAAAGAAAAACAATACTATTTCTAGGAGCTGAGCCACGGCTCGACTAGCACCTACCGATTTCTGCAACCTTGGATATTTAATGAGATAAAAATATATTAATGAGAATTTATGGCTAGTCATCCAGGGGCGTAGTCTTTTCGACTACTCTTATCACAATTTTTTTCTCCCTAGCCCAACTATTTTCTACCCTTAGAAAAATACATAAATTGTTTTCTTAGAAAAAATGGGATAAAAGAAATTTGGGAGAGGGAGGGGGCCGGGTGGCCCCATGAATCTGCACCTCTACACTCACATTAATGATGTAAATGATAATAAAAATATATTAACAGGTCTTAACGAATAGTTGTAGGCAAGGACAAAGCCACATGAAGGCCAAGGGGTTCATGGGCTCCTCTAAAATTTTGAAAAAAATTCATTAGTATTTTGATCATTTTACTTTATAACCTTAAATAAACTAGAAAATAGAAAAAATGGTTATTCTTAAACACATCACAACACAGAAACATATCCTTAAATTTCTTCATTCGTCTTTTCCGCTTCTGATTTGTGAATCTTAAAAAATCTTTTGAATCTTAATTATTTTTTTCCCTTTCTCAAACTTTTGTACATTTTCTTAACATGATGTATCATTCTTCTTTAGATTAATGGTAGGTATTTATTGTTCTGTTTTTAGATTTAAATTTAATATATTTCATTTTTATATTAATGTCAGTTGGGCTCCCTTGCACAAAATGACAGAAAAAAATCATAAAGGACCGTCTCGTAGGTCTAAATCTGTGAGACGGGTGATCGTGAATATTTTTTTGTTAGATAAATGTTTTTATCATGGTTTTGATGATTTTGTTCGATTTTGTTCAAATGAGTTTTTAAACCAAAACAATGTCCCTAAATATTGTCTAAATACTTCCGATCGGCTTAAAATATTTTTACTATTTTTTGGAGTATCTTTTCGATAAAAAATTGGACAACACATTTGTTTCAGGCTCGACCGGTCGTCCTATAGGGCAAACCGTACCTGAGTTGAGTTTTGAAACAGAAAATGGGGCGTAAAAAAAATAGGGGAGGGCGACCAGTCGACCAAGTGGTCGACCGGTGAGGGCGACCGGTCAACCCCAGGCGGCCCAGGTACACGAGCAAAACTCCTTTGGTTCGATCTTCTCTGTTTCGTATTTCTTTCAACCTCAACCGGTCATAGTTAAGAGCGGCCGGTCGCACCCCCTCCGACCGGTCCCCACAGTGTAAAATTTGGCTGAAATTCAATTTCAATCTTATCGCCGCGTGACCGGCGCACCCTTTTTATCAAAAACTATCCGTTGCATTTTCGCATAACTTTTTCCCTATTTTGTGGGATTGATTTCTAACACTCTATTGATGATTTTAAATAGTTTCTTTTGCAGCAAATCACTCCCCAAGGAGGAGCCTATGTCCGAAAATGAAAGCCAACTCATCTCCTATAAATAGAGGCTTCATTCAAGCAACAAGATACAACACTCTATACAAGCAAAAGAGTAAACAAGCAAACACTTTCATATATCTTGTTGTATTAGCCTTAGCACTTTCACTTGCACAAATTTGAGGTCTAGGCTTTCAATTCTTGATTACACTTGTACTCATATTGTATCAATCATTATTGAGTTGTAATCTTGATTTTAGTCATCATTCAACACAAGACATCCTTGTGAGTATTCTTGTGGTAAGAATACACTTGGGTAATCTAGGTGATAGGTGTTTGAAGGTTGTGGTAATCTTCAAAGGTGTTGTAAGAGGATTGTGGTAATCCTCAAGGTGGTGTAAGAGGGTTGTGGTAATCCTCAAGGTGTTGTATTAATTTTTGGTAAATTAATAAAAACTTTTTTTTTGAAATCCATCCCGAATATACTGGGGTGGTAGTAGATTAGGCCCTAGGTGGGTTGAACTACTATAAATCGACATGTGCTATTTATTTTTTGTACTTAACATTTCATCTTTGCTTGAGTTTTACGAAAAAGAGGGCAAAATCTAAAAAACCGGGATAATCTATTCACCCCCCTCTAGATTATCGTAGCCACTTGGACTAACACTTTTCCCTATACCACAAGTGTACGGTGTAGCTAGCAGTTATCAGCGAGCAAGGTCGTATTCATTAGGGATTGAATACGAAATGCATAGAGTATAATAAATATCGTATTTCAATTTTATTGAAGCGGTCTAAAATCAAAAGTTTGTTTATCTAAACTAAATATAAAATTATCAAATAAAATATCTAAAATTGTTAAAGGCGAACTCCACAAGTTTTCAACAAATACGAAAGCAATCCTAGAACATAATCTCAACATGTCATTAATATTTTCCAATTATTGTTTCATCAAAACCAGTTTACAGATATCTATGGGTTTAATTCCTAAAAGCGCTTTATTCTCCCGCCGGTGGCGCATAAACAATTAATTAATAAGAATTGAAGGTATCCCTACTCAATCAATTAATATTAACTCCCCAAAAGATCTTAGAATTGAAGTACTCCCCACAAACAGTTATAGGTTTCCTGACTCAATTCTCGTTTATGTTATAAATTCATTTTTTGTAAGTTAGATTTCATCTCCCGAATTTTGACTCAGAAAATAAGACATGAAAATTATTGATCAGATAATCTACAAGAAACAAACACTTGAATTCATAAATAGAACACAAGAAACCAATTACGAAAAATAATTAATTTAGAATTACCATGAATCCACATGTTTGATTATGTCCTAGAATCAGAAAGTTCAGCCTAACATATTTGACAACAAATTTATAGACAAACTTGAAATCAAATAGTTTGACTTCGAATTAAGTACAAACAAGAGGTCCAAACTAAGAAGATAGAACCCTTCTTGTTAGGATGAATCCTTCTTACAAGTTTTGAACCCTTGTGCTTTCGTAGATGCGAAATGTCTTGTGGTGTTCTTCGTTGATTTGTGTTTCTCTCAGAGAAGTATGCAAATTTGTGTTTTCCCAAGTGTAATTTCGGTGTATGATGTTCTATGCGCTTTAGGGCTTAGTCTTCCTTTTTATAGATGCTCGAGCGATCACCGGTAGAGTCGAGAAAAATTAGGAAACAAAATCCACCGCTGCGGAATATGCGGTCGTGTATTTCAACACGGCCGATGTAATGCATTTATGTCTCTATTTAGGCCTCAAATAAAGTACACAATCGTGTATTAATACACGGCCTGGTTATGTAATCCGTCTCGAAATTCTTCCTTGAACAAGTCACACAAAGTAAAATCATACGGATACGAATACATGGTCGTAATAAATAGTACGGTCCGACTGTTCTTTATTTTTCGTCATTTTCTTCGGCGTATTTGATCATCTCTTCACATTCGTCATTCTTGTCCCGGTCATCCTACTGATATCTTTGCAAATTAAGCTCGTTTCCTATAAAAATCACAATAATACGCAGATCATCACGCCCAATAAAGGAAACCAACTAAAAGACACTAAATATACATGCAAATGTATCGAATATGTATCAAAATAATCCCTAAATGCACGTATATTTTACACTTATCAACGAATCCTACCGAAAACCACATGGCATTTTTGTAACTTTTAGGACACTCGTCATTTTTATAATATTAGGAGGTAAAATAAAATTATGTGGCATTTCTATAATATTATGGAGGCATAATAGTATCTCTCATAGATGGTTGCATTTTTGTAATATTATATAGTGGTAAAATTACATTAGATTGGAAAAAGTATAACTTTTTATTATAAAAATATTGTTTTTACTATGAAAAGTATACATTTTCAAAGAAACAAAAATGATTATTTACTTGCAAAGTTATATACAATCTTATTTAGAAGTATCATTTTTACTCTAAAAGGTATATAAACTCAAAGTAAGAAATAAATACATTAGTATTTCTCCTTGACATAGTATCACTTTAGACTAAAAATATCATTTTTATTTAAAAAAATGTATCACTTTTACTTTTAAAAAATACGTTTTCAAAGTAACAATGTTTGAAACGTGTTCAAAGTATCATTTGTATTAAAAAATATCACTTTTACTCTAAAAATATATGTTTTCAAAGTACAAAAGTACATTAGTAGTTCCCCTAAAATAGTATCACTTTAGATTCTAAAAGTATCATTTTTTATTAACAAAATATCACTTTACTCTGAAAAGTATCTATTTGCAAAGTAATAAAATTGATTATCTACTTGTAAAGTTACATACAATCTTGTTTAATAATATCACATTTTATATTAGAAAAAATATCAGTTTTACTCTGAAAAGTATATGTTTTTAAAGTAAAAAAAACTCATTCTCTGAAAAGTGTTAGATTTTCTACGAAAAATATTACGTGAAACGTATTGTTATGGTTATCCATCAAGTTTTGCAACTACAATGTTTTTCTTCTTTGTGTTTCATTATTCAACCACCTCGCATAGACCCCTATAGTCATTTTCACCATTCCACCGACAATCTCTCTCGAAACACCAAAATCGATTCATTCTAATCAACTAAGAAAAATCGCTTTATTTTCACTCAAATCCAACATAAAAATATTCCAGCCCCGCGAGATTCTCGCACCAAATACCCGAACACGCGTCGCTGCTTGTTCATTTTTAATGTCTCCAACAAAAGTGTGTGTGTGTGAGTATTAGTGTGGGTGAGGTCACAGGAAAGGGGTGGAGAGTGCTATGTGCACACAAGGAGTGGGAGAGCTGAGGAGACGAGAATAAGTGAGAGGGGAGATGAGAATAGGGGGTGGAGATGTTAAAAAATGCTTTTAATCCCGATTTTGATGATTTCATATAAATGAGTTTTTATAATAATACAATATCGCCAAAATATTGTCCAAATACTTCAAAATATTTTCAATGATTTTTACTAAGTTTTGAAGTACTTCTTGAACTTTATATTTGACCAAAATGACAACCTCTCATGTTGAGGTTGACCCGCTTGCACCCCACAAAGGACGGTCATGGCCGCCTATGACCGGACCGGTCGACCCCCCACAACAACCCTTATCAAATCTTGATTCAACGGTTTAACCTTTCGAATTTTCAACATAGCGACCTGTCGCTCTATGATTTTTGACAGCAAATTCTATCCGTTTCTCAATACTCAGCCACTTATCAGCAAGATCTACTTTGTCCATTCTTAACCATTTTTATAGATATTTTGATCATTTTTTTGTAGACAAAAGTGAATACGGGGGAGCCTATGTTGGGGATTACATCTTGGATCTCTCCTATAAATACATGAACGCTTGAAGGATCAAATACATAACACAAGCATACAACACAATAATAAAAACTCAGCAAAATTTTCAAAGCTTTCATTTTCAATATTCTTGTTGTAATAGCCTAAGCACATAACTTTTACATTATGCTTATTAGGCTTTCTTTCTTTATTACACTTGTACTTTTGAGTTATAATATCTTTATACAAAGTGTAATCTTGATTGTAATTGTAAATCATCCAAAACAAGAAATCCTTGTTAGTGTTCTTGTGGTAAGATCACACTTGGTTGATTAATAGGTGTTGAAGAGTTTGGTGCTCTTCATAGAGGTGAGAAGAGTGTGTTGCTCTTCTAAGTTGGTGTTGTAAGAGGAGTGTGGTACTTTTCAAGGTAAATGTTGTAATTGTTTGGTATCAATAAATCTTTTCCTTTTCAAAATCCATTCGGACATACCGAGTGGTAGACCATGTAGGCCCTGGTGGGTTGAAGCTCTATAAATCATTGTGTGTTGATTTATTTTCTGCACTTTATTTCTTTATCTTCTTCATTCGAAAAAGAGGGCACAAATCGGAAAATTAGGAAAATCTATTCACCATCTCTAGGTTTTCGTAGCCACTTGGACTACCAAGTGGTATCAAAGCCAAACTCTTTGGCAAGTTCGTTTTCTTATTGCGAGTAAAGAAGAAAGATCAATGGCTAGCTACGAAAAGCTACCCACCGGCGCCAACCAATAAGGCACCACTATTCGACGCCAACAACTACGCCTTTTGGAAGGACCGAATGAAATGCTTCTTACAAGGTTGCGGGTTCGATATTTGGAACACGGTTATTGAAGGAGTAGCCCAACCAACCAACAAATTGGAGGATGGAACATTGGTCCTCAAAAGCTTCAAGGATTTGATGAAAATGACAAGTCCTTCTCCTTAAACGGTAAAGATTTAAATATTTTACATTGCTCTCTTACCGCTACTCAGTATAATAGATTCAAGAATAAGGTCCACTCATGAAGTATGGAAAAACTTCGAAATCATATATGAAGGAACTAAGAAGGTCAAACAAGCTAGAAAAACCATGGTTGTTAATGACTCCAAAACTTCATATTGTTTGAAGGAGAAAGCATCTCAAAAATGGTGCTCAGGGAATGTCATCACCAAGAAGATAAGGTAACTAAAGTTTTAAATGCTCTTCCCGGTTCTTGGTCTGAAAAAGTAACGGCAATTATGGAAGCTCAAAATCTTGAAACACTCAAGTTTGACGAGCTTATTGGAAATCTTCTTATTTACGAAGTCTATCTCAAAGAAAGGAAGAATTCCAAAGCATCCACCTCTCAACCAGATATGCAATCTATTCCTAAAGGCCTAACATCTACTTCAATTAATTCATATTATGCTAGTGATAAGGATGATGAGGGAACAACCGCCTTGGTACAAAAAATTTCAAAATTCGTAAATAAAAATAATGCAAGAAAGGCAAGAGACAACTATTGCTTTAAATGTGGGAAATCCGATCACTTTATCGCGATTATCCCAAAATAGCTGAAGGAACAAAAGAAGAAAAAGCTCTTTTCAAAAGAAGGCCTTAAATGCGGATGTTAAAACAAGGGATGAGCTACTTGAAATGTCCGATGATGAGGAAGAAGACGAGCAAGGACTTATGGCCATAGACGATGAAAATAACGAGGTACTCTATAACTCTTCTTTTTTTCTTGTTTAATTGATGAACTTCAAGGAGATTATGACCATTTACAAAATGAATTTAGAGATATGATTTTTAAATACAAGAGTTTGAAAAAGGATTTCAAAGAGCTAAAATTAGAAAATGATAAATTATTTGCCTCTTATGACTCTTGATCATGCTCATACTATTACTCTTTTCAAAAATCAAAACTCTTGATTAGAAAAACAAGTGCTCACAAAGAAATTGAAAATTTAAGAAAAGATGTGCACAAAGAAGTGAGCATTCAAAATTAGGACTTGGTTACAAACTTTTTCAAACTAATTCTAAAATAAAAACCAACCTCGACTTTTATATGTCTTTAGTAGTCCTAAAATTATTACTTGTTTTTATTGTGGAAAATATAGAAATCTTGCTAGAAATTGTAGAATTAAAAATTACAACTATTGTTTGAGACCCAAATGTCTCAATGCTTGTATGGACCCCAACACTCTAGGGTACCTAAAAATAATTTTAATGTAGGTACTAGGGAAATTACAATGGAAGAAAGTTCCATATGGATCGTGGACAACGTATTCGCGCCATATGACCGAAAGAGAACAACTTTTTACCAACATCAAGCTCAAAGATGAAGGAATGGTTATGTTCTGAAATGGCAAGGGTAAAATCATTGGCAATGGAGATATTAGTATTTGTTCTCTCTCTTCATTATGTTTTATTAGTAGATGGGCTTGAGTTCAATTTGATGAGTGTTAGCCAATTATGTGATTTAGACTATGATGTTCTTTTTAACAAAGAAAAATACTTTATTCTCAAAAATGGTAAAACTATTTGTGAAAGCTAGTAGAAGAGGCAATCTTTATAAAATTTGTACAAGTGATTTGGTTAGTCAAAATATTTCTTGTCTTGTCGCCAACAATGATTTAATGAATTTATGACATAGACGACTTGGACATGTTGGATACAAAAATTTGAAAAATATTTATAAAAATCAACTTGTCAAAGGACTACCTAAATTAAAATTTGAAAATCTTGGCTTATGTGACACTTGTCAAATGAACAAATTAGTTAAGAGTAGTTTTAAGCGAAAGATGAAATTTCCACAACCAAACCTCTACAACTTCTTCATCAATATTTGTATGGGGATATTAGCACGACTAGTCTAAGTGGAAAACATTATACTTTAGTCATAGTTGATGATTCTTCTAGATATACTTGGGTTATTTTTCTTGCAAATAAAAGTGATGCCTCTTATGAGTTTCTTTGAGTTGCGTAGACTTTTAAAAAATAAAAAAGTGGATACTATCAAAACCATAAGAAGTGATCGAATAGGTGAATTTGATGGTGAATTTAGAATATTATGTGAAACCAAAGGATACACACGTAGTTTTTGACTCAAGAACTCCTCAACAAAATTGTGTAGCGAAGAAAAATCGAACATTACAAGAGATGTGTCGGTCTCACGCTAAACGAGTTTTCACTTCCCAAAGTATTTTTGGACCGAACACCTGTCAACACCGTTCTTATATCATAAATTGGGTATATCTTAAAGCGAAGTTGAATAAAACACCTTATGAGCTTTGTAAAGGAAGTACACCAAATATTAGCTATTGAAATAGTTGGTTGCAAGTGTTTTATTTTTGAACAATAAAGATCAATTGGGTAAACTTGATCCTAAGGCCGATGAAGGAATTTTCATGGTATATTCGACTAAAAGCAAAGCTTTACTTGGGTTTATAACAAAATAGGCATGGTGGGTAGAAGAATCAATTCACGTCAAATTCAATGAAGCCTGCGGTGTGGAAAGAATCTTGACCGATGATAGTGATGAAGAAGAAGTTGGACAAATTATTCCAAATGGTCAACATTCTACCTCAAATGTTCAACAAGAGGATAAGGGTGATACTTGGGATCTTCCCATATCTCTAAAATTCAAACAAGATCATCCAAAAGATTTTACAATTGGGGATTCACGTGACAAGTGTTGGGATTTGGTCGGCATTCTTCTGCAATGGGCTTTTAAAAGAAGCGCGAGGTGCAACCGCGATTCAAACTTCGTGGTATTTGGATTACCTGATTAAAGGAGAGCTTAAAGGATTTGATATGGACTACATATACCAACATGCATCTTCTTTTACGGTGCCCATTACATAGAACTACGGCGAGGTTAAGTGTGCTTGGCCTCGGGTATACATGGGATGGGTGACCTCTGGGAAGTTTTCCGGGTGCGTGGTGAGGACAAAGCGCTAGAAAATACTCTTGTTGGTTTGTGGGGATAATCGACAATCCGATGCAAAGCGCGAAAGTAGTACAACAACTGGTATCGGAGCGGTCATGGGTTCGATTCCCTTGGAAGCACGCTTCTGATGGAGGTTGTGAGAGCGGTGGGCGATCTTGGTGCGGCGGAGGTAAATGGACGGGCGAAGGGTAGGTTGCCCGGTGTGGCGGAGCAGTATAATGAACTAGAAGCGAAGGTGTAGGTTCTTTGGGTGGTGAACTGGAGGCGTGTGCGTGACGCAACGCTGAAATGAAGAAGTTGGCGTTAGAACCGAGGAAGTTTGGCGGGCGTGGAGGTTGCCAAGCACGGAGGGTTTGAGATCTTTAGTAGTCTTTGGGAGGATTGTTGGGATTTGGTCAACATTACTGCAATGGGCTTTAAAAGTGGTCTGTGTGACCGCCATTCAAACTGCGTGAGCTAGATTGCATGATTAAAGGAGAACTTAAAGGGTTTGATATGGACTTCCTATACCAACATATGTATCTTCTTTTCTAATGCCCCGTTACATAGAAACATTGAGGTTAAGAGTGATTGGCCTGGGTAGACATGGGATGGGTGACCTCTGGAAAGTTTCTAGGGTGCGGCGTGAGTGAGGACAAAGCGCGTTAGAAAAGACTCGTGTATGTTTGTGGGGATAATCGTCAATCCAGTATAGCGCTTTTGGTTGAACACAAGGTAATGACTAGAAGAAAATTTATCGAAAAAGCTCTTATCTATACTTATTATAAAATTGTGAATGAGTTTGAATGTTTCTTGAAAAGTTTGATTTGATAATATCCTTATAGTAAAGTTAGTTTTAAGAGGCAATTAAGTAATTTTTTTATATTTTATTGATAATATGAATAGTGTCTATATGTATTCCAAATTATTCCTATATGCTTTCATTTAATTGTAATTCTTATAATATTATGAATTTTAAATAATATTAATTTCATATTAAACTAGATATCGAGAGCTTTCAACCGTATGCTATAAGCATATATAAAAGACTATGAGATAATTTTAGCCATTTAAAGTTGAGTGTTATGTAAAAATGTACATTTATAATATTTTTCTTTAATTTTCTTAATAACTAGATACATCTACAAAAGCGAAACAAGAGCCGATTTTAACTAAATGAAGATAAAAAACTATTAGATTAATTCATGTAGTTTGATTTAAAGAAATAGGAGGATTTCTAAATTCACTTTTGGTTGCAAAAGTCCCACAAAAATAATTAGTTTTTAAGATTAGTGAAATATAAGTTATTACTAAAATTCTAAATTTGTTATACAAGCTTTATTCATTAATCTTTATCTATATTTTTTTTTGTAATAATGGATATACGATTTAACATGATTTAGATTCAATTTTTTATTACTTGCAAAAACTTGGGTTATCAAATTTTAGCATATAAAATTAAATGATTTGTTATTTATAATGCATTGATGCAAAAAAACAAACAAACAATAAAAGTAATAAAGAGGCGTCTCACCATCAAAACCAAACAAGAAAATTTGATTGAAAAATAAACATA